>CM029469.1:0-1200000 GCA_017140325.1 Eucalyptus leucophloia subsp. euroa | reverse complement strand
ATCGGTCATAAGCTTTAAATAGTCACATTGTACTCTTCAAGGCACGAGTGCACTAGTAGTTGTAGTTTCAAACTTGTGTTGTCATTTAAGTTTCAACATGTTTCTTAGCACTAGTTTTTAAATCCGTGTCATTGATTTTCTAAGGTGTATCTTTGCATTGTGTCCTAGGTGGCTTGTTATCAATTAAATTCCGGCATAAGATTCTTACGTTCTCAGGTTTTGTTGTCAATTAAATTCTAACATAGCTTATGTAGTGATTACATCTTCAGGCTTTATCGTCGATTAATTTCCAACAAAATTTGTATGCATTCAGTTCCATTTAAAGTAAAGTTGTTGATTCTCTTGTCTACTTATGATATATCCAATTCGGAATTGTCACAAGACCTATCCCCTCTAATAAAAACATAATAACAACTTTTCATAATAGATTGCGTAGCGGAGCTAAATTATGGGGAAACATCTTTCTAGCACGCTCAATAGAACCAACGTAATCAAATTGAGAAAGTACAATGCCATGATTAAGGAAATATTCAAGGTATGATCACATTGCGAACGACAACTCCAATGATGCAGCTACCCATTCTGAGACCTTAATCGCTCTAGTAGTAGAGCCAAGCCAAGGGGACAACGTCAAAATCCCATGGCACTTTACGAAGGAGCTAGCAAAGAGTTAGCACCAAACCTTACTTTGGTGGCTAACATGAAGAGGTTGTTCGAGGACTGGCATAATAAGACGACGAATCATTTAGCAAGACACACTTTTAACATAATGAAGTCCATGATCATCAATGCAATCAACAATGTCATCTCTAGGCTAGGGACATGGGCCGTTTAGTAACCATTTTGTTCTCGGGAATAATTTCTGATCAGAAATGATTCTTTTTTATTATGTTTCCGAGAACAATTTCTGACAAAAATAACGCGTTTAGTAACTGCACAAAATTTTTGATTTTGAAATAAAAAAAGAACATAAATGCGTTTGATAACTGCATAAAATTTCTATTCCAATTCTTTTTCAATTACCTTTTTAGATGAGTGTAAATTTGATATTGAATTCTCATGGATCACTCATCAATATAATTTTCTTCTTATGAGTGAAGAAATCATATTATATTTTATTATGTTTTCAATTTCAAAAGAATTTGAATTTCGAATCCTATTCCATTCTAAAATTCTATCAAATCATAGAAATTCTATTGATTAATTATATTTATACTAAGTAATAAAAATATAAACTAATCAAATTTTTATTAAATAGTAAATAATAAACTATAGTATAAACTATAAATATAAAAACATAAACAAGCATTGTTTGGCAAACAGGCCCTAAGGGTCCACATAATAACCATTCTATTTCTAGTTAGATATATTTTTATACTCCCAAGAACAAATTTGAAATAGAAATACATTTGGTAATGTAATTTATTTTTCTATTTCTAGAACAAATTTTTAGCTCACAAATAGGTTTAAAACAGAAATAAGAAGTAAAAGGTTTTCATTTTTTTCTTTTTGAAATAAAAATAAAAAATAAAAACTCTTTTCATAACTTGCCCCTACAATTAACTAGCCGCCCACCCACTGCCTTTCGTTGTCCTCCGCCACCCGTCTAGGAGGGAGAAATTTTGTATCGTTAACAAATGAATTTTTGTTCTGAGAACAAAATTTTTGTGTCATTATTAAGCATGTATTTTTACTCAAAAACTTATTTAGAGAATGGAAATAGAAAAATCTATTTCTGATTAAAAATTATGTCTATGACCAAAATGATTATTAGTCACACCATAAGTCACCCATCCAAACAAACACAATGGTTTCTAGTTATGTTCTTCCAATTCTTAATTGATTGAATAGCAATAAAAAAAAAATTACGATAAGTGATCTCACCACTAGTGAAGATTTTATAAAAGCCTAAAAATCCTATTTACCCTGAATTTTGAGAGCAGGAAGGAGGTCCAATCTATTGACCAATCTACCTTGCACCTAGGGGGTAGGAAAGGTGTCAACTTGCAAATCTTAATCAAGTGATTGAATTCAAAGTATAACAATTAGGTACCGAAAGAGAGATGGACAGACGGGTATATAGGAAGCCACATCCTAATTGAGTTGGCACTAAATTTTACTCAAAGAAAATTCAAAACTCCTAACTTTTTTTGTTTTCACTAATAAGATGACTAGTCAACCATCAATTAAATGGTCGATTTATTGCCCAATGTGGCAAGATAGAACCAAATGAATTCATGAGACTTTGTTTGTTCCATTTGTCTTTATCCAAAAAAAAAATGTCTTTACTTGGTATGCAAATTTATCTCCTAACTTAGTCCATCTGGGGCTAATATGAAAAGATAATTCCATTCTTAGTTTTGCAGAATGATACCTAAAGTATTGATTGTTGATTTAGCCATAATTTATCAATACAATAATGAATCAATCGATCCATTTTTTGCTCAATTCAAGGGGGTTAGGAATAGTTGTCTTACTTCACTCTCAAAGAAAGAATTCACAAATTCAACTTTCATCGGATTGAAACTCAATCTGAGAGAAAAATTCAAAAGCCGAAAATTTTGCTGATTGATTTCAATTGACAACAAGTGTGTTTAAGTGTGAACAACTACTTAAGGATTTGCGATATCTTCTGTCTGAAACCACCACAAAACCTGTCTCCTCAACCAAAAAAAACAAAAAACAAAAAAATGACTTTCAGTGAGATATTTCGTTGTGGAGTCTAATTCCGTTGAGACAGCTAGGATTGAAACAAGCGAGGAACTAAGCGAACCCGAAGCTCCGTTTAAGCAGTCGGCATGTAGTTAGCTTAGAACAGGTTCATCCATGTCATTTTCCCTTTTTTTTCTCAAGAACTCGGGCCACAAAATCGGGTAGAGCCGGACCTATCAAGCGACGGCCCCGTCTTCGTAATCCCGCGGCAGAATCAAGCGTTGGTCGTCCTGGCCCAGTCGCCCACTGTCTCATCAGGAGACTGTTCTGGATAAACCAAACTTCGAATAGCACAAGAAGTTAACAACTCTCCAAACCCAATAGCCAGACAAAGGGAGAGAGAGAACTTCAAAGGCCAATTTCGATTGTGCCTCTTGCTTCCAGCGTGTTCCTAAAAAAGGAGAAATTGTTTCTTTTGATTGAAATTTGATTGCCAAAAGAGTGCTTCGAACCCAATAAGCATGTTTAGCGAAAAATAGTTCCTGTACAATTGGACATTAATATATGAGCACTCTTCATCATATATAGATTAAATTGAAATGTATAAAGAGAAGACAAGTTATGGACCTAAAAATATTTGAATTCATGACTTTTTGTTATCTGATTTAGGTGACGAGCTTTGAATATTCTTCGTTTTGATTGGATAAGCGTGCCAATGTGAAGAGGGGAGAGAGAGGATCAGACCATCTGAGTCAACACCACGTAAGCTGGCCCGTGGGGAAAGCTCTAGAGCTTTGTGCCAGGTTATCCCCAAAGTCCATTTCCTTTACTTTATTCTGTTCAATAGGATAACTATCAAATCCTGGAGACAGCCCTTCCATGACTCTAATACGAGAAACTCTGCTTTGTTTTTATTTCATGAACATTCGAGAAGGCAGTTGATCAATTTGATCCCAACCTCATTCCCTCTTTTTGCCCCACCTCTTCTAGGTGTTATGGTTATGGATTGACATGACTAACGTGGACATATATTAACGGGATAATTGTCAAATTATTCCTAAATTTATGATGTGAATATTAATTCAATTTTAAATATTTTAATTTTGTCAATGAAGTCTTAAATAATTGCACGAGATTCTAATATAGTCATTCCAAAAATCACCAATGCGGTACGTCAACGTGAACAACTCCACTCAAAATGACATCACGCACATAGCAATTAATCAGAAAGATTATATTATAGTTTTATATAAAGATTTTAGGATTATACTAGTAAATTTAAAATTTTTGAATTGAATTAATTATCTTCTCTTGTATTTACCAAAATAAGTTATATATTTTTTGATAATCAACTCAAACAAAATATGATCGTCTATTCATGGGAGAGAGATCTCACGAATAAAATCAAAAGACTTAATTAAATTTTCACTAAAATACTTGAGAGGATAGAGCCCATCACATCTAAGATTGGAATCTATGAGACATCCACGAGTTCCATGGTCAAATGGGTTTATTCGAGTACTTTTTACTCGTCTTGGTTGAATTTCAAAAAGCAACCGACGAAATGCATTGACTTTAATTATTTGACGGGGCGAGCTGAGCTCTTGATGCACTCAACCAACAGCTTAGCACGTTTATATCGCGTTCCCGGAATTTGCCCACCAACATTCTATAAATAGCCATGCCAGTTACCAGTCGGTGAGACGAAACTTCAGCGGACGGTTTGCTCACATTTTGTGAACCTGCTGAAGGAAGAGTTGAACGCAGATACAAGGTTATCATGACGGTCACCGGCGCACCCGTCATCGAGAACGGTTGCCTCTCGGTCAGAGGCAAGGTGGTCTTGACCGGAGTCCCGCGGAATGTTGCCTTCAAGCCGGTCGGATCGGGGCCGGGCTTCTTGGGCGCCACGTCAGCAGCCCCCAGTTGCCGCCATGTTTTCAGCCTCGGAGTTCTTGAGTTAGTTCATGTTCCTCAGTGGATAGGATTTTTAGTCTCCTTCTGTTTCGTTTGCTCGGAATTGCTGTTGATGTTTCTGCTTTCATGGTTTTTGGGAATGCCTTTTTGTTTATGGGTCTTCTGCAAATGTTGTTCGAATATAATTGATGCCAACGTGTTTTCTTGATCTGAAGTTCCGAACTTTCTGCTTTCTTGATTTGGGGATTCTTGAATTTTCGGTTAAATTAGTTTCTAGATGTTACCACGGAGATTGGTTAGTCGTTCGTAGGATCTAAAGTAACCATATTTGTGTTTCAAGTTCATTTGTTTTGATATGCTTGAATGTCTGGTCAACTTTTCTGGATGGATTTGGTGGAAACGCGCATTTTTGGTTCTTGTTCCTAAATGTCCCCAAGAAGATGGATAACAAGAGAACACGAATCAACAAATGTCATCTGTTTAGTTCTCCCAGGTTGCTGTAGCTTTCGGTTAATCTGCGTACTGTTGCAGGGGATTCAAGTTCCTGTGTCTCTTTAGAGCCAAAATCTGGTGGATGATACCTCGGGTCGGTGAATCAGCTAATGAAATTCCCATTGAAACCGAAATGCTTCTCTTAGAAGCAAGACAGGGATCCGCTTTAGATGATGGAGTATCGGAGGAACAAAACTCTGAATTGACATTCTACATTCTAGCCCTGCCTGTCTTGGATGGTCCATTCCGCACGAGTCTGCAAGGGAATGCCGCAAATGAGCTCCAGTTCTGTGCTGAAAGTGGTAGGAATTAGCTGCTTATGCTTTTTATCAGTTGCCTCTGTTTCTGGCCTCAGCATTTTGATCCAAGACTTGGTTTCTCTTCCTTCTCAATGGTTCAGGCGACGTCAATGTCACAACAACTGAAGTACTCGAGGCAGTATTCATCAACTATGGAGATAACCCGTTTGATCTCATCAAAGATTCTATCAAGTATGCTTTGTTTGATCCAACGTATTGGTTCTCCCTCTACTTTCTTGCTGGAAATCTTTAACATTGTAATGCACTCAAATACAGGATTCTGGCGAAGCAGAAGGGTACTTTTAGCCACATCGACGACAAAACGGTAAGAGAATTCTTTAATTTCTTTTAACTGCACGACCAAGATAACGGCTCTGCCTGCTGACTTTTTTTCGATATGATGTCAGTAGATCCCCCCGCACCTTGATTGGTTTGGATGGTGCACATGGGATGCTTTCTACTCTGAAGTCAATCCCAGAGGAATCAAAGAAGGCCTCCAAAGGTGCAATGCAAATGCCAACCCACATTTCAGTTCTGAATATGGAAGAAGTCAAGATTACTTACTGTTAATGTATTGAAAAGCTGAGCAGCAGTAGCTACTTTTATGCAGTTTCTTGGAGGGAGGCTGTTCGCCAAGATTTGTGATCATCGATGATGGTTGGCAAGACACAACAAATGAATTTTACGAGGAAGGAAAACCAATTGTTGAAGGAATGCAGTAAGTTCGCAATTTTCTTTCTCCAGATTTATTTTTGAAACCTTATAATGCCTCTGCTTGATCAAGTCACCCCAATGTTCTCTTCTGCCATCGATGATTATTCAGGTTTGCCACCAGATTGGTTGACATCAAAGAGAATGAAAAATTTAAAATCTCAGTCTCAGAGGATTCATGCACTGATTTGCACGAGCTGATTGATTTCATCAAACAGAAATACGGACTGAAGTAAGACCATGGAGCCTCAACAATCTGTCATATGTATAATCAGTTGTCATGTTGTCTCTTCGAGATGCACATTTTCTCAAATTTCTCATGCCTTGAACTCTATGATGTTAATGCGCAGTTATATCTATCTGTGGCATGCGTTGGCTGGTTACTGGGGAGGAGTGCACCCAACATCTGAGAAAATGAAGAAGTACAATCCAAAGTTGGTATACCCAATTCAGTCCCCTGGTAACCTCGGTAACCTTCGAGACATCGCTATGGACAGCTTGGAGAAATATGGAGTTGGAGTAATGGATCCTGAAAAGATATATGACTTCTACAATGACCTCCACAGTTATTTGGCACGCTGTGGTGTTGATGGAGTAAAGGTGGATGTTCAGAATCTCATTGAAACCTTGGGCAACGGGTATGGAGGACGGGTTACATTGACTAGACAATATCAAGAAGCTCTCGAGCAATCTGTAGAGAAAAACTTCAAAGAAAACAACTTAATCTGCTGCATGAGTCACAATACAGATTCTATCTACAGGTACTTCCATTTGCTCATTATCTTTTTGGCTGATGTCCTTATAGAAAGGTCAAAATGCCATTTCATGAGGCTTTACTGCTTGTTGAGGTCAGTTCCAAGAAGAGTGCAGTTGCAAGAGCGTCAGAGGATTTCATGCCACGAGAGCAGACATTACAGACTTTACATGTTGCCTCTGTCGCATATAACAGCCTTCTTCTCGGGGAGGTATTTGTGCCAGATTGGGACATGTTCCATGTAAGGTTCCTTGTATACACATAATTTCAACTCACTACATTATGATTTCTCTTATTCGCTAGCCAAGGGCAAGTGCCTCTGGCATTTTGCTGGGGAGCTATACTTCAGAGACAACTTATGCTAAGTCCATTGACCGGTTCTTTTCAGAGCAAGCACAAAACTGCTGAGTTTCATGGCGCAGCAAGAGCACTAGGTGGTTGTGCCGTATATGTCAGGTAGCTATTGTTCATGAATGGATTATGAGTTCAGACAGCATGTGAAACATCCAGGCACACATAATATAGCAACTCCAATAAGTGGAGGCATTCTTACGATGAAACTTGGGTTGTAACAGTGACAAACCTGCCAACCATGACTTCAACATCCTGAAGAAGCTGGTTTTGCCAGATGGTTCTGTCCTAAGAGCTAGATATGCTGGCCGGCCTACTCGTGACTGTCTCTTTGAAGATCCTGTCATGGATGGGAAAAGGTAAATATGCATTCCATTGTGCATTGCCCTAGAGATTCAAAAAATAATTCCTGTGAATTAGTCTTTCATTGACCATGCTTTGATCTTCTGCAGTTTGCTCAAGATATGGAACGTGAACAAGTTAACAGGCATAATCGGTGTATTTAATTGCCAAGGAGCAGGAAGTTGGCCTTTGAAACAGGATTTACAAGAGAAGTCATTATCACCACCCACTGAGCTTCCTCCCATCTCAGGGCGCATCAGTCCTGCCAACGTTGAATTTCTTGAAGAAATTGCAGGTGAAAACTGGGATGGAGACTGTGCAGTGTATGCATTCAACAAAGGTGAACTTCAGATTCGTTTGCTTCTTCCACCAGACATGACTATATGTGCATAAGCTTCAATTCTCAGAGTCTGAAATGTTCTTGTCACAGGATCCCTGTCCAGACTGTCAAAGAGAGGAAATCTTGAAGTTACCTTGAAGACTCTGGAGTGTGAAATATACACAATATCACCAATAAGGGTCTCTCCTTTTATCACTTTTTCATGATCATTCCATTATTATGGATTTCCTTTTCCTCTTTTGTTTATTATCCTCATAGCAAATTGTTCTTAACAGATTTTCCTCGAGAATATTCACTTTGCTCCAATAGGCTTGCTGGATATGTACAACTCTGGAGGAGCAGTGCAAGCTATAAAATGCACCACCGTTTCAGAGGGCATAATTATTGTAGAAGGTCAAGGATGCGGCCGATTTGGATTCTATACAACCTCGAAGCCAAAGTGCTGTAGAGTAGACACCAAGGAAGTGGAATTCACTTACAATGCTGAAGATAATATGTTGACAATAAATCTTCCAGAACAATGTCAACTGAGGGATATTGAAATTGTTTACTGAGGATAAGATGCGTTTTCATTGAACAATGAAAATAAAAAATTTATTGCAGTGATGTTGCAGATTTGAGTCTCTTTTTTTGCTTTGACTTTCTCTGTACCGATCTGATTACGCTGCAGCACACGGTGCAGTGCTGCATGACGATCTTGAGCTCCAGCAACGCTTATCCTGCTTTTCAGGCAGTCATACTCTTTGGAATCAGCCAGCTTGACTAGTTTCTAGACATCCTTGAGGATGTATGACTAGGCATTGTCGCGTCCTAGCTTCTTTTCAAGGTGGCATGCTAGGTTTCAAGTGAGATACGTGTTTGATATTCTCTCGGTGATGTTCATGGAATAATCAGGCTTGCCTTTGTTTTGAAAGAAAAGAAGGCCTCCAGGACTAATTCTGCATACTGGAACATAACCTGCATAAATAACGGCAATTTCCTCGTCTCTTTCAAGAAGAGAAAGTAAAACCTGGTTTTGCTGAATATAATCATGTACTTGCGCTCGAGGCAGGTGTGTTGCAAGATGACCTAAGGATCAGAATTTTGATGTATATTATCGACAGACTGCATACTTATAAAGGCATCCCCGGAGTACTTCTTCGTCCTGCTTGTGCTGTTGTACTCGTAAATCCTTCAATTTCAACTTCAACTGTCCAACTTTACTGCATACAAGGTAACCAGTTATGGCACTAAAATGATCTGGGAGACATTTTCAGGCACACAGAAAAGAGGGAAATGCTTCTATGATTGGTTACCCATTCAGATATCGATATGTAGTAATGGCACAAAAATGAGTCCGAGTCATGGAAAGGCGAAAACGACAATGGTACGTCACGCCTTATAATCTATTGAGAAATTTTTATGTGTTTCAAGAATAGTTGCAATAAAAGGAAGCGACTTATCTCTGAATTTGGAATACTGTAGATTCCCCCAAATTATAAATACCTTGGACCCTGAAGTTCGCATTCTTAGAAATTTCATTTGGGGGGAAATTTCATAATAAAGAAAAATACTTTTTGGGAAGTCATTGATCAAAACATTTTCTAGCATTTGGATTTCGATGAAAATGTGATTTCAAACTCACAACTTTATCTTAAGAAAAAATTTTGAATTTTTAAATTCATTTTTTTTTTTTTCTTTTTTTCCTTCTCTCCCCACCAGTCGTTGAGCCTTGGCAGTAACCACAGGTGAGCTTAGCCTTATTGGAGTTAGGCTAGGCACAACCTTGCTAGCTTAGACCAAGCCCAATCTCACTTGGATCTAGCAAGCCCCAAGCTTGCGAACCTCGGCCGAGCCTGAGTTTGCTTGGATCTAGCAAGTCCTGAGCTCACCAACCTTGGCCAAGCGCAAGCTTGTCTAGATCAAGATCAACCAAGCTTCGAGCTCGCTGGCCCACATCATGGCTAGTCATTAAGCTACCAACCGACATCAAGGCACACAGTTGGAGATGGCACATGGCCCACGGAGGAAGAAGGAAAAAGAAGAGAGAGAGAGAGAGAGAGAGAAGAAAAAGAAAAAATAAAGAAAAAATTCAAACAAAATAATAAAAAATACTTTTAAAAGGAATAAAAGTTTCATTAACCAAAGACCCAAGCCCGACCATAAGGACTCGCATATGGTCTTTATGGAGTTGAGTCTAAGTATTGGGACCAAAGCTTGAGCATATGAGACTCAAGCACGGTCTTTATGGACTTGAGTTCAAATGCCAAAATCTAGTACAGGCACCCTTTTGAGCTCGGCCTTGATGGACCCAAGTGTGGGTGTCAAGAGCCCGGGCCCGACCACTAGGATCCTCAGCCCAGCTTCAATGGACTTGGGCCAAGCCACCAAGAAATCTAATCCTAAATGTCGAGACTAGAGAGACTTGGTGCCCACGTATTCAGTTTCGAGTCCAAGCACTTATACTAATCATATTTTTCAAAAAAAAATTCCAATTCTTTTAAAAAGGAAATCATTTTTTGAATTTAAATTTTGGTAAGAAAACATTTTCAACTCATTAATTTTCTTAAGAAAACTAAATACTAAAAAATACAGAACGGGCCTTCTTGGGAGGAGAAAATATGTGGAAGCCGGTGATGGTCTGGGGATATCACATTTTTTTCTCCCTTTCGGACTTTCCGCCATCTATAATTCCTATGGTGCCTGTTTAACCCAACCTTCTCCCTCTCTCCTTCCTCTCCTTCTCTTATCCTCACTCTGTCACTCCCCAAAGCTCTCTCCTTTCCCGAGAAGATGTCCTCTGCAACAGCACCCGTCTTCAAGCCCCTGTCCATCACCGACTCATGCCCGCCTTCCCTCTTCGCCTCCCCTTCATCCGAGTCCTCCCACCCGTACCTTTCGATCCCTCCCAGACCCATCAAGATCCACCTTTCTTGCTCCTCTTCCTCTTCTTCTTGTTTCGCTCAGTCCGCGCTCGCCTCTCATCCCCTGAGGAAGACCCATCATCCGAATTTCGTCGCTTTCGTCGCCCAGACCTCGGACTGGGCCCAGCAGGACGAGGACAACACGGTCACCACCACCCTTGATCAGGAGCAAGAGCAAGAACAAGAACAAGTACAAGAAAAAGAACAAGAAGAGGGCGGTGAGTCCGAGTGGGGGAATCAAGAAACGGAAGCCCGGGTCTCGGATTGGGAAGGCGGGGGCGAGAGCAATGAGGATGCGGCTGTTGAGGAGGGAGAAGGAGAAGGGGAAGGGGAAGGGGAAGGAGAAGGGGAAGGAGAAACTTTTGTGGAACCGCCTGAAGACGCGAAACTTTTCGTTGGGAATTTGCCTTACGATGTTGACAGCCAGAAGTTGGCCATGCTCTTTGAGCAGGCTGGAACTGTGGAGATAGCAGAGGTGAACCCCGATTTCGACTTCCTCTGTCTTTGCATATTTTGTGTACGGATATAATCGATGGGAAAGGTTGTTTGCTTGTCGATTCTTGGAGGGTAATGCGATGTGTTTTTAACTTTTCCGCGCCGTTTGTAATCGCAGGTTATCTATAACAGAGAGACCGACCAAAGTCGGGGATTCGGCTTCGTGACCATGAGCACGGTCGAGGAGGCCGAAAAGGCTGTTGATATATTCCACCAATATGTGAGTTTAATTCCTTCAAGTGTATCGTGAGGAATAATGTTCTTGTTTCTTGGAATTCTGCTGATTGCTGTTTATGCAAGATAGTAGATAGAGCTCAAGTAGTGTGGGGACTGTCGAGGATTTCTATTAGTAGGTCATTTAGCTCCTTTCGGTACTGTGTGGGGTGTTCTCAATTTGGTTTTAGATCTAGTAGTTTAGTCTGATCTTTGAATGCATATATCCAACTTATAAGTAGAGAACTGAGCTAGAATGCTGGAATATCCTGATATGTCTACTTTGCTTGGAATCTTGATATTGTTTATGTCTGTATTTGAAGTGTGTCCCTTTCCTTGAGCTGTCTGACATTATAAATCTTATATTTCTTTCTGCATAGTTTTACTGACCAATTGTCAAGACAGTTTTTCCCCTTTTTCAGTGTGGTTTAGTCATTTAGATGTCATACAGTCCTATGAGATAACAGCTTTGTGCTCAATGCTCGAGGATTTATTTCTGTAAACTAAGCGTAGACAAAAGGATGAAAAGAAAAAAGAAAAAAGCATATAAAAAGGAGTGAATGTGGTTTTGTCTAGGGAAACTTTTGTATGCATGGATAGTTTAGCATCTTCCAGTTACTTGCGAAAACCAGTCACTGCTCATCAAGTGTATCTCTCTACTTGTTTGCTAATGTGCTGTTTCTATGTTGCTGGCCTAATCTGTTCTGATAAAGGTTTTGAATCATAACTTCTCCGTCACAGTCACATAGCTGCAGGAAGCGTAATGATCATACGGCTGTAATGCATTGTATGTCCCAGAATAGGTCCCATTCTTCTACCCTTTCCCAGGAGTCGATGACTATTCATAGCTTTTACCTTGACACCAAAGAAGAGTTCCCAAGCTTTGACGATGCGTCAGTAAAACTATTATGTACCTCCTTTTATTGAATTACAAGAAAGAAATACCACATAGGTAATTTTTACAGAGGAGTTGCATATGGATCTGCAAATGCACACCAGTTGGATACATGTAACACTAGAAAGGTTTCCCATTACTTAGTTGGAAAAATATGTGGCCATGAAATAGGAATTGACTGGAACAAAATTAGAGTCATGGAAACACCTCTTTCTTTATCATGTGGACCTTACTTCCATGGACAGTAAGTTCAAGTCCAAACTAGCATTTAGAATCCTCATAAGGTCAAGTGTTGCATTCAGTTGACTCCTATGATTGACACTCTTGATACCCTGATCTGCGACTTTATACTTAACTAACCAAAAAATCTTGGTTTCAGAAAAAAAAAAAAAAAAAAAAATGCTGAAAGCAATACTGAGGCCAGGATAGATTCTATCTGACAATTGGAAATTAGTCAACCTGCCAATTGCTGACATTTAGCTTGATGACTCAGTGAAATTATCTGAGAATACTATCATTTACCTAACTAACAAGTGAAAAACATCTTGGTTTCAGAACAAAATGCTGAAAGCAACACTGAGGCCTGGTTAGATTATATCTGATAATTGGAAATTAGTCAACCTCCAATTGCTGAAATTCAGCTTGATGACTCAGTGACATTGTCTGAGAATACTATCCTTTGCTTAACTAACAAATGTAAATCATCTTGGCTTCAGAACAAAATGCTGAAAGCAATACTGAGGCCAGGATAGATGCTATCTGACTATTTTGAAAATTAGTCAACCTCCTATTGCTGATAATACTATCCTTTACTTATTATATATGCTGATGCCTTGGCTTTTAACTATTTCTCTCTGTGTGAAGGCTTTGCTTATCTGATTTCATTGAAGTTTTGATGGCTACTAAATTAATTTCGAACATTGATAAGGTGCCTAGTTAGAATCTTTCTGAAATTGCTTTAATTAGTCTCATGCACAAAAATTACTGCAGTCTGTACTCAAGCATGTTTTGATTCCTCTGATTCTATGACATTCCTGTCAATGATTCTATTGCTGTTGAAAAATGACAGCTTTCTAAAGTGGTGTTGCATTTTGCAATCATTCTAAACAGGACATGAATGGAAGATTCTTGACAGTGAACAAGGCTGCTCCAAGAGGATCAAGGCCAGAGAGACCCGTTCGCACATTTGAGGCTTCTTTCAGGATCTATGTCGGTAACCTGCCCTGGGATGTGGATAATGGTCGCTTGGAGCAGGTTTTCAGCGAGCATGGGAAAGTGGTCAATGCCCGGGTAGTTTATGACAGGGAGACTGGCCGTTCACGAGGTTTCGGTTTTGTGACAATGGCATCGGAGACTGAAATGAATGATGCCATTGCTGCGCTTGATGGACAGGTACTGATCTTTCTTTGTCTATTCCTGGTTCAAGCAATTACTATGACATGGTCCTCTACACCGGGCGAGAATCTGATGATTTCTCAATCTAAAATAAAGTAGAAAACCCTGTGCTCTTTCGTTCCCTTTTCAATTTTGTGTTAAATCATTTTTATTATGCTTATACATGCGTTAAACGATCAGCAAAGATAAGATGTTGGTTTGTACTGTTTCTGTTTCATTAGATTGAAACTTACGCAAGTTTCTTTGCTATATCAGAGTAGGATGGAAAGGATTAACGCTCAAGAATTACGTTAGAACAAATATTTTACTTCATATACTTCTGACAGTGCTTTTGTTACACCCGATATTTGGAATTCCATAGAAGAAGATTAGGTTGTTTCTTCATCCTACTTACGTCATATAGGAGAAATTGCTGATGATTATTCTTTTGGTGTCGTGGCGTTGCAGAGCTTGGAAGGAAGGGCAATAAGGGTGAACGTGGCTGAGGAAAGATCGAGGCGTAGCGCCTTTTAAGTTAAATTTTGATAACGCGGATTTGATTACTTTAGGTTAATTCATCATGTCATTCATAAGTTCACGCTTGTTCCAGTGATCCTATTGTAAGCTTTCCTAAATGACGCACATATTCTTTTCTTGCCAAGTTCTCTTTCTCTTATTTTGGTGAGCTGCGACAGTGGAAAGAATACTATTTACTCACAGCATGCATGAATGATAGGCAAAAGACGCAAATTATCATTGCCTTGAAGCTTCGATTGATAGACACGATTTGCAAGTGATCAGATATCACTGCCGAGTCAACTAATTGCAGGAGGGCTTTCAACGATCTACTGCTTTGGAGTTTATATCTTGACATCCAGGGAGTGAATACGCTCTCTGAACATACAACAGACGAACTCTGATTATGCATGAAAGAATTATGCTCTCTAAAACTTATGCTCTATAATCTTGCATGGTGACATTCCACAGTTCACGTGGTATCATTAACTTTAATCTGATAAGCACCGCTAGTCAAGATGTAGAATTCATATGAACCTTACCATTTGTGGAGTGGAATGGATTGTCTAGGTATTCCAAACATCATCACCATACGCTTCATAAATTCTTACAGCTCATAACAACCTTATAAGGGTAGCTTACATGAGTTGTTTGACTACTTTCTACATGGTGTCTTCTTCCGTCTTCTTTAGCTTCACCTGTACACATTAGTGGTAAAGAGAAAATGCAACTGTATGGGACCGGACACAACATATAACTCCACACGTGCAGACCGATTAAATTTTCTGAGAAGTATCCAACCTTAGAACCCCCTTAGCTGTGCATCTCGACTGGTGAGAGGGACGTAACGCACAGACGTCTCGTCGTGAACACTGATGGAACCATCAGAGTTCTTATCCACCACTTTCAGATCCTGAAATATATTCCCAACTGGAATCACCATTCTCCCACCTGGCTTCAGCTGGTCCACTAGTGCTTTGGGTATCTCTGGGGCGGCAGCTCCCACATGGATCGCATCGTAGGGTGCATGCTCAGGCCATCCTAGTCTCCCATCTATTAACAGATTGACATCACATGACACATATCGTGCAATGAGCCTTCAAGTAATTGTCACAAAAATAGCAGATTTCCAAGTCAAATCGATCAAGGTTTCTTAATGAATCGCTAAAAGGGAAAATCAATGAGCAAGACAATAAAATGCATTTGACATTTTTCCTCCCATGGAATTCCTAATGAAAAGGAGGTTTGTTGTATAGCATATTCATTATAAAAAAAAAATTGTATCCCTTATACTTTAGCATAAATTCAGGGGACACTGAAGTCAAATCTTTTTCACGATGGTCTACCTCCTTCTGTGTTAGGATTCTCGAATGGGTTCATAGGAGAAGAATCAACATGTTTTCTTTCAAGCAAACAAAGGGCAGGGAAGGGTCCTATGTCAGTCAAGGAAAACTAATGGTGGCATAAAACCAAAGGCTGAATTCTCAAGTACAACAGTAACGGTTTTTTCTCCCTGAGGCAAAACATACATTAGTCCAGCATAGGTAAGGCAACAATTGACAACCATACCACCCACATGAAGTGACAGGGCTCCTTCTTTTAGCAAGGGAGCTGCGGCACTTCTCTGGACATTCTTCACTGAATCAGCGACTAACTCAGAAATATGTTCAACACCTACTGCACGACCTTGCAGGCCAACCATCATGGCAAAGCATGCTGTTAAATAACCTGTTCCTGGAAGAGCAAATTCAAGCATTGTGGCATTTAGCTTAAGAATGATCATGCGAAAACATGTATCTCAACCTAAATCTGCATTCTCATTGCATTAATTCATGTCCAGAGCTAACGCTGCTAACTTAAAGAGGGGCACTAAGAAACCAAAACATTCTAAGCAGAAAAAGGGGGAGGAAAAAACAAAATAGATTGTCATAAGAACCTGATCCAATGTCTAATGCATGCATGCCAGGTTGCAAGTTTTTCTCCAGTAACTCGAGGCATGTCGCGTGCATATGAGGTGCGGAAATAGTAGCATTATAACCAATAGGCATGGGGCTATCGACATAAGCAGGGGCACCCTCTGGGACAAACAAACCCCTGTCAAGTTTCTCCATCACTTCAGCCACTTTCTTGGACCTGATAACTCCATAATTCTGTAATTGCTCCACCAATCCTTTGTTACTACTGATGCCCCTTCCAGTCCAATATCGCTGTCATAACCAATGCATTAGGATAATACCAGCTCAAGCATAATCAGGAACGACATTCGGTATCATAAGGAAAGAGATCAAATGTACAAACAAAAACCAAATATATCATCAGAAACTGAGCAAAAGCTGAAAGTCGGCAAATGCACCTCACCCAGGCCCTTCTGGTCCCTAGAAATGGAATCTCACACACCACTTTCTACCGCAAACCAGTCAGGAGAAAAGACCTTACTACATCATCAGGCCATCACCTTTCGAAGCTGTGACAAGGCCATGGGCTAAATTTCCGATAACAGAGGCCCCCACGGCACGCGCAAGGACGTTGGACGTCATCATCAAACAACAAGGGACAGCGTGCCGCAGCGATAACTAATATAATTACAAATTGTATACTACAGTATCCCCAGACAAAATGGCATGCCGTCGCCTGGAGAAAAAACACGCAATCATCGCAAATGCAACCGCGCATTGACCAAAGCACGATGCTCGACACACAAAGAAAGAAAGAACTAAGCATCACATTCACCAAAGACCCCAACCGAGCCAAGGCGTCAGCAAACACAAAACCTGAACTCGCCACCGCCATATATACACACAAAACCGGAAAGCGAGACGAAACAAGCTCCGGCCTAGATGAGATTCATCGAAAACCAGCATCAAACGGTAATCGCACTGACAACCACAAGATACAAAATCGGCGGACCGCGCATCGCTACCGGCACCAACGCAGACGCCTCGAATTCCCACACGATTTCCGAAGGCGAGCTCACCTCCATCTGCGAGAAGAGAGAGTTCCCGCCGAAGAGATGATGAGAGGAGGAAGGCCGAGGAGGAGAGCGCGAGCGGCAGGGCGACGGCGCGCGCCGGCGGCGGCGGCGACGACGGGAGGCGGCGGAGGCGGCGGACCGAGCGAGTCCGGGCTTCGACGGCGGAGACGGCGGCGGCGAGGAGCTTCAGAGGAGACGGCGCACGGTGGCGAGAACCGCAGGCCAGTGGTGTCGCCAGGGGAGGAGGCGGCATGCCGTTACTTTATGTTTCAATCTTCTCTCTCTCTGTCTCGCTCGTTCTCCCACCTTCTACACTTCGGGGACACGTCATCGGTCTCCGCTGTCGCCACGTGGGCCCGAGAATCCAGCATATCCCTTGGTGGTGCTCGGGTCATGGGCCTCCGGGCCGACCGACTGGAAGCCACCTTCCTGGGCCGGAAAAGGTTGTCAGTTGGGCCGGCCGTGACGGCCCGATTTCCACATGGGCTCGGTTCAGAGTGCTCCCGACACGTGGGGCAGCGCCCGCACCATGACTTTGAAATCTTTGCCGAATTTTTCTTCTTCTTATCTTTGCTGATTAACATGAGACTTTCCTGAAAAAAAAAAAAAACATGAGGCTTCAATCTTTTTCTTTTTTCTTTTTGGGTCGGGGCTAATTCTGCACCTCCTTTTCGACTTTTAATGCAACATCCTTTTCCTTTTTTCGTGGAATTGACCGAAAAACGTTAAATCGATGATTCGAATGTGGTTAATTGATAACTGTGATTATTCTTTTTTTATCACTTGTTATTCCTTCCTTTCTGTCGGTTACACATGATTGGAGATTACATTTT
Source organism: Eucalyptus leucophloia subsp. euroa (assembly GCA_017140325.1). Taxonomy (NCBI): domain Eukaryota; kingdom Viridiplantae; phylum Streptophyta; class Magnoliopsida; order Myrtales; family Myrtaceae; genus Eucalyptus; species Eucalyptus leucophloia. The sequence continues at coordinate 1,181,942 of CM029469.1, read as the reverse complement.
GAGCTTTTTTTTTATCTCTCTATTTCATTTGTACGCATTTGCCATCTTAATACGACTTTAAGAAGCAAAAACACCATGAATTTTTTAACGAGAACACTATCTTCAACTGTGCAACTGTAGCTATGTTTCAAGATTATATAAAATTTGATGACTTTAACTGTAGTGCTACTATTGGGTGTCTGTTATAGAAAAGACAATTTTCATCTAGCACGAGTTGTTTCACTAGGAATCTTAATTTGTTTGAAGAATTCTATTGATAGAAAATCATACATTTTAGGCTCCGTTTATTTATGAAAAATTCTAGATAATGTTTTTCAAGAAGTCATTTTCTAGGAAAATTGAAATATTTTTTGGTGTTTCGTTAAAATTTGAAAAGGAATCGAAATATATTTTTCTTTGTTTGGTGAGGAAAATCACTGATTTTTCTAACACTGCTCAAGAGCTAATGACATATATACTTACACCAAGATCCTAGTCCGGCCTCAATATACTCCAACCCAGGCAAGGCCACCTTGGTCCTAAGCAAAAGAACAAGCACTAATCTCATGTCCATAGAAGCCAAGACCAAGAACAGAACCAGTGCCAATGCATGACTTCTTGACACCCCCACCCAAGTCCATAAAGGTTGAACCTGAGGCCCCGATGCCTGTGCTCAAATCCTCGACACTTGGGCCCAAGTTCATAAAGGTCGAGTGTAGGACTCCGATGACCAAGGTCCTCAGTGCTTGAGCTCGAGTCCCTGACACTCAAGCCCTAGTCCATCGAGGCTATCCTAAGGAGGCTAGTGCCTATGCCTAGATCCACGACAACCAGACTCGACTCCTCAACTACCAAGCTTAGGTCCATCAAGGCCAAGCCTAAGTCCCAACGAACAAGGTCCCTAGGCCTTAGCCTTAATGGACTTGGGCTTCGGCACCAGGAATCTAAGCATGGGCGCAACGTTTTGGGCTAGGCTTCGATGGACTTGGGCCTAGCCTACGTGGATTCTAGTCCGAGCACTAGAAATGGGGGAAGGGCACTAGGGTCCAAGGTCTATCAAGGCCTGGCCTCTAGACTTAGGGTTGAGCACCAAGGGACCTAGGCACAAGCATCTATATCCTAAGCCTTGGCTTCAATGGACTCAAGCTTGGGCACGGCAAGGGGATCCTAGGCTCGATTTTTGTGGACTTGGGCTCGGCTTGGCCTCAATGGACCTAGCCCTAGTGCCAAAGCATCAAGGACAAGCATCAAGGCCGCATGCTCAACCTTGATGCACCTAAATCCGAGCAAGGACGTTAGGACCCAAGTCTAGGCGACTATGACTCAATCCTAGGCACAAGTTCTCGAGCATAGGCATAGGTCATGGACTCAGCCTTAATGGACCCAAGTGCAAGGACCTAATCCTGGATGCCAAGGCCCCTTGAATTAGTTTTAGGGTTCCCGTGTCTAAGTATAGAGTTTTTTTATTTAAATTCCAATACCTAGTCATATTTTAAAAAATGAGTTCCGATTTTTTTAAAGATGAAATCATTTCATGAATTTATGCATAGACTTTTTATTGATAAAGAAAACATTTTCCATTAAATCATTATCCTAAGCAAGAGGCCACAAAATGATGAAAATATTTTCTCTAAAAATGTTTTCCGTAAAATAATTGGAGTGTTGAGTCATAAAACTGTGGTGAAGCTAAATTCTGAAAGAATTAAAAGGCACAGATAAAGAAATTTAGTAAGATTGGAATAATTTCGATTTTTTTAAGACGTAATTCATTTTAACTGTATTTCTTATTGCTAAGCAAATTAAAAGAAGAAGTATAGAAGATAAACTACACAGCGCTTTTGATGAATGGAGACAAACTGATTCGATTCTCCAATCACTTTGAGCTTTAATGACGTGAAATGTGCTTGAATTGATGAAGGGTAATGGAGATGAAGTTCTCTAAAATCCAAAGGCAGAGTCCAACAAAAAGTTTCTTCACCGTCTTCTATTTGCAGTGAAAATGGTGAGAAGCTTTTTATCTGAGGGAAAAGAATGAAAAAGGAAGATGAATAAAAAATGGAATAGTAAGGAAATAAGAGAGGACATGGGAAATTCTCGATTTTTTTATCTTTGAAACGGAAGTGAAAAACCAAAGAAATGATAAGAGAGAAGATATGACGGCCGAAGAAGATGTGGAAATACCATCTCTCCATTTCTTTTTCTCTCATGAACCCTTCATGGGAATTCTCACAAAACTTTCTCTCTTTGAGCATTAATGGGAACCAGATACTTTGTGTGCGATTGCAGGACTGATCGAGCCAAAGAAAAAGGGAAGAAAACACGGGGAACAATCTTTCCTGCTCGCTTTGAGATAGTTCAGATGAAGAGCAGTGCTGTTCAGTGGCTGTCCCCAATGACGCTTCCTAGAAATCGATCTTCTGTAGATTTGCTTAAAGCAAAGTACTTTATTCTAACTTTAGGTTCCACCCCAGATGGAAAAAAAAACACAGTTGCTCGATCCCATACCCCTTTGGTTAAGTAATATGGAGCTCGTGAGACACGAGACCAGCCCACCTTTTTCTTCTATTTCAAGCTTTTCATTTTCAATTCGCGTGGTTGCTCATCTTTAACGCTTTCTCTTCTTTTACTAGGCTAAATTAGTAGAAAGGATTGAAGGGTAAGCTTCCTTTTTATTCGAATTGCAGCGGATGCTTCCCCCGCTGTAATCCCATGTTGTCTTGTGCTTCTGGAAGCGTTAAAAGTTTTTATCGAGCTTCACGGGTCATGCGTCACACGGTACGCTTTATACGTCAATTGATGATGTCTGTGTGTCTTGCATCTTCAGTGTCTACTCTGATGTGAATCCCTTCTTTACTGTGGAAAGATTCAAAGACACCGTTGCTTTGCATTCTCTTCTCTTTAACGTGACTTCTGATCTCTAAGTGAGAAATTGAACTTCTCTTTCCTTATCTGACTAGCAGGATCGAGACACATCTTGGTCACGATTCCTATGTTCGACCGCATTATTATCCTATAGCATCCTGTGCTACAAATGCGAAAAACAAGAAATAAAGTTAAGCAACTGGGTCAAATTCTAAAAATGCAAGCTTTCTGTCTCTTGCCAGACAAAGATTGGGATGTATGTTTGTTGAAACCTGAATCAAATGCCTTTTAAATGGCAGCTGCTATATCATCACAAACAGAACCACAACATTGTTCAGAGACGAGTCGGATGAATACTGGATAGACCGCACTGTTACGGAAGGGATCTCTTCAAAGATTTTTTGTGATGATCTCAGTTACTATGATGTCAAAAGCGTGATGCTGTCGCTCTGAGCCCTTTATGTTACAAGGTTTATTCATACATTCTGCTCTGCTGCACCCCTTTTCCTTTTAGATGTTTAGGGGGCATCATCAGTACTACTATATCCTTATCCGAATGCAATGACTTTTGCTTTTGTCTTCGCCCCACCTCACAAGCAAGGTACTTGTCCATTGTGGCTTTATTCTGCTCAAGCTGTATATATATCCTGGCTTGTGTTATCGTACAAGCACACAAATCACTTCCCACATCACTTACTAATTTGCTTGTTGCTACTAGCATGGCAGGCGTCCTGGCTCCTTCTCGTGCTCCCAGGGCACAGCAAAGGGGAGGTCACCGGATGTTTGCAGCATCCGATGACAGTGCGATGATGAAGCAGATTCAAGCAACTCATACTCCTGATGGCCGTGAAGTCGATGTCAAGCCCATTCTCAGCCTCATTGAGAGCCTTTTTCGCCATGCTACTCCAGGCATTGATGGGGTTTTGAGTGTAAGTACATCACTATTATCTTTTGGCTCTCTTTTGCATTCTGCCTTTATCCTGGAAACGAGAAAAACATGAAAAACTGTATTCTGAGAGCTAATGAAAGTTCTCTGAATTCTGGAATTATACAGGGGAAACATGGAGCAGAGGAGGCTAGTTCGGAAGAGAAGGCCTATCTGGCGTCCTTTGATGGTGTCCTAGAGGGATTGCCTTACATCATACAAAAAATCTCCTGCGAGGTGATTTTTGAAGGCTTGAACTCAAAACTGCATATGTTTCCTGTCAATGTCACGAGGACACTGTGTAACTGTATGCTGAAGTTCATTTTCACGTCACCAGTAGGGAACTGAGATAACCTTTCCACGAAAATGAAAGGCATTGATAAGAACAATAAGGAATTAGCCCGGGCGGTGAACTGTACTTACTTTTAATTCTTCATGTCATTTAAAGATGGCGATTATTTCATGTTTTGCAGTTATCATGCAAGTGCAGTGGAGGTGGAGATGCCCATGGAACCACAATGGCTATATTCAACATGATATCAGCCTACTCCTGGGATGCAAAAGTAGTATTGGCACTGGCCGCCTTCGGAGCGAACTTTGGAGAGTTCTCTCTGATGATCCAGCTTTACTCCACAAACCTCCTTGCAAAATCAGTAGCTTTGCTTAAGCAATTACCCGACATGATGGAGCACTCGAATGCCTTGAAAACACAGTTCGATGCACTTCACAATCTCATTGTTGCTATGGTGGATGTGACCAAGTGCATTATCCAGTTCAGCGAGCTACCACCTCAGTACATTTCATCTGAGACGCCCCCACTGTCAACTGCCCTGACCCATATTCCCACTGCAGTCTACTGGACTATCCGCAGCATCGTTTCTTGTGCTTCACAAATTTCTAGCCTGATAGGGTTGGGGAACGAGTAAGCCAAGGATCCTTTATCTAGACAAAATGATTTTGATACGATTTTGAGATGATGTTTCCCTTTTTGCGAATTGATTCAGATACATGGCATCAACCACTGAAGCATGGGAATTATCCAGCTTAGCCTACAAGATCGGTAGCATATACGACCACCTTAAGAAGCAACTCGCCATCTGTTACCAACATATAGGTGGGACATTCATTCTTCATCTTGAATCTTTTAAACTCGAGAAGTCAAGTCATATAACTAGTGTATTCTGGAGGATGCAGATAACAAAATGCATTTCGAAGCTTTTCAGACGCTGATACGCCTGTTCGAGAAGAGTCATATGGACAACATGACCATTCTCAAGCATTTAATCTGTCTCAAGGATGACATATATCCGCTGGTGGACGGTAGCAAAAAATCAAGGGTTTGGTCCTACTTGCTTTGACTTCTTCCTTCCCATTATTGTACTCATTGGCCTCGATCTAGACAATATCTATCCACAGAAATATAACAGCAATTCTATCTCATTTCACAACAAACAGGTCAGCCTTGACGTGCTGAGAAAGAAAACAGTGTTGCTACTAATATCAGATCTCGACATTGCCACTGAAGACATACTATATCTCACCCACGTCTACAGAGAGCCTCGTGCAAGGCCTGAGAACCAGTTCGAAATAGTGTGGCTTCCAATTGTCGATGTCGATCCAAAGTCAGCTGCTTGGGACATGACCCATCAGCAGAAGTTCGAGGAGCTGCAAAGCATCATGCCATGGTACACTGTCTACCACCCCTCGATCCTTGAACAGGCTGTGATCAAGTACATAAGAGAGGTGTGGCATTTCTCGAAGAGGATCATCATAGTAGCTCTGGATCCACAGGGGAAGTTGGCGAGTCCCAATGCCCTCCACATGATCCGGATATGGTCGAGTTCGGCCTTCCCTTTCACTAAGGAGCGAGAGGAAGCGTTGTGGAAGGAGGAAAGTTGGAGACTTTCGCTGATCATCGATGGCTTAGACGATGGGACTATATCGAAATGGGTACAAACTTCATCCTTAACGATCTTTTTTTTTTCCAGAGCTATTCTTAGATATGCTTTCTTAAAAACACACTTAAAAGAGGCTTTGGCAAACAACCTTTGATGAAGTAAAAATATTCCAAGATGAACCATGGATCAGGCTTTATTTTCCTCGTAAAATGGAAGCCACAGAGGAAGTAAAAGAGGAGTGAGACATTTGATTTTGTAACATATAGCAACGAAGATCTGATTACCTCACCTAATACTACCGCTAGAGAAACTAAGCACTGCCAGGGACAAATTTTTCCATTGAGGAAAATGAATTTCCCAGTATAAAGTAGCCCCACATTATTTATGGTAAATATAAGCTGTTCCATGTCCTCATGCGGACACATATTGCATGTTAGCACAATGTGCACAGCGTATTCGTGTCGGTAATTAATATTTCCTGCATCTGATCAGACGGAACAAGGATCGTACATTTGTCTATATGGAGGTGAGGACCTTGATTGGATCAGGAAGTTCACAAACGCAGCCCAAAGTGTCGCTAAGATTGCTAATATCCCGTTGGGAATGATATACTTGGGAAAGAACAATGCCAAGGAGCGAGTGAAGAAAATTGCAGCACAGATCACTACAGAGAATCTGAGTCACTGCTGGAAAGACCCCACATTCTTCTGGTTCTTTTGGACAAGACTCGAGAGCATGCTCCACTCGAAGTTACAACATGGGATGTCCACTGAAACCGACCCAGTAATGCACGAGATCATGACGATACTCAGCTACGATGGGAGTGACCAAGGATGGGCTATTTTCTGCCATGGTGCAGGACCAGGGATGGCGAGAGCCAAGGCCAAGAATGTCTTGGACAGCATGGAGAAGTTCACCGACTGGAAGGATGGGCAGATGAGAAGGGTTTCGTTGATGCGCTGCAGGAGCATCTAAGACAGAAGGAGATCGACGCTCCACACCACTGCAGCCGCCTGATCCTGCCCGGGATCGATGGAGGAATCCCAGAGAGGGTGGTGTGCGCAGAGTGCGGCCGCATTATGGAGAAGTTCATCATGTACCGCTGCTGCACCGAATAAGCAGAAGTTCAACTCTGGTTGCTTGGGTGCGAAGGTATCTTCTAGTCTACCATCTTGAGCTTATACGCAAGATTTGGTTGTGGAAGATAGCGACGTGGGTCAAGACATCCAGCCTGGTGTATTGTTCAGGCTCTGGCTTTCTTGCAATTTATCCAGTTTGTCGCCTTTTCTTCTTTTTTTTTCCTTTTCTTTTTCAGTTTCCTTTTGTGGTTTCAATGGTGTTCCGTTTCGAAGCGCTTAGATGACATCTTGGTGTGTGGCTTGGCTGCAACTTTTCTTGTACTCTATGAAGATGTGCAATTATGATGTTCAATCTTGCTGTTTTAACTTCTGTTAGTCTACTACACCTTTGCATTGGCTTCACTTGAGGACAGGCTTCCAACTGAGCAGGCAACTGCTGCAATTTCATACACTCGAACAAAACCCGTGCCATGCATGGGGAAATATCTTATCGCACCAAAAAGTCAATCATAGTTTTCGTCGAACGTTCTGCAACATCCTCATTGATAACTTCAAAACTCATTAATAATATTCTCCTTGGACTTTGTTCACCTAAAGTCGGTCTTTTCCCGGAAATAGAAAAATAGCATAAGGGCAATGCTTTTCAACGCCATGCTTCAGGTTGCAAATTTGGGTTAAAGAAAAAGGATATGGAGAAAACCTGAAAAACAAAAGAAAAGGGAAGAAAGGCAGCAACTGCCATTAACTTTCGTATGATATTTACTGGAGCATTTTAACATTTCGATAGTGCGGAGAGACCATCGGTCTTGACATATATAGATTTCGGAGCATAAAAAATTGGATAAGATTGAGCACCTTCCTCAAATGTGACGAAAGATCGCACAAAAAAAAATCAGGGTTGGTGAAAGAAACTACCAAATGAATATGCAAAGAATCTGGATTATGAAGTGAAAGACAAGTTTGTTCAAACAAAAAAGAAGTGAAAGACAAGTTAGTCAGAAGTCTTCGCAATTAGTCAGAAGTCTTCGCAATGACAGTTTCCCAGCAGCTGTAGATTTCAAACAAAAATAATGGTGACAGTCTTTTTCTGGGAAAGTTCGTCGTGGAAAAACAACCAATACAATCCAAGGAAAAAAAGACCGAAATAATCGAGTCAACGATTGGGGACAAATTAGTCAACCGCTACCGGTCGGGAGGTGGGCCCCGCGCGGGTCCTTTCATTTATTTTCAATTTTTTTTATTAATCTTTGACGTTTCGGACGCGGCTTGGATTTACTTAAATGAGCACGAAACCGTGACCGTTTCCAACCTCCCTTCCCCACCACTTCGTCGCCGCCGCCGACGCCGACGTCGACGCCGACGACGCGATGGCCCTCGCCGCCGCCGGATCCCGCCTCGCCCTCCTCGCCGCCCTCCATCTCCTCCTCTTCCTCTCCGCCCACGCCGGACTGAGCCTCGACCGCTCGGACCTCCGCTCGCTCGCGGACGTCCAGGCCGCCCTGGGCATCATCGCCGCCGGCGAGCAGAACCGCTCTTCGTCGGCGGCGGCGGCCCCCTGCCCCTGCAGCTCGCACGGCGTCGTCTGCGAGCGCCGGCTCTCGAGCGGCGGCGACGGCGGGGCCTACGTCCTCAGGGTCACGCGGCTCGTCCTCAAGTCGCGACGGCTCCAGGGGTCCCTCTCGCCGGCCATCGGGCGGCTCACGAGCTCAAGGAGCTGACCTTGGCCGACAACGAGCTCGTTGACGGAGTCCCGTCTCGGATCGCCGACTGCAAGAAGCTGGAGATCTTGGACCTCAGGAACAACCGGTTCTCCGGCGAGGTTCCGGCCGAACTCTCGTCGCTCGTTCGGCTTCGCGTGATCGACCTCTCTTCTAATGAATTCGCCGGGGACTTGAGTTTCTTGAAGAATTTCCCCAACCTGGAGATTCTTGCTCTGTCGGGCAACCTGTTCGCTGGGAAAATCCCAGCTTCTGTGCGTTCGTTTCGGAACCTCCGGGTGTTCGATGTTTCTGGGAACGATTTTCTTGAAGGCCCTGTGCCGGTTTTGGAGGGAGTCGATGTCGAGCTCCCTGATTCTGGGATTCCAAGAAGATATGTTCTCGCTGAGAATTCGCTTCCTCCAAGTACGCGACGCAACGCTTCTGCTTCTGCTTCTGTTTCTGCAAAAGCACCAGCATCGCAATCCCCGTCGCCATCGGCAACGGCTCAAGGGCCTCCCAAGAAAAACAAGAGGAAGTCGGGTAGGTTGGTGATCGGGTTTGTGGTAGGAGCGCTTGCCGGCAGCGTATCCGGATTCGTCTTCTCGCTGCTGTTCAAGCTGATCACTGCGGCCATACGAGGTGCGGGTGAGAAGCAAAGTTTTGTGCTCTTCAGCTCTCAAATCAAGAGACCGGAGGACTTGGCTTTCCTCGAGAAAGATGACGGGTTAGCGGAGCTGGAGATCATCGGAAGCGGCGGATGCGGAGAGGTGTACAAGGCTCAGTTACCTAGCGACGGCATGGTTATTGCAATCAAGAAGATCATTCAGCCCCCACAAGACGCGACGGAGCTGAACGAAGAAGATAGCAAGGCGCTGAACAAGAAAATGCGACAGATTCAATCCGAGATAAGAACGGTCGGGCAAATTCGGCACCGGAACCTGCTGCCTTTGTTGGCTCACGTCCCTCGTCCAAACTGCCACTACCTTGTCTACGAATTCATGAAGAACGGGAGCTTGCAAGATGTGCTGATTCAGGTCTCGCAGGGAAGCAGAGAGTTAGCTTGGCCTGCAAGGCACAGGATCGCCATAGGAATCGCGTCGGGACTCGAGTACCTTCACATGGACCACAGCAGGCGGATAATACATAGAGATCTCAAGCCCGCGAATGTTCTTCTAGACGATGACATGGAAGCCCGAATCGCAGATTTCGGGCTCGCAAAAGCCATGCCGGATGCGAAGACACATATTACGACTTCTAACGTGGCCGGGACTGTGGGGTACATCGCGCCTGAGTATCACCAGACGCTCAAGTTCACAGATAAGTGCGATGTATACAGCTTTGGCGTTTTGCTGGGAGTGTTGGTGATGGGAAAGATACCGTCAGATGAATTCTTCCAGCGCACACCAGACATCGGCCCAGTCAATTGGCTGAGGAAAGTGATGACTTCGGATAATCCAAGCGAGGCCGTCGATCCAAAGTTGATCGGCAACGGATACGAGGAGCAAATGCTGCTGGTTCTGAAGATCGCTTGCTTCTGTACTCTGGACGATCCGAAGCAGAGGCCAAACAGCAAGGATGTCAGGTGTATGCTGTCTCAGATCAAGATGTGAAGCGTTGTCCTTCGAACGATGTGTTCCTCAAGAAATTTAGGTCCAATTATGTCAATGAAGCCGCTTAGCTAGCCATCCAACTCTTGCTTTGTATTCCGTCTGTAAGATCAATCAGTAACTCCTCAAGGATAGTAGCAGCGATGATGATGCTATGTCCTCTAATAGTGCAGCAATTTTGCGATCTCTTTGTACTCTTCCATCAGAAAACACCCTCTACTCAGGGTGGAAAACTTTTATCTTCCTTGTTTAGACAGAAATTGTCAATAACTAAATGGTCGTGCTAAGTTCAAAATCGCACCAAACGCAATCTCCTATAAACATACTCAATTGTGTCACATTACTAACCGATGCCGACCACAAAGAGCTGTAGGTACCAAATGGGGATTTTTCGAAAAACATGTCTGGCCTCTGGCTGATTAGAAATTGCTTCTTGGTAAAGAAGACTAACTCAAATGGAAACGACAAAGGATCAAGCTTTATCCCTGTGAAAAACTGGCGGGGTGTCCATATCAGAACAACCTGAAGAAGATTCCTGACCAGTCAGGAATCACCTCTGCTGTATCAATTGCTACTCATTGGTATCAAGCAGGCGAGATGCAGGGGAGGTACCATTGAGGTGGGGACTACCTATCCTCTTAAGGCTGGCGGCATGGGCCCATGGGCTTGTCTCAGTGATGGCCCAAGAAGAGGGGACATATCCGGCCCAACGCCTCCCTGGCCCGCTTTCCAGGGACGGGCCCAACCTTCCATTCCAACGTCACCATCTTCTTCTTCTCCTTCTTCTCCTCCATCTTCCCCTGATTTCTCCATGAATATATCCCTTTCGCGTCCAACCAACCCTACCGCGATCGCAGGCGATTTCCCGGCCCGATTCTCCCCGGCGTGAGCACGAAGCTTCTCGTGCTCCGGCGTACGGAGCTGCTCTTCGTCCCTTCGCAGCTCGGAGCTCGACCTCCCGATCGGCGGCGCTTCCCATGTACTTTCGCTCGATTCCCGCTCGCGTTTGATTGAATCAAGATCGAATTTTTTCGCTGATTGAGTTATGGGTTTCGGCGGAGCCGGGCTGAACGTTGGTGGATTTTTGGATTTGATTCTTCAGGTCGCAGGAGGAAGCGGCCGTCGCGGCGATAAGGCATGCCCTGAGGGCCCTGCGGAAGCGGCATTTGGTCGAGGAGGGCGCCCATGGACCCGCCATCGCCGCTCTCTCGAGTCCGATCCTCTCTCAGGTCCGTCGATTCTTGAATTCGAAAGTGCACGCTTTGTTGTGTAGGTTTGGGTTTGATCAAATTTCCAATGTGGATGCGAGAGTAGTAGTCAATGCGGAGAAGTCAACTGGTATGGTAAGATTGCATCTTTGTCATTTGAATGGCCATTTTGAGGGTCTTAACCATGAAAATAGGCTAGTGAAGTTGATCAAGATTGTCTTGTTGGCCTGGTGAATATTTTTCGTCCGAGTATATCGCCCCAGAAGCAAACTCTAGATGCCCAGAAGGCTTATATTGTTCTACTGTCATTGTCGTTGATGTAATTATTAGTACTGCCAGATTGATGCAACGAGAGTTTCACCGCTAGATATTTTTTTGATTTTCTCTGGAAATCGATTGAGTTGTTCTTGTCTCTGTAGAGTTCCGAGTGGAAAGAGAAGGCCGAGACTTTGGAACTGGAGCTTCAGCAATATTATAAAGCTCAATTGCGACTGTCAGACCAGTTTGCGGCGGAGGTTGCAGAGTGTAGGGCATTGAAATCTCTACTGCAAGAGAAAGAGGCTGGAATGAGTTCTCTGCAACTGGACTTGACTAACGCAAGGTTCTCTTTACTTAGTGGCTTGTCATTTGATTCCGAGAATAGGTCTGGTAGTGCTTTCATGGTTGAATGGGAGTTTGACTTCTCAGTCCATATGCTGCAGGAATGAATGCTCACAATTGAAGGCAGATTTGGAAGAGAAAATTAAAGCTGTAGAATTGCTTATAAGTGAGAACCAGGAGCTCAAGCGGCAACTGGAATTGATGACTATAAAAGCTAAGAATGCAGAAAATGAGAATAAGATGTTAGTAGATCGATGGATGTTACAAAAGATGCAGGATGCTGAACGCCTTAATGAGGTAAAATATCCTTCAATAAATTGATTGGAATTGGCACCTTGACTTCTTTCGAAAAATTTGATTGATCTACACTTACGGTTTTTGGGATTCACTTTCTCAGAGCTGATGCTTTAGTTGAAATTTCGGTATACTATTTATTGTAATTTATGGTATTGATATTGATTATGGGTTTATGTCTCTGGCTAGTTTTATTCATGTCAGTATAGTGCCAGTGTACTGTCATTGATACTGGTTTTACCCTGCAATTGAGTACATCCTCTTTTCTTTTTCGATTCTCTCTTAAGAAAGTTGTCTGTATAGGGCAAGGGTGAACTAATAATGCTGTATGTTGTTCTTCCTCGTCTGTGTTGCTATCAGAGAAAGAAGGTGATATCTAAAGTCCCTTCGTTTGCTGCATGCATTAGAGTCAGCTAAGTACATCATGTTTGGAAAGAATTATTGGCCGTAAAGGAATCAGTGAAAGCTTAATGAAACCCGTTGCTAAAGAATTCTTATCAAACTTCTGAAAGCAGTATTCAATGAGAAATGGAGGCACATAATGGAGCTGTGTCGAGTCTTAGAATGCAGACAGAAGATTGTTTGAAGGTTTAGAAACTTCGGCTTCTTCTGTGTTGTGCTCTTTTAGTTGGCTTTGGACATCTTGATCTGACTCCATATTGTCTCATGATGTTTTTCCTTTGTTTCTTTAGTTTTTCTTTCTTTCTATTCTTGTACATTTCTGATGTAGTAGAATTCTTGTTTTACTAAAATCCTTTATTAGTTATAAGTATAGATGCAATAGTGTTGAATGCTTCCACTCTAGGCTCTCGGAGTATATACTTTTCTTCAATTCTCATGAGGTCCTGTGGCTGATTTGACTTTTGTTAACTATTCAGGCAAATGCACTTTATGAAGATATGGTAGACCGCCTAAAGGCCAGTGGTTTAGAAAGTTTTGCCAGGCAACAAGTTGATGGTGTGGTCCGCCGGAGTGAAGAGGGTGCTGAATTCTTTGCTGAATCGACTGTTCCTTCTTCATGTAAGCATAGGATTCATGCCCATGAAGGCGGGTGTGCTTCTATAACATTTGAGTATAACTCTGGTAGGTTGATTAGTGGTGGACAGGACAGGACAATAAAAATGTGGGATACAAGAACTGGATCGTTGAGTCGCACACTTTACGGTTGCCTTGGTTCAGTTCTCGATCTTACTCTTACGCATGATAACAGATCTGTCATTGCAGCCAGCAGCTCAAATAATTTGTATGTATGGGATGTCAACTCAGGACGTATCCATCATACCTTAACCGGCCACACCGATAAAGTTTGTGCAGTAGATGTAAGCAAGTTTTCCAGCCGTCATGTAGTGAGCGCAGCTTATGATCGTACCATCAAAATTTGGGATTTGCAGAAAGGCTACTGCAGTAACACAATCATGTTTCCCAGCAACTGCAATGCACTTAGCTTCAGCACAGATGGGCTCACTATATGTTCTGGTCATGTAGATGGCAACCTTCGTTTGTGGGATATTCAAACAGGGAAGTTGCTGAGTGAAGTTGCCGCACATGCACTTGCTATCACATCCATCTCTCTTTCGCGAAATGGAAATGTGGTTTTAACCAGTGGAAGAGACAATTTGCATAATCTATTTGATATGAGGTCACTCGAAGTTTGCCGGACATTGAGAGCTACTGGGAATAGAGTTGCCTCTAACTGGAGTAGGTCCTGTATCAGCCCAGACGACAGCTATGTAGCTGCTGGGTCTGCTGATGGAGCTGTTTATATATGGGCTATATCAAAAGGTGATATTGTGAGCACACTGAAGGAGCATACTGCTCCCGTACTCTGTTGTTCGTGGAGTGGTCTTGGGAAACCATTGTGCTCGGCAGATAAAAATGGAATTATTTGTACATGGACATAGTGGTTTTGCCCTCATACATGTAAATATGCCTTGGTGACCATGGAATTAAATCCCAGCTGCGGCAATCTTTTGTTCAACATCTCCATCCAGGCGGTGCTTGCTTTTCCTAATTATTTGAGCTGCTTCCCTGGAATATATAGTCCAAGTGATTTATCTTTACCGTGCATTTTGATATTGGTTCACTCTCACCTCTGTATATAGGCATAATGCTGGGAAGAGCTATCTGGAGAAGCATGTGGATAGTTGGACGGATATCTGTAAATAATGGCTTGTTGAAGTTTCTGTGATTCTTTTACTTGTAAATGGGACTTCCCTGCTGCTCGATAATTGAAATTTATTTGGTTCTTTTTCTGTTATTGGTAAGAATTTGTGTCATACAATTATTTTTTGCTTTAATGCTGTCGTTATATTGGATGCAGCAGATTTTCTTACTTGTTTAATTGTATTTAAGCATGTAAAAGTTTGCAAAATGGACTTGTGAAATTGGCTTGATTGCCAATTTCACAAGTTTGGGCTAATCCCACGATTGGCCGCTATCTTGAAGTTCATTGCTTTGTCCAGGCGGCGCTTTATAACCATCTTCTGGTCAACATGATTTATTAGGCAGCTGATACTCAGTTTAATGCGCGGCCTGATCGAGTGCTTTATAACCATCTTAGCAGAAGCAGAGCTGGTCAACATGATTTATTGGAGGTTCAATGGCTTCAGTTGAAGGAGGAACAGAGCTCCTTAGTCTTGCCAGGATTAGGAGATTTAACCATATGCGATTAACACTTTTAGTACTGTAAACAGCCGTAGTGATTGATGATTAACTATCAGAACCAAGTGTTTGGAATAAGCTCTTCCATCATCGGCCAATTCACAATGCTGGATCATGACAAGAACTTGTTCTATAAGATGCACTTTACTATAAGTTCCTAATGTACCCAAGACTCAAAATCTAAAAGTAAAGAGCGCCAAACAAGACCACGATGAGAGTAGTCACTTACGGAGAGAGTTAAGCGTTCAAAAGCAAATAACAGACTGACGAAACATATCAACCCAGTGGCCAAGCCAAAGCTACGGACACTAGAAGACATTATTATTGCACCATCGATTGCAGGAAGAATTCAACCATAGCATCTGATGGGGTCAGTGCAACCCTTCTCCGCGGACTGTTTGTCGCCTTGACGGCCACCCTTCTCGAGATACTGCTGGTGGTACTCCTCAGCTCGGTAGAACCTCTTCGCCGGGAGGATCTCGGTCATGATCTTCTTGTCCTTGTACTCCAACTGCTTGGCTTCCAGGGATTCCCGCGCAAGGCGTGCCTGCGTCTCATTGTAGTAGTATATCCCCGACCGGTACTGCGTCCCCACATCACCTCCCTGATGCAAATTACATAGTCATCATACAGTCCGTGAAATCTCAGGATGCAAAACAGAAGATTGTGTCTGATTCTTGATTGGAACTGTTCACTTTCCATCCTAACTACCATGCGGATGATGCAAAAGCTAGCCTAGGAGCGGTTAGTTTATGGGGGATACCTCAACTTCTCACCATAGTTACGCAAATTAACACTTCAAACCGCCGAAGCTGGAATGAAACACTCCGATAAAAATTTCGAAGCAATCGCACAGCTTTGCAGTCAGAAATATTCAAAGGGTCTCCATGAATTTTAGCAGCATCCTTGATCCAAGAATGAAGCACCAAGATCATCCCTTGCCCAACGTATGCCTAGAAATGACCTTCTCGAGAACTTACGTTCAAACACTAGCTGATCATCTAACGTAGGACCAGACCCACATCTGCTGGCACGACTCCGTAGTCCAGACTCCACTATTACTAGGGATAAGCATATCGGACTGCCCGGACCGAGAACTGCCCGGACCAGCTGGTGTGGTCCGGTTCCCAGGGGTGTCGATCCGGTTCGGTTTCATAAAAATCGAGAACCATCTTTTCTTAATTCCACGATTTCAATGGCAAGAAATTCTGATCTTGAAAGCGAAAGATTACGAACGCCCTTCTACCCATTTTCTTGCTAACATCCATCTAGCCCGAAATCTCATCCGAATTCAAGAAAGAGAAACGGGGAACAAACGAAAGAAAGAAAAGCAAAGACGAGAAATTTGACGACGATCGGGTGACTGGACCTGGCGATTCAGCGTGGTGGGGTCGTGGCGGGACCAGAAGAGGGCGAGGAGTTCGGCGTAGGTGCAGACCGCCGGGTCGAACTGGACCCGGACCACCTCCGCGTGGTTCGTCGTCCCGGAGCAGACCAGCTTGTAGGTCGGGTCGGGCGCGTGGCCCTGCGAGTACCCGACCTCGGTCTTGACGACGCCGGGGACCCGCTGGAACGCCAGCTCCACCCCCAGAAGCAGCCGGCGCCGAACTGGGCGAGCTCGTGGGCCGGGTTGTCGGGCCGGTCGAGGTCCGGATCCAGGGCCGGGTTGGCGGAGGAGGCCATGGCTGCTGCTGCAGTGCTGCTGCGGCGGGGAGCGATGGAGAATGGAGAATGGGAGGAGCTGAGCGGGTTGGATTCGGTCTTCCAGAAGAGATTTCTTTTTTTTCCTTTTAAAGTGGAAAAGGGTGATTGCAGGACGAGCCAATGAGATCACTGATTCGGGTCAGATGCAGCGGAAGTCTGGCAGAGTATTTTATGGAATTTCATTTCATTTCCTTTTTATTTTCCTAAGTATGGATAATTGGAAATAGGTAGTTGGTCGAGACAGGGTCAACGGAAATGTGGTCCATCTTTATAGCCAACCGTACGATCATTACATGTGAGGTTCACATGAAACTTTTTTTGAGTCGATAAGGGAGATACATCCAATCCACATGAAAATGTATTCAAGCAAAATTTGTCCGTATTGAGAATCCTATGGATTATAATGAGTGTTTTTTTTTTTTTTTGGTAACCCAGGGAACCTCCGATCGCCGCTTCGCGGTGGAGAGTAAACCCTGAGGGCTGCATAAGCGGGAGGACCCCACCACCCCCGACAACCCACTTAAGACGTGCTAGCACTTAAGCAACGATGATGTCGTGGATCGAACTCGGGACCTCTCGTGAAAAGTTCCTTTGCTCAACCACCTACGCCACCACACGGGTGGGTGATTATAATGAGTGTTTTCTTCTCTCTTTTTTCCTCAAAACTTTCAAGGAGTAAGCATTTTCACTACTTTCAATGACTGATGTCAAAAAATCTATTTTTAAGACAAAAAGTACGAATTTTATTATATGATAATGAGTTTCGACAATTGGTAAGCGCTGAAAAGCCATTGGTATAAAGATGATTGATGACATTTTTCAACAAGCTTATCATTAACTTTACCAATACTTTAATAAAATCGCCAACTCTTTTTATAGCATGTTAATGAGCTATTTTCAGACTAAGTTGCCGAGGGTTTTTTGCTATAACTCATCAACGCTTTGAATCTCAAATTGTCAATCTAAATTAGAGTGTTTGACGGACTTTTGTCAAATCAAAGTACCAACTAATTTTGGATTACTAACTCTACTTAAGTCAGATACCAATATTTAACTTTTTTAGTTTGCCAATTATAACAAAATTTCATTTACCTTAATCAATAACCTATACATTTAATAACTTATTTTAGAGAATATCAATCGAGATTGGTAATTACTTACAAGTTTATGCTTGCCACGATATTAATCAAAAGAAATGATTTCATAACTACATTGATGTCGTGATTCGTGACCTTAAGTTTAACATCAATGTGAGAAGCGGACATAATGATAATCGCATGCCGTAAGTTTATATTACGCTAACTCGATGTGCCTTTTATTTTTATTTTTTTTAGCGCTTTAGTAGTATTTTAATTTTGGATTTTCGGGGAAACGGATTTCAAATTATTCTTTTGGTCATACCATAGGAACGAGCCCGTTTCGGTCTCATGGACCATCCATTTTCCGGCCCATGATCCAGACCCGACACAGTTAATAAATAAACAAATTAATTAAATCCAATTCCTACAAAAACTCGAACAGAATCGGCACACCAACGAACTTCTCCTCCCTAATCCATGCTATTTACAAAGAACCTAGGATGCCGGCAACTGCCGGCGCCATTTCCGAACTACTTGCCGAGCTTGAAGCTTCTCATTCCTCCGCGAGCGCGACTGGATCTGCTGAACATCTCAAGGACTTCCTCAGGCCGCCTCCTTCTCATCATGGCCTGCGACAGAGACGACGTGGCCTTGGCCGACGCCACCTTCCTCGCCAGCAGCCTCCACCGCGCCCCGTCCTTCCTCTTCTCCCGCTGCGATCTCAGCTTCAACTGCCTGTACAAAGCGACAATATTAGAGTATTCTATTAGCACAATTAAATATTAAATCACGTATTCATTTAATAATTTAAACTTTTAAAACAGTAAGTAATTAATAATTTGTAGCAAATTCCTTGCTCCGTGTTGATATAAGTCATGGGTTTTTGAGCCCCTCGTGGATTACCTGCAGAGCGGGACCTTGCAGGAGTCGGGCTGGTCGCAGACGGAGGCGTGCAGCCGCAGGAGCCGCCACATGCTCTTGCACCCGCCGCACCCGCCGCTCACCCTCTTGTCGCACGCGGCGAAGTGGCGGATCAGCGTCTGCAGCCCCCGGCACGTGGCGAACTTGCCGCACGGCTCCTTCCTCACCGTGGCCAGGTCCGCGTGGTGCGGGCCCACGGTCGTGCACCCTTCCGTGCAGATGTGCTCCAGGCAGTCCATCGCCTCGCTCAGCTGCAGGTACAGCTTCTGGTCATCCCTCTGCCTCTTCGTTCTCTTCTTCCTCTGTCATATTTTAATCAGATTTAGTCACCAATTTTTCAGTTATTCTTCGCACCATTCGCGATGTGATCAACGGCGAATTCGCGTACCGATTCCGATTCGTCGATGAAGTGAAGGATGTCGAGCTCGAGCCAGGGGTCGTGGTGCTGCACGAACCGCCAGCCTTCGGTTTGCTCGACGGCCTTGAATTGGTGGTGCACGAGCTTCATGCACCGCAGCTCGAGCTCCGGCGAGCTGCAGAGCCTCGACAGCTGGAGGAGGTCCACCACGCTGTCGACGGTCAGCCGTTGACGCAGGCTCTCGACGCATCTCTGCTTCAGCTGGGGGACTGAGTACACGTGGGCCAGCGCCAGCAGATGCACGTCGTACTTCTCCATCTCCTCCTCCGTGCACCTGAAATCCACGGCATCCACGGTCGCCTCAGGACATAAAAAATTTCCTTTTTTTTCTTTTTGAAAAATTCGAATTCCTTGTGTGATTTTTCTAAAGCTGGCAGAACAAATGAACTGGCGTTCCTGGGATCAAGACGACTGACCTGGAGGAGTAGACGAACTCGATGAAAGCGGAGACGGCGTTGCATGGAACGCCGAGAATCGGGACGATCTTCTCGGAGCTCCGGCGCTTACTGGGTCTGTATATGAGGTTCTCCAATACCGGCGACACCGACGCCTTCATTTTCACAGCATCAACCCCAGATCAGACTCGAACCAATCATCAGAAAAGCAAAAACCATGGTTTCAAGAAGAAGGGGAAGAAGAAGAGCTGACCAGAATTCCGGTATGCGCGGGGATGCGCCGGCCGCCGGAGGTGACGACGAAAACGTCGGGTTCGGGCAGTTCCCGGAGGAAGGATCGCTTGGGCCGCGCGGGTGTCGGGCCGGCGACGCTGCGGGAGCCGCCGGAGGGGACGGCGGACTGCGGGGCGGGGCTGGTTCGGTTGCTTTCCATGCGAAGAATGATTGTCTGTGATGAGATCGAGATCGTTGGGTGACGCTGGCCGCGGCGCGAGCGCTTATTTATGGTCGAAAAGGTAAACGGAGAGACAAAAAATCTGTTCAATTTTTGGAGCGACGCGGAGACGATGTGGTTCCGACGTGGCGGTTTGCTGTCACCTGGTGCGATCCACATCTCTATCGACAGTTGTTGGCCCAAAAGAGAAGGAAATTCAATCCGGAATTAAATATATAATCTTGTGAAATTCCAAAAATGCCCCTGCCACGCTGGAACCGAACCCGAGATTACTACTTTTCTCCACTTTTGGAATCTGACGTGGACAGGATAAGCCATAAGGCGCCGCGTCAGCATGCCCCCGTGGGGGCCCACCTTGCTAGGTCCGACGTGTGATCTCGTTCTTATCCTCCCCGCCACTCGCCCTCTCCTCTTAAACAGGAGAAACAAGATCTCGGAGAAACGAGACAGAGGGAATTTACGGAGCGCACGCCAAGTGGCGACACGCTCGACACGTGGCGGTCGCCGGTGCTTGAGAAGCTTAATGAGTAAGAATTGTTCTTTTGGCCGTTTTGGGGACGTCCCAGCCAGAAACGGTAATATGTCGGAACCGACTCTGTCGTTTGAGGTTGGTGGTTGGAGGTTCCACGTAGTTGCGCCGCGGCGCGCGGTGCTGGACGTCTTCCCGGAAGGAGAGGGTAAGGTTATATAATAAATCAATTATCCGCGTATTCCTTTTTATTTTTTTTTTTTGTACATTTATTCCAACTGCTGTTTCTTGGAAACTTAAATGACAGGTTCTCTAAATTTAGAAGGGTCTGTGGCGCTACTGTTTTTCTGGTGAACCGTACTGTTTTTCTTATTTTATTTTTAATCCGACACGTGCCAATTGGTAGGGCGAAAAAAAAAATTTCTAAAGGATTAAGATTCGAATTTATAAGTTCAGTTATTGGGAGAAAAAAAGGGGGCTTAATAAGGGTGTGTTTGTTTCGGATGAGGCTTCATAATTTTTAAGGAAATTTTTTTTCATCTTTGGATTAGAAAATTCATTTTTTCTCATTGTAAACATGCATATTCTCTTAAATTGTGAACAATTTTTGTTAATCGATCATTTTTAGTAAATTAAATACATGAAAACGAGGAAAACTAATTTGTCAAAAAAAAATTTATTCACATAAACACATCTTAAGGCTCGATTTGTTTCAAAAAATAAAATAAAATGGGAAAACATTTTCTAGGAAATCATTGTTCTAGAATAATGGCATTTTCTTCGTGTGTTTGGCAAAAATACAAAAAAAAGAGTTGAAAATTAATCTCCATTGATTTGTGCTTTTTTCTTAAGGAATGCGTTGTCTTTTCTAGAGCACTTTCTTGCTTTGCTTTATTTCTATCTATGTTTGAAAGTTATATGTTGAATCGATGCCTCTCCATTTCATGTGAAAAATTGTTTTAGCAGCATCATTGCGATGTTAAGTCATATTTCTTTGAGAAATTTTCACTAAGCATTTAGTGGGGCTTGCTAAAACAAGCATCACTCTCCGATTTGATCATCCAGCTCCAACCACATCTGTAGAGTCAACAGTGGAGAGCAAATAAATAAATGATTTGTATGTATTTTGTCCTCACAAGAAAATGGATAGAAGCATGGACTCATGAGGCTCAACAAAATCCAATATATATGTTGGCGATGGATGAAAGGCTCCTTCGGGTTCGAGATCGAGCGGGCCTGAACTCGGGCCTGGCGGCCACAGTTCCCCGTGCAACAGCTGCAAGTGAAGAAGAGGAAGATGAAAGAAAGGGAGCGGCCCATAAAGCTCGCGACTGCGGCAATGACTGCTTAGAGGTTGGGGGTTGACGTTCTTGCTTCATGGAAGATCAGTCATTCCACTCGGACTTGCTTAAGTAAAGAAGTTACAATGGTAATCCCGCTTTCACTCGGTCAACCAGACCTCCTCTGTGTTCTTTCCAGAAGTTACTTCCAAGACAATGTAAATTAGGAAGTTATTTAGCTTAGCTTTAAACTCCATATTTCTTATCTAGGGAAGTCATTTCCCTCCGACAAGCTCATTTTCCCATACCAAATGCTAAAAAATGAAGAAAACATTCTCCAAACATAGCCTAAGCAAAGGTGAGCTTCCAATGTTGGCTGTCAAAGCGGCATCCCATGATTAATGTAACTAGAAACCTGAACATATTGGAGGAGAATACAAAAGTTTGCATACCCGATTTAGAATCCATCGTTATTTATGTGGAAAAACAATTATCCAACGCTCAGATGACGAGCCGACACTCGGGTTTTTCTTTTCTATGACCCTCGATTCTTGGCTTGATGAGATTGCCACTCACGGCTTGCCTTATTTGAGATACAAATCATGAAATAATATTTGACTATTAAAAAAACCTTATGCGTTACCTTATTAGACCAACTCCATAAAACAATCAATTACAATCTTAATTAATGTAGTTCATATTATGAAAACTCTTACATAAAATGCTGGGGACACCCAGCAATGAACTTCATATCAAAACTTACGACCCAATTAAACTGACCTACGTAACCTTACATGACTAGGCGCTCCACATAAATAAATGAGGCCGATACTTGAATGAGACTGATCATGGTCCGGAAGGCCAGAGCAGCCCAATTCATTTCTTTATCCAAGGTCAATCAAGATGACCCAATTCGAATGGCGCATCCACAAAGCCCAGCTCCCTCTTTCAGACCGCCAAGTCCCAATTCGTACTAGGCCAGTACACTGTACAACAGGCGATGGCGACAGCCGTGCCCTGATTTTCGGGAAGCATGTCGCTGTTAACGACTGCCTTTCGCCCCCACCCACCACTTCGGGCCCCGAGTCAATACATCAACCGAAACCCCAGTCGTCGTCGAGGGTCGTAGGGCATGGCTGGTCGGTAGGCTCGGGCGGGCCTGCATTCAATGCGGCCGAACTGACAGAATTCCCAATTGTCATCTCCGCTACTGCCGCTGCGCCTCTGACGAAAGGCCTCGTCCCTGTTCCTGTGAAGTCTCAGGCCTCGTGAGCAGCAGCATGCCAGCATCCCACGTTCGTTCACTCCCTCCCCTCGCCAAAGGTTCAGTCAAACGGGCGGCATTTTTTGCGTTCTCGGTAACGTCCGCTTTCCTCCTCCTTCTTCATCATCGCCATCGCCGCCTGCACACGTCCTGGCCGTCAGATCTCCACCAAAGATAGGCCTAAATTCCCCCCCCACCCACCCACTTACTGCATGTGCATGTGCATGCGCCCCCCCCCCCCACATGCGTGGACCCGTCTCGCGATTTGACCTCATCATTCATTACCCCACCGATTGCCCATAATGGTAAATCTAATCACCCTGATTTCGCGCATTCTCCCCGCTAACCCCGTTCACACCGGTCGCGTCTTGATATCTGTGGCCATGACCCGTGCCTCGCGCTCTTTCCGTGGAGAGAAGTGGGCAGAAGCCCTCGTCTCGAGTGGAGAAATTATTCAGTAGTTAGAGTCTCGTGTTGGAGGGGGACAAAGACGACACTTGGCCTTGTCCTTTCCAGATCATCGTCAAAACGAAAGACGAGAGAACTTGACTTGCATGAGGCTCGGGAACGCTGAACATGCGCTGGGACTTGGATGGATAGCTGGAAGCCATGATGAGTCTCTTTCGTGAGGCGTCCTTTCGCACCCGGCACATGCACGGTGTCTACCACTTACGGAAGAAGTTAAGGGAATTATTGGAGGAAATGAAGCGAAGGAAGATCTGGGGCTTCATCATTTGAGGTTATGTGCGGGACTATTTGCCCTAATCGTGGACATGCAATCTCCACGATATGCTTGCCGCCGGAAAAAAGAGAGATTGAGAGGGACTGTTCTAATAACGACAGCGAAGCATCAACAGTATAAGCACCTTAGGCTCGTATGATCTAAATTCGTAGAAAGAATTTCAACGTAAAGTTTTCCAAAGGGAAATGCACTAACCTAATCGCCTTGGCCCCTTTTCAAAATGAAGGGTATATTAGAATTTCCGTTCGAATTTTGCTGTCGTTCATGGTGGTGGAAATTTAATATTATGCCTTTATACAATGTATTTGAGGACTACCCACTTTTTATAAAGGGTATGCTCTCGGTTTGGATATAATAAGTCAATGGCTTTTACCAAAAAAAGAAAATGTTGATATTATTGGTTGAGTAACTAGTTGGGGAGAATTCTTTCAACACTGGAGAAAGTGTTAAAAGGTGTCTTGCGAAACTCGACAAAATAAACACTTTAGATGCAGTTAACTACATATGACGTCCTTTTCAATTTATTTTGCGCTAACGCCACCAATCAAGGAAAGCAGGGCGGGAAAAAGGAACGCATCTTGATCTTTCCCGACATGTAATCCTTCGAAAACATTTCTCTTTCCACTTTTCCTTTTCCTCCCTTTCCCACCTTTTTTTTTTTTCTTTTTCTTCCTTTCCCTAGTCCATTTCCACGACGGTCAAAGATTGAAGCTCGGGGCAGGCGAACTAATGAGGAAAAAAAATGGAAAAACCAGAGCGAGGAAAGGGTTAAATCTGTCCCGCATCAAAAGAAGATCAATCAAAGGTCCGAAATCAATCCAACCCCCTCCCCCGCCCATGTGCTGCCCTCCAGATTTTGTCGTCAACTCGGATCTCCTCCCCTCCCTCCTTCCTCTTCCGTCGAATTTTCAAAATCCGGGCCCACGCTCTACCCGACCTCCCAGTCCCACTAGGGGAGCGAACTTTCTTTGAATTTGTATCGTTCTTGTCGGCTCTGCAATTTCGCTCGGCGCAACTCCTGTAAAAAAAGAAGAGAGCAGGTTCTGCATAATGCACGGGGAACAGAGCACCGTCGGAACGTCGTCCTTCCCAGGACAAAATAATGTTTTTTCGTTTGTGTCTGTTGCTGCATTACGAAATCTTATGGGTTTTGGTTTGAAATTCCCTTCTTTTTCTTCCCCACTCGGAAAAATTAGGGGAGGAAAGGACGATGCGAATGCAAATGGGTGGTTATAAGATATCCTGTTAATTTGCCCCCGTTCTTGTGGGAATGATGTCAATGGTGATCGCGGACGAACTACGTTCCAGTGGCGGTGGCTTCTTGTTCGAGATTCGCTAACTTTCTTCCCCACTAGTGGAAATTAGAAGAGAGAGCGGCGATGCCACCGCCACTGTGCGGCGTTCGGTGGAGCTAGTTGGTCAAGGAAGATTCGGTTGTTATGTATAGTTATGGTGGTCGTTGGACTTTACCTTTTTCGCTTTCAATAATCTCTTTTGTATAGTGGATGAGAGAGAAAGGGAGAATAAGCTTTTCTTTATTTGGTTTTTTTGTTTTGCCTCTCTGTCTGCAACTGCAAGCTCTGTTTCCTCCTGTCCTTGCTCTGTTTCTCTTTGCCTTTTCGTTTCGTTTCTTTTGATTAAATTAATCTTGGCATGGCCGAGGTCAGCTTCTACGGTTATGGGGTATGTGCATGCGTGCGAGGAAAGCATAAAAAAAGAAATTGAATACGATAGCAGAATAAAAGAAAGAAAGCTTTAGCATTATATTAACCCAACATATAGTTTTAGTATAACCAACGCTTCTGCGCCTGTTTTTCTCCACGCCCTTGGGTGACGATTCTCGCGAAAGAATCATCATAAAGGAGTCCGAGAGTAACATGCCGAGGTTGTAATCATCAGGCACAACCGCCTGGGTTACAAACAAAAGAGAAGAAAAAAATTCTAAAAAGAAACAGAGAAAGAAGAAATGGGTAAAGTTAAATCTAGCTGAAGTTGCCCCTTTCTTAAAAAGATAAAACCTCGAGGCATTCCCATTTCAAATTTTCTCTTGTGGTAGCAAATAATGCTGGCTGTAGATGACCAAGACGATGGGTCTCTATCAGCAGCGCGAGCCTTTTCGGCAACCGAGAGGACCGGCATTGCCGGTGATGGCGCCGACCAAGGAGGATGGCCTCGCGCCCAAGCTCGATGCTTTGGCGTAGCTGAAGAAGCTCCGGCGCCAGATGGAGTGAAGAAGGCTCCGTTCAACAACAGGTCTCCCTCAGACCTCCAGTTCCAGTTCCTCCACTCGCTCTGTGGTGCATCCTCGTGCTTGGTCACCTTCAGTGAAGTTCAGTCAAACCCCCCATCTTTGTCAGAAACAGAGCAAAATGCAGAGGGTTCCTCGTGTCGAGGGACCCAAAAAAAAGGACCGAGAAACTGAAAAGGTTGAAACATTTTTCTGACTCTTTGGAAAGGGTTCCTCCTTACCTCTTTGCTAAATCTGTAGTCTGGAGCGGCAAATCTGTTGCCTTGGCTATTGATGGTAGGATTTGCACTCCCCCCGATGGCGTACATCTCCCAATGGGTGTAGTCATTGTTGACCACATGGAAATAGCCAAGCCTGCATCTGCAATTGTGCCAAGAAAAAAAAAAAAGGACAAAGAAACCACCCTGTCAGTGCTGGCTGCACAGATTGAAAAAAAGGCGAAATGGGTCATTGCTAGTTTATGATGTACCTCGGCATTCTCTGGACGAGGCCTTCTCCGAAGTGGTTGAAGGCAATGGTGACCTGCATGTCCTTGTCCTGTGTAGGAATCGCTGGCGCCGAGTAGCATGACCTTGTCGTGGTGAGTCATGTGATTGTTAGAGATGGTGATGGCGTTGGAGCCGTGGATGGCGTCGATGAGCCCGTCCTTGCAGTTGGACAGTGAGCAGTGGTCGACCCAGATGTGGCTCCCGCCGAAGATCGACACGCCGTCGCCGTCCGATATCGTCCGCCACCCGTAGTGCCGGGGCGAAGACCGCACGTTGGCATTCCCTCCCTGCTTGCAGTCGTGGATGTGGAGGCCGTGGATGATGATGTTGGTCACGAACTGGACGGTGATGCAGGGCCCGCCGGCGATGTGGACGCTGGCCCCGCGGCCGTCGAGGGTCTTGAAGGAGTTCATGATCAGCTCCTCCTTGAGCTGGATCGTCATGTCGCGCTGGAAGATGATCCACAGCGGCTCGTCCTGGATGACGGCGTGGCGGATGGTCCCGGGCTTGGGGTTGACGGGGTCGTCGTCGCTGGAGTCGGTGACCACGTAGATCCTGCCGTCGCGGCCCCCGACGGCGTTCTTGCCGAACCCGATGGCGCAGTCGGCGAGGCGCTGGCGGTTCTTCTCCCAATTGGGGTCGCACCGCCAGCAGTCGTCGATCGGGTTCCCGGTCCCGCAGGAGAGGTAGCCGAGGCCCCTCCGGTTCCGAGTGGCATTGGCGATGCTCCTGCAATGACGAGGCGTACAAAACTTAACAGTCAAATTCAAGATCTGAAACAGAAACGAGTCAGTGCGAACTCAGTGGAGCCAACTTACTGGTGCACTTCATGTACTACCCCCTCCGGGTCCTGGACAGGGGAGGAGAAGATGGGCCACGCAGCGAGGAAGAAGACGAGGAGGAGGAGAGAGAGAGCTGGCATTGCCACCGCCATTTTCGACCTCTTGTCTTCCTTCTCTGTTGCTTTCTCTTCTTCGGGGCGAATAAGGAAGAAGGCAGAAGGAGAGAGAGAGAGAGAGAGAGAGTGAGTTTGTCTGTGGGGGAAACTGCGTTGTGGGGGAAGGGTATTTATAATGAGGAGTTAGAGGGCGTGGGCTAACATGGCGCGATTAAACTGAAAAAAAAAAAAGCAGCCGCGGGGGGCCCACCGCCGGCCTCGTGATTTCTGGAATTACGGGATTCCTTTTGAGCAAGTTCTTCGCAACGTTAAACTGGCCACGGATCGAGGTTAACCCATCATCAGCGCTGCCTGCCCCCGACTTTTCGGCAAGGGAAAATTTGGAAAAAAAAAATGTGGAAAACTTCGGTTGGGTGGCACTTTTGAGAAATTGGAAGTTCGTGCGTTTGCGTTTTCCCTCTCGTCCTGGTCCGTCCTGGTTCGGACAGGACACGGCCGAGAATCGGCTTTGTCCTTTGCTTCCCTGCGCTCGCGCGCATTGCGTCGTGCGGAGGGAAGTGGCCTGAGCTGAGGCCGGAACCGTCGTGTTCCTTTTAGGTGGGGCGGGAGAGAGCATATGATTGGATGAAAAGTGGGCAAAGAAATTTGATTTGGGAGAGGGGGGCAGTTAGGCATGCCTTTTGATTTTTCTTTGATTGGATAGTTGGTACAATCCCGGTCTCCGAGAGAGAAAAAGCCATAGGGCACTACCCAATGCTGCAGCGCCACCTAAATCTTTTATCCTGTGTCGAGATGTAGGTATGAGTTGTGTTAAAAGATAAAGTCATGTATCGAAGAATTAGTGCAGAATGAATGTGACTCGAGCTTAAACATCTGATGGATATAGGTTCTCTCTTTAGGAATGACTCGATATATGCCGTGCGCCCCTCTAACCGACCAAAAGCAAAATCATAAATGCAAGTTCAATCTCACCAAACACGAAAAGACATGCATTAACCAAAGAATTGCTCTCGTCAGCAAAAAGATACACCGACACTACAGGGACATCTTCATACGTATGTCACATAGTTGCCACTAAGTATTTGGACCCATTCCTTCGTACATGTAATTTTCTTTGAAATTGCATGCTGACTGCACTTAGTTGACACTTTCGGATATGTAAATTATTCTCCGATCCGAATAAATTCCAGCAAACGGCGATCGCGTGCACCGACTGAGATCGAAAGATTGCATGGGCCAGTCTAGAATTCCACCATTGTCGCTTGTGTGGCCCGGGAGAAGTTCCTTGGACTCGAGTCACGTCGTCACGGGTTGCTTGCGTGACGAGGAAGATGACTTGCTGGTGAAGAATCGACGGAGCGTGCGACGGGTACTTGCTCCCTTTTCGAGTGTTCGAGTTTCGGATTTGAATCCGGTCGCCTCTTTTATCGCCTTCCAACGATTCGCAAAAGCAAGTAGATTGATTTTCGCGTGGATTTGATAGGTGTTATTGAATTCCACGGCTCTACTTGACAATCGTCTTGATTGGCATGTGTTTTAGAGAAAGGAACGGCGGAGATATACACGTATATGCTCATTTCTCATGTTTTATGTTCATACTGACACCTGGGGCATCAATTCCAATATGGGTAGGTTTCGCCGTGCTAATTGCTAAGATGGGTTCTCAATTTTTTTCAATCAAGAATCGAGCGGGCTTCATTTTACTTTTATTAATCAAACATGACATGCACGCGTTTACAATAGCATGTCAAACATATTTAATTTGAACGAATATTTTCTTTAAAAAAAAAAAACCCAAAAAAACTTACTTAGATTTTGAGTTAAACCGGGTCGGTTCAATGTTCACCATTGAATTGGCCTTGCGTGTTCTACATTCCCAAGTAAAGTTAACCGGTTCAAGACATGTGACCGGATCGGTTCCGTTATGAACTAATCTTAAACTATTCAGATAAGGGTCATTTTGGTTTCTTGCCCTTATGGGGTACACGTAATATTCCATATCTCTTGTGCTCTTGTATTCTTCATAAATAAAGAAAAGTATCTATTGCAATGTGTATCACAAATCAACATCCTCGTGACAGCCGCACATGCAATCGCGCTAGAAATCAAACTACCCATCTGATCCGTAGGTCCGCCCCATGGCGTCTCCGTTTTCCACGATGCCTTGAAAGCACTGCAGCTCGTTTTCATATTATTTTTAGAGACCGCAAAGTTCGCCGGAATTAGCACGAACAAACTCTGGTGACATGGCGCAACGGCAGCCACTTGTCGCGCCAGCTGCCCGTGGCCTGCGGCCGACACATGGCCCCCCGGATGGAGGCCGCACCCGCAATGTCCGTTCATCTCGCTTTTGTTTTGTTTTGTTTTTTTTTTGGTCGAATCTTTTCATCTCGCTTGACTTTGGCCGTTGTTCGTTGAGGGCTACTTCCTCAGTTATTGGTCTTGCTTTTCTTGGTCGTAGGGCCCAACCGAACGTATAATACATTTGTTTTTCTGCATTTTTCTTATTGATCCTCTCTTCCCTTTATCTCTAGAAACACTGATATAAATAATCTCTAAACTTAAACCAAATAAGTAATGTGATTCACAAACTTTTAATTTGGTAGAAGTTCAAACTCATTTTCTAGACAATCTAAAAAATCAAATATTATATTTTCATTAATTTAAGTTCATAGAAAATATTGCATTTTCATATAATTCATAAATTAATTTGAACATAAATCAAAAGTTTAAGGATCACATTAAATATATTAATAATTTAGGGATGTCATTATATATTGAGTTAAGATTCATTAACCACGCTGAACAAATTTAACATTCGGATATCACATTGTATATTTAACAAAAGTTTAAAGATGACTTATGTCGCAAGTAATGATGTGGTCACAAAATCTGTCCATAAGATTCCAAGACCCAAGTGTGATCTCCTTTTGCTTTATTGCTCTGCTAATAGTCGGACTAAGCAAGGCCGAAACATTCTCGTGATTCAAGGCCTGATCATACGGCACGGTACCGGATAACAGTTTTTTTAGGCAAATGATCTTCATGAAATGACTTTTTGTCCGTGGTAATGGGCCTCCCGCTGCTTTAAATTTGTAGGTGCCAAGCGATTAAAGCCGCTCGTGATAAAGCCATGATTAATTCTTATCTTAAAATCAAGAGATTTAGTGGAGATCGACCGAATTTTCGCATGTTCCTCTGTAACGTCACGGCCCAAGATTCTCGCCGTACGGGTCCATCGGGGCCGTCGATTCTGGATTGGAAGGCGGACGAGAGCCGTCGATTCGGGATCCCCGCCTTTTCACGCGAATCAACCTCGGGACAGCGGCCACGTGGTGGGCCCCCGCCCCCGCGTCGAGGTGGGGGGACCCAAGGGGGAGGCCACGTTAGATGGGCCCAATGGGCTTTTTCCCCGATGGGCCTGTGCCGGGGGAGAGACTAGCGACGTGAAAGCTACCCGGCACCCCCGCTCAACCTCCTCGACAAGTGGCGCTCGGCTGCCCCGCCACGTGGCCGTCCCTCGGCAGGCCAGCCAGGCCGTGCCCTCCAGCACATGCAGGGGTCGCAATCGCAATCCCGTCGAAATCTGGAGGACCTGTTTGCGATTTTCATTAGCCAATAATGATGGGTCTTGGATTCTCCTTTATTCGCTCCCCCTGATTTTTCTCGCTTTGTTTTGTTTTTTTTTTTTTTTTTTTTTTTTTGGGGGGTGGGGTTTTACTAGGAGCCAAAATCAACCCGTAATTAGCTACATTCAGCTTTTTGATTAGATGTACCACCGACAATCTTTAATTGGGTGAGGCGGAATTGCACATCGGTCGTTAGAATAACAATTTTTTTAGCCCTCTTTTTGTCCCATTGAGATCTAGGAGGGTGAAAGAATTTAGGGATTAAATCGGGTCGACCAAAAGGTGTGACTGAAGGTGAATGGACGTTCGACAAATGGAAAAGTTACCGCATAGTTATATTACTTTCGCATATAAAATCAAATCAGGGTCCCTGCTTTGTAATTCGGACATCTTGGATGAAATTGTTTGGGCTATGTCAAGATGCGCATATGAGTTGTGTGGATCCAAAAAAAAATCCATATTAGATAATTGATGTGGTTAATATTCATAATTTATTCATAATTCATTGATTTAAATTTTTTAGTGAGTTATCTTTTTTAGATCTCATCAAAACATATGAGTTGTACTAGAGCAATCTAATTTGAATAATTGATGTGGATAATATTCATAATTTGCTCATAATTTATTGATTTAAGCTTCTAAATGAATGTGAATGAAACTAGATATATTAACAAATGGGGACTTTGGTTCTTTTTTTGAGATCTTCTTGGATGAATGTATCAAACATTTATTATGCACTCTTAATGTGCTAAAGGTATGTTTTGAGACTAAGTTGGTCATTTCAGAATATTATTTTAAACAAAATCTACTTTGATGTCCCTTTTCAAAAAACACCCCTCTTCTATTTAAAATTTCTCATTTCTTTTATTTTTCCCAAGTTGAGATTTATTGCTTCGAGATTTATAAATATCTGTCACAAGCAACAAAAATATGACATATATGAAATTTCAAGAATCAACATAAAATCATTTTCAAAGATTCGGTAATGCTATTTTAATGTTATGTTGGTTGAATACATTATTTAAGTCAATGGAGCCTACAACATCGAGTAGAGTAACGAATATTAGAGTCGATGGAAGCTAAAATTACGATGAGTAACTTTAACGTGATATTGATGGTTTTTACGTATGGCGATTTGTTGTAAATAAATGCATTTCAAAGCTTGTCGGCAATTCTCGTTTAGAAACTTACTCGAAATCGCGAATCGAGCTATTCAACATCATCATTCCTCTCCGCGAGACAAAAAGGGGAAAGACCAAAGGGGCATTGATGATTGTACCTTTTTTTTTTTGGACGAATATGATTGTACCTTGCAGCAGCAGGACTTTCGATGATCAGGCTTTAGGGCATCGGCAGGTGGATATGATGATTTTGATCCTGTTTCTCTGCCATAATTGGGGAATAGCTTTTGTGTCTGAGAAGTCAATGCAACATAATGATGATTAGTTGAGCCATTGAGACCCTATTATTTCGTGAACGAGGCGAGTTCACAATAATTTTAATAATAAGTGTCTCGAGAATAACCGTTAAGTACTTGATTCAGAAAAAAGTTTGTCATTTTCAACGTATTATCTTCCTTGTAATGCATATGATTAATGCAATGGAAATTGATATATTTTTTTATTAAATAAGATATGAGTGTGTGTCGAGAGCACTCGTTAACAAGATTTGATAGACAAATATATCGAGAGGTCGTTAACTTGATGTTGCCAAGGCCAAGAGAGCTGTCGGGCACCTTGAATCTCAATTATTATGTCTAACTTCTGATTATGACTTGATGACATCTTAACAGCTTTCATGAGAAGCATTTTTAACTATTAATGACCTCTTATGGGGTTGCTTATCATTGAAAGATTGCCTGACTTTATTACCAGTGCTTGCTGCTTTCACAATTCATCGCATGAATAATCTTAATTTATAATTTGTGGACTAACTATTTTTTTCTTTGCATTTTGGCCTTCGTTTCTACAATTAATGCTTGGATAAAATACTCCTTATTGATTAGACTGGGAATGAAAATTCAATCGAAAGCCGAGCTGAAATATCGCCTAATCACATTACCCTCTTTTTCCCCCCGTCTTTCAAAAATAAGAAAAGACAAGATGGTCGCAAAGCAACTAGACAAAATTAATAAAAATGATCAGACTTGAATGAATAGGAAGTCTTAATGTAAACGCTTTGGACATATAATAAGCAAAAGACAACTATGTCAAGTGCATTTATGCATTGAAAATTGAAAAGATTTTCCAACTCAATGTTCCGTTTGTTTTATGAAAATTGAATAATTTGAATTTTTTTTTCCTGAAAACAATCACTTGAATAATTTGAAATAGTTTACTAATGAAATTTATTATCATTATCGATAATAATTTATGTTTAAATAATTTTGTAGACATGAAAATATTTTTGTTCATTCATTTTTGCAAATGATATAAGTGATTATTTTTAGAAAAATATTTCAAAACTATTGATTTTCTGTAAAACAAATGGATTCTCCTTAGTTGAATAATACTCAAGAAAATCATAAGAAAACCCGGGTCGGAGCAGTCGGATTAGGATCAGGACTCAGTCGGGTTGGGCTACCGGGCTACCGCGCCCGCCCATCATTTCAACTCGATCGAGGCCCACGAAAGGCCCAAAATTCCAGGCCCAGTCTGTATAGTCCGGGCGGGAAATTCCTTCGAGTTAAGCGGGCCCCTTTTGATGCCCAGAAGACGGAACGCCGGCATTGATTTGGGCCATTTCGAGGCCCATTCTCAAGGCCCACTCTTCTTGCTAGATCTTTCCACAACGCCCGAAGGCCCAGACAGTCTCGCTCGCTCCGGTCAATGGCTATATATTTCTCCGACTTCGGTTGAAATTTGACGTTCGTCGGGAGGAAACGCGAGCCGGCGGCGATCGGAATCGGAGTTGCCGATGGAAATCCCCGGCGTAAGAGTCCTGTGCCCGAAGCTCGTCCTCAGGAGGGACGAGCCGTGCCTCCAGTGGTTGATCGGATCCCCGTTCTTCGCCGATCCCGTCGCGATCTTCTCGACCTTCCGGTGCCTCCACTCCAGGTCGCCGGGGGACGCGCTCGCCTTGGATTACGCCAAGGAATCGGGTAATTTCTCGCGTCCAAGTTTCTCTTCGTCGGAATCGCGAATGAGCGAGGGGGGCATTGATTTGTATCTATGCAGTTTGCAGCACGAGTGGGTCGAGTCTGTTTTCGTATGGAATCAGTAGAAAAGACTGGCGTAAGAATTTTCAATGCATGTTTTTGGAGTTAATAATGACTCTGGCATTCAGAAGACGAGGGAAATGGCGAGTTGAGTCTTGAATTAGACATTATGTTCATGCTCGAAATTTTCCATCATGGCAGATGGGTAGAACCGAAGGAATTCTAAAGAGAGTGATTCATTGTCTTGTTCCTGGGTAATTATTTTTAGTTAAATACACTTTCTGCGATGGACCTGGAATTGGGTCTCTTGCGGTGCATTAGTTTCGTGGAAAATTAGTGATTTGGAAAATATATTCTGGAAACTAATTGATTATATCGCTTATAGAATAAATGAATGCAAAATTTTTTTATCACCCATAAAAATAATTATGCATAGATCATTATCGATGATGAAAATATTTTGATTGACTAACTTTTCTGAACGAAATAAACAATCATTTTTTTGAAAAATATTATCCAAATCACTCATTTTTCACAAAATGAACACACCCTTAGATTCTGTTGCATTTCTCTTGGCAATTTAAAATACGTGCATGCCGTGTTTTGGTTTTTATTCAACTGCTGACCTTGTTTGGATGGAGCAGAAGATCTCCAGGTGTTGCTTATGAAGGGGTTCTGTGTAATTGGAGCACTAGTTGTTCAAAGAGATGGCAATGTGGAGCAAATGGCTGGTCACGGTGTTGATGCTGCTCGAAGGATGCAAAAGCTTCTAGGGGTGGATGGTTTTGGAGGAAAGTCGGAAAAGCACTGGATGATTGGTGCTGTTGGTGATATTGATTCTGGTGATGTTCACTTCTTTTCCTCGAGCAGTGAAAGTTTGAAGAGCCTCGAGGCTGTCACATCTGTTATATATGACAGTGATCCTGAGAAGTATGTTTGGGAGAAAGGATGCCTCCTTCGCTGCAAGTTACCTATAAAGTTGCCATTTTATT
Organism: Eucalyptus leucophloia subsp. euroa; assembly: GCA_017140325.1. Lineage (NCBI taxonomy): Eukaryota > Viridiplantae > Streptophyta > Magnoliopsida > Myrtales > Myrtaceae > Eucalyptus > Eucalyptus leucophloia. Next base: position 1,146,991 of record CM029469.1, on the reverse strand, counting down.
TTCCTGAGAACAAGAAGTCTGGTAAGTTTATCTGCATCTCGTGCTGACGTGTCTTCGCTGATCTTGATATAGCCGATTGATTGCAGTTTGAGCCTATTCTTCAGCTTGAGTGACCTGATAACGGTTTTGAAACATTTCTGAACCTTATATAACCGACAGGCTGAGATTGGAAGTTTTGTTGGTTGTTTTTTGTTAGTGCAAAAAGTGAAATGTTGGTAAGTGACTAAGTGTTCATGGCTGATGTTCGTGACTACTTCATGCTTACTAGGGAAGTTAGAGTGTTAGCTTAGAGGAAGTTAGAAATGAACTTTTGAGATTTGAGCACGCCCATTTTATCCCTGTTGACTGGAGTTTGGGAACATGCAAAATCTATACTCCTAGAATGTGGACAATGATTCCTTGTCATTTCTAGTGCTCAAAAAGTAAGTGTAAAGTGTTCATGTATATGCATGCTTATTGGGAGAAAGTTTCTTGGTAAAGATTAATTCAAACATACTTTATCCGTACATTATTAGGCGCTGATAGTCCTTTCTGAAAAATCGTGAAGTTGTGTACACAAATATAGTGACAACTGACTGCAGCTATGGGGTAGAGGTGAATTGGCTAGGATCTAGGTAAGAGAAAGGCATAAAAGATGGTTTTTGATATGATACAAGCTGACTTATGTATCATTGGACGAGCATATTGACAAAAGTTTGGTGCTTTAAGATGCTAGGCAAGGATATATTTATTCACATTATAAACATTAAAGGTAAGCGTGGCAATGGGAACATTTTTTTGATGTTCTTATTTTTAGGATATGGTGTATCCTTATGCAAGTCTTCTTATGTTGCATCTGCTACAATGTGTATATAATGGTCATATCTTTTTGAACAGGATGATGAAATTTAGAGGTGTCTTTTCTATTTTCTGCATTTAATCCATTTTGTTTTAACTTTTTTTTTTTTTTGGGAATCCAGATGCTGTGGAGCTGTATTTGTCGACTGTGGGGGCAGCAGCAGAAAAATTTAAAGATCCGGAAGTCACATTTATGGTGGAGACTTTAAATAAAGCAAATGCAGAAGCGCCTCAACCAGTCATCTTTCATGCTGGGGACTTAGATGTTGATGCTGATATCTCGAATGTCAAGCTTTCTAGTCAAGTGGCGGAAGATAGAGATATAAAGTCATTACCGTGTTCACATTTTTGCTTGGAAAATAATCCTGGAACAAAGTCATTCTCAGCTGAGGTAATCTCTACTAGATATTTAGGGTGTTAGTTTTGCTTGGTCTTTTTGGTTGGTTTCTAAAAAGCTTATCTGCTTAGAATGCAGACATTATTGAAGTCACTTTTCTGCTTAATGGATCAAGAAAGTCTGGGGAAACCGCTGCTCCTGTTGCAGTGTACTTTCCAGGTATTTATGTCGTGTAATTTATGTGGCATGACTGATATGGGCCCTGATGTATAGCTACTAGTTTATTTCTGCCTGAGTAAGAATCTTAACTGCAGATCTTGTTTCCATAACATGACCAGTTCCATTGATTTCTGTTCTTAAGTTTTTGTTGATGATTTTTTTGGGCCAGAGATTTGTTGATGATTTATTTTTTCTTTCCAGTGCTTGAGGAAACAAGACTTTCTGTTCTTCAGTTCAAGTTGGATGTGCTTTGTTATGCTCCAAAAGATCTTCCCCTAGTCAGCGCAATTTCAAAGTTACTGATCCCGGGCGTTGTTGACCAGCTAACTGCAATGAAGAATGCATATGTACCTAATCTTTTAAAGGATCATCCCCAGGTAAAATCTCTCTCTCTCTCTCTCTCTCTCTCTCTCTCTCTCTCTCTCTCTCTCTCATATGCACACCATAGAATATATAGAAGCCTGAACATGTGCTCAAATAAGCCTGAACATGCACACATTGTACTTGTAATTACTATGTATTTTCAATGTACAACTTCTAGCTAAGAAAGAAATTGAGAAAAGCTTTTCATAAACATGAGACAATTTCGGTATCAGCAAATCCCAAGACATCTTTGCCATAAAAATGATATGCTAAAATAGTCGAGTACATTGATTAGTGGCGATATTAAGTTGAGCACGTAACACTTACAAATAACTTAAGAAATATTTGCATGCACTAATTGGTCTAAAATTATGCACTTTAATTATCAGCTCCTGAGATGATCTTGCTTAAGAATGGACATTATACCTGAAGCCTGTTTGCTTGTTTCTTTCATTTGTTCATTTTCATTTCGATTTATTCAGCGTTTGATCTTGCTGCTTACAGTTACATCCATATCATTTCAATCCTCTGGGAATGTTGCACCCAATTACAGTTATTTATGATCTCAGTTATGGAGAGACTGAAATGAGCCAAGGTAATTTTTTGTTTTTGGCTTATAGGTGAAAAGTATTGTTGTGATGCAAAATCCATTGTTGAATATATCTTAGTTTTGGGTCTCATCGCCCAATATCTTTTTTGATCAATATAAAGAAGTTTGTTCTCTGCTTTTACTCCTCTAGTTTTAAGTTCTTATGATCAAAGGGGCTGAATGGAGAATTAGTCTTGTTATGCTTTCATAGATGGTATAATCACACACATGGCTTGGAAATTGCCAATATGGTTATATAGCAGCGACAGTGGTGGTTTGGCAAGAACTAATGAGATTTTGTACTTTACAGTTGAAGTAAGAAGATCTCTCCATATGAGACTTGGATTACCGACTGATCGACCGCTTCTACGAATTTCAAATTCTCTATACTTTACGGTTGATGGTGTAAAAAGCAAAGAAAGGCAAAAGGGTAATAATCTTCTAGTTCAAACTACACTGCATTCTCTTTGTTCACACATTAAAATATTGTGTATAACTGCGGGGCAACAATTTTTGGTTATATCAGGGCCTTCTTTGCTTAAAGATGTGCATATCGGCATTCCAAGCAGTGGTGGTGAGATGTTGATTAAGTTGTCTTTCTATTGCTTCTTTTCTCTTGGGTCTTTAATTCAAACGAAGTGCTGAATCTTTCTCTCTGTTTATAGTTTCTGGTGGAGTTACCTCTCTTGTTCAAGGTTCATATGAGTACTATCATTACCTTCAAGATGGTTTTGATGACTCGGTAATGCTACTTCTTCCTTTATGTGTTTCTGTTTTGCCTTTTTCTATAAAACCATGCTGTTACTTTGAAGAACTTCTTTTGGTTCACCTTCGTGTAGCTTTTCTGTTTCTGTGTTTCCAAAAATGAAAGAGAGGAGTGCTCCATGGTCATGTTCCTGGCTTCAAACTTTTACTTTGTGAATCCAACTTAATGAAATGAAGATTCAGATCCGTTCATGTCCACATGAGCACCCCAGTTTGACATTTTTCTATTCTTTTGTCACGAGTTCATGAATTTATGCATGTCATTCATAATAGGGCTGGGGATGTGCTTACCGCTCTCTGCAAACCATCATTTCTTGGTTCAGACTCCAATACTACACATCCATTGACGTCCCTTCTCACAGGTATGGATATCTTAGCAGTCTTGGTCCTTGTTTAGATTTCGGTGCACTAGCTTAGACACAGTTCTCTTTGTAATCAGTCTAAATGATTGCAAGATTTTCTTTTGTCCTCTGCTTCTGACTGTGAACTTAGTCATGTGATATTGGCTTTTAATGCCCTTCTTTGAATTTCCTTTGTCTTTTCCTCTCCTGTGGCCTAGGCAATTGTTGTGGGAACTCTTCTTCTGAGTACAAATATGTCTATTGGATGAGTTTCTATGATTACCCCAGGAGAAACGATTTTGTGGGCTCCTTGGGTTTCTATTGCTTGTCCTTACTGTCTCAGATTTTTGGCTTCAGCCAATATAATGATTGATTTTCTTTGTCCTGTAGAGAAATACAGCAGTCACTCGTGGAAATTGGAGATAAGGAGCCTGCTTTCATTGGTTCTCGCGAGTGGATTGGTGCCATCGAATTGAGCTTTGTTTTAGATAAGCTCCTTGGTGTAAGTATCCCCACATGACAATCTTTTTGTATATACATCTGCCAAGTTTTTGTAAGGAGTACTTAGTTAAAGGTGGTGGAGATTCATATGCTTTCCCTATTGATTCCTTACTGTCTGTTTAAGGTTGTGAAAAGCAACGCGACACAATATTTTTTTCTCCTTGGGGAAGAGAGAAAGAAAAAGGGAAAGGAAGAAGTGGATTTTTTTTTTTTTTTGGTTTTGTTTTTTGGGGGTGGGTTGGGGTTTATCCATTTAACTCTTCTTGTTGTGTCTATGGTTGGGAGTATGCCTTACATAAAACTAGATGTAATTATCTTGAGCAGGTTAGTTGCAAAGTGATTAATGTGAGATCCGGAGCTGAGCTACCTGAGAAGTGTCGAGAACTGGCCTTGCATTTTGAGACTCAAGGAACACCAATCATGATTGGTTAGTGAAATGCATCTGTCACAATCTTTTTTCCTAAAAGTACTTTCGCATCTTTGGCAGTCAAAAGTAATTTACAATTTCATTTCTCTTGTTCAGGAAAAAATATATTTTTGTAAAAGAATTTTGAGTTGAGTATTTCAATGTGGAAATGGATTAATAAAAGAACGGAATAAATAATTCTGTTAAATAATTAATTGGAAAAATATCTTGCCATATCTGCAGTGCTTTTAGGGGGAAAAACATGTGATCGACACATTGTTAAGAGTGGATTACACGAGCTAATGGTTATGGTCAGGATGACCCTGGTTCATCTAAGCTTTTAATATTGGCAAAATAGTGGGGGATGATGAACCCAAAATGTAGTTCACAGGCTGATATTGCAGACTTTGACCATCGGTGTGTGGAGTTTCCAAGCAGGTCATGATTGATGCATGTGATGGAACACTCTACTGCTTCATCCTAAGTTTGTATTGCTTTTTGTGCACAGGTGGTGGGGTTCTTGCATACACTCTTCTAGGGATCGACTACAATGAAGCCAGTGGAGACTGCGCTTTTCTCATACTGATCCTCACTACACCGGGAGCGATGATCATAAGAAGATTGTGAATGGCGGATGGTGTGGCTGGAAAAAAGCCATAGATAGCAAGGGCAAGAGCTTCTTCTTGCATGATAAGTTCTATAATCTTCTGTTGCCTCAGAGGCCCAACATGGTCTAAATTGAATCTGTTTTTGGGGCGAAGTTGAAGACTTAGCAATTTTGCCAATGAGGAGGAAACTCTAGGGCATCATTTCTGAGAACACCTTCAAACTCTCTGCGAATGCGGAGTAAGACGGTAGAGATTACGACGACATTCCCATGTCCTGTATAAATTCCTGGTTTACTTGTTGCTGCGGTGTTTGTTTACTCTCGTATAGATACTTTTGCAAATTTGTCGCTAACGTATTTCCAATTCCTGATCGATAATCTTCCATAGGTTGGTTAGTTTTTGATTGGCGATGGTAATTTTTCAAATTTGTAAATCGTGACATGTCAGTAAACTTGACTTTCTGAAGAGCAAACTTTCTGAAAGTGTCAGTGAATAATGAACTCCCGGGCTCGCCTGCTCGTGAATGCAATGTAGATGCGCGGCCTCTTTTTATTGAAAAGGTCATTGCTTGCTTTTAGAACTCTCAGTCTTGCAGCTATTCTTCCCCCGAGAATGTGAATATAAATGTCTTGATAACGGTGGCTATTGTTTCCTCAATTTCGGTTCGTCTAGGGCAAATTGAAAGATTTCGAGAACATTTTTAAAAAAACGATCAATTGTATTATTCAAAATAATCGGTCAATGAAAATTGCTTTTATTGATGACAAGTCATGTCTTAACATCTTCGAGTGGGTGAAATTATTGTTCATCGATTCATATTTATAATGATATAAGTGATGATTTCTAAGAAAGCATTATATAAATAATTCATTTTCTCGATAAACAAACGCAAACTGGGCTTTTAAGGGTGCAAGACGATAACTATTCTGTTTTGAAATAGTTTGGAACAGAAATAGATTTTTTTATTTTTATTTTTAGAAGAGTTTTTAAGAAAAAACTGTTTGATAACGACACAAAATTTCTACTCTAAAAATAAAAATTCGTTTGATAATAACATAAAATTTCTTTCTTTCGAACAACGGCGGACCGATGGTGGCCGAATCGGGGATCGTATTTGGAAGATGTGGGCGACGGTGGCGATCAAGAACCGGCAACCGGCGGCCGTGAGCAACCGGTTGTTAAGCGCAAAATGGCGATCAAGCGGTGGGCGCTGGTGGCGGCGGCGATGGGTGTTCGGCGGGGGTTGGCGGCTGGCGAGCGACCGATGGACGATGGTTAACGGTAACGGATAAGGGATCGGTTGATGAATGATGAGAAAATTTTGTATTTCTGATTTCTATTTCAGAAATAGATAAGTATAAAATTTTTACTTTGATTTCTATTCTAAACCTATTTCTGAAATAGAAATCTATTTCAGAAATAGAAAAACAAAAGAAGTTTATTAAATGAATTTCTATTCCAAAAACAGATCTAGAATAAAAAAATTATTTATGAAATAGAAATTACTGATTGTCATGTACCCCTACCATCAAAGTAAGACCAAATCATAAAGGCCCAAAAAGTTGGCCCATTCAGTTTTGCTGGGCCAAGCCCAAGTTCGTGCCCTAATGGCATTATTGACGTTTGTCGAGCTGACCACCGTGCGCTTTACCAGTGCAGTTGACTGGGGAAGGATCGAGCGAGCTCGAGAATGATGTCGAGAACTCCGCACCCCGCGGCCGTCGTGAAAACCGAGCCCGGAACGGCGGCCGGCGCCTCCGCGGACGACGCGGCGGCGCCGGCGCCGCACCACCACCAGAAGCCGGCGGCGGCGAGGTTCGTCGTGCTGGCCGACCTCAACGTCGACCCTCCCGTGTCCGACGGCGACGAGCCCCTCCCTCCTCCCGCCCCGTCTCCTTTCGGCTCCAGGTACGAGGAGCTGAGGCTGTTCTTTCGATTTGATCAATGGTTTCTCCCTCGTCGTGATGAGCACGGTAGCTCGGCTGCCGCGTTCGGGTTCTCCGATTCGGAGCTTCCGAGGCCGGTAGTTGCGAGAATTCGAAGGCGAAAAGGGGGCGGTTTTAGCTAATTGATAGGCGGAAGGGTAATTTGAGATGACCTTGCTCGAGAAATTTGTGTAGTGGCTGCAAGAATTGGGTGGTTGGAGAACCAATTCTAGCTTCCTTTGTAGTTTAGAGGGCATTGCAAAGAAGAATTCGTATAGAAGGGTAGAAGTAGGACTGAATTTGTAGTTTCTTGTCTCTATTTAGTAGGAGTGAATGCACGAATTTATATTAATCTCAATCTCTTTAACTTGATGAGGTTTATAGCATCACTGGTGTAAGTCCTCGTGCCGTGCCTTTGCTACAAGAGGGGTTGCCCCCTTTTTTTTTTTTTTTTTTGTTAAATTGTTCACCGGATGTGAGTCATGTATTCGTTAGGTTGAACAATGATGAAAGCAGCCAAGAGAAGAGTACATTAATCTCTAAAGATGTAGATGGTGCGGAAGGTGACTGTAGAAAGCTAAACAAGTTAGGAAAATGCCGTTCGAAGATCAGTAAGGTAGAGTGCTCTCCTGATTGTGGAGGTGATGGTGACGTTGATCAGCCTTGTCAGGGGACTTCTTCATCTCGAGAAGAAAAAGTTAGCAGTCTAAAAACCGTGAGTCATCTTCAGCTTTTATAGCCATTTTCATCTCGTTATGTTGATTTTGGTGCTGGTCGCAACTGAAATATGTGTCTCTAGCGGGTTTTAAAGAGCTATTGTTGGTGTTTATTTGCTAAACAACTTTTTGGTCCTTGTTCTTGATAGTACCTCTTGGCTATCAGAAAATGGATGTGGTGTGCAGTGTCATATAAAGTTGCAGAATTGATTTACAGTCAATTCTTTCCCTTTTTCTCAATGTTCTCCATGCTTAACTCAGTGCTTGCTCCCAGGGTTTGGTTCATGTTGCTAGGAAGATGCCCAAGAATGCCCATGCTCATTTCATTCTTGGCTTGATGTATCAGAGGTTGGGCCAACCTCAAAAGGTACCCTCCATGCATCACATATCTAATTTCATCTTGATGATTCTGTGCTTATTGATGTATTCATGTCTCTTCTAAAATTCCTAGGCAGTCTCTGTATATGAAAAAGCAGCGGAGATCTTGTTGCGTCCTGAGATCGAGATTGAGCGGCCAGAGTTGCTCTCGTTAGTTCAGATTCATCATGCACAGGTGAAGTAACCTTGTACTTGTTGTTTGGCGTAGATTAAGAACTTTGGGCTTGCTGACATGATGGTGGTCATCCAAATGTGCAGTGTATTCTGTTGGAGAGCTTGGGGGATGACAACTCAGATAAAGAGCTTGAACATGATGAACTTGAGGAAATTATTTCTAAGCTGAGGGAGTCAATGCGAGCTGATACCAGGCATGCAACTGTTTGGAACACCCTTGGCTTGATTCTCCTTAAAACAAATCGTGTGCAGGTGAATATATTCCTGCTAATTGTTTCCTTTACACTGTTTTCTTAACTGAACTGACAATTAGTTTACCTTTCTTATTGATTTGTCTGAAGAGTGCTATCTCAGTTTTATGTTGTTTGTTGGCTATTGCTCCCAACAATTTCGATTGCCTCGGGAATCTCGGGATTGCTTTCCTTCAAAGGTGAGATGGATCATGTACTGGTTTTTGCCTGTTATCAGAAGTTTATTGTTCAATGCTATTAGTGGCATACTTTAGCAACATCATTTGGTGCCAGGGAGGGTGGGTGTTGATTATAGGCAAAATCACTGGTATAATCTATCAATAGTATGTATGGCTAGGAAAGGAAATGGATCTTTTGTTTATGACAATGAAGTTGGAAGGTGGTGTGTTTTTTCTTTTCTTTTTTCCTCTCTCTCTCTCTCTCTCTCTCTCTCTCTCTCTTTTTTTTTTTTTTTTGGGGGGGGAGGAAGAGGGAGAGAGAGAGAGAGAGAGAGAGAGATGACTCGAACTCCAACTTTTGCTTTTGCAGATTAGCATGACTTGAGTCCTTTGTTTCTATATTGCTGAGTCAAATTTTCAATTTGTCCCTTTCTTTTTTGACATTTTACCTGGACAAGGATAATGGACTAACAACTAATATTATTCCAGTGGAAAGATGGAGCAATCAGCAAAATGCTTTCAAGGATTAATCCTGAAAGATCAAAATCATCCTGCTGCTTTAATGAACTATGCAGCCCTTCTTCTCTGCAGATATGGTGCTGTTGTTCCAGGTATGTTTTAAACAGTTAACTGGATTTTGGAGATACATGTCTATAAGACGGTTGAGAATTGAAGCAGGATCTACTGTTTCTGGTGCATATGAGTTAACTTCTGCTATCCTTTAGTATGTCATATGAAGCTGACTAATGTTATCTAAATTTTGCAGGTGCTGGGGCAAATGCCGGTGAAGGTGCTTTAGTAGATCAGCTTACTGCTGTCAATCTGGCAAAGGAGTGTCTGCTAACAGCTTTGAAATCAGATCCTAAAGCATCACATATCTGGATCAATCTGGCGGATGCATATTATACGATTGGTGATCATCGTAATTCCAGCAAGTGCTTGGAGAAGGTGCTTATGGCCTCTGTTTGAGGTTGTCCATTGGTTTCTTTGATGAATCTTTATATATTCTAATGGAATTCATGCTTCCATTGTCTGTCATGACTTGTGGTATTATGTATTGTGCAGCTGTTTATTTCTTTTTTTATGAGAATGACTTGTGGCTGTTCCTATTCTAGTCAGTAAAATTGGATCCTGGTTGCATGGCAACTCGATATGCAGTGGCACTCCACCGGATCAAGGATGTAGAGAGGTCTCAGGATCCTTACGATCAGCTTTCTTTGGCTGGGAATGAAATGGCTTCAATTGTGAGGGATGGAGATTCTGCAATAATTCAAGCTCCTGTTGCTTGGTCAGGGCTTGCCATGGTTCATAAGGTCCAACACGAGATTGTGGCTGGATTTGGAAAAGAATCAAATGAATTGATGGATGTAGAAGAAAGTGCTACCTATAGTCTGAAGCAGGTATTTGCTCTGGTCTCTAGTTTAGCCCCGAGATGTGGTGTCCTGCCTAGCTTAGTAACTGTAATGGTTTTTTGGGAAGCCTGCTACTTTAGTCATATATTCTATTGATGCTTGTGGGCTGCAACTTTAGTCGCATATTCTGTCAGTGCTTGTGGGCTACTGGTATGATTATGTGATTTATGTAGCGCTGTAACTGGAAATAGCCCGACTGGGTGGTTTTTCTTTTTGGAAACAATATTCCTTCAGGTTATGTTGAGGTATAGCTGTAGTAGATTTGCTTGAAAAGGGTCTTACATTGATAATAAAGCGGCTTACAAAATAAAGATAATAGCTGGGTAAAGTATTTAATTAGCCCGTCTTTTATAGTCAGCTCTCTTCCTCTCTTGAGTTTGCTATTCATGATAGGAGCAATCACATTTATAAGTATGCCTCGATCTTGAATTGGCGACAGTATGGATATATACATTTGTTTTTAAATAGATTAAGCCTGCAGTTTTAAATTTTTTATCTTTGAAGTATAAGCCTACTACTTCATTCCACTTTGTCTATTCTTTGATGTTTGATTTGGGAGATATTAGGAAATCAATGAAGTTCTTTGAATTATTTCTTGCTGCCACCACCACATTGATTGTACGCTTACTGCCTGGCGATTAGTGGAATTTAGTTAAATGTGTCCTTTGGTGTGAATGGATTGGGGTTTATCTTCTTTGAGTGGAGATTTATTGTGTTCACTAAAATCAAAATCAGAGCATAGGTGTTCTTTCATATTTATTTTGACCCCATTCATGTGGTAGTTTGTCTTAGTTCAGCTTTTTTCCTTCTTCCTAAATTGCATGTCTTTGAATAAACTAGGCCATAGCAGAGGACCCTGATGATGCTGTCCATTGGCACCAGCTTGGCCTCCATAGTCTTTGTACTAGACATTTCAAAGAATCACAAAAGTACCTCAAAGCTACGGTTGCTCGCATGAGCAAATGCAGCTGTGCATGGTCAAATTTAGGTACAGTTTGTTGCAATATGCGTCTCCCTTAATTGCTTTGGTAAACTGTACTCTTCATGTTTTGATTGTTTATGGTCAGGCATCTCTCTGCATTTGTCTGAGGAGTCATCACAATCTGAGGTAGTATACAAGCGGGCTTTGGCATTGACGGGAGCTGAGCATGCACATGCTATATTTTCCAACCTTGGAAATCTCTACCGGCATCTTGGACAGTATGGACGAGCCAGGGCAATGCTCACGAAGTCTCTTGAACTCCGCCCTGGATATGCTCCTGCATTCAACAACCTGGGTCTCGTGTTTGTTGCTGAGGGAAACTTGGAAGAAGCCCAATATTGTTTCAACCAAGCTCTACAGGCTGACCCGTTGCTAGATGCAGCCAAGTCCAACATGATCAAAGCAGCGGCGATGTCTAGACTTTGTGCGAGCGTGTCGTCATGTATCATTTAAGATCGAAACATGCTGCAGTGAGAAAGCATGAGACTTTCTCGTGTAAATAGGATGTAAATTCTTTGGCACGGTGCTTTCTTCGCTGCAGTCATATTTTGTTCCGAAATGACGTGCCTTGGGTCTGTTGTAGAAGATGATCTTATCAATCCGAAGCCTCATTTCTTTCGATTTCGTTCACGAGCTTCCAATACAACTTCTTAGCTTTTATATTAATCGCATGAAGGGGCTGTACGGCAGAACTTTTACTCCAAACTCTTCCTTCGACTCGCAGGTATCCGAGCAAGAGGATGGTTATTTTCACTGCTCAGCAATCGCAGGCATTCTTTGATACACTCCAAGGATTGAAAATTGGTTGCTGGTAGTTCCTCTGTAGAGCTTGTCAACGAGATCCAAGCTATTTTTTCTATTATCAGACGCTGAATGTCATGAGTATCATCTTTGATAATGGTCTAAAGCCACTCTCACTTCAATAACTAGTACGAGTGCCATTGTTTATAGCCTCAAATCTTCCCTCCTAATGAAATGTGATGTAGAGTCATGACAGATTAGGAGAAGGTCTGAAAAAGAATTACTATATTTCAAGAAAAAGATTTGTGTATAGCACATTTTCTAGATGATGAATTATACATACACACAATGAGCTGCAATTTCACTTTTTGACACTGATTATAGTTCATTTGAAATATGGATTGGATTGAGTTGGGTTTTGTACAGACCACTAAATCCATATCATATGAAAATGGGTTATTTTCACGTTAGAACGAGTTATACAAGTCAATTTTGAGTTGAATCATTTTTGACCCGATTTGATCATCTCGTTTGAGAAATCAATTGTTATTCTAGAAATAGATTTTTCTATTTATATTTTTTGAACGAGTTTCTAAACAAAAATAAACGTTTGGTAATGACATAAAAATTTTATTGGCGAAATAGAAATTCATTTGATAATGATATATAATTTTTCTCTCTTGAGTGACGATAATGGATGGGTGATTAGCGACTAGACCACTTACAAATAATGGAGGGGATAATGATCGGTGGTGGCAAACAGCGGCAAGTGGGTGGCTGACTAGTCGCGAGCTAGAAGCGAGAAATGATAAAATTTTTTATTCTTCAATTTTATTCCAGAAATATAAAACATTTCTGTTCCAGCTTTATTTTGGACAAAATTTATTTCAGAATCAAAAAAATAAAATTGCGTTCTATTTCGGAGATAGAAAAATGGTTCTGGTTAGGAATAGGACGGTCACAGTCGACAGTACAAATTTCAGCTCGGTACTCAGCGAGGGAGGGCACTCAAAATTCGATCATTTTGGGGACAAGACGATGGCTCTCACGAACCAGCGCCTGCCATTCCCGTTCCGCCATCCTCCTCCCGCTCACTTCACAAGATCCTGCTCCGTCCCCGCCATCTCCACCACCTCCAGCAGCAACAACAACAGCAGCAACCCTCCCTCCCTATCCGCAACCTCTCCCTCTCCCTCTTCTCCCATCTTCCTTCCTCACCTCCAGCAACATGAAGAGCAGCAGCAGCTGCTGCGGCGGCGGCGGCGGCGGCCGGAGGTGCTGCCGCAGTCGCAGCCGCGGCGGCAACCAACGCGGCGGCCGGAGGAAGACGACGGCGGCGGCGACGACCCAATTCTCAGATTCTTCAATTCTCGCGCCCCCGCCCCCGACCCGCCGGGCGAAGGGCGGGTCTCCCTCCAGAGCAACCGGCGCTCTTCTTGGCGCCTCGCTCCCGACGGCTTCGGTGCGGATGCCGAAGACCAGGATGCGTCGGCGCCGGCCGTCGGAGATTCGGAGGAGATGGGGTCTTCTGGGTCGGCCCCGGAAGGGTCGCCCGAGGGCGTGGTCGGCGAAATTTTGGAACTTGCGAGGAGGTTGCCGGTGAACACGACGTTGGGGGAGTTGTTGGGGGGTTTCGAGGGGAGGATTAGCGCGAAAGAGTGCGTGGAGGTGTTGGGGATTATGGAGAAGGAGGGGCTTGTGGGGAGCAGCGTCTACTTTTTTGAGTGGATGGGGTTGCGGGAGCCGTCGCTTGTTACCGCTCGAGCATGCTCCGTCATGTTTCCCATGTTGGGAAGAGCTAAAATGGGGGCCAAATTGCTGGTCTTGTTCGAAAACCTGCCGAACAAGGAAGAGTTCAGGGATGTTCGTGTTTACAATTCTGCTATTTCGGGCCTGATGAGCTCCGGGAGGTATGAGGGATGGAAATGTCTGGAATTCTCTGTCTCCATGTGTTCAGTTTGTTCGTTGGTTTCGTGCTTCTATTTCATATGCCGCATTGCGATTGACTTTGTGTGACACCGGTTGTGCTTTTGTTCATAGTAAGATCAGCAAAGTCCTTGAGGCTAATTTACGCTTAGTTTTGGAGAAAGTAGTTTTATTGTATTGTCTTGTCAAGTTGGATGAGGTCTGAATCTCCTGTCAATGTGTAATATCTTGGTGGGAGTAAATTTTTGGCTTTTGACTCTATTTTTCTGAGGCTGAAGGACAATCTGTTGAATCACTGTTCAAGATCTAGACCACGCTGTTCATGTCCTACTTGAGTCTTTTTATAAACAAAATAAGAACATACCCCAGACAGATGTAATTGTCCTTTCATCAATTACATTGAATTTTTTCTGGCAACAGTTGTCTTCCTTCAATCTGTAATTATCTTGCCTTTTACTTCTCCCTTGTTTCCAGACATTCTAAATGAGATACTTCGTCATATGTTTCAGCTACGAGGATGCTTGGAAGGTGTATGAGGCAATGGAGGCTAATAATGTTCAGCCGGATCACGTGACATGCTCTATAGTCATCACAGTCATGAGGAAGAATGGCCACAGTGCTAAAGAAACGTGGGAGTTCTTTGAGAAGATGAATAGAAAGGGAGTTAAATGGAGTTCAGAAGTTATGGGTGCTCTAATAAAATCATTCTGTGACGAGGGGCTGAAGAAGGAAGCTCTTATTATCCAAGTGGAAATGGAAAAGAAAGGTATCCCTTCAAATGTCATTGTATACAACACATTAATGGATGCTTATAGCAAATCCAATCAGGTTGAAGAAGCTGAGGGTCTCTTTGCTGAAATGAAAGTAAAAAGCCTCAAACCCACTGCTGCCACGTTTAATATCCTGATGGATGCATACAGCAGAAGGATACAGCCTGATATTGTTGAAAAATTTCTTAAAGATATGCAAGAGATGGGCTTGGAGCCAAATGCCACTTCATATACATGCTTGATTAGTGCATATGGCAGGCAGAGGAAAATGAGTGACATGGCAGCAGATGCGTTCATGAGGATGAGGAGAGTTGGTATAAAACCGAATTTACATTCTTATACAGCTCTTGTTCATGCTTATTCTGTAAGTGGTTGGCATGAAAAAGCTTACTCAACATTTGAGAATATGCTAAGAGAAGGAATCAAACCCTCAATTGAAACCTACACCACTCTCCTGGATGCATTTAGGCGTGCTGGTGACACCAAAATGTTAATGACAATATGGAAGATGATGATTATCGAGAAAGTTGAAGGGACACGGGTTACGTTTAACATTCTCCTTGATGGATTTGCTAAGCAAGGTCACTACGTTGAAGCTAGAGATGTGATCTCTGAATTTGGGAAGATAGGTCTGCAGCCAACTGTTATGACTTATAATATGCTGATTAATGCATATGCACGAGGAGGTCAGCACTTGAAGTTGCCCCAACTGTTGAAAGAAATGGCAACTTTGAATCTGAAGCCTGATTCTATCACTTATTCGACCATGATATATGCCTTTGTCCGTGTTCGTGATTTCAGGAGGGCATTCTTTTATCACAAGAAGATGGTAAAAAGTGGACAGGTGCCAGATGCCAGATCATACCAAAAGCTCAGGGAAATATTGGATGTAAAAGCGGCATTAAACAATAGGAAGGACAGGAGTGCTATTCTTGGTATAGTCAATAGCAAAATGGGTTCAGTGAGACCCAAGAAGAAAGGAAAGAAGGATGAGTTCTGGAAGAATCGGATAAGACATCGAAGGGTTCTTGATGGGCATTAAAAATGTTCTTGGGAAGAAGAGGGAATTGGACTGTGTTGGTTCCCTGCCTCAGCTATCTTTGGCTGCTCTTATGTATCTGTCCTTGGTTCATGTCTGGTGAGACAATTAGGGTGGCCTTGGTTGTTTGCTGCTGGCTATAAGATGATGCGTGCAGTCATTGCTGTTTTCTCTATGAAGTGGAGATTCTTTTGTGGCAAATACTGCTGCGCTCAGAAAGCTTGTGTTCAACTGTATCTATGCTGGTCAGTGGACTTAAAATTCTGTCCCTCATTCAAAATGAGCAACTAAAGAAGCTTCACAGGACATGAAAGATGACTTGTTGAGGTATCTTTAAATGGGAGATTGAACACTCGAGCTTTGTTCAGCTGTCAAGCATTGCTGAGCCAAATTATTTCCACAAGACCCTATGGTCATGCTGTCAAAGATACTTATTTGGGGAACCTGGCATAGTTGAGAGTACAGTAGACATATTTGATCTGTGATCTTATACAAGTTTTTTTGATAATCGATTATACATTTTATTGCACAACCTGTGGAAAAAAGCAGGGGAGGATTACATCCCATACAAGACCACTAACAGTGAGCTACACATCAAAAGAACAGCATTAAATCATATGTTCCACATCCACACTGCCGGTACCAACTGCAAGCCGGAGAAAATGATTTAGGGATGCAAACTCAAAACCATGCCTGATTACATAAAAGTTAGTCACATGAACTTGCCAATTTCTGCACAAACTCTTAACGTCAGATGTAAGTTCCTAATTTCCTTCCTGAATCATAACTTCTACAGAGACTATTAAAGAAAAATCAACTGCATCAAGGACAAGGTGAGCTTGAGGGGATGTATTTCCATGCTTCACCAAGTTCCTCTCTCTCCAGAGATAAATAAATCGTTGCATGCCCGGCTAACTTAAAACTATTCCCCTCCAAGTTCTGCATGACCCAAGTAAATTCATCCTTCCTGTCACTTGCAAATCTTCGACAGGAGAGTAGCTGTAAAACTTTCCCAGATCCGCTTTCAGAAGATACTCTTGAAAAAACAAGTGCATTTGAGATTTTTCATGTCGTCTGCATAGGACACTAGTGCTATCCATGCCCACCAACTTTTCGTCCTGGGCCATGTGTGCAACCTATCATGAGTTACCATCCTAGTTGTAAAGCCATATCCTAGTACATGATACCAAATCCATACAAGCGTTTGCCAAATCACTTTGTTCCCATATTTCCTGTCTAGCTTTCAAGCCTCCTTTACAGAGAAAGAGCCACTAGATGATCCAGCAAATAGACCTTGCCAAAGGCGATCCATAATTCAAAGCAGATCAACAGACCTTGCCAAAGGCCATCTCCAGTCATTTGCCCTGATAACATCTGCAATGGTTGCTTTATAACCTAAAGGGATAAAAGATTCAGAGAATATTTTTCAATCAAGATCCCATATGGATGCCATTCATCTTATCCTAAAGAGAGTTTCTCCACTACCTACCAGATGCTTGATATGTGGTTTAAATAAATGCCTTAGTTTGAGCATTTTTCTCCACGCATCTGTGCTGTCTGATCTCTCCTTGGCTTGCCACAAACTAGACCCCTTCATCAATGTAGAATTAACCCATACAACCCATAAAGAGCATGATTTCAGAAGCAATCTGCTGGATTTCTTGAGGATCAAGCAGCATTCACAAAGCAAGATTCCTAAGATCAAGGCCCCCTGCAAAATTGGGAATGCATACATCAAAGTAGGCCACTTTTGCTCCATAAGCATGCCCAGTTTGACCTTTCCACAGAAAAGCAGAACGCTAGCTTCCTATAACTTTAATTACTTCCTTTGGCAAGACTGAGATCTGAGTCCAGTAATTAACCATGCTATACATAGCTGATGATATCAAATACAATCTTCCTGCATAGCTGAGTTCGTAGAAGTCCACTAATCCTTTCTAGAAGTCAGCTTATCAATCATTGGCTTACAAATCACGATCAATTAGCCTTCCTGAAATGAGTTAAGGCCAAGATTTCTGACAGGAAGAGATCCTCTTTGAAAGTTGCCGAGATCCTCTGAAAGTTACTGAGTCGAAGAAGATCTTTGCTGTGATCAAACTTATTTCCAGGAAGACTAAAGCTTAGATTTTTCAGGATTTATCTTTAGGCTAGACATACTATGAAATTCCTGAGAAAGAGAGAGTACATCCAACAAGGATGCCCTATCTCCTATCCAAAATATCAAGAAATCGTCAGCAGAACTCAAATAAGTAAATTTTACCTCAGCACAAGGTGGATAATACCTGATCCTTAATGTTGTGCGCCTGAGTCCAACATTCTAGAGAAGACATTCGTGGTAATTACAAAGAAAGATGGAGATGAAGGATCTCCTGGCCTCAATCCCCTCTCCCTTTAAGAAATCCTTCAAGCCTCTATCCAAGCTGACTGAGAAGTACGGGGGAGTAATGCCTACCCTTATCCATTAAATAAAGTTCTCAGGCACTTTTAATAGTCTGCAAGATGCTGAGCACAAAATCCCAATTCGCTGAGCCGACAGCCTCCATTGTGTCAGCTTTTTTCATTCTTCGAGGAGAAAGACGATTGCCATGATAGTTTTTACCTAGTTCATGCGCAAACTAAGCATTATTAGCAATCCTTCTATCATTAACAAAATCAGACTGGCTGACATTAATAAAAAAATGGCAAAATCTCTATTTGCCTTAATCTTGGTAATGCATTTATAAATGACATTACAACAAGAAATAGGCCTGAACTAGGTCATCTTAGATGCATTTTTCACTTTTGGAATCCGTGAAATAGCAGTTATGTTAAGTATTCTCATCAGCTTTGAAGATGAGAAAAATTTCCAACATTGCATTAGTAAAATTCTCCCCAACCACTTTACCAAAAAAAGTTCTCCCCAACCACTGTCCATGCTGCCTTAAAGAACCGAGAAGAAAAGCCATACCGGGGGGGGGGGGTTGTGGGGGGGGTTTTTCCCCATTCATGGCCCTAAGAGCTGATTTAACTTCAATTGCTTGACTGGTTTCAACGTATCTTACGCATCGATCATCAGCTAACCTGAATTGTATAATCTGGTGGAATGTGTCAGTTTATGTGAAGAACAGAACAAGAGGTTCCCAAAAGCTTCCTGTAAAACTTAGCCTCCGCTCCTATGGCCTTATGCCCAAGCTTTCTTCCATCTTCTGGAGTATAGTAATCTAAGGGATCCCTTGGAATTTCTTATTCTAACCATTCTATGAATGTATATGTGTTTTTATCCCCCAACTGTTTGAAAAAGACTTCTTCACCGTTCTTGAGTCTTCAAACTCAGTTCTGAGTTTAAATTAATGCTCCTATACTTATTCATCTGGAACTGGCCCACCTGAATTAATTTGTGCCTGCAAAGCTGTCAAACTGTTCTTGCACTTGCTTCACTTGCTCATTAATTTGACAAAAGTTGCTCAGTAGTTTCTTTAAAGCTGCTTTAACATTTTGGAGCTTCTCTTATAGCTTGAACACAGAACATCCTGAAACAGCACAAGTCCGTACTGACTCGACTAGTTCAAAAACTT
Organism: Eucalyptus leucophloia subsp. euroa; assembly: GCA_017140325.1. Taxonomy (NCBI): domain Eukaryota; kingdom Viridiplantae; phylum Streptophyta; class Magnoliopsida; order Myrtales; family Myrtaceae; genus Eucalyptus; species Eucalyptus leucophloia. The sequence continues at coordinate 1,127,999 of CM029469.1, read as the reverse complement.
GGGATGCTAGCACCAGTAATTGAAGAATCTAAAAGGGTTTTGGTGCGCTTAAATCATTTGGTCACAATTGACAGCACAACGGTCTGAAATTCCTGGAGGAAGAAAATCAGCAGCTGAAAAGGGAAAACTCTGAAGCCAGCTCATATTAGCTAGTGCTCTGTCCCTTTTCCTAGCAACAGAATCTTGTGTTCTTTTGCCGCTTTAAGCAAAATTTTCCCAGTAGACTTTACATCTTGCAACTCAGCATCGAACAGACAACTATTCAAAATCTTCCCTATCGACTGAATCAGCAGCATCAGCATCACCTCCAATGGGGAACGATGGTGTTGAAATCACCCACAAGGGCCCGCTATCAAGTGAGACGAGCTTCCTTTCTTCAGGCTCGTTTGAAGCCATACAAAATAGTAAAGAGAAAAGAACTGTCATTGTATAGAATCTTCAATGTATAAACTGCCCATGTTTATGTATAATATCTACAAGTATGCCCCTCTTAATAAAATCCAAATGCTTTCATAATCACGTACTTTCTAATTGTCAATCCAAGTCACATTTGGGAAAGCACTATTTCCTCTTTTCTTAGCGTTCTTGTCCTTTACTCAAGTTTCAAGCAAACAAAACAAATGGATAGACGTCCTCTCAACTTTTTATTACTTTTCTGCGTTCGAGACATTCACTAAAACCCTTCATATTCCAAGATATTATATTATTACTTCAAGATGGAGGAGCTGGACTTCACCGGCCACGGGCTGCAGATCAGTCGACAAATTCCTCTTCCTTGCTCTCCTGGATTGAGCAATCTGCTTCATTATCTCACCATGCACTTTAGCAGCCTCTGTAGCTTCCTTGAAGGAGCAGAACATGAGAGGATAGGGTCCTCATTAATGACAGAGGCTATACCACTATCTTGCAAATCTTCCTCCATTTCGTCCTCACCGGAAGATGGGTGCTTGTCATGAACTTTCTAATTCGCAGAGAGTTCGAGACAGACATAGGAGAACTCCCAAACTTTATTTCCACATCCAATTTGAAGCTGTCAGTGATTCATCCACCTAGAACTCATTACTCTTTCCAACATCGTGTGTTTCATCCCCCTGCGGATGATTACTTATCCCAATATCAGATAATTTTCCAACCGAATCTCCAGGTTGTTTAACAGCACCTTAACCTCATTAGCACAGGAGTGCCTTGGAATCCAGTGATTCTCCATCATCTACTTCTGTGCTGCAGAACAAGCATTAGTAGAGTGACCAGACTTATTACATAAAGTACGTTTCCGCAAAGCCTGTGGATACTCTACTTTCATCTCTGATTAGGACCCATCTCCCAGAATTACAAGACCCTGAATTAGAAAAGGCAAAGTCAAATTTATTTCAGTAAAAACCTTCTGCAAAAGATAAACAAGAACCCTCCTCTGTTGCCTTATCTTATCAGGGAAGAGAGGAAATCCAATTGCAGTATCTATATTACTCAAACTCTCTAATGTCATCAAAGGCACTTTAAAAAATTTAACCCAAACTAGAGCTCGAGTTTTCTCAGCATCCAACTTTAACAGATTTGGCTCCCATTTTTTAAGAAGCAGGGGAAAATGCGCAATATGCCAGGACCCCTTTTAAAGAATTCAATCTTATACAGAAGAATTGGCAAATTTGATCATGAATAAGCCATTTTCCAATCTCATGAACGTCAATACTCCCATCTCTGCCCCGTAATCAATTCGCTGGAATAGCAACAACTCCTAAACTCGTTTTTTCCCCCAGAATCTGTCCACTAAGAAAATCATACCACTTAATAATACCCTCCAAAACCACTGAGAGGTATTAGAACTTGTTTTCGACCATCAATCATGTGAGGATCATGGAAATTCATTTTTCTTGCATTTGACTCAACAAGAATATCCTTTCAGGACGATTGAGTAACATTCAAATGCTCCTGAGTAGAATCTTGCTGGAACTCCTGCAGAGAACCCAATGCGAGTCTCCCCACGTCATTCAGAACTTCTTGTGATGAATCAGGGACACCTAGAATAGAGCCATATCTCTCAATCAAGCCTTCCAAATGCTCAAAAAAGAAGAACCATCAGAAATTCCAAGGTCCACATAAAGATTCAAAGAGGATTAAATCAGGTTGGTAAGGAAAATGGTCAGGAGGCGCACGTTAGTTAATGTATGCCCTCTGTTGCCATCTCTCCTGCTAACGAGAGAGGGGATATTCTCTCCCAAGAGTTTTAAAGAGAGAGAAGCCATTTTCAAGGTACATTATTATGTTGCATTCGGCAATCTACTGCAAAAGAAAGGGCAGCTGCAAAGACAGTGCAGATGGCTATGTTCTTGTGTCTTTGAAAACTGAACTTTCTGTTCACTTGTTTGCAGTGTGGATGTTGTGATTATTGCTGACCACCGGGTATCTTCCTGCATTCAATTGTGGAGGCATCAGAAGCCAAGATAGTATGCAAGGGGCCAACGGCATTTGGCTGGAGCTGAGCTGAGGATACGCCTGAAAAGTTTTCTAACATGTGGATTTTGTGAATCTCTATCTGGTGGCTTATACAGTATGAATGTGTCAAGGTGATGTTTGTGAACTCACTCGAAATCTACCATTATGATAAAATCAAATTGGTGGTGAATTCTTGGCCAAGGCAGGTTTCTCCTCCTGTTCTTCAAGCTCGATGGCATGCTAGAGCAAAGATAGGAGCTCGTCAACAAAAGGTTTGCCATGTCAAGCAGTTAGTTGATGTGAAGAAAAAAACGATAATCAGTACATCATGTATCAGTTGGGAGAGTCATCTGATCCTCGTTTGACAGATTTGTCTGGAATGCCATCTAAAGCATTTAAGAAGTAGGGCATATAGAGGAACTTATGTTGAGAGCAAGAATCAATTTTTTCTTTAACTGTCAGGAAAATAGTCAACGCACGAGTCTCTGGAAGTCTTAGGCTCAATAAACATGTGTATAATAGCCTCAGCTTCCATTCTGCTGGAAAGCTCCAGAACTTTGAATTTGCATGGCAACTTCAACAATACACTTTATGTTCCTCTTATATCTTCAGCTATGGCCCTCTTTCCATCGAAAAGACATCTTAGGAAGTGCCTCTCCATGTCCATGTCCATGTCCATGTTCATGTTCTCGTAGAGTAAAAAGGATTGTATTCACGTGCTTTCCATTCCATGTACTTGAAACATCAGAATGGATTGTTACCTAATGCAGGTGGTAAATTGTTGCACCGAGTAAACTTCAAGGTCGAGTATGCTCCAATCCACATATTCAAAAATGACTATAAGAACCTGCCCTTGGGAGGGGAAAAACAGCCAGAAAGACTAGAGTTCGAAATGGGTAATTCATGTGATAATTTTTCAAAGTCTCAAATGCCTCTGAATAGTTGTCACTAGACTTATGTACGCACAGCATGAATGCAAGACTACTGTTGTGTCATGCAATTCTTTCCTTAAAAATACATATTATTATAATGTCGTTACTAGTTCATGTTGAAAATGCTGATTCGGTTATTTATTGACATTTGTGTACTTTGGTACATTCCTTCTATAAACGATGAGTTGGTGTCCATACCCAAAAGTGTCATATAGATGCAAATAGGAACCGTAAAGCAAAGCCATGCACATGATGAAATGTCTTTTGATAAAGATTGATTCCATTAGTCATAGGGAAAAGTACCAAAATTGTTTATACCAATTTAATCCTAAACCTTTCCATATGACCAATTTAATTTTGTGCATTTTCAAATTAGTACAAATTCAGTCTATTTGATTAATTTAGATTGAATATTGGTGATGTGGATGCCTAGCCTTCTACGTGGCACAACTAATGTTGAAATTGAGATTTCTTTTTTATAAATAAAAAATTCGAAAAATTATTTAAAAAATTGTCAATGTGGCCATCTGGTCGTGTCATGTAGGACGGTCGACATCCATATTAGCGATTTTCGACCTTAAATTGGCTGGATTATTGACTTAGTTCTAATGTAAAAATGTTTTAAGACTAAATTTAGTTTAATTGAAAAGCTTATGATTAAAATAGTACAAATATAATATGCTTAAAACTTTTTTTTGTACTTTTCCCTTAGTTGTAGGAACAAAATTCATTTTGCAATTTTGTCGTCCCAATGTTTATAGGAGGATGCAAAGTGCATTTGTCATGGTCCGATTTCTCTCATACCAATACTGGCTGAAAGGTGGAGCATTGAGCAATCAAGGTAAAGTGTGGAAGATGCAAAAGGGTTGATACAACTTGTTTGGGGGAGTGGCGTTAGAGTGTGTGCGCTAGAAATTTGGGAAGGCGATGATTATTATTTCAGAATATCTCTAAAAACTGGCTTTCCATGCATAAATTAATCATTAGTTGACACCGCTTTCCTGATGATGGCCAAATAGGTTGAAATTGGTTTTTGTACTAGAGTGATCCATTTGTCTTGCTTGAGGGACTAAATGCTTGAAGTAAATTATGCATGCATCAGTGATGAGGATGCAATTTGTCATATTGTTTTTAAGAATGGTTTATCAAGGGAAAATTGGCTTGCTATTCTAGCTCATCAAGCGTCGTATAGGGCTGTCCTTGGGTAGGAAAGTAGAGATGGTATTTATGTAGATATTCCAAACTATTTGGGTGGATGCAAAGAAGAGATTTGTTGCCATGTTTCCTACAAGAAGAAAAAACCTTCCTTGATTTGCTAAGATCAAGAGAAATCTAGTTGGCAAAAGAAAGTGTTGCTGAGAGAGCATATTTGGTTGGGATGCCACACTTGTTAAGGAAGGCCTCAAGTGACTGGAGATTCACGAATAGGTTTTGATCAAGGGAAGCAATCAATGGAGAGAGTGACATGTGCCGAGTGTTTGTCATTCATGTAAATCCCAAGGAAGTGAAAGTGATTGTCAAAGAACGTTAAGTGAACGACATAATACTCTGCAACAAGGGCTTGGGACAATTGGGTGGAGGAGAGTATCACCATATGTAGAAGGGTTGATACAATTGTGGATTGAAAGTAGAGTTTCTGGCATTAGGTCGAAGTGTGAGATATGCAGAAAGGTTGATAAAATTAATTTGTGAGAATGACGTTAGAATATTTGTGTTATGAATCGAAGAACGAGATTATTATTATCTTAGAGGATCTTTAATAGTGGGGTTGCTTTCTTATGCGCAAATTGGTCCGGTAAAACTGACGTCTTTCCTGTGATGATGGTCCTATTTTTTTTTCCCCCTATCAGAAGACAACTAATTGTTGCCCAAGCCCAAACTGAAGTGATATGTATGTTTTGCTCGAGGGATTGGATATTGGAATTATATAGAGTTGAGTTCAATCAAAGATGAGAATGCGATAACCATACCGTCCTTGAAAACGGCCTATCAAGAGAAGACAGGCCTGGTGTTCCGACTCGTCAGGCGCCATATGGGGTTGGTCCTCGACTAGAAAAGTTTCAACCCGTGACAAGTAAAAATATACTTAATCTATAGGATTTCCCTCTGTCCCCTTTTTCCTTTTTTTTCCCAATCAAACTCGAGGGCGTTTGTATTTGGGAAGTTGCCAAAAGTGAAAACAAAACACCCCCGGCAGTACATCTTCCCAAATCGAAAAGAACAGAAGACAAAACCTTACTCGGAAACTCCACACGCCACCAAAAACAAGAACTTTCCCATACAAATACTCTTTCTATCTCTATCTCTTCATGCAGACATGAGAATCCTCGCCATCTCCAAGCTGCCTCTCCTCCTCAAGCCCTTCGCCCTCTCCCTCCTCCTCTCCCTCTCCGTCGTCGTCCTCCTCCTCGCCTCCCAAACCCCCCTCCGCCGCAGCCCCTCCGCCGCCGCCTACCCGCCGCCCGCCTCCTCCGGCGGCGGCGGGGGCGGCGGCATCCGAATCCGCTCCGGGTACGCCTCCTACGAGGCCTACATCCAGCACCAGCTCAACAAGACGCTCAACCCCAACCTCCGCAAGATCTGGACCACCCGCGACTGGGACCGCAAGGTCCGCGTCTTCGCCCGCTTCTTCGACAGCCTGAAGCGCCGCGGCCTCCTCGCCGAGTCGTGGAGGGCGCTCTCCATCGGGGCGCGGGTCGGCCAGGAGGTGGCGGCGCTGAAGCTGGTGGGCGTGAACGACTCGATCGGGATCGATCTGGTGCCCCGCCCGCCGCTGGTGGTGGAGGGCGACTTCCACGCGCAGCCCTTCCCGAACGCGACGTTCGACTTCGAGTTCTCGAACGTGTTCGACCACGCGCTGTACCCGTGGAAGTTCGTCGGGGAGGTGGAGCGGACGCTGCGGCCCGGGGGGATCTGCGTGCTGCACGTGACGGTCCGGCACCGGACGGACAAGTACTCGGCCAACGACCTGTACAGCCTGGATCCGCTGGTGGAGATGTTCCGGGAGTCGGAGCTGGTGGAGTCGAGGAGCATCGACGGGTTCGGCCTCGACACTGAGGTCGTTTTCAGGAAGAAGACGAAGCAGCAAAGCCGCAGGTCGTGATTCACATTCTTTACACGCTCATTCGTTCCCTTTTTTCCTTGTCTTTTTCGTTCCATAGATTCGTTATTCTTGATCATCTGGGAAAAATCCACGCAACCCAGATCGAAGATAGAGATTGTAAACACAGAATTCGTGATTGATAGAACGAGGAAATTTTCCTCTCTTTCTGTAACTTTTCTCGGGAAAATCTGCGCGAATTTTTCCAGGAAAGATGAGGTGGGGTATGTATGGTTCTTGCTCAATCTCCAAGCATTAACAAGAGATAGGGATTTCCAAAAACGGGTTCTCACTGGATCTTGACGTCGATCCGGCCTCGGCTCCCCAAAAATAGAATTTCTATTAAATTTCACAAATTTCAAGGAATCACCGAGATGGGTCTTTGAGATTTCAGCTGTTTAATGTACATCCAGAATTCAAAATCAAAGCTTTTTGTTGCTGCTCTTTTCACGGGAGCATGCAAGCAGAGCTTGTTTTCGACGATTCTTGGTATCTGGGAGTACATCTCTAAAGCTCTGGCGGACGGAATTCGGGGTTCTGACACAAGCGATTCGATCGCGGTCGACTCTGGCACGTATGAATGATAGAGAGAGAGAGAGAGAGAGAGAGAGAGAAATTTGATTTTTGGAGTGGTTGGCAATTGATGTCGAACCGAAGAATGTAGGCCCGCGCCGCCCGAGGCAAGGATTTCGGGTTGCATTTATTCATTTATTTATAATATAGCTTTTTAGCTAGGGCATGAGGTGGTTGGTTTGCGTGCGCTTCGAGGGATCCATGTGACTCCCAATTTTCATCCTCATGCGAAAGTGCGTGAATTTTAAAGTATAGTTGACAAAAATTATGTCTTTTAGTCAACTGTGATGTAAATACATCCGCAAAGGGTTAAATACAACCGCAAAGGGTGAAAGAATGTATGTATGTAAATTAACTGGTTTGGCTGGGGACACATGATGAAACTTGGCTAGGGACGGTTGCTGTGCGATTACATCGCAGGTACTTAGTTAAGAGAATGTACTTCATGCGTTGGATCCGGATGGTAAAATTGATGTATGACTTTGAGTTCCGTGATTGATTGGGGTTTACATAGAGTGCAATGGTGATCTTTGAAGCCTATAACCGTGAGTTATTAAATAGTTTTTGAATTAAGAAAAGATAACTTTCTAATCTTATCTTTTAAACAAATAATTTTCTAATTCTATTTGTGATCACAAAAAATCACAACGGCATTTATCTACGAGTACTTACAAAATACTAAAATGGTGGCCATAGACATAACAATCGAGCAGTTACCAATTATCTAGTAACACTTATTAAAATAAGCTATATATTCAAAAATATTGCCAATTGCCAATTGCCAATTATATATTGATATCGATAACTTCACCCTAGTGAGGATTCCCATCAATAACTAGTGTATACCATTGATAATTTCTTTGATGACTAGTCAACGCTCTTTGATTTGTTGATTGCTATTCTTATTGATGATTAGTAGTCAACGTTCTTTGATTTGTTGATTGCTATTCTTATTGATGACTATTATCGATTGAATTTGTTACTTATCATTTATTATGAAGAGGTGGCCCTTTTTTTTTTTTTTTTGTGTCAATGGGTATATATTCTTTTATCTTTGGAAAGATGGGTGACCAATGGTGTGGAAAAGCAAAGGGAAAGAGAGAATATAAGAGAGAGAGAGAGAGAGCCAATTCATCCACAACTGGCGGGGACACAGAATGAAATTATCATGCTTCTTCTTTATCAATTAAGGCGGGTAGGTAGGGTCCCCCCATGTTGGACACAATAATTCGAATTGTTTCGTTGTCAACAACACATTAGTTGATCGCATTCTCCACCGAATCATGACAACCAGAATTCGCATTGCCTGAGTTGTTCCTGGTACATCTCTCGGTCGTCGGATTGGATGTGTCCAAACAAGTAAAAGTCCATCCGACGGTTCAAATACGCTGACAACAACATTTTCAATTTTCCGTACTATTCATGGAAATAGATGAAAGCACAAGAATTTTTTTTTTGTCCATAAAGCACAAGGTTATATCACCAATTTATTGTGTTTGGATTAAGACCATGTATTATTTAAATTTCATAATTGCAAAATAGAAAGTAAGGCTACGGATGTTCCGTGTATTTCAAACTTCAACAACGTCTCTTGGCTTGTACATGTGTCAATCAACTGCCTTATCATAGAATTATGTATCTCTACATGTAGGTTCATTGAAGCCTAACCTAAGGGTTCTTGAAATCCTTGGCTAACCTTCGTTTTCATGACTACCATGGACTGGGTTGATGTAAATCACAGCCCACATGTGGTAGCGAAGGTGATTTTAAAGGTTTTTGTTCTTCATGACCAACACATAATTGTATGGGTATTTTTGGGTGTCAACATATGCTCCCTTTTAAAAGAAGTAAATTGAAAGTTTATTTCATTTAAAGGAAATACCTTGTTCTGCACACAATTTGCTATAGATGATCATTATATCTTTTTATTTCTGACATACCGCAATCGATAACAACTCCCATTGCATCTTGACATATTGTTTTGGCTTTTGATAGATATTCTTAATTTTGAATCGTCATCTCCTACTCCAAATAGAATAATACGTTTCATTGTCTTCTCTTTGTACTTTTGTCTTCTTCCTTGAACCCTAAACCCTTTGTATACTATCTGTAAGTTTTCCATGACCACCGAAGCTCCCAAATTCGCTCTTGAGACCTATATTTTGAACTTCAACGGCCTTCTTCACATTAAAGAGGCCAACTATTATCGATTTCAATTGTTAAGCATTGTAGAGCAGCATCTAGAGTCACTGCTCCTTGGGCCTTGCCTTTTGGACCACAATCATGTTCCCCTGCCTCTCAAACCTTGCATTATGACTAAGAGGAATGAGAAACTTTTCATATAGTATTCTTCCATCAAGGATATCTATGCATTTGCTCCTACCAAATTTTGAAGCTTCCATCCATTTGAAGAAAACTTCCATGCCTAGTACTTACGATTGCAAGAAGATTTGGGAACCCGATTATTAGGCATGAATGCGGGCATAGAGATGGCACTGGAGGTTAGCAAGTTGTCCCATGATTTAAATAGGGGTTAGTGGGTTTTGTCCCATCTACCAATTGTTTCTTTTATCCTTGGGGTCCTATGTCCATAACTCTTTTTGATGCTTTTACTATCTTTGGTTTTGTTCTGAATGGTATTCCTATAGAACAAATCTAGAACAAATCGAAGCTCTCGAAGACTTTTTCATTCCTAATAGTGTCCTTGCTCATAGAACTTTTCTTGATAAATACCGTACAACCTCAGGTCCTATTCCTCTCAAAGAGCATACTGTCCTTTTGCTTTATTGGCTTGAGGAATATATATTTTTTAATCGGGCTTGGGCTATGACTAGGGCCCCATCGGCTGTGTTGGGCTTTTTAAGCAAATAGTCTTACTAAAACCTGTCCAACAAGTCTTCTTGACCTTGTGACTAGAGCTGGACAATCCAATTCGTGATAATTTATTTTAACTCATCACGTTCCAAAATCTCACTGTCGAAAAATAATATGCTTGGATTGTAATAGCATGGAGATGGTATTATTGATGCCACATAACCATTGTGTGCGAATGTTTTCTAGCCTTTTTGGTACATGCTTATGTCCGATATGCGTGCATGTACTAGTTTGAAAAGCCAACAAAAATGTTCGAAGATGGTTCACATTGACCTTTTCCTTAACCACTGTCTAACATTTAGTCAAATTACTAGATTAAAAGAACATAATTAATTCAAGTAATCATATAACTAATCCTAAAATGGGCAACCCACACAATTTTTCTTCCTTTTGGACAATTATTAGAGATCCAAAAGGGAAAGACGAGTCCTTCGGCTTGTACCCCGATAGCTTTAGGATTGCTAAAATTGTCAGATCCGAATCCTGTAAGAATAGGGGTAATGACACGATCATATTTGCTTTCACTTGAATGAGGTAGTCTCCAAGTCAAAACAACATATCGGAATTTCTATAATCCAACAAAACGAATGAATACATCTCCAACGAATTCAAAATTCAATTACTGAAAGTTCCTATCAATGGCATTCTCATACTATCAGCTGCTAACCGAGTAACCTAAAAATATTTGGTAATGAGGTGAGCAACCATAGCTTGATGAGTAGTATATCTCTTCTAAGCAGATTGAGTAATCACTATGCATGTTTACAAAACCATACCGAAACTCATTCAATTCAAATCCATAATATAACATATGGTGCAAGGCCAAAATGGTTGTTATCTTTTCAACAAAATTTTATGCGTATTAGAAATACTCATTTTAAATCACAAACGTCGAATCAAATATAACTTGTTTCATTTCAACAATGCTTTATATAAATAAGAAAAACAAATTAAAATACTCATTTTACCCACCTCCACAATTCAAACATCAATGGTCAAGTCATTTGATCAATCTCATCAATTCATATGTCAACAGTCAATTCCATTAACTAATCTCAAATCGCACATGGATGATCAATTTCCATACAAAATATCCAACCAAGGCTCTTAAGGTGGCTTCCACGAAATTTATGTTATTGTGTAGCATTTAGTTTTTGACCAATGTATATCAATGGTGCGAGGCCCTAGAGATAGCTCCCACTAGACTCACACATCATGTAGCACTTAACTCTTGACCAATTCATCTTATAATTTATTTCATGAATCAAAATCAAAACATATAGCTTTTCATAAATCAATTATTTCCACAAAACCAATTCAGAATCAATCTATAAACCAAAATACTTTTCATAAACCAAACACATAACCTTTGGTAACTCAACCCATCTGCTAAAAATACTTTTTGTAAAATATTTCTTAAATCATTTTAGGACTCATCTCATAAACTGATTTTACAAACCGAATCAAATTACTTGTCATAACCCAATTTATCAAACATAATGCATGTCATAAAGTATTTCACAAATCGATACACATAACCTTTCATAAATCATACTCAAAGTCTAGAGCTTTTCATAATTCTTCACAAAGAGCTTTCACAAACCCAACACATGTAATATTTTTCAATTTCTTTCATCAAATATAATATATATTTCCACTAAACATTTCTTATACTATTTCGTAATTCATTTCATAAACCAGTTCCATTTTAAAATGCCTTTCACAAAACGTTTATCAAACCATTTGCAAATAATAAAAAATTAGTAAATGTCTTATCTAAATTTTTTGCAACAAACAGATTCTTTTAAAACTTAGAATATATCAAGTCCATCTCGCTTCCAAGATAAATTAATAGAGAATATAACACCACTCACCTGAGAATGCCAAAAAACCAAACAACCAAGCTCACTTGAATCTCAATCTTGTAATTCTATCAATTAAACAAGAATTGACGTCAAAACCAAGGAAAAATGCTACCTCAACTACAAATTGGCTAAACTAAACTTAATTGTTAATAAATGACTTATACGCACCCACAAATCACTTGTCCAAATCGATTATTCAAAGTTGTTCGCAATGCGGAGCTTGAGCATCAAACTTGGTTGTGCTAGAACACTCTCTAACGAACTCTGTTTTAAGCAAACTTAAAGTTAAAAGATAGCCCTTTTGAAGTATTAGAAGATCCATAATTTGGCCGACCCAAACTTGGCCAAAAACTAATGAAAATCAACGTGAAAGCCATTGGTCGGTATTCTTCATCACACATGAAGAACTTTGAGAATTTGTTTTGAGCAAACCATAAGTTTAAATTAAATTTCTTAAAATCTCACAGGGTGTTGCGAATCAAAGTAAATCCAGCTCGGTTGGGTGTCCATGCCATGTACACGCGAACCTCTCCTCTTTTTCCTTTCTCTTTCTTTCTCCCCCTTCCTTCTTTTTCTTTCGTGCGTACGTTTCTCCTATTTTGGGCTGAACATCCCACTTTCTTTTTCTTGTATGACTTTTCAACCTTTTTTTGTTATCATTTTTTTAACTTAGTCAAAACCCATATATTACAAAAGTAGCTTCCGGCGAGACCATGGCGGTTGCAGACTTACTTTACAGACATTGGTCCATTTCGTTGCTAATTAATTTTAAATTAACAATTTATATAATCTATTTATTGTTCAATCCATGATTTTTGATCTTAATATTTAGTTATTTTTTCAAAGGATCGATACCACAAAAAATCCTAAATTAATTTTTATGTCACATAAAGTTTAAAACCAATACACCCGTACCACGCTTATCCCAAATTGGTGTATTTGCGACATGTATATCCCCAAAAATCCTAAATTTACCACAATTTGAGGTAAATGTGACATGCATATATCAATTTGGGATAAATGTAGCACAAGTGCACCGAATTTGGATTTTTCGTGAAGTAAAAGTTAATTTGAAGTAAATGCTACATGGATATATGAGTATGAGAGTTTTTGTAACATAAAATTTATTTGGAGTAAATGTGACACGAATGTACTAATTTGGGATTTGTAGGTATTAAGTCTTTTTTAAATTATAATTACCTTTTTAACGTTCTAAACTATAATTGTCGTACAATAAGTTCATCTCAAATTACTATATGAGCTTTTTCATTCATGCATAACGGAAAAAATAATATAGCCTTGTAAATCATTTTCATTATATGAATGACGTGTGCCATTACGATATGAAAATAACCCTTTGAGCGAACCTATCCCCCGTCCTATTCTTCATAATTCGTTCTTTACGTTACTGACTGCGCTGCTGTCGTTTAATTCGTTTTGTCATACCGTCCAACCCACTGAAGGGTTAAAATGACCTGCATAGAAAGTGCATTTATACGGACATTGTTGACCCTGAAATCATCCTTATCAGAAGTAAGAGGGTTTGATAGAGACAAGCGGGTAATTGTTCACGTCGTAATGTCTGGGTGTCATCTGACTTTGAAGGATGTAGCTGGAAAAAGGATGAGGTACGAAATGGCCGCGGGGAAAGTGGTTCTTGAGTACGACTTATGAGTTCCTGCCCTTTCATGACCAACTGGAATCTGAAAAAGCAGCTTTAAACAAAGTGGGTGATATGTCAGTCAGAGTTGAGAACAGAGAACCAAGGGAATACGCAATGTAAACATGGAGAACTTGAAGGGGGGAAAATGTCAGTCAGAGTTAAGAACAGATAACCGAGGGACTGCGCAATGTAAACATGGAGAACTTGAACGGGGAAAAATGTCAGTCAGAGTTAAGAACAGATAACCAAGGAATGCGCAATGTAAACATGGAGAACTTGAACGGGGAAAAATGTCAGTCAGAGTTAAGAACAGAGAACCAAGGGAATGCGTAGAAACCGGTGCTAGGAACCGATGAATCTTAAAGCGGAAGGTAATACAAAATGTTTAGAATTTAAGGACCCGTTTGACTTGTGCTCATGTTGGGGACAAGTTTAGGGCCCGTTTGGTTCGGCTTTTGGAGAATGTATTTGTCAAAATGCAAATACCTTTGGGTGAAATGGGGTTTTCCGAAATGCAAATATCATTTGGTAAAATTTACATTTGTAAATGACTTTTATTAAATTAAAAAAATAAAAAAAATTATATTTTCTTTTTTGAAGTCCGGCCATCAGGCCGCCGAATGGCCGGATCTGGTCGCCTAGGTCGTGCGACCGCGCAACCCAGGCGACGGCTGCTGGGGTCGCTCGACCTGGTCGGCCGTCGACTGGGGTTGCCCGACCCCGGCGACCGTTGCTTGAGGTCGCAGTTGCTTGGGTCGCGACCTCAGGTGGCCGCCTAAGTTGCGCGATTCAAGCGATAGCCGCTTGGGTCGTGCGATTCAGTCGACAGCCGCCTGGGTCGCGCGACCCAAGCATCGCCTGAGGTCCGGCGACGGTCACCGGGGTCGGGGGACCCTTGGCCGGTGGTCGCCGGCGCATTAGCGCGACCCCTTGGCCGGCGATCGTCGGCCTCCGATCGGCTTCTCTCTAGTGAAGATGAACAGTGGAAGTTGCATTCCGAAAATGCAACTTCCCAATGGACCTCTCTCCCTCCATTCCCTCAAAGCCCTTTCAACCCCCTTGAGATGTAATTGCATCTCCCCAAAGTCCCCAAAAAAATGAACCAAACACCACAGCATTTGGCCAAACCCCTTTAGAGCACAAATGAGCATTCCCAATGCTGAACCAAATAGGACCTTAGAATGATATGCATATAAAGATGGCGTTAGAACTTAGAAGAGGGCATTTGCAAACAATGGCAAAGATCGCTCTCTACATTTTCATCATAGTCACTACGATCGGTTTGTCACTTACAGCCGATATTTTAGGCATGAACCAGTCCATCAGTTATGGAGAAACATTGGTTTCTTCAGACCTAATATTTGAGCTAGGATTCTTTACTCCTGGCAACTCCAGTATGAGCTACTTGGGCATATGGTACAAGTTCAGTCCTGAAACGGTTGTGTGGGTTGCTAACAGAAACAACCCGCTAGCCGAGCGTAGTGGTGTTCTCACATTTAGCACTGTGGGTAATCTAGTTCTTCTCAACCAGTCGAATGGTGTTGTTTGGTCTTCCAAGTCATCTAGGGTCCTCCAGGATCCAGTTGTGCAGCTACTGGATTCAGGAAATCTTGTTCTTTGGGATAAATTTAGTTCGAGTTCTAATGAAGCCTATTCATGGCAAAGCTTTGATTACCCGTCTGATACGCTTTTAGCTGGTATGAAGCTGGGATTGAATCTGAAAACGGGTTTCGAATGGCGTCTGACTGCGTGGAAAAGCATGGACGACCCTGCTCCTGGAGATTATGCAAATTTCTTAAACTACAGTCAGGGACTATTTCAGTATGAAATAGTCCAAGTGGATGGGCATAGCAAAAAATTTCGAACCGGGCAATGGAACGGAGTTCAATTTGTCGGCATTCCCCCTATACCAATACCAGATCAAGCTATTGTGCCCATATTCATGTTCAATGAAACTGAGATCTCATTCATGTTTGAGGTTCAGAAAAGTCAACTCTTGTTGAAAATGACATTAAACTATTCGGGAGTGCTGCAGGTTTTTGTGATGGATAGATCGAGAAGCGCCATGTGGAATCTCATGTCCGAGTTCCCTAGTGATTCTTGCAATCTTTATGACAGGTGTGGCGCTAATGCCATCTGCAGCCTTGGCTTGTGCGAATGTGTGAAAGGGTTCATGCCTAGGTCGCCTGACGAATGGAAGGTCCTTGAGTTTTCCAGCGGATGCATGAGGACAATACCCACAAATTGTTCAAAAGGAGAAGGGTTCATGGAAATTAAAAGAGTTAAACTGCCGGACCTCTTGGACGTTACACTGAACAAGAATATGAGCCTGAAGAAATGCAAGGATGAGTGCTTGAAGAACTGTTCGTGTATGGCTTATGCTAATTCAGATATCAGAGATGGAGGCAGTGGCTGTCTGATGTGGCTTGGAGACTTGATCGACATGACAGTGTTTGAAAAACAGAACTACGGGCAAACTCTATACATACGGCTATCAGCTTCTGAACTAGGTATGCATACTTATGCTAATTGACTTTTATCTGCTAAATTATGGAAATACTTGTTATTTGGGCAAGAGAAATGTGGAAATAGTTAATCTTCACGATCCTTTTTCTCTACTCTAGATGCCATTCGTGACCGCACCAGGAGGAAAATAATATTAGTAGCTGTCATATCGAGTTCAATCATTGGTGGATTGCTTTCGGTTGGAACTGCATTGTGGTGTGTAAAGCATAGGAAAAGGAGAATCAGGATTGGAGGTAAGCCTGATCTTTGATTGAGCCAGATTTCGTTATAAACTCAAAGCTGCAATGCTTCAATTGGTTTAGTAGGCGCGCTAGCTCATTGTCATAGTTCTATACTGATGCAAAAATTGGCGGATATTACTTTACTTGATCTAGAAATCACAAAAGAAGACATCGATTTACCATTATTCAATCTGGCCGCCATTGTAAGTGCCACAAACAACTTCTCTGATGACAATATGATTGGGTCTGGTGGCTTCGGTTCTGTTTACAAGGTACCGAATTTAGCGTATATCATACAGAATTCTGTGCCAAACTGATTACGCATTATAAAAGATGCTGCAATTGTGTAGGGAAATCTTCAGACAGGACATCAAGTAGCAGTCAAGAGACTATCAAGGAGTTCAAGGCAAGGCCTAGAAGAGTTCAAGAATGAAGTACTCTTGATCGCGCGACTTCAACACCGGAATCTTGTTGGACTTTTAGGCTGTTGCATTGAGGGAGAGGAGCGAATCTTGCTTTACGAGTACATGGAGAACAAGAGCTTGAATTACTTCATATTTGGTCAGACAATTTCATGTTTTAATTGCCTATTGATCAAATAATACTCTTTCATCTTCCTGATACTAATCTAAGCATGTTAGCACTTTTCATTAATTATATTCATTTTGAGATTGACTATGCGAATTATAAACCATCCACAGATCAAGAACAAAGCTTGTTGTTGACATGGCAAAGACAGTTTGACATTGTTGTCGGTATTGCAAGAGGACTTCTCTATCTTCACCATGATTCCAAACTTCAAGTAATCCACCGAGATCTTAAAACAAGTAACATATTACTAGATGGCAACCTAAACCCTAAAATCTCCGACTTTGGCTTGGCAAGAATCTTTGGAGCTGACCAAAAGGAAGCAAGAACAAAAAAGAGTCATTGGAACTTAGTAAGTCTTTTTCTTACAATTTTTTTTTTTTTTTTGGGTTCTTGATATTAGGCACTAACTACTAAAGAGGACCACAAACTAGATTTTTCTTTTTTGGTGCAAAATGCAGTGGCTACATGGCCCCTGAGTATGCTTTTGATGGGAAATTCTCTTTGAAGTCCGACATATACAGCTTTGGTGTGCTCTTGTTGGAGATAATCAGTGGCAAAAGGAATAGAGGTTTTTCCAATCCAAGCCATCACCACAACCTTCTCGGACATGTAAGTTAGTAGGCACAAGTAACTATGGCATTCCATCTCTCTTTGATCTTTTACTCATGCATTCAAGGTGATTTCTTAATAACTAAGTAGACAAATTCCAATTTTTTTGCAGGCGTGGTTGCTTTGGTGTGAAGGTAGGGCCTTGGAAATAATGGATGAATGCCTGCACAACTCATTTGACAGAACCCAAGTGGAAAGATGCATTCAAGTGGGCTTGTTGTGTGTCCAAAAGTTCCCTGAAGATAGACCAGCTATGTCTTCTGCAATTGATATGATACTCAATGGTGGCTTGGTCTTGCCTGAACCTAAAGAGCCTGCTTACTTCTCTGAGAGAAACTCAGAGTACAGAGATGGGGCTTCAGCAAAGGGAGACCCTTATTCGCAAAATGCAGTCACTTTGACTTTGCCAGAAGGCCGGTAGGCGATCTATGCTATAGAGTCGAAACTTTGGTATGGCAATAGTGTTGGCGTGAACTGATTTGTAGGAGTGATATGTATAGAAAGAAAATATTTGTATTTGCGCAAGTTGATTTGTGGGGGTAATGCATATAGAAAGCAAATATTTTACCTAATAGGCGATTGTTACCCTAGTAGTACTTGTATGTATATATATAGCCTTGTAAAGAAAAAAAAAATATACCGAAAAATGATAGTGATATATTTTTTCAACATGGTATCAGAGCAGGAACCCTAGTTTTCTCCACACTCTTTCCATCGGATTAGATCGCCGCTGCAACTTTAGGTTTTTCCTTGTGCTGCTACCGCATCGACCAAATCAGATCGCTGCCGTAGCATTGACTTGTGCTATCGTTGGACTAATTTGACCTGACCAAAATTTCCTTTGCGAAGGAATTGTGATTGGCAACCATGACAAAGCTAACTGATGAGGTACCTCATCAAGACCAAAGGGAGAACTCAACAACTGCTTCTCTTCTAGAGAATCTTACGATGAAGCTGACATAGATTTTGACTCAGAGTTCGACTTAGGTATCAACACAATCCTAGGAGCCATCCACTGCACAAATCTCAGTCAAATTGGATGGATCAAATTATGGATTGTGGTCTCAAGTGGTGGAGATGTTCATCTTCGGTAAAGACAAGTTGTGTTATATTAATGATGATCTCCCTCAGCCCTCACCTATCGATCCTCAATTTTGAAAGTGGAAGACTGAGGATACGATTGTGAAGGGGTGGCTAATCAACTCGATAGATCCTGCATTAATAGGAAATTTTATTCGCTTCCCAAATGCGAAGATGGTATGGGACTATGTTGCAACAACCTTCTTTGATGGAAGTGATGCCTCCCAAGTTTATGACTTGAAGAGGCGGGTGACTCGAATGAGACAAGGTGGAGACAATTGAGGCTTATTACAACAATCTTCAAGGTTTGTGGAGGGAGATCGACTTCCGTCGTCCAAACCCAATGACATACCCAGTTGATATTGAGCGGTACAGTCTTGCCATTCAAGAAGACCGGGTGTATGTCTTCCTTGATGGGTTGGACGATCATCTAGACAAAGTGAGAGTGGATGTTCTCCAAATGCAACCATTCCCTGTGGAGCAAGCATATGCACAGGTTCGTAGGGAGGATACGAGATAGTCAGTGATGCTCACCCATACTGTTGGATCTGCTGCCATGGTGGCACGGGGAAGCAAGATAGGTGTCCGAGAATCACCAGTAATGCCAACTCTACAAACGAATAAATCAGGAGTTACGCAAGGGGGTGGGCAGACAAATAACGATTCATGAACTACAATTTCATCTGGAGGATGCTCACACTGTGGGAATGCTAAGCATACTCGAGAGACATGCTTTAAGCTCCATGGCTATCCAGAGTGGTGGAAGGAATTGAAGGCGTGAAAACAAGCCGACGGGGGTACTAATAGTGGAAAAGGGAAGGTTTTTTTTTTGCTAAGATGGGACCTCAGCTGTCTTTGGTGCCCAAAGTTGAAATTCAAGACCAATCGGCTACGTCCAATTCAAGTAATATCCAAAGTAATTGTGGTTGTGCACTAGTTCTCCCTAATCATAGTAGTTGTGATGGATGGGTTATCAATTCGGGGGCTATGGAGCATATGACCTTTAGCCTAGATGATTTTGTGAGCATTACAAAACCAAGACGATGCAGTATCTCAAATGCAAATGGAAATACATACCCAGTGACAGGGGCTGGTGTGGTTGCGATTTCCCCTCAGTTGTCATTGCCTAACACCTTACTTGTCCCGTCATTGACCACGAAATTAATTTTTGTTGGATAGCTCGCTGAAGATTTGAATTGTATTGTTCAATGTATCCTCAATTCTGTCTTTTCTAGGATATCCTCACGAAGGAGATCATTGGACGTGGGGGGGGGTGGGGCTGTATTACTTGGATGATCTCAAGTTTGGAAGTGTGCATCAAGTCCGAGGTTCACCTAGCAATAAAGAAAAACAGATTTGGCTTTGGCATCGACGATTGGGACATCCTTCATTTGGCTATATGAAAAAGCTATTTCTTGAATTATTTTTGGATCTAAAAGAGGTCGATCTCCGTTGTCAGACTTGCATTTTGGCTAAGAGCCATCGTGTTTCCTTTCCCATAAGTTTGAATAAGAATAACGTGCTTTTTTTGTTAGTTCACTCTGATGTCGGTGGTTTGTTATATTCGTTGATGATTGCACACGTATGACTTGGCTTTACTTGATGAAAACTAAGGATGAAGTGGTTAATGTGTTTAAAGTATTTCACAAGATGGTTCAAATACAGTTTGATGCTAAGCTACAAGTTCTTCAAAGTGATAATGGCGGAGAGTATGTGAATTGACATTTCAAGGAGTACTTTCAACAGCATGGTCTCATTCATGAGACCTCGTGTACACAAACTCCACAACAGAATGGAGTAGTCAAAAGGAAGAATCACCATATTATTGAGATTGCTTGAACCCTCTTAATTGAGGGACATGCTCTTTCACGTTTTTGGGATAATGCTATTGCCACGGCGGTGCATCTCCTCAACCGGATGCCCTCGAAAGTGCTAGATTTTCGTACGCCTCTACAAGCACTCTCTGCATTTATCCCATTGCCATAAGTTTTGACAATTCCTTCTCGTGTGTTTGGATGTGTTGCGTTTGTTCACATCTCGAAGAACCAACGTACCAAACTTGATCCATGTGCTTTATGGTGTGTGTTCTTGGAGTATGGTACTCATCAAAAGGGCTATCGATGCTACAATCCGTTTACTAAAAAAACTTATGTGACTATGGATGTCACATTTGTTGAAGGAGAGTTCTTTTACCCGAGTACTAATTCTACCTTTCAAGGGGAGAATTGGCTAGAAATGGAGAACTTGTGGGAGATTATTGCTAGGGTTATACCTGAAGGAAGAGACGTGGTTGTTGGGGGTGGTAGTAGTGTTGATGATAGCTCCAACACTGGTGATAACAAGGCTAGGCAAGCTCTGACTGATGTTGGAGCAACTGTGGGTGGTGCTAGCATGACTAGTGTTAATGGTGAAACTGTTGAGCAGGTAACAAATGGTGCTAGTGCTAGTGAATTTGCAACAGGTGTAGCTACAGAAGCCTCGTAGGATCCGACAAAGGGCAAAATACCCACACGTGAACAAGTTGAACAGCCCCCTTCTCCTCTAGTACCCAACCAAGTTCATGAGGATTTTCCTAAGGTAATCTCCTCTACTGCTTCTGGTTTGTTTGATGAATCTAATATGTCAATGGAATATAAATTACCTGTTAGGCATAATTGGCGAAAGCCCCCAAATTGATACTCACTAGATGTTGGAGAAAGGAGATCGAAATATTCCATCACAAATTATGTCTCAACAGGAAGGTTATCTAAACCATTGAAGTAGTTCGTGTTGGTTGTATCTTCGGTTCAAATTCCGAATGGAGTATAGGAAGCTTTGGAGGATCCGCAGTGGGTTCAAGCTATGGAAGAAGAGATGAAGGCATTGCAAAAAATAGAACGTGGGAATTGATGGACTTACCTGAGGGAAAGAAAACTGTGGGATGCAAATAGGTGTTTTCTGTCAAATATAAGGCGGATGGGTCCATCGAAAGATATAAGGCAAGATTGGTAGCAAAGGGGTACACACAGACGTATGGAATTGACTACCAAGAGACTTTCTCTCCTGTTGCAAAATTTAATACTATTCGAGTTTTGGTGTCTCTTGCAGTTAATTTAGACTGGCCACTATTTCAGTTTGATGTGAAGAACGCATTCCTCCATGGTGATTTGGAGGAGGAGATTTATATGGATGTACCACCATGATACAAGTCTTCCTCACATCTAGGTGTGGTCTACAAATTGAAAAGGTCCTTGTATAGTTTGAAGCAATCACCAAGGGGTTGGTTTGGTTGATTCAGTGTGGCAATGAAGAAGTGTGGGTACAGACAGAGTGAGTTGGATCATGCCTTGTTTCTTCGACGACAAGAAGGGAAGATAACTACATTGATTATTTATGTTGACGATATAATCATTATATGGAATGAAGTGAAAGAAATCACCTCACTCCAAAGGAGGCTTCCTGGAGAGTTCAAGATGAAAAACCTGGGAGAACTAAGGTATTTTTTGGGAATAGAGGTATCAAGATCAAAAGGGGGAATATTCCTATCTCAAAGGAAGTATGTACTAGATTTGTTGGTAGAAGTAGGGATGCTAGATTGTAAGCCAATGGATACCCCAATCGTGGAGAATCATAAACTTGGAGAGTATCCCAATCAAGTACCAACAAACAAGGAGAGATACCAAATGTTAGTGGGGAAGTTAATCTACTTATCGCATACGCGTCCAGACATTGCATATGCGATAAGTATCGTAAGTCAATTCATGCATGCTCCTAGTGAAGACCATATAAATGCTGTGGTGAGAATAATTCGGTATTTGAAAGCATCTCTATGGAGAGGGTTAAAATTCCTGAGGAATGGTCATCTTGGAATTGAAGGTTACATGGACACAAATTGGGCGAGGAGTGTGTATGACAGGAGGTCAACTTCATGGTATTTTACATTTATGGGGGGGGGGGGAGGAATCTGGTCACTTGGAGAAATAAGAAACAGAAAGTGGTCACTTTGTCGAGTGCAAAGGCAAAGTTCAGAGGGATGGCCAAAGGGCTATGTGAGCTTTTGTGGCTTAGAAAGCTAATGTCTGAATTGGGATTTCCTCCTAGATCCGAGATGAAGCTCTTTTGTGATAACAAGGCAGCTATTAACATATCACATAATTGTGTGCAGCATGATCAAACCAACACATCGAGGTTGATCGTCATTTTATTAAGCACAATTTGGATGCAAAGATAGTTCAATTATCGTTTGTGAGGTTTGACGATTAGCTAGCAGATATATTAACGAAGGCTGTTTTGAGCAGAGCCTTCTACAGCTCACTTGACAAGTTGGGCATTAGCGACATTTATGCACCAACTTGAGGGGGAGTGTTGGCGTGAGTTGATTTGTAGGAGTGATATATATATATAAAGAAAATATTTATATTTGCGCGAGTTGATTTGTGGGGTTAATGCATATGAAAGCGAATACTTTACCTAATAGGCAATTGTTACCCTAGCAGTACTTGTATGTATATATATATAGCCTTGTAAAGAAACAAAAAATATACCGAAATATGATAGTGATCTATTTTTTCAACAAATAGATTACTAGGGTTTTATTGATAGAGATTCTGTATTCAAATTTGGTTTAGCAGGGCCAAATTGCAATGTGCCATAGCAAAATACTTTGTACTTTTTACACGCAGAAGTGCAACACCTCTCATTTCTTAACCTCTAACATTGGCAAATGATCGCATGCCTCTCGTCTTTTTATTTTTACTGTTGACAAATGATGTTTAAGGTAGTTGTTCAAAGCTGGTCTAACAAAATTATGCGACTCAGAAAACTGTACCACCTCATCACGAGTTACCGGTAGAAGTAACCGCAGCCCAATTTTTTTTTTTTTAAACTAGCTTGGATTTAAGGAGTCATACTTCTTCCGAGTCCCATTGGAGACTCCGTAAGTTAAGTTTGGATTTTATGAAAGATCCACTAGTTGAGAACTGATCTAATTAAAAGGCGCATATTAGATCATGCCGATCAAGGATTTGTACTAAGCTGACTAGAAGAGGCCAATGAATTTTGCAGATTTGTATGTTCTACAATTGAATAGAAATTAAGAGTTAAACATACGCCTGAACTCGTGTATAAAAACAATTTCATTTGAATCAAGTGAATTCCTTTCTTCCTTCTATTCCATGCTTGCTCAATGTCACTTACGAGGAAATCTCAAGGTCAGTAATCAAAGAAAGGATCATTTTCCTACGTTTTGTCTTCTGTTATATCAGCTAGGATGAAATTGTGAAAGTCTGAACGTTTTCAAATGACGTCGAATGTTCGAACCTGTCTAAGAGTGAAAAGAAAACCATCAATGTGAACTATTGTCCAAATTAGCTATTCAAAACTCTATGCCCTAATTTTCTAAGATGTCAATAGAATGTCTGGAGCGGTTGCATCGTCATTTGACCCCGACAGGCAGTGCCAACAGAACCATTATAATATTTATTTTTGAAAGGGCTAGTAAAAACACTTAAAGGGAGGTGAATAGGTGTAAACAAATATTTTTGCAAAGTTTAATAGAAATAATTTGCCTCTAGAAAATCACAGACGAATTTAGACTTTAGCAATTAGATAAAACTTCAAACAAAATAAAGAAGTTTAAACTCAAACAGTTAAATAGGGCTACGAATCAAAATAAATGAGTTTAGGGAAGATAATAAGAACACAAGATTTATAGTGGTTTAGCTTAGATCAAGTCTATGTCCACTCTCCCAAGCTGACAGTCCACTGGCTAGATTCCATTAAGAATCAAAAGAGATTTTACAATTTGATGTTATTGACTTTTCTATGAAGAGTCTCTACTGCTTTCTCGCAAAGTCTCACTATGAGTTTCTCTCTTTTGTTTACAACTTTGAGCTCAATGAATGGAATAACAAGGAACTAGGAAGCTTCAGACTTTGAAAATTTTCTTTCACGCATACTTTCGAACAATTGGAGAGTCCGCCTTAAATACTCTTTCATGCCTTCTCAATCATTGGCACTTTCCAAAGGAATTCTTCCAATCTACTTGTTGGACAAAATCAATCAAGGAGATCTCGAGTCGTTTGATGATTTGTGATGAAAGCCCATCAATCTTGTTTGCCTATACAATCAGGATTTTGGTTTCCATAAGTAGAATATTCCAAATTTACTCACCTTCCAAAAAATTTAAATATTGGAATTGATTCCAATAAGGATAATCAATCATGTAGGTGCTAAATCCAGCCATAAAGTCATCCATAAACCATACGAATCAAATCCTTGAAGAAATAAAGATAATCTCGTATTTGGATAAGTCTTCATTCTTTAGTTTGGAAACTATCGGTGTGGGCAGACTTTGAACCTAAAGTCTGGCGGTCTTCAGACTTTGACACTAAATTCTGGAAGTCTTTAAACTAGACTTTGGAAAGATTTTGTTAACTTCAAAAATAGTTAATGAGTTTTCTCCAATAATCTCCCAATTTTTTATGGTGACAAAACTTTCCTGCAAATTTGAGAGCTTTTGACTTGCAAAACAACTCTTAGGTAGTACATGATATCTTATAAAAATAAGTTGATTAGGATTTGGATAGCATTGATTCTGCAACCACAGAAAAACATGTTAATCTTGAAAAGATAAGACAAACAATTATTCAACCATAATCATTATCACCAAAGTAAGTTACTGCAAGTGTCAAAAAGTTCAAACAAGGTTCAACAATAAAAAAAAAAAAAAAAGTCCAAACAGTCCAAACAAAAAGTACCAAAAGTCAAGCAATCAAACAAAAAGTTAAATCTGCACATTCTCCTCCTTTTTGTCAATAGCAAAAAGTGGAGAAGGATAAAAAGATTAATCAAATCAGGGCTATTTAGTAATGCGAACGAGCTAGAAATCTCCCATTGACTGAACTGTTTCCTCCAGCTTTCACAGTGACTCTTGCACCTTCTCAACATCTTTAGACTTGGTAGTCTCTTGAATTTGAAATTTAAGGTCTTATACCTGATCGTGAAAAGATACTAAAGTAGATTTCAATGTAGATTGGAGGTTCTAAATTTTACACTCCATTCCATATTGCTATACTTTTAACTCCAAGAGGAGCTCTAACAGCCTGTCGAACACCAAGACTTGGAGAGGATGCCTCAATATCAACTTCAGGAAAATGAGAGGCATAGACATCATCTGGATTGGCAGGAGATTTGCTAACATCATCACTGGTAAAAATAGGAGAAGAAGAAATACCTATTTTTTTAGCAGCTCCCCCTATTTTCATGGCTATAGATGGAGAAGGAAAATCTTCTTCTTGTTCTTTCTTAGTATTAGAACCCAAGTGATGTTATTTTTCTTTTCCACCTCCTGTAGTTCCACTCCTAGTCTTTTCAGAATCCTCTGACAAGGAAATTGCAAAAGTGGGTTCAATAGAGTCATCTTGGCTCTCTCCCTCTTCTGTTTCTCTTCTTTCTTCTCTTCTTTCTCTTTCTCTTTCCTTTGCTATTCTTTCTTCACTTCCTTCTCTTCTCTCTTTTCTTCCTTCACTTCTCTGCTCTGTTTCTCCTTGTCCTCTTTCCTCTTTGTCCTGCAACTACTCAAAACTAATAAAACTCCGAAGATTTTTCAAGGCAAATGCAGAGAGAGTGAGATCATCCTCATCCTCTTCGTCTTGCAGGATAAGGGCTCTTCTCTACTTGATAGGTGCACTCATAGGCTCCTTGCCTTTTCTTTTCTTTGCAACAAAGTCTTGTTTTGTTTTGCTGGGGGACTTCTCCTTTAAGCACTTCAAAGCTTTGTTCAATTCCTTCAGTCTCATCTCTGATACCATCTTCAGTCCTATACCCATAGGAGCAATGGTTGGAACACAGAGAGATTCTAGAAATTAAATTTGAAAATGCCTAAACAATTTGGTGACCAGCGCTAAATAAAGGGGTTGTCCCTTATCCTTCACAACAGTCTTGTACATGTACATCAAGATTGTGTGTAGCAGCAAGAACTTCATCCCATTACTGATGGCGAACATTAGTTTTGCTTCAAAACGAGGGACACCTGTCTTGGAGGTTGACTTGGGTCGAATGCAATTGATCACAATCTTGCGTAGCAAAATATTGGAGGTAGTCATTTTGGAATAGATAATGCTGCCCTTAGAAAATTTGTCCTTCACAAGAAAACTTGTTGCATGACCAACACTCACATTTATTTTCCATACCAATAACATCCGTCAATGTGTCCACATCCACCACGAACTCTTTTTTCCTCATAGTAAAATGAAATTTATTCGCGTCAAGAAATGACAAGTTCAAATAGAAATATGCAGTTAATTCAAGGTAAGCAATAGAGGTCTCAGAGCAAAATATTTCAAGTTGAAGGAGAGTTAGCTTCTCTCTTGGGTTCACCTTCAAAGAATCCAAGAAATCAAAATTCACAGATCGAGGGTTTTTTTTTTTTTTTTTTGAACAGATTGAGGGTTCATCACCCCTCTTTTCAGTAATTTCGAGTAAGTCTTTTTGTGGTCTTTAGAAAAAAACAAACTCATTCCCTTGCCACGCACATCGGCAGCAACACCCATTCTAGGCTGAAAATTCACGTACATTCTCTCATTATCATCCTTCACCTCTAGTTGATTAAAAGAACTAAAATGCGGATCGACTAGAAAGTTAGCAAACGTTCTGATTGCCGTTCCTTCAGGCGCTACGCCTAACATTTCCATTGTTCGTAAGAACAAAGTCTCATTCTTATAACCTCTTTCTTACAGAAATTCATCAATAAATGTCATAACAGTACCACCCTGCTTCAACTAATTGTAGAGTTTAAAGAGAAACTGGGGTTTTAACGTTCTTACAAGTTCAACATCTTCCACAATTTCCTCTTCCATTTGTTGTCATGGAGGATTACGCTGTGGAGAATGACGTTGTTAAGAATATTGTTGTTGTTGTTGTGGAGAATCTTCTTCCTCGGTCAAGTCAAAATGAGTACGACCCTCTGGCATATTCTGTGGTCCTCTGTTTGCGATTCGAGACGATTTCTTTTGGAAAGACATCTTCACAGTCGAGGAGGATTTCTTGAACACGTTCAGTTGAAAAAGGTGAAAACTTGTAGAGCAAACTTGAGAGTAAAAGTGAGAAAGTAGGAATTTTGTATTCTAGGGTTTGAGAAATCGTAAATGGAGAAGAAGGACTTGACGGTATATAAAGCAAGTGAAATGGGGTATACGAACAATCACAAAGGAAAAAAGTAAACTACCTTTTTCGAAAATAAAAACTGCCAAAAATTCAAAAATTTGAAAAAGATAATTTCCAAAAATAGGCAAGTAACGATTCAAAAATCAATCATACTTGTTCGAAATTTTTATGCTAAAATTACCTGCAAAGAGAAGATATTAACTTATAGATGTTATTTCTGAATATTCTGAGTCTGACTAACTTCAAACTTTAACCAGTAGAAGATATAATATTAAGTCTGGTGCGAATAGACTCAAATAGACTTTTCTCCAGTGGCTTTATAAATATGTCTGCCAATTGATTCTTCGAGTCAATGAATTGAATCCAACCTAGGGGTGAATGGGTTGATTTTGAACTTTGATGATCTTTTGCAAAAATTAGTTAGTCACTAAGTAAAGATCAACTCAACCTAGTGTTTAGGTAAATACCAACTGGTTATATGCCAATGTATGTAAAATAGATGTAAATAGTGGGGCATAAAAAGTTATAGTGGTTCGACTTTTTCTACAAGCCTACGTCCACTCTTTAGATTAACAACCTCAAAACAAGCTGTATTCCACTAACAATTTGCTTGAAAAGTTACAATGGTTAGCACCGATCCTTTACACAATAGATGCTACCATCTAAACTTAGCTATTGCTCTTACAATTGTACACTTAATCCTTAGCACAATTGCCAAACAACATGAGTATCAAAATAGTACGACGGAGAGTTTAAAGTTAAGAACAACAGTACATAAGCTACTTGATCTTGTATATATGTTGCATGCTCTCTTTGGTTGCTCGTGGTCTTTTCTTTTATACTTTTCCTTAATCTAACCAATGAAGATGAATTAGAGAAGCAAATTACTGTTGGAGAGTTTCCGTTGAGCTGCTGTCCATGGAAGGTACTGCCTATATAGTTTAAGTTTTTTGAACTTCTGTAGGCTAACCAAAAATAATAACTGCTGTTGTTTTCTCATTGTAGTCCCTGACTGACCTGTCAGAAAACCTAGCTACTTTGCTACATGC
The DNA here is from genome assembly GCA_017140325.1 of Eucalyptus leucophloia subsp. euroa. Lineage (NCBI taxonomy): Eukaryota > Viridiplantae > Streptophyta > Magnoliopsida > Myrtales > Myrtaceae > Eucalyptus > Eucalyptus leucophloia. Next base: position 1,099,339 of record CM029469.1, on the reverse strand, counting down.
TTTATATTGATTATGCTATTATGTGAATCTAGGTCTTTCAATGGCTACTTAGTTGAACCATCGGACATTACTTGATGTATTTGATTGTTATATCACCATCAAATTGATCTTTATAGTTTCGACGTAAACATTATTAGTAACTAATCTTTTATGTTGACTGGTACTATTTGTCATAAGAGGATATTTGCAGACTTCTCTCCAATAAGAATAGAGTAGGATTGACAAAAAAAAAAATAGTGTAACGGTAATTTTTTTTTTTAAATGAGACCGTAGGTACGTACCTGTAGTTTCTATCATACCCGATATTTTTGACAAAATTGAAACATTACTTGGAGAATATCATTCTAAAGCATTGCATATTCCCAGTTCACCACAAATGTATTCAAAGGCTGGCTTATCCAACGCTTAATGAAAATGTCCGCTAGCTACTAATTTGATTCTACAAATTGTATATAGATATCACAATTACTAACATGATCCCTAATAAAGTGATGTCTTACCTCGATGCGTTTTGCTCTTGAATGTAAGATTGGATTCTTGGTGATATTTATAGTATTGGTGTTGTCACACATAATAGGAATACATTCCTCACATTCTCCAAAATCACTAAGTTATCGTTTCATCAAATTAAGTTGTGCACAACAACTTCTGAGAGCATTATATTCAGCCTTAATGGTTAAAAAAGCAATAAAGTTTTGTTTCTTTGAGAACTAAGAAATCAACATATTACCTAGCAGTTGGCAAGTGATAAAGCTAGTCCTTACACCTAGAATGGGTGAATAGTTGTTCAAAAGAAATCTTGACAAGTAGGTGCGAAATAAAATAAATTACTTGCAAAGTCTGGATAAGAACCAAAAACACGAAACTCCTAATCCGAAAGTATGCAACAGACTATAAATAAAGGAGTTAACGAAAAAGAAAAGTGCACACAAATTTTATAGTGGCTTAGATCAAGCTTACGTCCACTTTTCTACGCTGACAGTCTACTAGCTGGATTCCACTATATGATTAATCAAGAGATTACAACTTATAAGCATGCACTCGGTGGTAGAACTCTCTAACTTACTAGGACACTTTTTTGTATTTTCTCCCTTGATCACACTTTGTAATGCCTACAGACAAGGACGAGTAAAATGAGAGGAGCTAGTACATCTAGACCATTAGCAACTATATCCTACAGATCCAGGTTTGTAGCTTCAATGTATGACTTCATTCTTTGCTTCCACTAGCCATAGTTGCTTCCGTCAAAGTATGATGGCTTGTTGGAAACTTGAGCATCATTGGTAAAGAAGCTACCAAGGTTAGCCATAGAAAGGATCTTTATACTTAGAAGAAATGCACTTCAAATAGCAAGCAGCAAAATTATGATACCAGTTGTTGGGAGGGGGGGAGGGGGCTAACAATACAACTTAGAGGAGGGTGAATATGAATTTGAACTTTGATAATCTTTTACAAAAATTAGCTAATCGCAAATATCAGCTCAACCTAATGTTTAAGTAAGTACTAACTGTCACGACCTCCTTTTTTCCGTCCGAGGGAAAAGGAAGAAGGTTTAGGGGTATTTGCCTAAAGAGGTGGACCAATGGCCTTAGATTAGGCGCGGGCTCTCCCAAGCCCATACCTCGCGCAACGTTGGATTCGTTTTTTAGTTCTTAACAACCTATGTAATTCTAGGAGTCGCCACTAGCCTATTGGGGTCGGCTAGAAACCAATCAAAACACGGGAGTGTTGTCTCGATTTATACGCAACCAGAGATTTCTAGGAACGGGGACTTGTTTATGTCAATGTTTCTATTAGCGCCATTGCGGTACCACTAACTTGGAATGTTGTTTATCTAAATGGACATGCAATCTTGATTATCAATTATAATCTTTATGAAACCACTAAGTGTCCATGCAAATGTTTTTGTAGGTTTTTTTTTTTTAATCTCTAGACTAATCCTAACATAATTTAGAAGAGAAATTTACACTCAAATTATTGAAAAGTGGTGCGGTAAATAAACATCCAAGAAATTGAAATGTCTTGAAAGTAATGCAAAAAAGAAACACCCGATACAAGTCGGGCAAATAATATTACATGGCCTTGTTGTCACGCCTCGAGACAAGACCCCCGTGAGCAAAATGAGAAGTTAAATATGCATGAAATTACTCTAGATGCATGAAATTACTCCAATTAATTTTAATCTATGGAAAATAGATTATTTATAAAAATAATTATAAAATATCAAAATAGCATTAAATTAGGAAAAATGGCCTTCAAAAATTAATAAAATTTCATATATGTCATTTTTCCTTAATTTGATGCCATTTATCACTTATATATATATTTTTTGAATTTTTTTTATTTTTTTAAAATAATAATATTAATAATTCCCTAAACCGATATATGCTAACATTGAACAACACAGCACATGAATATTACAATAATAGAGCTTAAATCGACCGTTTCAAGGTTGAAACTTGGTTCCAATATTTTATCGAATACTTGGCTTGCATCAAATCACCTCAAAACGGCTTCCTCGGGCCATGTTCGTGGCCTTCAATCTCGACCCATAAGCAATCTCATGCGGAGCTAAAGTATCAAGATTATACTACCACATGCAAGGAACAGGTTTAACTAGAAATCACAGCCTAGAACATGCAAAAACAGAACTGAAAACGGCCTCCAATATGCGGGTTGGAGCTGTTTTGCAAATTTGGTGATGAACCCAAGTCAAACAGCCATGTCAAATGCCCAGATTGAAGCTCCGACAACCATCACATGCAATATATATATGAAATATTACTCCATCTAGATGAAAATAGGTAACACTTACTTTCAAATGCAACAAACATCACCGAAAACGATCAACCGAATGCATCAAAATGAACTCTCCAAGAAGCATACATGCATGATCTATGCTGGCCAACCATGTCTCAATGTGGTTTTTGGCTCATGTTATAGATGGTTTCATGGTTCACAAGGAGATTTAAAGACTAAACCGAGTTGTTCTACGCATCATTTGTACTCCCATGTAACATTCATCAAAGTCACAACGATAAAAAAAAAAAAAAAAGCATGCAAAGGGGAGTAACAAGTCAAGCATGTAGGGGCGTTGAAGAGGTTTTAAACACTTGGAAAAATTTTAGCTTCAGAAATCAGTTCTCCGGACTAGTTTCCTTCTCGATTTTCATGATCAAAACATGTTCAAAATCAAACAAAAATACATCTAGGATGCTTACCTTGCTTCCTAGTTTTTTTTTCAAGTGATTCTTGGCCAAGGAAACCAAGAAATTGTCCTCTGGAAGCACGTGGAAGTTGGTTCCTTCAAGCTGAAAGTGAAATCTGCAGAAGAAAAAGTGACAACGAAGATTTTCGTTGACTTCCAAAATTAGACTTCCAAACCTTCTTTGTTGGCCAAGTTCAAATCAACCCAAACCATATGTATTATAGTTTGGCTTGTAAGTCATGGCTTTCCTCATTTGTCTCTCAAGTTTCTCAAAAGCACTCGCTTTTCCTCACTCATGACCAATCAAACTCAACACTTAGAAAAATCTTAGGACTCCCGTTGCCCGCCAGGAGGGTATCTTTTCAGGGGGCTTTAGGAGGTCTTCCCAATCTCCATTTTGGACGTGTGACCTATGGTTGGAAAGATCTTGGAGTGAAGTTTCAATCTCTAGTTGAAGATTTTGGCTAATTTTGACTGTAGATGTGTGAAAATCTCACTTTTCTCTCTAAATGTTCATCTGAAATTTCTGGGTTCTCTCCTTTCTGGAATTGCTTCTGAGGGTGTTTTTTGGGTACGATTCCGAGCTCTCTCTCGTTCTTCTCGTCCCCTACCTCTTATCCCTCCAAAGATCACGCTTCCTAGATCTTATCCACTGAATTCATTCATTTATTGGTCGGCTTTTTGCCCCCTACCAAACCTACCAACTGAGCTAGTCCACCCACTCTCCTGACTTAGCCAATTTTTTAACTTCTGCAGCTGTTGAGTGTACGGACTTTGCTGCGATTTTCCCGTGCTTTCAGTAGGTTATCCCTGGCGAATTTTCGTCCACTTGTACTACTATATACGGTCTTCCATCAAGTGCAAAGATCAACCTAAATGGGCGGCTGAGTGGGATATGGTGGGGCCACCAATATGGCACTTAGCAGCTCCGAATTAAGACAATCGTGGACTGAGATTTGGCAGCTGGTTTGGGTGTTTTAATCCATCACTTTGGCTGTGATTTTTGATCAATTAGCAAGTTCATGTATAGTAGTTTAAGATCTCGATCAAATTTCGCAATTGTGTCCACCCAATTTTGCAAAAAAGTCCCTCAAAGTTGGCCATTTTCTTATCCGAAAATACCCAATTTAATACAAATGTGGTCTTTTTGGCTCAATTTGATTGATTCGACTTGGCCCAAATTCAATTTCAACTTAATTGATGACCAAGATGATGATTTAAGGACTTGGGCGCAAATTTTGCAAAATTTGCGAATTAGTCCCTCAACTTTTGGAAATTGCATTTTGGCCCCAACTTGCCATTTGAATTCCAATCTGACCTCTAGTCATATTTAGATCATTGGCCCCAACTTGCTCTTTTTTTTTTTCGATTTTTTTTTCTTTTTTTAATTATTATTATTTTTTTTATAGGAAAAACATCTTTCATTTAAAACACTATATTAAACACCTAGATAATTTATATACAGGAATTTGACATGAAATATTTTTTGGCAAAAATTTAGGTGTCAACACTAACTGGTCGTATGCCAATGTATGTAAAACAGATATAAACAGTGGGATACAAAAAATTATAGCAGTTCAACTTTTTATAAAAGTCCATGTCCACTCCTTAGACTAATAGCCTCAAAACGGGCTAGATTCCACTGACAATTTGTTTGGAAAGTTATAGATGGCTAGCACTAATCCTTTATATGATAGATGCCATTATCTAAACTCAATTGTTGCTCTTACATTTGTACACTTAATCCTTAGTACAATTGCCAAACAACATGAATACCAAAATAGTACGATAGAGAGCTTATCCTTAAAAACAACACTACTTGATCTTATGTATATGTCGCACACTCTCTTCAATTCCTCATGGTCTTCTCTTTTATACTTTTTCTCAATCTAATTGTTAAAGATGAATTAGAGAAGCAAATAACCATTGGAGAGTTTCCATTAAGTTATTGTACAGGGAAGGTACTACCCATACAATTTCTTTCCTTGAACCTTTGTAGGCTAACCAAAAATAGCAATCACCACTATCTTCTCACTGTAGTCTCGACTAACTTGTCAGACAATCTAGCTACTCTGCTACATGCTTTATCTTCATTCTACTGCTATGCGAATCCAAGTCTTTCAACTACTACTTAGTTGACCCAATAGACATCATTCAATGTAATTGGTTGTTACATCACCATCAACTTAATCTTTGTAGTTTCAACATAAACATCATTAGTAGATGATCTTTTAGGTTAACTAGTGTTGTTTGTCATAACAGGACATTTGTAAACTTCTCTTCAATGGGTCACACCATGGATGTTGTTTGGTCCTTTGGTCCAAACATCTGCATACAAAATACTAAGTAATATACTTAGGATAGTTTGTGCATCATCAAAATCACTTGAAGATGTTTTTTCTAACATTTTCTCATCAAACTTTGTTCATTCGTAGTATTAATCTTGATTGTTTTTAAATTCCATTTTAATTTATCGAGATTGTAAATGATCACCAATCCACCCCTTCTAGGTGATAGTGCTAGCACATCAATTGGTATTAGAGCAAGTTGCTAATTACATTCTGAAGTACTGCATTACTTCTAAGCTAACGATCTATCATGGCTAGCAATATTGCTCTAGGTCTATTTGAGGGATAGAGTGACACTTGAAGTCGTTGAAGCCCTTTAAAATTTTGAGGATATCTTATCTTTGAAGTGTTTGAAATGTAACTAAAGTATTGATATCTTCATGAAATAAAGAGGCATACCTCTCATAAGGAACACGTGGATGACTAGAGTTACCAAGAAAGTGCTAGTAATATGATATGATTGCATTTCTAAGAGCATCTTCCTTGATAATAACGAAGCCATCCTTGAGTTGGAGATGATTGATCTTATTATGTGCATTTCTTTGCATCATGGAAGCAAAGAAAACCTTGCTATTGTTGTCACCTTCCTCAAGCCAAAGATTTCTAGATTTTTGTTTGAGCAAAACTTTTTCATGTATACTAAAAGCAAGAAAATCCTCCAATTGTGCCTTTTCTTCATCCCAGAAAATGAGATTAAAAGAGTAAATCACAAGCTCTTGTTGAAGTCGATGAAGGCTCTTCTTAGCCTACTTAACCTTTAAGCGTATGTCACCAAACTGAGATCTATTCAAGCCCCTAAGGACGCGTTTGTAACGATTATGTTCCTAGGAACAAATTCTAATTAGAAATGATTTTTTTTTATTCTGTTCCCGGAAACATATTCTGAGCAAAAGAATGCGTTTGGTAATTGTACAAAATTTCTGATTTTGGAATATAAAAAGAATATAAATGCGTTTGGTAACTGCATAAAATTTCTATTCCAATTCTTTTTTAATTACCTTTTTAGATGAGTGTAAATTTGATATTAAATTCTCATAAACCACTCACTAATATAATTGTCTTCTTTTATAAGTGAAGAAATCATATTATATTTTATTATATTTTCAATTTCAAAATAATTCAAATTTAGAGTTCTATTATATTTTAAAATTCTATCAAATCATAGAAATTCTATTGATTAATTATATTTATACTAAGTAATAAAAAGATTAACTAATCACTTTGTTATTAAATAGTAAATAATAAACCATAGTATAAACTATACTAATATACCTAAAATATGTAATAAATATAAATACTAAATTATAATAGAAAATTAAATATGCATTCTATATATAGCAAATATATACCCCAAAATAGGAAGAAATTAAAATAAAATATAGAATTAAAAAATAGATAAAAATAAAAAGCGAAAATTGTTGTTATTTTAAATTTTGTTTTTTATTAGAATTTCAATATTATTTATATTTAAATAAGATTTTTTTATCATGGTGATTTCTCATTTTCAATTAATATTTACTTTTATATGATTAAATATCTAATCCATTTTGAATTTAATATAGATGGATGTTAATTTTAATTTAGCCAAGATTCTTCTCTCTCTCTCTCTCTCGATATATATATATTCCCTTCCCCAAAACCAAACACCAAACGTTTAAGAAGATAAGTCTTCAAACCAACATGACTTTTTGAAACAAAGAAAAGGCTTTAACGAGAAACTCATCACTACAACTTATCCATAAATGAATAATGAAGTAACTTAGTCCATTGTTCAACTTCAAAATATTGGCTTTGATAAGTCAATAAGTAAAAACAATATTACAAAAGTTGGAAACATAAAATTATGGAATCTCTGGCATATTGTAATCCCTTGTCATTTTATTTGTAATACTTCTCTGAAGCATGTTTATCTCCATTGCTTGCTCATTTGATGTATCATCTACAATCTCCACTTCTATAGTTCCAAATGGGTACTCCGAATCTCCATATCGGAAAAAGTTTTTGTTCATCTTGTCTTGGAAAAGTAGTAAATGTGGCTTCAAACTCTTGCAGCCTTTTCTGTATCAGATCCCAATAGAAGAAAAGAATTTGAGTATTAACTATGAGAAGAACTTTTTCAATGAAAGAAGTCTGGTCAATGGGCACAAAAAAGGAGAACACCACATCTAATCAGGAAAGAAGTCGCCAAAGGGAAGGAGATTCGATACAAACCAAATAATCCCTAGTGTAGCATGCAAGTCAAGTAATTGGAATTTGGCATTGGCCAAAAAGAGAAGAAAAACAATTGGAATGTTTATATTTATGAAGTTCAACTTCTTAATTAATTAAGAGATCCAACAAGAAATAGAACTCTCTCACCTCCTATTTCACAACATCAAACACGCATCTAATTCGCCTTCACTGTAGTCCAAGAAACTAAGTCCAATTGAGCAACCAGATCCCTATAGCTACATTCAGTATAGAAACTCAATAAATTGATGATACTGGCGGTAGGCCAATATCCCTGAGTGGTACTGCCTAAGGAGTTCTTTAGGCAGCAAAGTCGAACAGGCATTCGGATCAGAAGATATAGATATGCTCACATAGACCCACAAGTTAGGAAAACAGCAGGGACATAACAAGAAAAGCACTGAAGCAAGAAGAGAATCGACAACAAACACTAGTCAGTAGTCACATACCAAGCCATTTAATTAAGTCCTACACCTCTACTCATAATCCAGAAAATTCCCAAACGTCACAATTGATAGAAGGATATTCAGTTCAAGCAAATTCAAACTATAGCTATTGGACACAACACATACGACTGCTTCACTCACTAATTCATCAGATGCAACCCCGAAAAAATCGTTATTTTTTCACATATTCATCGTCACACATGAAATTCGTAAGAGCGAAACATTAATTCAACAAAACGAGGAAATCGTCACTCGACGAGTGACCCCTCGACTAGATCGGTGCGAGCGCCAGCCAATTCAGGCCGAGGGATCTCTCGGCGAGCGACCCCTCGGCCAGCTTGACACGGGCGCCCGTCAATTCGGGCCCACCTCACGGCTAGATCGGCGTGGGCGCCCGCGGACTTGAGCCCAATGGCACTCCTACCAGCCGTCGCAAACGACGAACGACAACAATGGTAAGCGAGCCGTCACCCAGATTAGCTGACAACCACCCATAGTTGCGAGTGAAGGGAACTCACCTTGAACGAGCAACTTCAACGATGAAGAAGTAGCAGTCACCGTCGCCGTTCTTGAGGAGAGAATGACTTTTGTGATGTAAGAAGAAAAAGAAAGGGTTTGAGGAGAGGAGAGAACATATGGGATGGGAGAGAACGTCGAGCAGAGGAGAGAAGAGTTCCACTTTTTTGATTCTTTTTTTTTTCTCGAAATAAGAATCATTTTTTTTTAATTCTTGATTCTACTCCAAAATTTGTTCATGAGAACAAAAATTTTACTAAACGCGATTCTGTTCCCAAACTGATCCCGGGAACAAAAAATCAGAATCAGGCACGGTTTGAATGGTTACCAAACAGTGCCTAAGTTGTTGTTTTAGTGCTTTGAGCTTCGTCACCACCATGAACATTCTCGATCCTCTAACTTCTTGTTGCTAGCAAGTGGAGACCATTGGTAGGATATCAAGACGAGTAGTCCAGAAATTGAAGAATTTAAAAAAAAAAGATTTCCTTCTCCTATATGTGGTATCCAGTCACACCAAACACGGGAGTGATCAGAAACCCCCGGAAGTAAGAATTCAACAAAATAGTGATTATACTTGTTCTGTCATTCTACATTAATCAGGACTCTGTCAATTATGCTTGCTCTAAGATTTTCCCTCGAGCTCTTGTTTGTCCATGTGAAGAAACGGCCTTGTTCTATCATTCTGCAGTGATCGGACTCTGTCAATTATGCTTGCTCTAAGATTTTCCCTCGAGCTTTTGTTTGTCCGTGTGAAGAAAGGGCCTATAAATGGAGGTTCAATCAATGCAAGTTCCGCAATCATGTTGTCCATACCCAAAGGCGAACAAATAGTCGAGCCAATCCTTTCACTAATGCCCCTTGTTTCATTATAATCCCCCATAGGCAACCAAGGCACGTTTCTGGTATGTCTGGTAGAGAAAGTTGAAATGTTGCGTCACGACTTCCCTTGTTCAACTTCAACGTTGGAACCATACATGGCAGAAGGCAAAAAAGGATCAATTTCAAGTTTTTCAATAAGACAATGTATGAACTGAGCTAAACTTCCAATACAGTTAGACTAAGAATAAACAACTTCCATAAGATCTAGAGTCGACCTAGGTTACTACGTATGTAGTTATGAGTATATTTCCAATCTCGAAAGCTACTATCAACAACAAAATCAGCATTCTCTTCTTTAATTTTGTGCTTAATCAAAATAAGAATTCGGGGATCTCGAGACAGAGCAGAATCCACCAGTTCCCTTTTTTGAGGCTGCGATTAAGGTCCCTCTCAAACTGAATTGGATTAGACTGATTATTTATACTTTTTTTCATTATTTCTTCGAAAAATAAAAGTAATCAGTTTTTTTCATAACATGCATCAGGTAGTTAAAAAAAGAAATGACCAGTCCCAGTTTCCAAATCAATCACCTCTAGAATCGAGACGAACAGTGCATTGAAACTGACCATCATACTTCCTTCTTCATTTACAGGTAACAACTAACAAGAGCCTCGGACATCCAATACTCCTGCGGGCTCACGGGCCGCTGCTTTCATCGGCCCACGACGAAGCTGGATTGATCTGAACGACACAAATGCAGACATTAACCTTGTCGAACCCATGAACGAACGGGAGCTGTCTTGGACCTATCTTTCCTCGTACAAATTGTCGAAGCGATGAAGGGTCCAACGAAGGTGGAGTGGAGACGCATGAATTTTCTTGTAGTAATGGTTTCAAAATCGCACCTTTCCGGGACGGACGACGAGCCCGACGAGTGAGGCGGATCCCAGTACAGTCCCTGCAACTTTGCAGGGGTCCTTCCTCGACACCGCAGAGAGAGAGAGAGAGAGAGAGAGAGAGAGAGAGAGCGCGAGAGAGGTTGAGGGGGAGACGCAGGATGAAGCGATTCTTCAAGCCCGTGGAGAAGGACGGCTCCAACAAGAAGCCCGCTCTGTCTCATGGCGGCGACGACGGCGAAACGGCGGGCGAGGAGAAGAAGAAGAGGAGCCACTGAAGTTCCTGACGTGGAATGCCAACAGCTTTCTCCTCCGCGTCAAGAACAACTGGCCCGAATTCGCCAAGTTCGTCTCCGATCTCGACCCCGACGTCATTGCCATACAGGTGACTACCGATCGCTCGCTTTTTACTCTCTTTTTCTTTTTCCTGTTTGATGAGCCATTTAAGTTGCGATGCGGAAAAAAGAGGGCCTTTTCCTTGTTCACGACTGCTGACAATGAAGTGAAATGGGTGTCGTTTTTTTCCCTTTCTTTCCCTCGGTTTAGATGTTTTTTGGGTCTTGGGAGTTATCGAAAGTACTATAATTTGCTTGCATTTGCGGAGAGAGGTTGGTGGTCTGCGATCTTTCTTCGTCCAGGCATGACCCGTGTAATGTGTATCGTACTTTTTGAACTGCAAGCTTCATTTGGTTTCTCCGGTTGGTGCCCATTTTTTTACCATCTGTGATAAAAAGAAAATTTGTTGAGGTAGGAATAGACTTGCTTCCATCACACTAATAAGCATTCGTTTGAGTTGGTTTATTGTTTAAATTTTATGACTAAAGGAGGCATGCCTGTGAATCCAATTTGAGCTCCAGCCTTTTTTTCCTCGATTTCTTGTTTCTTAATTTGTAAATGTCTGCAACAATAGCTGTTTTCGCTATGTAACGTGCTGGCTTTTGAAGTTGGTACCTTGTAGATTTTTTCGTAAATAAAATCATCTAACGGCTTAGGGATGGTAGGAAGTAAGGATGCCTGCAGCTGGTTCAAAAGGTGCGCCTAAAAATCCTGGAGAGTTGAAAGATGATACAAGCTCCTCACGAGAGGAAAAGCAGGTAATTGTGTGCTGTCACTTACGAAGTGCTAATGCTCATGGCTGTGCTGATTCAGAATGAATGGTGCCTTTTTGTTTCTTCATGTGAGTAGATACTGATGCGCGCACTTTCAAGTCCCCCCTTTGGAGACTATCGTGTTTGGTGGTCCCTTGGAGAGTCGAAGTATGCAGGGACTGCACTGTTAGTGAAGAAGTGCTTCAAACCGAAAGTCTCCTTTTCTCTCGATGGCAAAGGTACTTGATAAAGAAGTTATTGTCTGTTTTTGGCCTAAAAACAGTTCCTCTTAGGTGAAACTGGGAATTGGAAAATTTAACAGTATGTTTGCTTAAGCAATTTTTTCTAGAATTGAAAATGTACTCAGATGCACATGTTTCAGTACAGGGATGATACCAAGCTTTGTCCAGTCTGCGCAATTGCACCCTCTGAACTCTCCTTTTCTTATTTTATATGATGTTCTAAAATAAAAAATTTGTCTTGCTAAAAAATATGAAGATCTTGAATGTTGATCCTACTAGAATTTATATTTATTTTGACCCTTAAATATCTCCTATTTGAAAATTCTGAAATATCACAAAACAAGAGCTAAATTTTCTAATTGGACAATTTATGATGATCAAATAGAGAAATTTTGTATGATACATTCCGCGTGAATTAACATGTTAAATGTAAATATTATACTATTGCTTTTGTTGAATAGATTTTTTTTAAAGGGTCTACATTCCCATGGCGCCCTATAACGAACTCTCCTAGGAAGTTGTCCCAACTTATTCTACCTGAATCTGAATATAGACCCCTTCTGCACAGCCTTCCTCTTTAGTTTGAATGGGCAGTTTGCAGACTTTAAGTCCAATCATATTTATTTTCTCGTCTAGAAGGATAATATTCTACTGGGGGGGAAAGAGGGTTTGGAGATCAGATCCAGACAGAGGATCTTTGGCGTTGATATCATGATAAGTTATGTGATAGTGTCCACCATTTAGAGGCTTAAGTTCATAGGTGGAGGCATCATTCAATTGTTTGAAATCAATGCTAGTTTTTGCAAAGAGAATTGCAATGAAGAGAATTCATTCCTTTAATGTTTATATTTGTGGATGAATGAAGAATGCACTCCTTCTCATGCTCTAATTGTCTTTGTGTAGCGTCAAAGCACGAGCCAGACGGTCGAGTTATCTTGGCCGAATTTGAGACATTTCGTTTGTTGAATACATATTCCCCTAACAATGGTTGGAAGGAGGAGGAGAACTCATTTCAGAGAAGAAGGAAATGGGATAAAAAGTTACTGGAGTTTGTTGTCAAATCGTTAGACAAGCCCTTGATTTGGTGTGGTGATCTTAATGTGAGGTGAGGCCGTCTCGTTTCTTATTCTTTTCCTTTGACTTTGTCTTGGTACTATTTTAGTTGTTGATCACTATGTCATTCCATCTTGCTGCATTATCCCTTTTCTTGCATTTTTTTCTTTCCATATTCATACATTGAAGTTGCTATGGCCTGTGAAATTTCATAAATGCGTCTGCAAAAAGTTCAACCCTGAGGATTGCACATGCTATGGTGCCAGATGGTCTGTCGATGGCTGGTTTTTGTTTGCAAACATTGACCTGCCTATGGTTTTTAGCTTAGATGGTCTTTGACTATTACTTAAATTAAGGTCGAACCTTCTACTGTAAACTACTGCAAGTTTTGCATTGACTTAAGAAAACTTCTGTATTACCAGGTTTTATAATGTGGTATGCTTGGTTTAACTTTCTTAGCCCTAAGCTTGCTTTTGAAGGTTCTAAACAAACTTGTTTGCAATATGATGACATGGCACTTTGTGCAGTTAATCATGCAAGTATTGGCTTCTTATTTATCATCTGCAGCCATGAAGAGATTGACGTAACTCATCCAGAGTTCTTTAGCGCTGCAAAACAAAATGGTTATGTCCCTCCTAATCCAGAGGTAATATCTGTGTGCAATTGGATTTTCTGGATGTTAGCGATGTTTAGATATCATTCTTTACTTATTCATCTTTTTTGGCTTTATGGTATGAAACTTCAGTTGGGTAGAATTGAGCAGGGACTGCTCACTGAATCATTTATTTTGTTCACCCAGATGTGTCTTTTTGTTGGGTGACTAATTGCTTACTTTACTGTTTTGTTGTAACAGAAGGTTTTCAATAACTATATAGACTGTTGCTGCTATGAACTGGAGTGTCGTTTCCTTGGTTGTGTCTGACAATTTTGTCATCTGAAGTTAATGTGAATAAAGCTTTGTTTGTTTCACGGAAAATAAATGATTTGGAAAATATTTTCCTAAAAATGATCTCTTATATCACTACAAAAATGAATGAGCAAAAAATATTTTTATCATCCACGAAAATAATTGTCATCAATAATGAGAACATTTTTCATTGGCTAATTATTTCAAATGATACAAGCTATCATATTTAGGAAAATGTTTTGCAAATCATTCATTTTCCATGAAATAAACATAGCCTAAATGGAATAAACTTTTCACTTGTTTGCCTTAACACTTTGGCTTTTCAAAAGAGATGGACTCACTTAAAGTAGCATTTTGGTATTTTCACCTTGAAATGAATTTAAGACTTGTGTTTTGCCTTCCATTTGATCATGTGCCTAAATATCTACAAGAGATGTTAAAACCTCAGATGTGTAATATTCTAAGATCTAAGGGAATTGCCTTGTAGCTAGCCTGGATTCTCGGAGATGTTATGGACCTTAACCATAAGTAATATGCTTGCCATCTTCAGACTCTTTAATTTAGAATCCTTCTTTACTTGGAAATACCATGAAAACATCTTACACTCTCTATATATGCTAAGTTTACCGAAAGTAGGTAGTTTGTTGTCTTTAATGGAGTATTCATCGTTTCTTTGTGACTTTGAACTTTGTTTGCACTCCCAGGACTGTGGACAGCCTGGATTTACCTTGGCTGAGAGAAAGCGCTTTGGAGCCATACTGAAGGAGTATGTTATTTAAATGATTTGGGTTTATTGGTTCTCAGAAATTTTTGTGTTGTCAATACTTCTTTTAACTCTAGTTGCTTTTATTTGAATTATGCTTTAGGGGAAAACTCATAGATGCATACCGATACCTGCACAAAGATAAGGATATGGAGTGCGGCTTTTCATGGTCTGGAAATCCTATTGGGAAGTATGTGAAGCAACCTATCCTTGCATGCACGTGTATATGATGAAGCAAAACTGAGTTCTTCATATCTGCTAAATCAAAAGGAGTGATTGATCGTATCGAAGATTTTGTCAGTTATGCCACAAGGTGACGAATGGCTTTTTTTTTTTACAGGTATAGAGGAAAAAGAATGAGAATCGATTATTTTATAGTTTCAGAGAAGTTCAAAGATAGGATCAAATCATGTGAGATGCACGGGCGAGGGATTGAATTGGAAGGTTCGGCTCGTTTTATGTTTTGCCTGTCTTCTATAGCTTGTTATATACAATCTAAACTAGTAAAGATGTGTAATTTTCTATTTAAAAAAAAAAAAAACAGTTTCTGGTGGGTTAATATGTGTGAGTGGGAAGTACATTGTTTTCACATCGTCTGCTCATTCAAATCCTTTAAAATAATTTTACTTTTGTAATTTCTGTTCTGGTGGGAAATTCCATGCAGAATTTATGTCTGGAAATGCGACAAACATACATATATAGAATTTGTATAAGTTGCATTCCTTTCCTCCATAGACTGAGGCCTAAAGGTCTATTCGTCTGTCTATTCCAATTATAAAGTGAGACTTGACTTTTCCCTAATGAAGGTATCAGTAGTTTCTGATGAAGATATGAGTGGTTTTATACTCTTCTATCCTCTTCTTCTTCTTCTTCTTCTTCTTCTTCTTCAGTTAATCTCTCCTGCAGCTTCAACCTCATGCTAAGATCTTGAGCACAATGCAGGTTTTTATGGAAGCGACCATTGCCCTGTCTCCCTTGAGCTTTCAGAAGCCATATCAGATTCTGTGTAGAGCCAAGGTTTCAACTTAAGGTTATGATGTTTCGTGCATTCCTCGGATGCGCATCTATTAGATCAATGGTGCATTTATTTTTAGAAGCATGGTGCAGGCATTTGTCAGACTGAAATTTAATATTAGGATTGTAATGTCCATAGTCATGCTATCATACCTGCAATGGCCCATCAGCATTTACATTTCGGTCAAGTTTTGTACTAACCAATCATTAATGTCAATTGGCAGATTTGGAATTCACTGTATCGTTTTGTTTGACTCATACCTAATGGCTTCTGGACTCTGCTCACTGCTCAGAGGCTCTTCAATGTACGCTAGGGTCGTTGCTTGCCGATTGAACTGTTTAGATAGGAACTGCGGAAAAGTGGTGATGCGCTTTCTGATCTCATGGCATCCCAAATGGCACTGGCATCTTTTGCTTTAGTTGTTAGAGGATGGCTGGGAGAGAATCTGTCTGCTTGGGCATGAAGCTCCCATTCTCAGTATCATTTGATGAAAAATCTGGATTGGAAGACATTGTTGGTACTAGAAAGATTCATGATTAGCATGCCGTCTGGGTTCAAGCTTGCTTAATGTTGAGTTAGATTGGGGTCACATTGCTTGTAGCTAGAAAGATCCCTCAACATGCTTGATGAATGGTGCACATCATGAAGAATATACTCTGTGGTCCAGATTCATCAATCTAGGCTACAGCCCTTTTGAAGAGCTTTGGGCATCTCGGCAGTCTTTTTGCTTTTCGAGAATGGTTGTAGCCCTGCTACATCGGTTCCTCATTTGATGAGATGAAGGGTTCGAATTCCTCTTAGGTTGCTTCTCACGCCTCACCTGGTAGGCTTAGGCATGGCATGACTCGTCTGCGTTGGGTGGTATCACGGGATCTGTACACATTTGCTTGACTGACTAGTGATCGCTGAGGAATAGGCGTTTGTTTTACTGAGTAGTGATCACTGAGGAGTAGGCAGGCGATCTCGGGCTGAAATAATGCTAATGCAGAGCTATAACCGTTCGGCCTAAAGGATGGTATTGTTGCATGCGGCTTGTTCAGTCGAACACATGTTTGATCTTGGAAGTTTGATACTCGTGTTTCGGCTCATACCAACTCCCGTGTATTTTACCTATTAGGATCGGTTAGCCTCATGTCGTATCTGTTGAATCCGACGATAAACTTGAGATAAATGAGTGTAGGACGACCCGATTTTCTCTTTCTTTTTTGGGTTAAAGAATTAGCTCATTTCAAGATTTGAAGCTTGGTCACCATCTAGTTTCAAATCACAGGTGATGGTTATTAGGTTAGAAGATGAAAGTTGTACCTGTGGACCGGTGGTGTCCATGATGGTGGAAATGTTAATCCAGAAATACTTCCTTTTTTTTTTTTTGATGACTGTGGAACCGTCTTGTGGCCAACACAACAGCTATGTGTAAACCACAAGGGTGCCTAGCGTAGGGATTCACCTCTCACGGCTCTCCACTTTAGTCGCGCATCATGACGACCCAATGAGAAACCATTTCATATGGACAGCAACCCACTAGCGAAAATCCAAGATGCTGATAAATTATCATTAATACTTGCGACGAGCTTAGATCCTTGATCATCAAAGCCGGTCCATGGTTATTGGAGCAGAAAATTCCCGTTTCAAGATCAAATAAATTGAAACTACTATGCTTCATGAAAAGTACCCAATGAGAAACCATTTCATATGGACCACCACCCATTAGCAAAAATCCATGATGCCGATCGATTATCATTAATACTTGGGAGGAGCTTAGGTCCTCGATCATCAATGCCAGTCCATGGTTATTGGAGCAGAAAATCTCCGTTTCAAGATCAAATAAATGCAATGGTCCCAAAATTAATAAGCCCCGTCTTTCAATAAATAGATCGAGGTCACCTCCTAACATTTCTCCATCGACACACTAAAACTCTAGACCCTTTTCACTCATGAAACTCCTCCAGCTCCTAATTCGGGATTACATACATGTACGCGGTATGTATACGCCGCATGAAATACGCCTCTGCATATACACAAGTACACAAAATAAATAAAATGGATAAAATGAATGGATAAGAAATTATAGAATTACTGTATAAATACAGATATGCACTAAAATAAAAAATACAATGAAGAAATACTGTTCCCAGGTACACGTACCTGCTTTAAAGGAAACACCTTTTTGCTTCTCCTTCATTCTCTCTCTGACTTTCTTCATCTTTTGTATCAAAAACCTTTCTTCTCCTTCTTCTTCGTCTTGTGCTGTGTCTGCACGCGGGAGCTTGTGGGGTGGGGGGGATTGAATTGGAGCTTCGAAATGTGCTTCGAATGATCACCCTGTTTAGTCGCTTCTTAGGTGGCAAGGCGACCGCTGACGGACCCACCATGGCCACTACCCCCGACCACGGCGGAGCCGGCGCCGGCGACGGCGACCGCGCGTGCCCCGACGCGCACCCTCAACCGGCCGCCGAGCCCGATCCCCCGCCGTCCGATCCCGATCGGGCGGCGGAGGAGCTCTGGCGCCTCGACGTGGGGGGAGCGTCGGAACCGTTGGTCGAGGAAGAAGGAGGCGGCGGCGGCGGCGGCGACGGCGACGGAGGAGGCGGAGGGGCGGCCGAGGAGGAGGGGTCGGGCGCTCCCGGGTCGGAGGACGGCGGCGGCGGCGGCAGCGGCGGGGTGAAGAGCGGGGGAGAGAGCGACGGCGGGGAGAAGGGCGAGGACGGAGATAGCGAGAGCGACGATGAGAAGAGGGAAGAGAGGAGGAAGGTTAATAAGTATCCGGTGAGGCCCGAGGCGGAGGACTGCTCGTATTATATCAAGACGGGAACTTGTAAATTTGGATCCAATTGCAAGTTCAATCACCCGGTGCGACGGAAGAATCAGGTGCGTAGGCGAGGGATTTGCATTGTTTTATGCGGCATTCGTCGAATAAAGCTTGCGACTTGAACCGAGCAGGAGCTGTTCGAGCCGTTTTATCGTTTGTATCTGAAAGTGGTGTCGATGGGTATAGTGTACGTCTTGTTTGGATGATGGTTCCATGGCTCTATTAAGGTGGAAGTTGTTGGATGGAGGTTTATGCTTGCTTATGGCATTTAAATCTTACGTTTTTGCCCACGGCATAGCATAGTGTTTTTCGTGAACTTAAGTGTTTTCCACTTAGGAGGGGAGTTCATGTCATTCGGAGAAGAAATGACGCTTGGGGTGCTTGGAAATCTGTTCATCAAGATAATGTGACATGTTTGAAGGCTTATCTTTGTTCGCGTTTTGACTTTCGTGTTTTGGATCGATTTATCATGAAGGTTGCGAAGGATAAGATGAAGGAAAAGGAAGAACCAAAAGAGAGGGTGGGACAGACAGAATGCAAGGTTATTCTCAGTACCTTTGAATATTGTGTGCATTTGCAATTTTGAGCTAAAAACTTCGACGGCCCGTTCAGTCTGTCTAATCCTGTATCAATACCATGGAAGGCTGCTCTTAATTACTTTTGACTGTCGAGGTCCATCAGCAAAAAATCTTTGCAGTCTTGAATTTCTTAGGACCAGATATTGAACGACTGATGTTGCCTACTCTTAGAAAGCTGTTCTGGTGGAATAATGAATTTGATTGCTTACTTTAATAGCATGTTGAATCTCCATGAAGTTTTCGGTGAAACTTTCTGGGGCTAATGTTGTTGGGTTGTTAATTTATCATTCTGACATAACTGTTGCCAAGGCAATTATTGTGAAGCTCACCAGCTTTTGGCTTTCCACAAGTACCGCAGAGGAGAGTAGAGATTGATTTCCGACTTAATATAACTTCTATTGAGTCCTCAGATCATATACTTACACCACTCTATATTTGCTAACGATGTTGGATGTTCTCCCAACTATAGCTTATTGGAGATTACATACTATCCCCAATATCCTCTAATGGTTTGGGGTTAGATAAATCGTTATCGTGGATAAGTAGGAAACAGTAACTATATTCTAATATGCTCTGTCAAATGCAATTTGGTTAGGATCTCTGCACTATCATTTGGCAAAAGATAGTGTAAACTGCAGCTAGACATGGTATTTTACATGCTCAAACGTTTCATACATTCTTAACTAAGTTGAACGAATCATGAGAATCGGTAGCTAATCTGCTACTGATTTGTGTATCCATTCTGAATTTGAGGCTTGCATCACATTGTACGGTTTATTGATCCCTTAACAGTTTACAATAAAGGACAGTTTTCCTGTATGATGGTTTCCTTTCTCTTGTATTAACAGTTCATGCAATGTTTTAACTCTTCATGAGTGTTGGTTGCAGTATTACTTAAATAAAGGAGGTTGTAAATTTGGCAAAGCTTGTAGATTCAACCATTCCAGACCAAAAACGTTTGTACCCCCCTATCAAGCGCTCAACTTTTTGGGCCTGCCCATCAGACCGGTATGCTATAGCATCCATATAACACTCAATCTATATCTCTGTAAACCACAATTAAGAGTTTGTTAATCTCATCATAGTCTAATTAAGCCATCTACCTGAAAATATTGACTAGATATTTTCTCTACACAGGGAGAGAAAGAATGTCCGTTTTACATGCGTACTGGATCCTGCAAGTATGCAGCTAATTGCAGGTATAATCATCCTGAACCCTCTGCTGGAGGCGGTGACCCTCCTTCAGAATATGGTAATGGGGGGTCTGCTTCACTGCAAAGTGCATCACAATTTCCGGTGGCTTCATGGTCATCACCAGGAACTTTGAACGATGCTGCGCCATTTGTGCCTGTGATGTATTCTCCAACCCATGCGGTGTCATCACACAATGCAGAATGGAACGGTTATCAGGTAAATGTTAAACGGTATTACGAATGGTATATTTAACTTGCAAGTCCCTGCGGAAAAAGGCATGGCTTTAGAGGGAATGACCATTTTGTTGGTGGATTATTTTTTCAAATTTCTAAGATATGGGGGCCAGAGCTTTCATAGTTAAATTTTTACATGGGCTGTAACTTGGCCATGTGGAGAGTAATCATTTGGAGGAAGGTTTTCCCTCCATCAGAAATAAAAGCACAAGGATACGTTAAACAAAACCAGAACTTATCCATACAAGTATGCCCTTTGTTATCGTGAGTTCTTTAGTTTCATCTGGCCCTCATTTCTATTGGTAATAGCAATTCAGGTCTGGATCCTTAGCATCCATGGAAGAGGGGTGGGGAGGGCTTGAATTATGCTAAAACATAGCAATGCACACATCAAGAGAATCCATTAACTGGCCCAACTCAAGTGGTTGTTGAACTTCCGTCTTGTGCTATGAAAATTAAATTTTAATTTGCTACCTGACTATTTAAAGATTCTGTTGGTATCCATGTGAGATGTTTATCAATCAATTACAAAGTCAATATCTGGAAGATTGCTCCCAATATCTCTCAACCATTAATGGCAATGAGTGTTATTCATTGACTGCCTTGTTTCCTAATTTTTAGTGGTTGAAAATCATGAGTAGTAATGCTCCTGGACCATGTAATTACTACGACTTGATAGCAAAAAATGTAATGATTATACATGGTTAGTACTAGAATCACCCCATTTTAGAAGCACCCTCTGCTCAAGATTTAACATGTGCATGTAAGCACCTAATTACCAAACCATTCTAACTCCAAACCGCTCCCCTTTACACATCATAATTTTTAGTGGAAGACATTGCTAGAGATACATGATCCTAAAGCCATTTATCATTTGTCTAACTCTGAAAATCCCAATCTATGCATTCCATAAATAGATGTCACACATAGATATTCCATTCTAAGCACCTCATAGAATCAAAACTTTCCAGTCTTGGCGTGTATGTTAAAAATTATAAAACAAAGTTGTGCATTCACAGCATAAAAATATATAGCATGGACACTGTAGCAAACATAGCCAATGTGACAGAAAGAGATGTAATTCCCATGAAAGAAGGCTCTAATGGTAGATTTTGAGTTTGGCGAAATTTGTATATCTAGTCAACATATGGCTCTTCTATTTGTGTGTTGCTCAGTTCTCATGATGTTAGGCTATTTAGGTAAATTAGTTGGAGGAATAGCGTGGTTATGCTGACTATTGTCTCTGTGAGGTTTGCTTGTGTTGGACATTGGTCAAACACAGTGCTTCTTCTCTCATTTATTTTGTTTCGTATTTGCTCGTGGCTTGTCAAGTTTCCTGTCAATCAACCGGGACCAGTTGTGCGCCCTCCTTCAGCATATATCATGAAGCACCCTGTGACTGATATCCATATCTATCCCCATCATCAGATGGTGATCGATGAATTTCCAGAACGACCTGGCCAACCTGACTGCAGTTACTTTCTGAAAACTGGGGATTGTAAGTTCAAGTCTAACTGCAAATATCACCATCCAAAGGATCGAATCTCAAAGTCACCTCCAGTTGTGCTGAGTGACAAGGGCCTTCCATTGAGACCGGTAATGGTTTCCTACTTTTTCTTTTAAGTCTTATATCTTTGTTATTGCTCTCTCACGGAAAAAGATGAAAGAAAACCATTTGATATGCACACTCAAAGCCTGTCTAGTGCCAGTATTTGTCTTCTCTATGGTGGATCTTTTTAGGTGCTCCATATTGTAAAACGTCGGCAGATAAATGCCATAAGGAATTTCTTGGATCTTTTTTATAATTATATTATTTCGAAGTCAGGGAAGCTCTAATTTCCTGGATCAATAAGGTATGAAGACATTTTTCTGTGATAACTTGCGAATTCAGAAGTTTCTGGGCAAAAGAGAAAGTAAAAGGACAAGTGAATTGTCCGCTTGATTGCAGCCATTTCCATTCTTTTCCCGCTAAATGTGACTATATGTTTATATCCAGGATCAGAACGTCTGCTTATATTACAGCCGCTATGGCATTTGCAAGTTTGGTCCTGCTTGTAAATTTGACCATCCTGAGCACTTGACTTCGTCAACCATATCCGAACTAGATCAGCCATCTTCAATTGGCGACTCTGCGACAAGTGATGGGCCATTGATGAACGGGACAAGGAATTCAAGTGATGCTATTCAGCAATCTGTATAGCTCAACTGCTTTCTAGCTTTGTAGGCTTTAGTCTCCCTTGCTCATATCTCTTGAGCATGGAGGATTCTAACTAATGTCCAGCGGCCCCAAGATCTCCAGTGAGTGGTGCTTTCTTACAATGTTAGTTAACTGGTCAGTATTTAAATAATTGTACATTTTCTCAGTTTAGGATATTTTGGGACTCGTCTGGTTGCGGGATTGGTTAGTATCAGTGAGACTGCTGTTCAGGAATAGGCCAAAGACGGGTGAAGTTGTATGGTTAAATTATAAGAAACTTTTGAAGTCCAAAATGAATATTTGTGACCAATGTGGATATCATTTGAAAATGTGTAGTTCAGATCGAATCAAACTTTCGATTGATCTAGGTACTTGGGATCCTATGGATGAAGACATGGTTTCTCTGGATCCTATTGAATTTCATTCAGAGGAGGAACCTTATAAAGATCGTATTTATTCTTATCAAAGAAAGATAGGATTAACAGATGCTGTGCAATGCACAAATCCTTTCTATATGGAGATGTTTACCCTACTAAATAAGAGGCATCTGTTAGGACATTCAAGGTGATCTGGCTTTGGAATAATAAAAGGCAACGGGTACGGGTATCAATAACCTTATCATTCATGAATATATGGCGAGTGAGATTTGTGGCGTAGCTTGCCATACAAAAGGCAGCACTAAGAGCGGTAGCTAACCTCTGTAATGCGGCTGCTGAGATTGGCTTTACCCATGCGATTCCTTACTTTATAAGTCCTTCATTATATTCGTACATTCTAATCCTCACCAATTGAATTCGAGATGTGCAGTGAGCTCTATTTTGATTATTTGGTAAATTTTTATGTGCAATACTTTGTCCCTAAATGGAGCAGAGCTTGGGATAAGTGGGATTTTAGTGTAGTTTCTGTCCTTAAATGATGCAATTTTGCGGGTGAGGATTGGGCAGTCAGAAAAGGAGGAAGGCTAAGTGGCTCGGCTTTGTTACATCATTTAGGCAAAAGATGTGTCGGCATTTCTGTTTCAACAATCTCCTGTGCAAGTCCCACGCCATTAAATAACAAAGGCATTTCGTTTCGGACCCGCATTGTTAAACACCTGAAGTACACGAGACTGTAGTTGTGAGCACTTGGTGTATGACCCAACAATTTCTCTTGGCCCCTCAAGCTGCCATGCCTAACTAGGCTGTCTAACAAGAAAGATCAAAACGTACTTTCCAGTCCGAAAACTTTCCATGAAGCTGTAAGCCTGCATGCGTCTAAACAAAACGTGCTGCGAAGAATGCCTGAATGACCAGACAGGCTTCTGTGGTAAAAAGATGGTTTCTTCGTAATACTAGGGAACGTCATCACAAATAACTAATAATCGGATGAAGAAAATGTTCTCAGGCACAAGTTTACAAGTGTGGCTGCGGCCCAAGAATCGTCAACCAGAGCCTAAATTCAGTCCCAAAATCCACTCTCTTCATGGTTTTCTGCAGCAAGCTGATTGGACAGTTACATTTACACTAGGTAAGACCACATTCCTTGTTTTCTAATTATTTACTAAATATTAGGAAAACATGCCGCCATGATCCTTGGGCCCAGCACGGTAATTCCATTCCAACTCGCGGGATGATACAAAAGCCCCACCCTGATGGGGGCTAAACCATCTCAAATGGGCTATTTTGCAAGCAATCAATGATGCAAGATGCAGAGCACAGTAGACAGCAGAATGTGGAGCTTTTACCTTGAATTAGCACTCCTCTTCACCGAGTATACATTTAACATCATCGAGTGCGTGTCTTACAAATTCAGAAAATACCATTGGGAATGCATTAATCGGACAGGAACCATCAACCCAAACATTTCAGATTTACAGAGGCTCTAAACCAATATCCTCATCAGTGTGGCGAAAATGGAGCTGACTGTTCTACGGCTCCCTTCCAACTGTAAGAGACTTGAGAACATCAGAGTTCAAAAAATATAAGTCCTGAGTACTTCAAAGATTGAGACAACCACAACAATGTTCCTAGCATTATACATTTCTCTCTCCAGTATGAGCATGTACAGACATTTACTCTGAATAACTATAGAAGCAAAAGAAAAAGGGGAAAATAGAAGAACAACTAGGGAATCTATCTGACTTACAAGGCTCTACCGTACAACAGATTCAGCATACCTTGGTGACTACAAGTTTAGACTTCAACGTTGGCTTTATTACCAGCAAGGATCAGAGAGATCTCAAGGCCACGACTAAATGCTTGGTTGAAGAGAAGACGAGATTGGAAAGTGGTCATAAATGGGAACCACGACAAAAAAGCTACTGGAGCAAAGATGATCATCCCCATCCCGGCATCATACATTCTGGCAAACTCCCTTACTGACTCCCATAATCCCAGGGTCCAAACTACCTTCTTCCATGTAATTGCCAGCTGTATCAGTTCAAACAGACAGTTTAAAAATGTCTAGCAGTGACACGTTTAATAACAAGAACTTACAACATAGATAGTTTGGTTTTAATCTTAAGTGCTTACACAAAGCATGCCCCAGCCGGTAGGAATAAATGCAAGAACACTTGCAAACAAGTCAACTATTGTCAGATCAGTAAACTTGACAACAAGGCAGAGGGCTGCAATAAGTCCCAATGATGCGACTCCTTGAATAAGTCGCATAAATAGATGGAAGTTGGTAGATTTCTTTGGGCTAAAAGTATAAATCTGCACAGCAAAAAGAAACCGCAAATAGTACTGGTTAAAATTTCCGACAAAAGCCAACCATAGCAGGGGAGGGATGCAAATGGAAATATGAATCCGCACCTTGAATATCATGACAATGGCAGCCAGTACTATCCAGGAGAAGCCGTAAATCTGCGATCAAAAGCAACTGCTATGATATAAAGTAGACAGCCATGCTAAGTCATGTTTCTCAATGGGCATTGTGAAATCAATTAAATTCTCAATCTAGATCGAATTATCTTTACAAAGTAACACAGAAAAATTGATTGGAACCAGTGGAAACCTGAAGGTTCACATCATCTTAAACATGCCTTAGCAACTTTAGGAAATTCTTGAAAATTTCACTTATAATGTGGATAAATAATGTCAATTATATCCACCATGTCACCCACACTATGCCCCGTATATGAATCTAACATTGCTCAGAGTCAACATGATGAGTTTGAAAACTCTCTCTAATTATTATCTTGCTGTTATTCTACTTATTATGCTCTTGTGTATGGTTACATCCACATCCGATGCTTCATGCATAAAGTCCGAATCACCCGAGAGGATGTGTGTTAAGGAATATGCATGATATATATGTAGTGGGCCTGTCTGTTTACCACTAGAAATAAAAATTATATAACAAGTTGAAAATCCATCAAGCACAGCACACGAAATCCGTTTTCATGTCACCAGGATTGGATGATCTCTATCTTTGGTTTTAATAGTGCATTACACAAGGACTGGCTGTAATGGTCTCAAAATGATTGCAGTGTAAATGCTGAATTCATTAAACCATGAATGTACACGTTACATTGCAAATAAGGTGTGAAACAAGGCCACTTCAAATACTAGAATTTATTTCCTAGATCCTAGCAAAAACTTCAATGCCCGAAGGATAGGTTAAACAGACTAATACAGCCTTCATACAAACCTAAGTGCGGCTTTATGACAAGAATTATCTCCAAAAGTGAGACTGGCACTTTGATAAAAATCAAGGTGAAATTAACAAAGAGAACAGCGAATTGTCATGAGACAAGAGGCCAAGAAGTTTACCGCAAGGGATGTATTCTTCCCAGTGAGATCGAGTTTGTATACAATGCCATATTGGAACATAAAGAACCTTATGCTTAATATAGTTTCCAATATACGACCCCTCAATGTATGGATATGCGCCTGCAAAAAAACCAGGGAGTGTTTTAAGATAAGAGAGGAGATGAATTAAGGAACCATGCGTCAAGGAAAAAGTGACATTGACAAGAATATTCATATAGACTGTGAATCATGTAAAAGTTCATAAAAATTCTGGGAAAATTAAAGAAAATCGTAAATCCGGCATTTGTCTCTGAGATTACCATTGCCAAATTCAGAAAAAGCAAAAGAAGAGGATGAAGTAGAGGGGCAGCAGGTAGATAAGGGAAAACAGGAAAAGCAAATCTGAAGCCATTAACCAACAGTATTTATTCCAAACCTATTACTATGCAACAAAACTTTTTTTTTTTTGGTCTACAAGGAAAAATGGCAACCAGAAAGCAAGTAGTACATGCCTGTTCTTCTTCCCACCAAAATTCCCAGCTATTTTCTCCCTTCACCCCTACTCCACCTTTATATAGAAGCCAGTTGGTCCAATCATCAAAGTCCTCAACAGTCCTGATCATCAAAAGAGATTAAGTATGTACTCAAAGAAAATACAGCACCTTGTCATCCAGTCAAGAAAAGACTCAGAAGTCACAGGTAGGTTAATACAAAATCATTGAAATATGAACTAGACAGATCAATGGTAAAGAATGGCTGGTCTTACTTTTGCCACTCAAAACCTGAGGGATTGAAGATGTAAGGAGCAAAGAGCCATGAGATGACAAGGAACCAACTACTGAGAGTTAGTAAAACAAAAGAAACAGCGCCTCCTTCTGTATACCCATATGCAATATACACTATTAGTAGTAGTGCCACTTCAAGCCTGTACTCAAAGCAAATAAAAAAATCACATGAGCATTGACTGACAATTTGAACTGTTTATATAATATGCAATATGGAACAGAAAAACAGACAAGAAAATGCACAACCTAAAAAATCTGCACATGGGAAGACGAACAGAAAGGGGAAAGCCCTAAACAAAACAATTCTTCCAATGCAACATGTATAACTCACGCTTTAACGAAGTGGCTCCTTGAGTAAAGCCTGTAATTTTCAGCAAACTTGATGTGACGTACAACAAAGCCTCTCCCAGTTGCTCTGTACTGTTGATCCAAATAAAGAAATAAAGGTAAACAACCATAAAGCACAAGGGCAATATAAGTTCAGAGATCAGCCCTAAGAGAAGTATGCAGCTTCAACTTGGACTTAGGCTCCTACCTTTGCACCTCCATGAAGAATAGTTCGTCCAAAATAATGAGTTCTGGTTCCCAATGAGAAAGTAAAGAACACCGAACACAGCTGGAGTTGCATCGTGATGAAACTGAAAACAGCCTGCACATAAACAAAAAAGGGGAATTATATGTCATATCTTGTTGACAAAGTGTGAAAATCAACAGATTGTTAAAGCATGGTATAGGATCCTGTCTGCTACTAAAAAATACAAACTCCCTCCCTTTGCATCATGATAAAACTACTCAATATGACAAAACTAATCAATATGACAAACTCTCTCTCTCTCTCTCTCTCTCTCTCTTACACACACACACACACACACACACACACACACACAGTCACACATTCACTTTAAATTCACAATGCAGTAAAAATCACAAGTTGATCAACTCTCATTAAACATGAAAAATAAAGTTCGCTGAGGCAGACAAAACGAATGGGATAAAGACAAGCAAAATGTACTGCCTGACCTTCAGTAACCCCTGCTCAAGGATAAAGCCCATAATCATGGGAACAGCGGTAAAAACTCCAATTTGAACCAAGAACTGTGCATTCAGAACTGCATTTAAGGCTGTATTTCCCAAAATTTTGGCCTGTCTTGAGATCCCTTCATCAAGTCCAGAGAATGCCTGAAATAAGTGACACAGTGAAAAAGATCCAATAAGTAAACAGTCAAAAATACATTTTATTCATATGCTATTTGAGAAGTAGATAGCCAAAAACAAAAAGCATCAACTAACCAACACTCTAAAAGACATTGCACTGATACACCAATTGGGATAATTTGACACACAGAAGTATATCTACATGTATGTTTTACTTATACTGCCCTTCCAAGTCTTATTTATGCTCACTGGTTACTCATGCCAACCACAGATTTGAAAGAACAAGCAAAAATGTAATTACAAGACAATCTTCTGTAAGTACTGTGACTAAGGCTACGCATGGCAACATTTCTTGGCAGGGGAACAATTTTTTTTCAGAAATAGTTCTTTTATATTTCTATTTCTATTATGGGGAATAATTTCTATGTAAAAAAACCCATTTGGTAACTACACAAAATTTTTACTCTAGAAATAGAAAAAAAAATAGAAATGCATATGGTAAAAAATAGTTTCTTTTTTATATTTATTTGTTTTTTATTTTTGCCGGTAGACTGCCGCCACCGCCGGACGCTGTTGCCGCCTGCCGACCGCCGCCTGCCGATTGCCGCCGCCAAGTGGTGGGCAGCGACATGCGGCAGTGGCGCGTCCGGCCGCGATCGGTGACGACCGGCGGCAGCGGCCGGCGGTGACGGTCGGTCGGCCTCCGGCGGCCGGCGACAACGGTCGGTCGGCCTCCGGCGGCGGCGGTCAGTCTGCCTCCAGCGGCCGGCGGCGGTGATGGTTGGTCGGCCTCCGGCATCTAGCGGGAACAGTCAGCCAGCGGCAACCGGTGGCAACCGGTGGTGACCGGCGATGGCGACGGTCGGTCGGCCTCCGGCGATCAGCGGCGACTACGGCGGGTGATGGCAAGCGGCGGTCAACGGCGGTCAATGGCGATTAGCAAGAGAAGAATAAAAGAAAAAAAAAAAATTCACTTATTTCTTAAACTTGTTCTCGCGAACAAGAAGCAACTTTTTTTTACTTCTCATTTCTATTCCAAAACCATTCCTGGGCTAACTTTTTGTTCCCGGGAACAAAAAACTAACTTGCCATTATCAAACAGGTTTCTATTCTTTTTTTGTTCTGGGGAAAAAAAGAATAGAAATTCTTGGGCTGGGGAAGGTTACCATGCACAGCCTAAATGTTCCAGCACTATTAAGACATGGCAAGTTTCATGCACAGTTTCCATGATACTCCAAAATCTGAACTTCATTGTTCATATTGCTGTGCACTAGGACTTGCATAAAGCAGCAACATATAGAGTGACTTACCAGAAATTCATAAAAAATGCAAGACACTCCCAATCTTCAAATTTAAATGGTACAAATGATTAATTCAATGTGAAAGAAAGATTGAAGATAGCCATCTTACCAGGTAAACCCTCCCATATAAGAAAATATATATTGTAAGGACTGTCATCTGTATTGAAACAAAGTTAAACACCACTTTCAGAAAAATAATATTATTGTACAGTCACTGTTAAGAGAATTTAATGACTAAATAAATCATACCATTGTGCAAACATAATAACCAACAGTGGTGAAGAAGAACGAAAGCATTCTAAAGAAGTCAAAGAGTTGTCCAAGGCGGTACACATCTCTGCTAAGAACTTGTTCTCCATTGCCACCAGCTACTTTTCCTTCAAACAGGGCAATCTGATTTAGGCCAACATCCCTGCCCTTTCCCACCTACATAAGACATAAGCAGGAAGGTTACCCCAAAAATTTTTACAATCTTCTCAGTAGAGATAGAGATTGTTCCTATATGAAAACCTGAATGTACTCATGGTGTGTGATATTGCCCTGCCTCAGTGTAGAATTGAACCCTGCAGTATTTCATTACACCAAGATGAGACAAATTTGGAAGTGAGTTGTGTTTATCCAAAGAGTTAATATACTTTCATACAAACATATCTGAAGATTATCTATGCTCAGAAAAATAAGTCCGACAACATTAAGAGTATTTGGGAAGCAACATCCTTTATTTTTCAACATGAAGTAGGTATTGAAGATTGTCTTGCACCTTCTTTGTCCCTTACATACTTGCAATCCCTCCTCGCACAGTGTAAGAACAAGGCACAATGACCATGCAGTGGAATCTCAGGGGACTACACTAGCATAGACTTTAAAAAGACCTTAAGCTTCTCAATATGCAGGTCAATGAAGTCTTGACATCTAAGGTAATACCTGGAGGTTATCTTTTGCATATTGACCAAACAAAAATAGGAAAATGGAAACAGGTCTACAGAATCAAAGAAAGAGTGAAGATCATACAAATCACGCCCATCAGGCAGAAGATGAAGGGAATATTCATATATTAGAGTAATAACATAGTTTTCTCTATTTCACTCTTCCCAAATAATCCAAAAGATGGAAGGAGGAATCTTGAAGTTATATTCACGCATTTTACAAAGAAATGCATGTATCACCCATGTCCTAAGGTAGAAAATTTTGCTGTCATTGCAGAACCTTTCTTCCAAGTAGAGTGGAATCTCTCAATTTGATAGAATAATCAAATATTAAACAATGCATTTACCTAACAACTTAAGCTTTTAAAACAATTGACAATAGTCTCACCAAAATCTCACATGGTATTAGAGCTAGATGTCCTGAGTTCAAATTTTTCCAGCCTCATTTGCCTCCCCAATTAAATATGTCCATGCTTAGTATTAAGCAAAAAGACCAAATTAAGCATGAGGGGGAGCGATAGATAATTAAATATTAAATCACGCATTCATCTAGTAGGTTAAGCTTATAGAATAGTTAGTAGTAGTCCCACCAAAATCTCACACCTAATTAATAAAGACCAGAATTATGAGAGAGAGAGACCTCTAAGGTTCAAGACAAAATTTGGTTACAATATTTACCATTAATTTAATAACATAATAAGTCAAATTCTTAAATTGAGATTTATTTCTAAACAAGGGAGTTCAATTAGCTTTACTTATGCTGTCAGCCAGCAAACACCCATAGTTGAAGGCCACTTATCACTTAACAAATATAAACTAGTCAGCACAAGAAAAAAAAAACTTAAATACTTATTTACCTGCAAATATATCTTCACTGATATTTATGATACGTGATGCCTTACTAATACCTCCCCTAGTTATGTGAAAGATACGGTCAAATACATCTGGATGTCCATAGTGCATACGGACCCTGCAACGTTATGACAAAGGGAAATTATTTGTACATAATCTGATTCCAATGAGGTTGACTAAATTAGCCATTGAGTTTATATAAAGACGTTGGCTGTTTGAATGGTGAGTCAAGGTGTCTGCATGTGCTCTTGCTTTCTCAGGAAGGGGTCATGACACAAAACTCAGACTAGGTACTGAGAACTGGTTTAATAGTAGGTTGCAGACCACTTACTTCAATGGATAAGCTAACACCCGTTGACCAAGAGTCACAAAACTAGTCTCTTGGTTGGACATGAACCATGCCAAAGATGAGACACTGCAGGAAAAAAGTTGTTCAAATATAATAGAGTGCAATCATTAAAGAGAAAGGAATAACGTGATCCCATGACAATGATGCCAAACCTTCCTGTAAAAACATGCTCTCTAACACCAAGAATGGTTGGAGATCTTATTCCATGATTTCCTCGAAATTCCTCAAGAAGATTTCTCATTTTCATTGCCTCCTCAAGATAATTGTCCTGCACAAGAAGCATGAGAAGATTATAACATTTTGCCATGTAATTGATATAGAACTCTTTCTAACATCAATATCTATCCAAAGCCAAACAGAGGATGAGAACCTATACCCTTTGAGAAATAAATAAAGGAGCAAAGAATGCAATACACATAGCACAAACTAGAAATGACTGCAAATGAAGTACTCTTAAAATCTACTTAGAATTATTTGCCAAAGAAATATACAAACAATAAGGCATGACTTAAATTAGAGCGCATTTTGTTCTTCTAACATGCAACCTTCATTCAAAAGATACAGACAAGCCAAAGAAAGAACATTTCCCAATTGATTAAATATCATTACCTCACTTTTTTCCTACACAATGTAAAACCACAGACACATGCTCCAAAACATTTACTGTGTACACATTGACGTCCTATAATTCTTCTTGCGATTTTCCACTTGTGTAGCAAAGATACTCCATCCAAGAGACACATTTTTTTAGATGGAAGAATTTGGATATTTACTCCGAAATTGAGTTCATAGCGGATTATTAATCAAATAAGCTTCAACATGAGATCTTTTGTTTTGCTGACCATGAATGAGAAGCATCAACTCATGCATTTCAACTTTGAGTTTCTGCGTTAGTTTATTCTCTGATGTTGCAATGTTGAGTAGCATCTCTAAGTGTTAATTTTTCCAAAGTTCTTTAAGCAATACAAATGCTTATTCCGCTTCCCAATTCTATTCCGATCTTAACTGGATAGAAGAGGACAATGTTTCTCGAGGAGCATGGACATACCTCACCCTCTTTGTGCAACTAAAACATTTCAGCAAAAATTCAGATCTTTCCCCTTATATTATTATTGACTGTTTGCTATTTTTAAGTTTTAAGGCACAGTAAGCATTAAGATGAATACAATAATTTTAACTGGAATTTTAAGCCAAATATTCTTAAATCCTAACTGCAGTCAAAAAGACCATTATGGAAAAACTATCCACTCATTGTCCCACAACCCTTTCAAGTCCCAATAGAAGGCTTTCAGAAGCACAATCATTCATTTTGATGGCAATGTTGTAGATTAGACGAGGAAATTTGTAACATTCCACACATTAGATTTGCCAAAACACCAAAATGCCCATAAAGATCGTTGCTCATCATCAACTCTGTATATGAAGTTGTTCACTACCCCATAGAAGGTAACCTATGATTTACGCTCAATCATTGTATCATCAACAGCCTAAAGCCAAAAACAGTGCAATTATCCCCATTACTTTATAAGCAAATGCTAAAGGATGATTTGTGGAGGAGTGTGTGTGCCATTACCTGCCTTCTCATTAAGCAGGTGCTCAAACAGTTCTTTCCATAATAAGGAAGGAAAAAATTTATGAAAAAGAAGAGAGCAATTTTGTCAAAGAGAGAAGAGAACCGTGCAGGCTACTAGCATTAAATGTTTCAATTGACACTTCCCAGCATTCAATGTCATTAAGGCCATCTAGCATTCAGCATAGGCCAGATTCTTTTATTTATGATATAGTTGATCCAATTAAGCTTTGGGCAGGATAGCGCTAAGTATGATTGGTTTAAAAAATTAGTGAATTAAGTGATGCAGTATCTCTAGCATTATTTTTAAGTTTGTCTCAAATTACAAATGTACTCATTACCAAATTGAAGCAGCTGTCAAAACTTATGTCAGGATTTTCTTTCTCCGAACATATAAACTAGAGTAGACTATCGCATTAAAAAAGCATGAGGAAGTGTTTGCATAAACAAGAAACTGTTCTTCACCTGATTCATGTCAATAGTCTGAATAGCATCACCACGAGTGAAAATTATAGCATGATTTTGGTTTTCAGGTTTTCCTTCTCCTAGCTTTGGATCTCCAGGAAGTTTAATGGAATATATTTCCTGCAAAAGAAAGAATGCAGCATATAACCACAAATTGCATGGGGGAAAAATGAGGAGCCAGCTGTTATGGATAGAACCTATAAGGAAATAGAACCACGACATAAAAGAATTTTTAATCAAATGATATCATGAGGTTCTTTATTCTCCAACTAATTAGATTCTTTCCTAACCAAAACTCAGCAACAAATAGTAACCACCCAGGTACCATTTTCTAAGATCGCATTTGGGGATATAATATCTTTTCATATCTTATCATATTGATTACACATAACAAGAAAAAGTCAGCTTTGGAAACTGTAAAGTTTCTTTGATTTGTCACTTAACATTCTCAGGGACACTCTTTAACCTTTTTCCTTAGATTACTCCAAAATTCATTTTCAGAAACCAATCCCAAGGGGGTAAGGGCAGATGTAGCCAAGTGGATCAAGGCAGTGGATTGTGAATCCACCACAAGTGGGGATTTTCTCTTCATCTGGGGATTCATTTCCTTTTGAATTCAGTTCAAGTGAAAAAAGGATGGAAACGTTATGCATGGAAGACAAAAGAAGGGTAGCACTAGGAGACAATTGGCAAGACAATCACCTCACTCTTCAGAGGATATAGTATGTATAATAGCTACATAACATGAGTAGCATATACCTGGTCTTTTCCGTTTACATCTGCTTTCACAAGTTTTGAGTAAAATTCCTTGGAGACGGACTTTCCTTCAGCTCCAGCACTTTCCTCCACATGTATGAAAGCAACCCGGAGTGCCTCATTCCTAATTAGAAAAATTAATCAAAGAATTGACTGAAAATGCAGGTCAATAAATCTTTATGCTTCATATTATGCAATATTCCTATTCCTACCTTCTGGGGAGGCCCACGGGCCGGGGGGGGGGGGGGTTGGGGTGTGGTTTGGTTTGGTTTTGATGGTTGACAGAGTAGCTGAGCCCTTCCATGAAACATAATTATACAATAGGTCTTCGACCAACAAAGTTAAACGTAAGGTAAACATGTCTGCATGCCTAGACAAATCCCTTAAACAGGTGTATGGGGTACTTTAGAATGTGCCATCCTAACAAATTTACCATAGCGAGGAAACTCCATATACATACCATAGACATGCAGAAAGTTGTAAATTAAAATCTAGAAGGCCTACCTCTGTAATAAAAGAGCAATATCAGCAGCTTCTGCAGCCTTTTTCTGTTTCTGCTGCCCATAAATTTGGCATGACACCACATAAGTAAACTTCAAATCCGCTTGTGCCCGCGCCTCATGCGACAGTTCAAAACCTTGAGTTGGTGGGGAGTTTGCCCGAGAATAGTCTACCACTAGAGCCACAATGTCATAATTAAGTAAAGGCATGCTTCACGCCTAATAGTAAAAGGATTTGCTGCAAAAATATCACTCATACCTCCCAAAGATCTTCCTTCCAGAAAACTTTGTAGCATTAAAGCCCTTCTATAATACATCATTCCACGCACTGTTTCATGATGACTGAACAATCAGAAATTTTCCCATTGAAAGATGCTTTACACTTTAAGATGAATTTGATCCAAAGATTCAGAAAAGATAAAGAAGTCCTAACCAGTTCTTGATAAAGTCTGTCCACGATAAGAAGCCCAAAATCGAAGCTCCAGAGAGTCACTTGAGCTATCTTGAAGTTCTGCATCTCCAGTAGACTCGCCTCGACCAATTCGTTCCAAGAAATTTGCCCATTCATCTAGAGAAAGTATGTGTTAGCTTTGTGATCTTGAAACTGAAGTATCAAAAAAAAAAAAAAATCTGGTGAATTGACAACTTAGAACAACACGTTCTTGAAATCTTTTATGATCTTAAGAGCATGAAAGCACCATGAAAAGGGAAGAACAATCTAAAATACCATATTTCTCTCATTGGCTTCTCTATCAAATGTAAATCGCTAACACTCCACTACACAAATGCCACATCAGTTTGAACAAGTATATACAACTAAGACACTCCAAGCACAGGAAAAAAATGTTCATGCAATTAAGGCACAAAAACCAATCAGAAGCCCCCAAAATCATCTTTTGACCCTGTCATCATCTGCAATAGAAAATACACAGAAACAGCACACAATTTTGTAGCTTCAGTGCATTAAACAACCTCATGACCACTCCAAACATCCTACACAAAATTCTCCATTTTTTCCATCCTGCACTCCTGTGCACCATTTGAGCCCCACACCATTACAGCAGATTAATTATCCCTATAATTCAGTCAGATATGCAGCACGTGATGCACCCAACTACTCCTGCCAGACCTAAATCAATACAAAGGAATTGACTCTCGACAGGCTGAGAAAAAAAGAGAAGTTCCTACATCATAAGAAGCTCGTCAATCAAGAGGATTCTTTTATATTTGAGAAAATAAACAAATTTATAAGCTTTCCTAGCTTCTGGACAGCCCACAGAAGAAAACATTGTTCCAACTATACTCTTCTCAACTCGTAGAATTAACTAAAACTAATGATGAGTGAATGCGCCATTATCCTTCATGAATCTGCCATTATCCTTCATGAATCTGCCACTAAGTGCAAATTATGTTCTACCAAAAAGATGGAGCATAAAATCAAATGAAGATAATGGAAACTCCATTCATCGAACCCAAACTACTACTTAATCGATATATACAAGTATCATAAGGACTGTGTGGCAAAAATCAAGTTAAGGCAATCAAAGGAAAAGACAAGCAAAGTAGAATTGGGCCTATTAAACTAATAAATGCAAATTTTCTAACAAAAGCAGATCTTTCTGAATGGCACAAAAGGCATGCCGACTGGCTAAGACAATGTACCAATCATATGTTGACAGAGCTATTTATTCTCAACATAAGAAATGAAACGTCATATAAAAGTTGAGGAAAGCATGCAATAATTGAAGATGACATATGAGGCCAACGCCCATTTAAAGGAAAAAGAAGAGCCTAGTTATCATAGTTACCAGGAAATATCTTTTGAAGATAGAAAATAATGGATATTCCATCCTCATTCTCTTTTTGCAATTCGGAGGAACTATATAGAACAGTCTCACTGTAGTACGGCGTGAAGACACTGTTTCAAGCAAAACAAGGAGAACAATGGGTAAAGAAGGGAAGAAAGATAATGGCTCAAAAGCTGCCTGAAAATACATGGAAGTGACCTGAATGGCATCATTTCACTAACTGGCTTTGCTGATGGCATATCCATGAATAATGAGTTGGTAAAAAATTCTAATCTCCTCCTCGCTTCCAGATTCTTTGGAATATTAGCCGCCGTTTCTTTAACAGTGAGAAGGAGGTGCAGACGTTTCGCCTGCTCCTTCTGTTCCAAGAAAAACAATTGATTCAAAAATTAGAATAGCATCGTCCTGGAGTTGCTTGTGTTCAAAGATTCTTACAATTTCTGGATCCCTGGGCCACTGAATCCTGGAAAATAGTCTACCCTCATTCCGTGCCCTTGCCAATATATTCCATGTATCCAGCTGCTCCCTGAAACATGTTCAAAAACAATCTTTTACCTCACCTAGATATAATATAGATCAAAAGAGACAAACAAAATGTGAGCTCACTCAATACCTCAAGTTGGTTGACAGCAAATCATGTGTAACAACCTCATATAGCTCAAATATAGCATTTGCAGCACCTTCAGAAGTTTCATTCCGTGTCTGGCAAAAAAGGATTTGCAACACAAATAATAGAATAATTAAGGGAAAGCTCACATGGTCAAATGTCATGGGCATCTTATTTGTCATTAAAAAACAAAGATAATCATGGAAAACATAAAAAGTGCCAAAATGCATACCAGCAGTCCAGTCAATGCAGTAAATCTTGACACCACTAAAGAAAGTTTCTCAAGAGACAATGTAATAAGCAGCGAACCCTCCGATATGCTGTTCTTGATCTCACGAAAAATTCTCTCAACCCTATCAACATCAAGTTTTCTCAGGAGAAGATACTAAATCATTATATTAACACATTCAGCTCTGTCAGGTTTCTTCAGAAAACCATATAATTACATCGACTTAGAACATAAGCATACAAATCTAAAATTTTAATCCTACCAGAGCCTACCCTCTCCATCAACAAGAGAGAGTAATATTTTCTCTGTGCTGTAATAGCATTCTTGAACAGCATAAGCCATGTATTCATCTTTACATATCCTATTCCACAAATCCACCTGGGTGTCTCTGCAGTCCACTGCCAAATCAATTGCCAACAGGATCTGAGCAGATCAGACAGAAGAGAGGAAAAAAAAAAAAATCAGTTCAGTCGATGACTAGCATCATCCATATGATATCAGAATGGGATTCTCCAAAGCTAGTGTAAACTTGAGAAACATACCTTGCTGCTTAAAAGAAACAATGGCCATTGAACTAATCTTAAACTTCCTGTGTTGCTAGGAATGGAAAGCAAATCCATCTCCCTGTAGCAAAGAAACCAATTGAACAAGCATTAACCAACATAAAAAGAAAAGGAGGAAGCAGAAACATAGATCGAAACAAAATCCAGGTATTACTTTCTCACTAGAAAGAAGCACCCTTTCAGATACCTACCTATTGCTGATATAGTCTTCCTCACGTAAACTTTTGATAATCTCATTCCAAAATGGAGAAAACATGGCTGCATATGCTTTATTCATGTCTTGTGCATCCTGCACACACATCCATAAAATAAGAGAAACAGAATACATGAATTCAATTAGAGAAAAAGGATGAAAGATTAAACATTGAGTACATCGGTAACCTGGGGCGACTGCCGATTAAAGGGCATCCTGAAAGAAAAAAGACAAAAGATGAGTTATCAAGCGTGATTATGAAACAACAAGGGGAAAAAAGTTGACAGTGAGGAAAAACCCAGAGATGCTGTATATAATCCACAAAGAGAATAATTATCACCGCTTCATTTCAGAAGAGACGAGATTCTTAACAAAAGCTTCAGGGAAGGACTCAAAACGCCTATGCAGCATTTCAATGGAGCGTATCTGCCAAAAAGTATTTTCGATGCACAGTGTGAGGTTAGTGAGGGAAAGAACATCCAACCATTCTATAAAGCACATTATATGCAACTTAGAAAACTATGCTACTCTCAGCCAAGTCTAATACTAGTTTTAGAAATAACTGTACCTCGCCTAATCGGGCACGAGCACCCATCACACCACCAACAATTGCAGATAAGAGAGTGTACCAGATGTGAATGTCCATGAGATATATCTGGCAATTTAAAAATATAGGGGACTATTATCAACAGTAATATTCAAACAAATAAATTAACTATCCAGTCTTTAAAATCGAACTGCAGCTTTTCTCCATGACATAAAATAAACTAGGAGGATTCCAAACAGAACAAACTTTTTTCTTCTTGACATGAGGGCAATTATACACCGTTGGATGGCAAGAAAACCAAACTAGAAAAAGGGTACTTACAGCAACAACAGGAGCCCAAAGGCTGGCTATGGCCAAGGCATTATTGTTATCTGCTCAACAATCAGAGAAACCAATAAGTAATAATAACCTAATCCACTAAGAAAACATACGCATGTTTCCTAAATGTGAGACTTCACTTTTCCAGCAAAGCAAAGTATCAGTAAAGCATGTGAAAAGATCATTTGCACCAACCATTATTGCTCCCCACAATGCAAATACATTTGCAAACACAGATACATACACATGTTTTGAATGTCTAACAAAAATTTAATGAAGTGGCACCAAGACAACACCAACCATTAGAGAAAAAAATGTAACTATGCTCTACCCAGGATATCCATGATACCAAGCACTTCCACCATTAATGATGACAAAATCTCTCTTCTCCAAATTCTCTTCTACTTCTCAGCCTCCACATGAACTAAAGAGGGATCAACCATCATAGCATCCTCTTTTTTTCCTCGTCCCTTTATTAAAACAAACCCCTGCCAAAGCCTTCAGCTTCAGCTCCTCCTGGATCAATTTCACTATTATCCAGCTAATCCTGACACAGGCCAAAATCAAATTCCAACAGATTTGCATCCTAGGGGATGGAGTTATAGGTGTTTATTTTCTCTATTGCACCTGCTCACCAAAACCAACCAATCTTCAACATTATGTATTGCAGTAAAAGCCTCCCCGGCAAAACTGGAAATCCTATGAACTTTGATCACCTGAATCGAAGGCAAGTACAGTTTCATTCTCACTCATTTCAGAAATTATGCACTGGTAAGATTAGACTAAATCATTCATTCCTAGCAGACTGCCATTTTACCACATCTCGTTCAACTTTGTATTCTCTCCCTAAGGAATTCAGCAACAGGATACCATTCACACTGATTAAAGTTCCTCAAACATCCACCTTTATAGTATTTCCACCATAAAAACAGAAATTCTGGAGCTGAGGTGCTGCCTCTATGTCTTTAAGGAAATTGGGTTTTAGGTGGTATTGAACAGCACTGCCATGCCAACCAGAAATGAAATCTCATCTGGAAATGTTGCAGATGGTAATACTTAT
Source organism: Eucalyptus leucophloia subsp. euroa (assembly GCA_017140325.1). Taxonomy (NCBI): domain Eukaryota; kingdom Viridiplantae; phylum Streptophyta; class Magnoliopsida; order Myrtales; family Myrtaceae; genus Eucalyptus; species Eucalyptus leucophloia. The sequence goes on along the minus strand of CM029469.1, from coordinate 1,059,083 downwards.
CAAATCATGCCAATGCTTCCATTTACAAAGCCTCATCCAAGGAGTGTCATCACTCACTTTACTAGCTACACCCAAATGATTCATGCCGTTCTCCTAATCACCGCAAACCATATCCACTACCACCATCTCTTCACAAACCAATTCCCCCTATAATGTACAATAAGCAATGTCGAGAAACATCATCCTACACTTTCTCCATGTTAACTTTACGAGGGACTCTGTTACAGATGATAATACTTATCAAATCATGCCAATGCTCAACAATCCATTTACAAAGCCTCATCCAAGGAGTGTCATCACTAACTTTACTAGCCACACCCAAAAGATTAATGTCGTTCTCCTAATCACCACAAACCATATCCACCACCACCATCTCTTCACAAACCAATTATCCCCATAATGTACAATAGGCATTGTCGAGAAACATTGTCATACACTTTCTCCATGTTAACTTTACAAGGGACTCTGTTAACAAGAAGGACTTAACTAGTGACTCCTTTATAGTTACTCTTCCACATTGAACCAAACAACCTCATTTACAATCAAACAGTCCTTAAAAAATTCTCCCCTCAATAAGTTTGACTATCTATGATTTTGCAAATGACCTTTTTTTAGCCCAGCTGCTAGCACTTCCACAATATTGTAAATGCTTCCCAACAAAATAATCAATTTGGAATATTAATGTCAGTCAAACCATTTCTCTTAGATAGCATTAAAATGGCAAATCACAATTTCTGGGAAATTCTGTGAAGTCTGAGCGATATTGACTCTTTTTCAGAGAATTGCTAGAGTCAAACCATCCACCACGAAGTATTTTATATTCCCAAAATAAAGACATTAAACTGGAAAGAAATGAAGCTACTTAACAATTACCACTAGCTCTCCCTCTCTATGTAACACAAAAGTGGGAATTACTTTCAGTATTGCTTATGTAAACAGTGCCAAAGTAATAGAAATAGCATATCTTGACTGAAAAACTTAGACAGGCAACTCCACCGGAAGTATAGGCTCAGAGAAAAAGCTTAATCTACAGAAGCAACCCTACAACCAGCTGAATAAGAATCCAAACATATGCCAATAGCCCATGTCACGCCAAGCAATCCTAAATTAGAGTGGAGTAGGCAAGGTGTAGCACAAGAGAAGGGTCCGTATTCCGTGGATGAAAAAGTTATGACCAGCTCTTTGGGGGTCTCACAGTTATCTAACATAAGATTAAAACAGGTCTTCTAGGTAAAATACCTTTAAGATAATTTATGTTAGAGAGTATTTTGCTAAAAGGGGTATATTTGTCTATTTACTTTATTTATGGGGGCAATAATGATGATATTGTAATTTTTGGCCTTTTGGCTTTATTATAAATAGACGGCATGGGGTCAGACTAACCTAATCAAGCATTCAATTCAGTTTTTGTCTTTTGACATGGTATCAAAGCCAATTGTCCATCATGCAAAGGTGCGTGGTAAAAAATTCGACATGAGTGTGCGTAGTCAAAATTCCACAAGCAACTACTAATCCAACTTGCACGTCACATCACTTGACAACAATACCTATATGCTATTCATATTCATGTGGTCTTCCTCCACCTACAAGCTTAAGCTTTTGAGTTGGACTTTCTAACAATTTAACAAAATAAAAATGCAGATATCTATTTGCACAACCATCACATTATGTCCAGAGAGCTAGTGACCAATATATAACTAATTTGTAAAGCCAGCTAAGGTACATATACCACTAGCAATCATCATATAGTGTCACTAGAGAGCAACAAATATGCAAATTAGAGTGGTAACCTAGCTAAATTTCAAACTCCGACTTCAACATAATCTTGCCCCTGGTGAGCCACATGCGCTAAACAGATCACCCCATAACTCAATCTACCTCATGGAAATCTCTAAAGAAAACCTAGATAAGCCATTTTCCTACTCAATTTTAATAATTTGGTACTAATATAACTACATAAACAATAAACTAGCAGGAAAAAGATAACTTTTTGCCTAGATAAAATCAGTACTAGTTTCCCTACCTAAATATATCATTATGGAAAAAAAAAACATGAAGAGGGATCCTAAAATTTTAAAACTACATAAACAACTTACTTTGTGATCCATAAATTTGAAAACTAAATAAAGACTCACGTTTTGAAATCAAATCATGCCACGAATATGATAAAACTCGAAGATCAATAATAATATTGGTCGGCTGCACAAGAGGTTTAATCTGCAGTCATAGAAGACATCAGGCTTAGAAAAAAGAGTCATATATTCTGTACATTGAACACGAGCAGAGAGAAAACACTCATGGCTTAGCCTTTACAACTAAGCAAGTTACGCCAACTTGCCTGGAGGAAGTACGCAAATGTAAATTTGCATATGAAAATTACCAACCAGTATAGAACATACCTGCAGCAGATAACGAAAAACAGTCACTATAGATTCTCTATGCTAACAGCTGACATTCAATAAACGCAGCGGAAGAAAAGAAAATACATTCAAACAAAATCTAAAAGTTACCAAAACAATAGAGAAATCATATGGGACATCATGTCAGCATACTTAAGAACAAAGAATGTATGTGCCAGACCACTTAAGTAGCCCCATATTTTGACAATCAGCAAACATAGAAGAAAAGTTCCAAATAGAAACTAAAATGTATTCCATTATATCTAATTGGATCAAGTTACAAGACTTCAACTTACCCAAACACCATAACCACAGATAACCATCCAGAGAAATGTAGATGAAAAAGTAGAAAAACCCATTCCAAGTGTTATGATTACCAATTTTTATAGCACAAGTACACCTGTTACAAGGCTTGTTGCCAGAACTCAATGGGTCATCGCCACCATTTGTGCTGAAACTCATCGTATGCTGGAAGTCATACAAGGTATATAAAGCGAGCAGAGACTTGGGGAGACAGGAATAGAAAAATCCTATTTTAAGGATGACATACCATGCTTATCCAACTATTACCATCCAAGTAAGATTCGGACCAAAATGCAGTCTCACTCTTCCTTCAACCCTCTCTTCTTTTTAATCAACCTTCTATTCATTCAATACTCTGCTATGTGTTACTTGTATCTTTGGTCTAGCAATTTTGGATCGACAACTTTTTTTCATCAATTGCCTAAAAATAATTATGAAGGCCATCCTAGAATGGAGTTATTTATTGATGTTAGTTAAGAGTTAAAGAAAGAAAAGGCTGAGATAACGAAGTAGCACTCGAATCATTTAATATTCGTGCATGGGGAGGTTATCCAGGCCAAACTGATACAGCAGAAAATATTAGAAATGATTCCATGAAAAAAAGCATATCACTAGGTACATAAGAAAGGATTCTGACACATAATATTCACAAAAGGCTACATAATATTCTCATAATTTGTGCACAAAATTTAAAAAAACATATATATATCAACGAACTTTACCAACGATTCTGGACTTCATGCTGACTAGTAACTGGACTGAGACGATAGAAGGAGAAGAGCTAAGCTCATCTGGTAGCCCATTTTGTAGAAAGTATAAAAAGGAAAATAAGATTAAACAATCCTACAACTCTCACTTCTTAGAGTAAACTAAAGCCAACTTTACACCGCCATACAACAAAAGCGATGAGGATCACACAAGGTTCACGCATACATAGATAATATTAGTCCTCGTGTCCATTAGGGTTGAAGCTTACCGACAGTAATCACCCAAGCTTTCATAAAGTCCACGGCCAACATAATAACGTTCCTGGTAGAGACAGCATAGATCATAATAAAAAGGAGATGGTCATATACCAATAATTAGCTGCAAAAGAAAAATTCAATTAAAATTTCTGAAGTCAGCCAAATAAGCCACGCAGAATACCTGATAAATCCACTTAAAAAATTGAAAAAATGGTTGATCAGACATCTGAGAAAGGGAATGACATGCTGGTAGTTTCAGCAGCAGCCCTAGGACTAAGCGTAAAGCTGCATAAACACCCACGACCAGAATGTAGATCCGAAAATAGGTAGAATCAGAGTTGTTCTTATTCATTTCCTCCAGAACATTCCTGCAAGTTAATCACTATTGATCACAACTCATTAACTCAAGTTAGAAACAAAACGAAAAACCCCCACAAGATTGCATGACCGTTCTTTCCTTTTCACTTTTTGAAAGCCAAAACCACAAACTTACAGGTAGAGATATGTCACAGCTACAGAGGTCAAGCCACACCAGAAGAACCTAATGACCAGCCTTGAGATTGCCATTCCTCTTGCCGTAGAGTAAGCCCCATACATGAGGAGGACATCTAAGCAACCTATCAGCAAGCAACCAAAGTGAGAGCTCTTAAAAAGGGTAGTTAAAAAAAAAAGCTACAAGGGTTATCATCAAATATGCAGATGCATGAACAAAGAAACACCAAGGAGAACTCACTCTCAACAAAATTCATTATCGCAAATGTAGGCCCGACACTAAGAATTGCCTTGAAAGTACGCAAATTAATATCACCCTTATGAAAGGCAATCACTGTAAGAGCCTGAAATAAAAGTAAGCAAAGAGATCTTGTATCAAATTGTAGAAAGAATAGCATTGAACCTGATATAGTTGTATTATTATCTAACTACCTGAAACATTAACACCAAGAAGATCCAAAGACGATGAAAACTCCGATACAAGTGAAGAAAAGTACGGTGCTCAACAAATGTGCTTTTCCCAGTCTGCAAATTTCACATGCATGCAAGTCAGTGAAATGTGCAACAATCAAGATGGAATATCTCACAACTCTAAAAGTACAACAACAAGAATGAATGGCGTCAAGTACAATATTGTATATTTATAATCTACTTGTATGATTTGTTTGCAACAGCCCTTCATGTACAATCCACAAAAACATAGACGAAAGCACGCATTGAACGGTTCACGGCAACACAAGCTTATTGACACTAAATGGCTCCACTCCATGGATCATCTTACGCGATCACTTAGAGCATAAAGCACAAAATAAAAAGACTCAAAGCTCAACAATTAGAAGTCTCAAATCCATATGGCAAAATTGGAACAAATGAAGCCATTGATGTGACCAAATACTCAGTATAGGTTCCCAGTCCTTTAATATTTACAGTAAAGATAATAATCAACAAAACATTGCCCATCAAAATTAGGGAAAATTCCAAATAAAAACCCTAAGTGCCTTCATTTTCTCAAATAAGGACCTAGAGTGGACCCTATGTAAAATAAGGACCTGATATCAGTCTCAAATAAGAGCTTGAAGTGGCTATGGTAGTTTCAAATAAAGGCCTGACCTTGCTGGTTGCTCGCCAAATCAAAGGGTATTTTTGTCAAAGGACCATTTTTATATTATATTATTTTTTCTTTCTTCCTTCCTTTTTTCTCTGCTCTTCCTTTTTTTCTTTTTTTTTTTTTTTTTTTTTAACGGCAAAGACCCAGCGACATTGCCAACCGCTATGCGAGGGGTTGCCAGCCGTGGCGGGGGACCCTATCACAGATTTGTGGAGGGCCGACCCCACCTATAGCTTTTGAGGTCAGCCTCTATGCCATCCCCACCTATAGCTTTTGAGGGTGGCCTCGCCCAAGCAAGTCCATTGTTCACCGGCCGCTAGCGAGGGCTGCCTCACCAAGGGCAAGGACTAGCCAAGGCAAGGCTATCCCCTGCTTGTGACTGGTGAGGGTGGGCCTTGCCCAACCCTCTCTGGGCATTGCTGGTGGCTGATCTGACCACCAGCGAAGAAGAAGAGAAAACCAGAAAAAAGAGAAGAAATTCAAAAAAAAAAAAAAAAAGGTAAAAGACAAAAATACCCTTTACCAACTGGACAATCGGGCCCTTATTTGAAACTTATATAGCCATTTCAGACTCTCATTTTAAAAATTTCCACTTTAGGCCCTTATTTGAGAAAATGATAACACTTCAAGCCCTTATTTGGAATTTTTCCTTAAAATTAGAGAATAAGCAACGCCAGCCATTAAAAAGAAAAATACGATAATTCTACTTACAAGCCTATGTTCGGTTAATAATGAGTCTATGAACAAGTTACAAGTACTGGACACATGTCTCCACTTTGGTATGTTCCCAACGTAATCCATGTCAAAAAAAAAAAACTCAAAATAACACCAAATTCCAATACACTAAAATGCAACAGAATTTCCATGTTTAGCATAACAGATAAAGCAGAGATTTCAAAAATCTAAGTCTGATTTACAACAAACCCTTTTCCTCCCTTTAGGGCGCTGGAAGAAAGATGATCCGCCTTTGAAAGGCCAGCTCAACTCAAAACAAGCAGGTGACCTGCAACATATCCAAACAGCAGAAATTTAAAAACAAAGAAATTCGCACAACAAATTTACCAATTTGAAAAGGTTTATATCAGGTAGGAGAACAAACCAAAAGTATTCATTAAAGTCATCATAATTTCTCCATTTAGAATGTGCAGCTCTACCATTATCATTTTGAGCAGCTTCCTGCATTAAACCAAAGTGAAAATTTTGGTACGGAAAGTAACTGAAAATACACAAACTACAATACAAATTTGCCAGCTAAAAGCGTGACTCCAATTACTTCGCTTTACTTAATAATAATGACATGCTAAATGAAATTATTTAATTCAGTCTTGTCACATCCGTTTATTTAATTTAAGCAACAAGTGTCCCTCAATGGAAACCAATAGGCTTAAATTTTTTGCCCATCTTCAGCTAAAAAAGAAAGGGAAAAAAGGCTGGACTGAAGAAGAGCAATGCAAGCGCATCATGAAGCTGATGAACTCTTGAGAGTATGTTAGCACAATAGCAAGGGCAGATAACGTACACCTGGAAGAAAATATACATACAGAACAACTCGAAGTCACGATTAAATAGAAATGGCATAATGAGAATTTTTTTTATTATGTCAGTAAAGTTATCAACTTAATCAATCTAACACACATTTTGTTGAATACGAATGCTTATAAACATACAACACACAATGACAGTAATTCCAGTGAAATCTCAAAGTTAACAGAGAGATCTGAAAAGAGACAATACATAGAAACTCCATGGCCTCGAGAGCATTTGAAGAAAAAACAGCAACACAATGTCGACACTCTAAGGGGAAACAAAACAATATTGGCATATTTTCAAATCAGAAAGGAATCATCAAAATAACTAGGAGTACCCACCGCGGATAAGGTATCATATATAGGACAAATTATTTTCTCCAGGAATGATGCTGGACCACTTTCTGTTTTACAGCTTGCAGCAATGTTAGCCACTCCATGATCCAATATTGCATCTAATTCTTTCGCCATCTGTAAAGATAAAGCAATTTTGTTACCATCCATGAGGCAATGCATATTCAGAATTCTATATGGGCAGCATGCATTCCAATAAATAATTCCTCAACTCGCACCTAGAACAAACTCAAATTGACATCTGAACCGAAACTCTCGAAATATTGGAAAAAGAAAATTGCACTTCGAGAAATGACAGCATTGACCTCAAGAAAAATTGAAATTTGAAGGTGAACCATTGCTAACAGGTCAAAAGTCTTCAATAGAATTTTCTGGGGCCAGCATAGGAGGGACAAAAATTTGGTCTAACAGAAATTTCCAACCTCCCCTAGGAGTCATAGACTTAATTCTTGATGCTTGGACAAAAATTTGGGCATTGAAAATGATCTTAACAAGCGTGGAAAATGAATCCATGATCTCTTTATAACAGATATAATGCTTCAAGACCTTCAAAGACTAAACCCTGTTTTTCTTCATAGGAAACAAAATGACATTGGTTTTCACAGGACTTCATCACAATTGATATGCTCACGCCTTCTCACAATTAGAATGAAGATTTACAACAAGTGTGAATTCGAGAGGTCTTGACAACTCAATGAACAGAGATGTTCTCATATTTGTTCTATTTGTTACATTAAGGTGAATATGAAGGGCAAACAAAAGATGCAGGTGGGAAGCCAGCTACTAAGAAATGGTATTTCTTCAAAGAAGTCCACAGTTCATATATATGGAAGCTGTAATATGTTGTTCAAAGAGCAATGAACAAGATTAATGATGGAGGCAAAATAACTGGAAGAGAAATTGTCAGCTTCCCATGCTTTGACAAAACATTACCCAATTATAAAAATAAAAATAAAATAAAAATACAGAGCTACTAAGTTCATGTCTTTTCGATTTTTTCCATTCTGGTCTGAAACTGACCTATAAGCTATAGAAGAGGCGGTTAATTTCTTTGAACTTTCAGGATATCGAAGAAGCCACTCTCCTATGTTAGACTACTGGTAGACATTAGACTTACTTTCTTGGCTTGTAACTCCTAGTAAATATTAAATTGAGAAATGTCCTATTCTCCAATAAATTCACATCATAAGAAATGTTGCAACCCTATGTCAAGACAGACTTCAGACATCTTTTGGCAACGGAAGTATGCATCAAGTATGGTCAGCTATAAAATAGTCTAATGCTCAAGACCATCAGTTTGCTGAATTGGTAGAGGCAACCCTTCCTCAAGTGCTGACCTCAATTCAAGCATCACCATTCCCCAAGCCAGAACCCAAAACCAAGAGAATTGAAGATACTACAACTACAAGTGTAAGGAATAAGTGCCGAAGGACAAGTCTAAACAATCGAACAGCAAACTGAAGGACTTACATTGTGAAAGATGTAACAGATACATTCAGGAAGGAACCGCACATTTGCAGCTTCACCCCATATGAGAAAGTATAATGAAACCATAAAGAGCTTCCTGTCCCTAGTAATTGCTTCAAAACTGAAGATAAAAGCATTAGCTAGATCAAGACAAATGAAATTACAGAAAATCAGGACATAAGACATAAGTAAGTCTCCAAAAGCAGCAATCTAACCTATTCCAAACGAGTCGAATCCTCAAGTATCTGCACCACTTAATGTAGTTATCCAGCGCCTTCAAGAAAACCTCATTGACTGCTTTCTCATCTATTTTCTGGATCAAAAGATAGAACAGATAGGGTTCAGCCACCAACCCATGCAGAACAAAGATCATATATTTACATGTTTCCATGGAATTTTTTTTTTTTTTAAATAAATAAGCACCAAGAGGCCATACATCCAGGCAGTAATATACAGACAGCAGTTAAATCTTTTTTGGAGTCTTAAATACGGCGCTGATCAACAAATTCCTACAACTTGAGATAAAACCCCAGAACTTTTTCTAAACCAACAGATATGCTTTAGGATGTATCTCAGGTAACCTGCCTCTTTAGATCTATTCCCCACAAAGCTGTTGAAGAAATGATTAGAATGCACTCCATCGAAACAAAAATATCTAGAAGGAGACTGATTGGTCAACAAGCTCCTCTAGAATGCTCAGTAACAATAATCACTTTGAAACGTCACAAAAGAGGACAGTATTTAATCATTTCCCATGAGACTCAAAGAAGGAAACTTTGTAACATAAAATTCAGACACTTTGGGAAAATATATGTTGATTTAGTGAACCAATCCATTCTTGAGACACATATCCTCCCAAACCCATTTTAACTAATTATACATAGAGGGACTCATTAGTCATATTGTCCTTCCAACAATCCTTATCATACAATCATCTTGGCATACATTTTGGTGGAAATACAGCAAAATTTCACCCGCAGAAGTCTCCATGAATCAAGTGATAGGACCCAACATGAAAGGATCGGCCACAATTGGAACTCATAGATGCATGCAGTCTACTTAAGAGAAAGCTACACTTGGGAGAAGAACAATAAGATGGCCAAATCAAATACAACAAATTTGCTATTGATATCCCTAGCTTAATTTGAATACCACAATTGTCAAACTATAGATTTCAAACAAAACTGATATTGAAAAGATCCAACAAACTACCTGAAAATACAATAATAGTTGGCATAAAAGCACATAAAACTAGTAAGTACATTCCAATAATCACCTTCTACCTCTTCATTCTTTAGATATTATGACAATCAAGGAGAAAAATTTCACCAAATAACTGCATGTGAAGAATGTATGCGAAGCAAATAACATGAGCAACTTTAACTGTGAGGAGAAACAGTAGAAATTCTTCCATATAGAATTTGTCTCAAAGCAAAGGTACCAACAGGATCAGTCCCAACAGGTATGCTGAGTTGAGTCTGTGCATTCGCCAAAGCAAGAACAATATTCTCACGCTGGTTCCTTATGTTGTCTTTCTGCAGATAAAACAAAAAATTTAGATCATCCTATCAATCTTCTTCGATGAAAAAATTAAAATGGACAGAATAGTTGGTGACCATGCCCTATCGTACTTCCGGTACAAAAACTAAAAGCACAAAAATTATTTTATCACACGTTATTATCGAGCAAAGACAAAAACACGGACAAGCAATGTCTTTAGTGAAGTCGCACTTCAGAAACTACAAAGAATCTACCTGGCGGGCTGCGAAAATGGCACCAGCTAATCTCAACTGAAATATCCTAAGTCTTTTAAATTATCACCACTCCCAAAATTTTTATTAAACCTTGCACATTTAACTAAAACAAGACCAAATCCATGGAGACATTGGCAAATGGACAGTTGATTAACCAACCCATTGCAAGGGAATCTCGCTATCGTCAGCATGTAGTGAAAAAGGTGCAAAACCTAAAAAACTTCTCAACACAATATTATTCAATAAGTTACATTGACAAGCTTCAATTAGCACTGGCAACTATTTTGCGGTGAGGCCACTGAAAGAGTTAGAAGAGCTCTATCTCTGAAGCAGAAGTCATGATACCAGCACAAAGGTTGATCCACCAGTCCTTTATAGGTATGCTAGAGAGAAGAACAGCTACCTATGACTTGTGAAATGTTCAACTGAACAAGTATTTGTATATAAAAAGGTAAATTGCAAGTGTGATAATTTTGGAGAGAAGTTCCGCAGAAACTATTCCAGTAAGAGGCAAGTCCAACCCTTGTACCTGCTTTCCTCCCTTCTATATTTTCCGGCTTGTATCCATACTATCTAATCTAGCTTCATAATAAGATCATGCAATCACTAGTAAGAGCTTAATCCAAGAAAAACATTTGGAGAAGCAAATGACAGAAATCTGCGCTCACTCAAGAGACTATAAAATATGGACTGGTGGGCATTGCTTATACAACCCATCTATTTAAAAGCAGAGCATTGTAAGTCCAAACCACTACACCAAGATTACAGTTTTGCATATCATCTTCCAAACTTTTTTAAAATGTATGCAGCATCTTGTCCTATATAGGAAGTTTATCGCGTAATGCCCATAAGTAAAATCATATGATCGTGAATATTTTGACACCAGAAAGAATAGCCAGGTGCAATTATTAGCATTGTAGTATAGACATTACATAACAATACAGGTACTTTCTTGCGCAAAGAAGAGATATTATCAGGTCAATGTAACTACTTTTAATCCTCCTACAATCATTAACCTAGCATTCATCTTCTCTTCCCTCCTACTTTATGTACATCATATAGAACCACCCTACTATAGCCCCATGAAATCGCTTAAAATCAATATCTAGATCCACTCAAAGCAGGGTACATGCATGATAAGCAAAATTGCACCTCATATAATGTACATTACACAGATAAAGGGAAAGTGAGCACAAGAATGCATAATAATAAGGACTATTGATTCTTCAACATATTACGGTCAAGAATTCTGATGGTGGTATGCCAAAAGAAATTTGAGTATGAAAGAAGGTATGAAAACAGTTTATTGCACTCCATAACTAACCATAGGGGAAAAAAAAAAAAAAAAAAGAGCAAAGTGAAAAGTTGAATATGAAATGTACATACCTGAAACCCAAACACATATTCTAAAAGATCAAAAATGTCAGGATCCCGCTGTCCAGAAATCTCGAAAGCATCAGGAAGTTTAGGGAAGTGATCAGCATATCGAATAGCTGATATGGCACCTCTAACCTAGAAAATTTGGAAAAAAACGGAAATGGTGACTAGCAAAAACCAATAAGCTAAGACAGTAGGATCACTTCCAGCAGGCCAATGTTTGACAATGAACATTCTAGTGCATGACAGCAATTGCTTTCCCAAAGAAGGGCAGAATTTCCAATCGAGAGACTTCGCTAACTAGGACCCCCTAAAGGGAGGTTAACTTACCTCTGGAAATATGCCAATAGCATTGGAAAGCACCGGTGCTTCCAAAGGAACGATATTGTAAGGAGTGAGCTCCCCAGCCATTGTTGCATCAGATTTCTTGATATTTTGCAACTGCAAAAACTCACAAAATTGTTTATGTTAAAATACAGAGTCAACCTGGCACAGTAGTACACCAGTAACAAAAATAGTAACCATGGCTTGTCTCACTAATAAGGGTTTACTATGCAAATACTATGCCTAACAAAAACAATCATATATGCCACGACAGCATGATAAAAAAAAATCACAACCAATATAGTTTTTGGAAAATGCTGCTCTTCTGTAATTATGAAGACTGAATTGTGGAATTAGGAAAAAGCTAGTTTCTCTACCTTCCTGTAAGTAAAGAAGAATTACACGGCAAGTCTATGAGCGGGTCCCAACCCATTTTCAGCACAGCTTGAGTAAAAAGCTTTACTCTCTAAAAGGAAGACCACATAGCTATAGTATAGCATCCAGAATGACCACCCCATCCTTACCACCCAAAGTCATAATGAAGGCACCCATCCATTTAATTATGAAAAGGATCCAATACTAACAGAAGCCCTCTCATTCCCCGCCACCTACCCTCTCTCTACACTTACCAAGGATTTCACTAATTAAAACCACGGCTGTATTCCTAGAAAAAGTTCAGACATCCCAAGATCATGAAATCTAAACTGAAACCTTTCCATTCCCACACTGCACCTAACATCTATCAAACTATTGACCTAAGAGAAAGCACATGTTTGTCTAAAGTAGAGCTCTATGATGTCCTGATTAAACCCAAAAATGTCGATCGATAACCTCTTCTCGGATGAGTTTTCCAACACCATCAGAATCTGCATCTTTGCCAAGTGTCTCCATGACCTCAACTAAAGCTCTCAAGGTACTGAACACCTTTTTCCTCTCTGCATATCTGAGTCCCAACCTGCAGACAAAGTACTTTTGTCAGTGACCTCAGGACAGTAACATTAAAGAGCCAGACATTCCCTGTCCCCATTCAAGAACTGCAGGGGAAAGATCCATCTTGACATCAATTATCTAGTCAAGCAGCTATAAAGGAGTAACGTCAGTTTGCAATTTCGTGACAAAAGAGAGTAAGAGAGCAATCGCGAAGAAAATACATTATAAGCAGCTAAAAGACATATCCCAAAAGGGAATCTCGAAGAACAAGCATTAATTACTATCATTTTCATGAAGGATAAGAATTCAAGAGCTGAGGAGTAAAAGGAACTTCACAGTTGACAAAAACCCATACACTTGGAAGACTTTCACCTTCACAGACTACAAATTGCCAACTTTGTTGATTCATCAGTTTAAGGCGCATCTAGATTGACTTCTACTTTTTCCTTTCTGCGGAATCAAAATCTTGCAACTCATGCACTTCAATATCTTTTTTCAACCCTGAACACCCAAAACTTTCACAACACATAAATTTGTCACGTAGATTCACATAGAATGTTTTAAGATTTTTTGAATTTTATATATATTTTTTCATTTTTTGGTGAGAAGGTGAAGAAGTACTTTCGGATTTTGCAGCCCCCCAATGTCACTGGAATACATCTAACTTTCTGAAGATTCAAGGGGTAAAGATGATACACCCTCCATTGCCAACTTTGTGTTTTTGCCATTCCAATATTAAGAATCCATTTCATCAGGCATTATCTTTTGTGTAAGCAGTAGTTCCCGAAAGCCACTAGTCTTGCTCTCAATGAACATAATATCCTATAAATATTAGGATTAACTGGTTTCATCAATCGAGTCACATCCTACAAAAAGCCCATGATCCTTGAAATCATGGGGTAGTTCATGTAATAAAACATTATGCTAGGCAATCAAGACAGATAATGAGTAAATGAGGCAAGCAGAAGTTCTCCATACTGTCCGAAATTAGTACTATAGCTCCCGGATTCAAGCATTCTTTGCTCTTCCCTCTGCATATCATCGACTCTATTGCGCCTCTTGTAGCGTTGATAGAACTCCCACAAGTTTTCCATATCCCGATTGCGATCGATTGGCGCCCCATCCTTCTTGGCAAGTTTTTGCTGCAGAAGGATCCAGTTTTTCAGACTACGACTATAAAACCCAACAAAAGAAAAGAAAAGAATAAAAAGAACAACCGCCACCGTCCGGAGTACTAAATCTGATAGCAAGAAATGACGAAACTCGAAAGAGCGGCCGACGCCTCAATTCATATCCAGTCGTCCAGTCCCTACCTTGATAATAGACATCAAGCCAGTCTTAAATTGGAGAACGCCTCGACCTTCACTACCGGGATCCAGATTCTGAGCCATCGAATACGCCTGCTCGCATACTTCAGACCAAAAAAAAAAAAAAAAAAAAAAAACGGGAGCCGAGAATCAGATAGATAAATGCTCGGAGCTACAGCAGGAGCGACAGCTCGGGAAGGGGGGAAGAGAGGCCCTTACGAATCCGGGCGACATTGGGGTCCTCGGCCTGAATCTCGTCGGCGGTCTGCAGGATCATGTCGATGTTGGTGGAGCGGGTGAGGGAGGGCGGGACCGACCCGGCGATGCCGCTCGGGGTCCGCGCGTGGCCCGGGCGGCCGGCGGCGAGCTGCTCCCTCCGCAGCGCCGCCCTGACCAGCCTATCCCAGCTCTCGCGTGCCCTAGCCATGGCTCCTCCCACCGGCGGGGGGGGGGGGGGGGGACGGAGGCCGGAATCCCGCGGCCGCGCGCGCACGTGTGCCGCTGCTGAGGAGCGACGCCAATCGGGTCCGTTCGGGTCGGGTCGGAATCCGTCGACGGCGGAGGGTGCGGATCTGGAAGCGAGCTCCGGAACAGTGGAAAAGCGAAGTCGGAAAGAGAAAGAGGGAGAGAGGGGTTTGAAATTCTAAAGAAGAGGAAGAGGTTTTAGTGCAGAGAGATGAGAGAGAGAGAGAGAGAAGATCGAAATAGAAAAATGCGGAGGTCGCGGGAAGAGCACGAAGGCGAGGAGGAGCTCCGAAATTACGGATTCGCCCCCGCGGGGAAGTGCTTTTCGGACGTGATGGGGTTTGCGTCGGTTTCGACGTGTCCTTGTCCTTGCGGTCGATGAACGACTTCGGGCATATCATGAGGTACGATGATATGTTTCTTTTCTCATGTTTCTTTTCCCTTTTTGGGTTTTGCCAAATGGCGGAGGCCGATTTGACCCGCGACTCTTTCTCCGTGCGCGTTTGGATATGCGCGTAGAAATGGGAAAAATGATCCGAGGAGTCCTTAAGGACTAAGGCAACTGAGGATGCTTCTTTGAGTTGATGTGTGACAGGTGGGTCGGTTTCAAAAATATTTCAACTCAAATTGATTTACTTTTATGCCATATAAACTTAGTGATTCGACTCGTTTTATTATAATGCTTTTGAATTAATCTGAGGTAATGAAATGAATAGGCAAATGCGAAATTAAGTAAGGACAAAAGAGTAAATGAATAGTTATAGAAATGAATCAAATTTAAATAAATTACAAACACTATTTAACATCCATATTATTTCGAGTTTATCATTCTAAAATATATTTCGATAGATTTATTATTAAGTCCATATGGATCTCGCACTTCAGGCTCGTTCACGCTTAACTCACAATCTTTCCGTAGTCCAATCATCCTTGTCTTCTTTTCCATTGTCAGGTTGAACTATTATCTTAGGCCTATGTTGATTCCCCCGAGTGCCATAATGTGTTGCCAAATTAATAGGCCGCACGATATCCCAAACTAAGGGTCCATTCATTTTACGGAAAATCACTTTCGAGAAAATATTTTCTGGAATTTCTCAGTGTTTGGATAACAAAAAATAGATGGTCAAATAAAATCTTTTCTAATCAATAGAAAATCTCCCCATCAAATTGTGGAAAATGATTACCTTTTTTGAAAAGATGAAATCATTCTCCCATGTACAATCTTCTACTTTCCTTATTTATTTATGCCCTTTTTCTCACGAAAACCTTCTAATCTCTTCTCCTCCTCTTTCGACACCGATGATAAGACAGAGCATCCCCTCATCTAGCGATGCTGGATCTCCGCCCTTCCGAAGCCCTGGGTTTCTAATCCTGTCCTCCTCCTCCTCCTTCGACGCCGACAATCAATAGCGGCGGAGCGTTCCCTCGTCCAACAATGCTCGATCTCCGCAACGTGCCTTGCTTCCTCTTCACTACTAGTCGCCGGCCACGGCTGCAGGTTAGCTCAAGCCTCGCCCCAGGCCAACGAGGCTCTACCTAGCCCTAGGTCGGCGAGGCTCCACCTAGCCCGATTTGGTGAAGCCGAGCTCGAGCCTCGCCAAATCGAACGAAGTGGAGCTCTCGTTGGCTGGGGCGAGGCTTGGGCCTCGTTCGAGCTTGCCAGAGTTTCGCCAAGCTTTGGTGAGCTCAAACGAGATCGGCCGACCCTCAAACTCGCTGGATCTAGCGACGGGGTCTTGGTTGGCCGCAGGTAGCCATCGTCGGCCATCGTCGGAGGAAGGAGCATGCGACAATGGAGGAAGGAGGAAGGAAAATAAAAAGGAAAAAGAAAGAAAAATAATAAATAATAAAATTTTCAATTTTTTAAAAGTACAAATAATAAAAAATTCATTTTAAAAAATATATTATATAATAATAATAATAATAATAATAATATTATTATTATTATTATTTTTATCAATTAAAAATATTAAAATTCAAATTTTGATATTTTTCCAAAATAATTAAATTAGCTAACAAATGGTGGAAAATATTTTCAACTCAAAGTTTAAGTTTCGGCAAAATACTGGAAAATAGAGTCATTTTCCTGGAAAATGACTTATAGGAAAATGTTTTCTGAAAACATGATATTTTTCGCGAAACGAACGGACCTTAGATTGATAACAACTCGAAATATATATGTTCTTCTAGTGGAAGGTTGGCTCATTACTTGCCGAAGTTCGTACTATTCCACTCGAGTTTGTTGCCAAGGGGCCTTAGACTTAAAACTCACTAACTTGGGTTTCGTTTGCCGTAAAGAACAATGCATTCTACATACATAAACAACATTTTCTTCAAAGCAAATTATGAAGTCCACTTCTGGTGATAGGCGGCAGCCAATGGGCTATGCAGCGGCGGTTGGCAGTGATGGTCAGCGGCCGGCGATCATGTAGCGGTGGCAGGCGACAACGAGCGGCGGCGATTGGCAATTAGTAATCCGTGAGCAAAAATAAAAAATGAATAAATACAAAAAAGAAATTGTTTCGTACCAAACGTATTTTTATTATTTTTCTATTTCTAGAGTAGAAATTTCGTGAGTTACTAAACATCTTCTTTTACTTAGAAATTATTCAGAAATTATTTATCGAAATAGAAATATAAAAGAACTATTTGTGAAAAGAAACGCTTCCTTAACCAAGAAGTATTACCATGAACACCTAAGTTCATGCCACGAAGCAGGTACGTAAATCACAGAGTTCACAGCAAATGAAAATACTTAAATCATGCAGGGTCCTGCTTGATTGATTCTCATAGACCTGGCCCTCACAACCCGAGCATATTCCCGATCAGAAGAATGACATTCTCGTAAACAGTCTGAACGCACGGATATTAAATAACTAGCCGGGCATTTTTTTCCTCAAAGAAAACTTAACCCCAAAAAGCCTTGCATGTTTGAACGGACCGAAGACAAACGCAGTCAAACTAAACTAACACTTCTAGAGAAGTCTGATTAAAGCCTTGGAAGAAAACATCATTCGACCTCATCCACGCACGAACCATCCCGATGATACTAAGATTGGTTTTCGGAGGGAAGCTGATTCTCTTTCATTTCAAAGGGTTTCAGCAGCTCAAGGATGCAGAATCCATTTCTAGTGTTGAAGAAAAAGATGAAATGGTACTGCTCCTTGATCAGGAAACCGACACCAAGCTCCACAAATGCGCATGATTGATGACAGTGCAAGGTATAAGGCATCAAGACAAGTCTCCCGCAAAAGAAGAAGGCTACAGTACATTAAAACTTCAAGTTTAAGCCAACAATCGATGTCTCAAGGAATATTTTAGATCCCAACCTTCCACGAAGAAACCAAAACTTCTGCGTCTACTCTTATATCAAAGGCACAACCCAAAAACCAGGATAAAAGACTCAAGAGAGCTTGATCCTAAGGAAAAGCAAATGCTCGATATCAACCCTAATTCATCCTCTGGGCAGCTTCCTTGGCAAGAACCCGTTCTTTTGCCTTGGTCTTGGCCTGGGATTTAGAACCCATGATTCCACCACCCCACTTCTTCCTGAACTCGTCATACTTGTCATTGAAGTTAGCCTGAAAAAACAAATCACAGATATCAGTATCATAATGCAGAATTCAAGAGACCTATAAACGGGACTCTTTATCCTCATTCTGCAGATGCAGAACTTCCGTACCTTAATGGCTTCCAAGATTTTGCTGAACTCCAGCTTGTCTTCGTTTTTCACCGTCGTCAGGCACAATACAGATGCAGTTTTCTTATGGACAATCTACAGAGATACAGAAATGATGTTGAGGAGACAGTTGCTAGAAATTCAGAAAACAAGGCAACCAGAGGCAGTGCAATTACCGTTCCCAAGCGTGCCTTGCCCTTCACAATGCAGTATGGAATTTCCATTTTCCTGCATAATGCTGGAAGCCACACAACCAGCTCGATTGGATCAACGTCATGAGCAATAACCACCAATTGTGCCTTATTCTGCAAGGAAATTTATTTGACTTAAATTTACTTTCCAATATGGAGAGAAGAAAAAAGAACCCACCAAAAATACAAAAGTAAAACCTGCTCGATGAGGTAAGTGACGTGATTAAGCCCATATTTCACAACAATTGGTTTTTTGGCCTCAACAGTTTTGCCTTCTGCCTTTGCCTGAGCCTCTTTCAAGAGCCGCTCCTTCTTTGCAGCCTTGTCCTCGGGCCTGTACTTGAGAAGCATCTTGAATAGGTTGGTTGCTGCATAGGCGTAAGACTTACTGATTGAGTTTGCTCCAATGAAACGAATAAAAAGGTAGGCAGGCAGGCAGGCATACATGTGCATGCACACATATGCACCATGCATTGAAAAGGAAAAGAGTAAAACAAGCCGACGATTCAGATCACTATGGGAAAATAGAACAAAAAGAGGCAGAACATATTATGCCATTGCCACGAGTCCTAATGCCAGCACAAAAGCCACGACTGCTGAAGGAGATCTCCCCGGAGCTAATAAATATAATAGACACGAAATGTATGACAACAAGATATTAGTCTTTTGTAGAATAGTTGAGTAGGACTTGATGTAATTTGTGAGATACTCTCTCATTGTCGTATTACTCCATAATACCTAATCAATACAAGAAATATCTAACTGTGTGCAGCATTACAAGGAAAAACAGCTGGAGATCAAATCTAGACAGACACGAGAAATTAAAGTAGAACTCACATATTTATCTTGATAAGACTATAATTGATTTAGTCAAAAGCAACCGCCATGACGATGAAGCATGCTTACATGAGTCATAAACAACAAATCTACAAGTATGAGGATCAATACCATCCATATACAACACAATGTAGCTTCTAACAATTCACCGGTTGGAAAGCAATAACTTGGGAAGCTCGATAGGAATAGACCGACTTAATCTTTCGGAAACACCTATGGTGCGATAGACGAGTCACTATTTACTCCACACTGGAAATGAATTAAAATCACAAATTCAACAGCCAAATACAGTATAAACTGCGTTGCTCGCCCTATTGCCGATAATCAAACTTAGAAAGCCCCATCTTAACATGCTTCTGTCATTGCAGATTGCAGAAAGAACCTAACTAAATACTATCCCAATCAAAATCCCCCACACGTCAGAACTGCGAAAATAGCAAACCGCAGCAGTCAGCAGCCAAAAAGGACGCAGCGCGTCGTACCCAAGTTCTTGTCGAGCGTCTTGGTGAACTGGTTAAGAGCCGGCGGGACCTTCAACCTCTGCCTCAGAATCCTCCTCTTCCGCTGAATCTGGACGGTCTTCGGGAACTTGACGAACCGGGTCAGGTCCCTCTTCGGGGGCAGGGCGCCCCCGATCCCGAACTGCTTCGGCCGCTTCTCGAACAGCGGGTTCGTCACCTTCTCCTGCTTCTTCTTGCCCGCGACCGCAGCCTTTCCGCCTCTCTTGGGACCCTGCAGATGCCAACAAAGCGACGCGAGATGATGACGTGAAACGAGACCATTTTTTACGAGAAAAACCGGCGATCTCGACCGGAGGAGAAGGAGAGATCACCATGCTTGCCGAGTTGAAAAGGGGAGGGTTCAGCTCCGCAGTGGCGACGGCAATGGAGGGTGAGGATTTCCAAAACCCTAGCTTCGCCTCTTTATATATGGCTTGCGAAGAAGGAGGGAAGGGTATAGTGGATTGGGCTGATTTTTCGGGTTATCGGGCTGGGCTTTGTATTGGGCCTCTCGGGCCGTTGTGTTTCGGTCTGAGCTGTGTTGACAGTCGAGTGGGCTGGCTTGACCCGAGCCACGTGGGTTTCATGGTGACCCATCATGATAGAGATTCAAGACAAGTGTATTGTCCTCTCATTAGTCTTCCGTACTTTCCTTCTTATTATGATGCATTGGATAGGAACCAAATATGTGATAATATAAATTTTATCTTATTATGAATTTTTCTTAGTTACTAAACATAGTCTTTAAAGACTTTATTGGAGAAAAGTGAACATGCTTGTTGATAGTAGAGTAAGGTTTTACTAGTGACAGATGGATTAGATATCTCATCGTCATTGTCGAGATAAGATATTTCATATAAATAATCTGTTTTAAACTTAATTTACAAAAATGAGTGGAAGGTTATAAAGAGATGGGAGCATCAATGCTGGTTTCATATATATTTTTTATCATATTGTGTAAATGTTTCTCCATGCAACAAACGTACTATCTAAATGAGATAAATCATGAATCAATGAAAACAACATGCATCCGGGTTCCACTGATCATTAGACACGTGATTTGTGTACTAGAGAATAAGCTACATAATTGAATTTCCACATTCAAAGCGCATTGAATTCTTGTTTATGATGTTTTTCAATATTGCCAAAGGATTTGAAGAAGAAATCTCCAGAACACAAAAAGAATAGCTCTTGTGCCTTTTACCAGTGAATAAATTACATTTCAACGGTCATAGTTAAGTGCATACCGTGTGATTATGTTCATAAACTTGATTAAATAAGTATTAATGACCGTTCCAGATTTGAATTCATAACGCCCATATAAAGCGGTGAAGTTAACTTATCCATTTGATTACTAATTCGTGGTTTACGTAGTTATTAATGAAATTGCATGTACAAAAAATTAACAACCTTATTGAAAAGTAACCATTCCGTTTAAAGTTGTCAATCAATCTTCCTTTTAGCTAGGAAGATATGTGGTTGATTTCATTTGTCGGATTCCTTTATCGGCTTTCATACATTGTCTCTTTTAAAATTGCTCGCTTCAGTCAATGATGAGGCCAACATCATATTAAACACTCACTATTTTTCTTTTAAATGATTTTCGCTTAATTTTTCTTCTATACCCTCCCATACGACAATAGCTAGTATCGAAATACCGACGTGAACTCTACCTTTCTTATCCGTAGGTCTTTCGATTTTCATCGAAACTTTTTTTCCCATGTGAGCAAAAATGGTAGAGGTGACGTAGCTCCATCACAAATTTTCTCTTTTGAGTTTTTTTTTTTTTTGTGATACAGGGAATCCCCATGCGTTGCTTTGCGGTGGAGTAAACCTAGAGGAGCAGTAGAGTCACCACCACTCTTGCTGTTTTGGGTAAGTTGTTTGATGACACCACGAATCAAACGCAAGACCTCTCATGAAAGGAAATTGTGCCCAACCAACGACGCTGTCATCATGGGTGGTAATCTTATGAGGTTTTTAAGAACCTCCTCACCTCCAAAAAGAGCTTCTCCCAGTTTAAATCCTAAAGGCAAAACTTTTTAGTAGAAAAGGTACCAAACTTCAACATGGTGATTAAGGTGATCTTCTTCATATATTTTTGAGCCCTTTCTTTCAAATTGCCCATTTATGGTAAGCCAGATCTGGCGGTGGACGGGTCGGTGCGTCACACGATCGTCGAGGAAAGCATTAATACCGAAAGCCTAACCCTCAACCGTCCCCGTCCCCGTCCCCTGCTAAGAATTTATGACACGTACCCCGCGTTCGATCTCCCGATGGCCTCCCGAATTAATGCCCGCCGACGGGATTCGCCCATCGCATCATCGGTCCGCAGTCGATTGCCCCGCCGCCCCCGAACCTTCCCCATCCCATCTGAAATCAATCGAAGTGGCAATTTAATTCGACCGTCGTCGCCTGCTGACAAGGAGAGCACGAGCCCGTGCCCAACAGACATGCCCTTCCCTAGATATAAGAGTTGCGTCTGTTTCGAATCAGGGCGGTTTCAATTGAGAATGACCATGGTTCCCTATTGTGAAATTTGAGAATCGGAGTGATAGGAACTTGTAGATTCCAAGTTCAAAGTTATATAAAGTAAATTTCAGGTTTCACGACGAGTAAATTCTAGATTTTTAGTTGGAGGAACTTAGAATTTATAATTTAAAATAAATTTTAATGTTTTTCTTGATCCATATCTTCACGCGATCTTATAATATTCTATACCATTCAATAATAAATGTATAATATGAAATCACTAGCTTGAACTTCCATTTTATAACAAAGACATTTTATGTCATTAATGTTCATATTTTTTTTGGTATAAATATAAATAAAAGCTATTGTTAATAAATTGTACCGTAAGTGATGATCATTAAATGTTATAATTAATTATAATCGTTCAATTAATTATATAAGTAGAACTACTATAGATTCTGGAATCTATAACAAGATAGGGAGTAGGTTATAAAGTATGTAGGTTAGGTTCTATGTTTTAAAAAATGAACACCTATTTCAACAAATAGGGTTTTAGATTCCAAATGTAATCTATATAAAACCTAAAATTGCTCATTCCTAGTTCCAACTTAGAATTGAAAATTAAATCAAGACCACACAACTTGGTTCTAGTTCAATTATTAAGTTTAGGACTTGGCCCATTATTCCTTGTTAAGAGTTTGCTCGATTACTATGCACACCCCTACTAGAGATAATGAGAAATGATTATATTGGGCTTTCAGCGCACGGATCACATTTTTCAATGTGACTTCTCTTAATAATCAATCTTGTCTTTTTGGTTATTAAAATGTCATTCGTGTAGTTAAACATAATTAGCGTACCGCATGGCATGATAAGAATGGAGTGAAATCCACTTATAAGCTCGAATCTTAGCCTTCTGTCAAGAAACGTTGCATATCTCATGTTAATTTCGGAGCACTCGGCCGGTTCGACCGGTCAATCGCGCACCCCGAGTCACGGGCAAATCTTGGTTGGACCGGCATGTACCGGATCGGGTCCATCACGACCATGCTGGGGCCCACGCGGATCTCATGAAATAGATGCGCGACGTAACATAAATAGGCGGCACCGCTCCGGGCAAGGGCACCGACGAAAATGTCGCCGCCGCCGTCCTCCTCCGCTTCTTCTCTAGTTCTCGCCGCCCTCGCCGTCGTCACCCTGTCCACCCTCCTTTTCTCCTCCCCCGCCTCCGCCGCCGCGGCCGGCCCGCGGCCCCGCCCCTTCAAGAAGATCTACGCCTTCGGGGACTCCTTCACCGACACCGGCAACACCCGCTCCGAGTCCGGTCCCAGCGGCTACGGCAGCGTCTCCAGCCCCCCTACGGCGTCACCTTCTTCCACCGCCCCACCAACCGCTACTCCGACGGCCGCCTCGTCATCGACTTCGTGGCCCAGTCCCTCTCCCTCCCCTTCCTCCCCCCTACCGCAACATCTCCTCCTCCCCCTCCTCCTCCTCCTCCGCCGCCGCCGCCAGCGGCGTCAACTTCGCCGTCGCCGGCTCGACGGCCATCAACCACGAGTTCTTCGTGAGGAACAACATGAGCCTGGACGTGACGCCCCAGTCGATCCTGACGCAGCTCGCCTGGTTCGGCAAGTACTTGGAGAGCTACGAGGGTTGCAAGGGAGCGGCGACGGGCGGCGCGTGCGGCGACGCGCTGGAGGACGCGCTGGTCTGGGTGGGCGAGATCGGCGTCAACGACTACGCCTACACCATCGGGTCCAACTTCACAGGCGACACCATCCAGAAGCTCGCCATCACCACCGTCAACGCATTTCTGGAGGTAACTTCGAAAACGAAAACAGATAGACGAACGTGACTGCGTTTCGCACGAAGTAAATTTCATGACGGAGTTGATAAAGCTCGACATATAATTCAGTGCTCTGGCTCCGGCATTGGTGCCCTTCGAGCTAAAACTTTTACGTTAAACTAGCTAATTAGATCAGCTTTTCGCAATGTTAGTGTCGAATTGAAATCGCATTGTTTAGCTTGGTATTTTGCGGGAATGTGTATATATTTTTCGGCTTCATGGTCCTAGAGAGAAGAGTTTGGAGATCTAGCTCAGTGTCAACTGTTTAGAGAAGCAATGAAATAGTGCTGACCATGTCGAAGTGATCTGTCAATCCCAATCCTCAGACGATGTTCGAGCAGAGAGCGAATGTCGGGTTTTGTCCATTCATAAATATCTGTTCGGGTCTGCCGTAATAAACCCTCGACCGATTGATTTTGTGCCTTAATTAGGGAGCATGGCGACACCACTGGATCGAACCCGAGTGCTTTCTTTTTTGGCCAGACAGCAATTCCCTCGAGTCGAATAATCTCAATTCAATTAACTTAGGTGGGCCGATCATAAATGTATCCGCTGTAGAAACCTCGACAAACATTGAATAAGCGCTTGAACTTTCGGTTGGACGATGGCACGAATCATTAATGTCGATAACGTCATCCAAGTATCAATCTGATGCATTTTCACCATAGCCAGTAACTTCACAATGATATGATTTTAACTGCATTTACTTTGCAGTCGCTTTTGAAGCGGGGGGCGAAATATATGGTGGTCCAAGGTCTGCCGGTGTCGGGTTGCTTGCCCCTGGCCATGTATTTAGCCCCCGAGAATGACAGAGACGACATAGGCTGCGTGAAGAGTGCGAACGACCGAACCCACGCCCATAATGCCGCGCTCCTGGCCAAGATTTCCGACCTCAGGAAGCGATTCCCTGATTCTGTGATTGTCTATGCTGATTACTGGAACGCGTACCACTCGGTCATGAAGACCCCGGCCAAGTACGGCTTCAAGGAGTCTTTCAAGGCATGCTGCGGTACCGGGGACCCTTATCACTACAATCCGTTCGTGACATGTGGGATGCCGTCCTCTGACGTGTGCCCTCGTCCCTCGGAGTACATCAACTGGGACGGAGTCCATCTCACGGAAGCCGCGTACAAGGTGATTGCCGGCATGTTTCTGAATGGGAGGTACAGTCAACCTCCCTTTAGCTACTTGCTCGGCAAGAAACAGCACCGCGGATGAACTTGCTCCTAGCTATATAGCTAAAATGGGGATGCGAGTTGGGACGGGATGCCGTCGAGCTCTGCATCGGCCTCGGCAATAATGAATATAAGCTTCTTATAGCGGGAGCTATCCTATATACAGGACCTGTATTACGGGTTGAATTAGAACTTCATGTTGATGCAGATCACATGATGCTAATACTATGTATGGAGTTTCAGTATTTCAACCGTTGGGATGCTAATACCATGCTCAGTAATTCTGCGAAATGTGAAACCGCAGCAATATATGGGTTAAATTACATTTTAGGGTCCTGTATGTATTGAGAAGTTCGCTTTTGGTCCCTGTATAACCGGATTTTCACATTTCTAGTCCTTATGGCTTTACCATTTTCGACCCCGATTAAGTATTCCCATCAAATTTCTGTTTGAAACCCTCCAAACTATTGGATCAGCTTCGACTTTGGCCTGCAGCGCTTCTGTATACAATCTTCTAAAATAAATTACTCTTTCAGTCTTCATATTTGGTGTTACATAAATTTTTTTTGGGTTTTTGGTGTCACAAATAAAAAGTTTAGGGTAAATGTTAAAGTTCGGGGTTTTTGGTATTGTGGAAAAAGTTTGGGTTAAACATGTCATAGTTGGCAAAGTTTAGGATTTTTGGTATCACAAAAAATAATTTAAGGTACATGTGTCACTTTGGACAAAGTTGGGGGGTTTTTTGTGGCTTTTCTAAAAAAAAACTAAGCACTTCAAGTTAAGCAATAAATTTTAAATACTGATTGACATAAGTCTTGAAAACCTCTAGTGAAATTTGCTTGATACAATATGGAGTTTAAGCAACGAGTTCGATAGTTTTGTTTCTAACTAATGCAACTGAATGTTGGAACAATCATATTTCACAAACTCATCCTTGTAAAAGCGTGACAATGTAATATTATGTTATAAAAAGATCAAGTGACCGAGACTAATTTACGAAAGGTAAGATTTGGTGGTGCATCTAGATTTCATACATTGTTCGTAAATGAAAGAGGACTATCGCTTTATAAAATTTCAAACTCAGATAAGGGTTCAGTTGGCCTCATATGATACGAATAAGTTTCTTTGTAGAGAAATTTGCGGTACAAACACAAGCAAATAATAAAGAATACTCGTTAGAGAAAGGGACAATATCGGTGGCCATTATTTTCTTGCTTGCAAATGAAAGAGACTAAGAAGAGATTTGCTGAGTTCGCGAACAAATCTTTGTGGAGCCCCATAGGGAGTAGCAATTAGATAGATTATAGGGACAAAAGAACAGTGCAAGTGCCGAAACTTAGCTTTGCAAGGGGGACATTTAAGTGCTAAAAGTTATAAGAGATATACTCAAGTGTCATTTTTTTAAAAAAAATTGGGACACCTGAGTGCCAAGTCGGTGACTCTAGCCAAAAATCCTACGTGACAATTTTCTATTAATATAATTTGTCCACATGACTCATTGGGAGTTGGGTGAGTAATAAAGAGCTAAAACAATGTCGTCGTGTCTCGAATTTGAATTTGAATATAAATATTAATTAAATTAAATTTAAAACTAAATTATTATTAAAAAAAAGATGACAAGATGGCGAGGATTGTGTAAGCCCTCGCTGCCACCTCACCATTGTCGTTAGGAAGGGCCACCGACGGTGGAGGAGAGTCGACCGGGGTTATCGAGCTTTGGTTGGGCCAAGGGCCAACGACCCTTGCTCAGATTTGCATGAGGGCTTGCAAGCCCTTTTTGTCGGTCGGCCGGGGTTGCCGACCCACGGCTAGGGCTTGGCAACCCCAGCCGACCCTCCCACCTTTGTTGTCGGCTCTTCCGGCGATTATAAGGCCTAGCAAAGCCCTTGCAATTCTATCATCTATTTTTTTTTTAATTTAGTTTAACTAACTTTAATATTAAAAATTCAAATCCTAATATTATTTTAAAAGAAGAAGAAGTTACAAGCGTTGGGTGAGGGCTGTGCAAGCCCTCACCATCGCCTCGCCACCATTGTCGAGAAGGGCCGGCAAGGGTGGGGGTGGGGTTGACCAACATCACTAGGCCCTAGCCGGGGGTTAGTGGCCCCCTAGCCAGCGGTGGCCCTAGGCCCAACCAGGTCAGGGTCACCGGATCCAGGGAGGGCCGTGACCCTAGCCCTAGATTTGGGTGAGAGCTTGCAAGCTCTAGTTGCCAGCCGACCTAGTTGCCAGCCGACCCACCCTCCATCGTCGTTGGCCCTTCTTGGTGAAGGTGGGGAGGTAGCGGCAAGGGCTTGCATAGCCCTCGCCTAATGCTTGCAACTTCTTCTTCTTCTCTTTAAAATAAATATTACTAATAATTTTAGTTTTCAATTTAGTTAAATTAATATTTATATTAAAATTCAAACTAAGGCAAAACGGCATCATTTTTTTTTTTAGCCATGTCAACATGCAAACAATGTCATTTTCGGCTTATTTAGTTATGTCAGCATGCAAAACGATATTTTTTTGCACTTGTCTCGCCAAAGAAACACCACATTAGCATTTGGCCAGATTTTTTCACCGTTTGCACTTAACCGATCCATTTTGCTCTGATTTTGGCACTTAAGGCCGCGTTTGTTTTCGTTTTTTTTTTTTTTGTTTTTAAACAATTTTTGTTTTTTTGTTCTTTTGTTCCCATAAATAAATGTGGAACAGAAATAAGAAACAAAAAAATTATGTTTCTTATTTTTGAAACACATTTGAAGAACAAAAGAGGAACAAAAACATAAGTGGAGCTGTTTCTTTTCTATTTCTTGCTTAGCCCTTCGAACACCGCACGTCTCCTCTTGCATCTTCTCCACCGTTGTCTTCTTCGGTGCCTCCCACTCTTTGGCGCCGACAGCCGCTGCTCCTTCACCAGGTGAACTTGCTCATTGCTCCTCCTTCACTGGTCCTCCTTCACCGATATCTAACGGGGCCCTCGCAGATCTGGGCGATGGCTGTCGGAGCTCGAGCGTGACAGCTCACTCGAGCCAGCGCTTGCCTAGATCTGCGAGATGCTTGCTCGAGCGAGCTCGCCCAAATCTAGGGCACTGTTGCTCGCCAGATCTGCGACAGCGGCTCGTCTGCTCGCTCGAGATTTGGATGAGCATGCTCGCCCAGATCTAGCGAGCAACGGTGCCCTAGATCGAGCGTTTGCTTGCAGCGAGCCCTGCTCTACTCACACGCTTGCTTCTTTTCTCAAGCAAGTAGACGGTCACTGCTTTGCTCGCTCGCAGTCGCTCGAGCGTGAGCAGCAGCGAGCGTCTGCTCGCTTGCTTCTCTGCTCAAGCGAGTAGAGCAGCAGGCCCTACTCGAGTTGCGAGCGAGCAAAGCAGCGAGCGTCTGCTTGCTTGAGCATGAGCAGCAGCGAGCGTTTGCTCACTTGCTTCTCTACTCGAGCGAGCAGAGCAGCGAGCCTTGCTCTGCTCGCTGCTCATGCTCGACCCAATAAATCGAAAAGTAGAACCATTAAGATTAACCAAACCGGCAAAGGCCAATCCTATTTCTAATTCTCTCCCATCTCCTCTCGTCTTCAAGGTGCAACGGTGACGGCGACGGTGACTGTGATTGCGACGGCAATAGGGACGGCGACGGTGGCAGGGACGGCGACTGCAACGGCGACAAGGATGGCAGCCGATTGAGGGACCGGTTGTTCCGCCACGCCCTTTTCTCTTCTTCTCCTTCTTCATCGGCAGCGGCGACTCGTGGAGCTGTGTGTTGTGCTGGGTCGAGCAACGGCGATTCGAAGACTGACCCTTTTGTCCTCACGACGCCACTCTACTACGTCATTGTTGTTGATGCCATCGCTCATTTTCAGGTTTGTCTTCAAACATAGTTCGTCTTTCATTGCCGACGTTCCTTTTTGTTTTTTTTTGTTGTTTTTTGGTTGTCTGCGAGTTATGGGCGTCGGTAAAGGCAAAACCCATGTTTCTTGATCCCCTTTTTGGTGTCATTATCATTAAGATTAAGAGTAGAGATCAGTGTCAATAGTCAGTTGTTTCTTTTATCAGAGTAGATACAAATAAAGAGTACCGGTCTATTGCGGTTGAACTTTTGCCTAGATGCAAATTAATGATTCTGCCTGTTGCTAGTGGGGATGGGTTTTGTTCCTTAGACAAAGCTATTGCTTTGAAATTTGTTCTTTAGCATTGGTTGTTCGTAGTAAAATAATGCACTTTATTCATCAAGATTTGATTTTTCTTTTGTTTAAGCTGGGGTTGGATTGGAAAATTAGCTCTAGGAATCACTTCTACATAAACAATAACTTGGTTCTAACTTCTATTACTTCATATTAAAAAGGCTTACAATTATAATTCTTTTTTTTTTTTCGTGGGCTATAATCCATTTCAAGCGTGAATTTATTTTCCTCTGGTGCTCCATAGGAATCCTTCTTGTTTATGCGCTTGAATAACTTCATGGGTTTTGGTTTCGGTTACTAGATTCGGAATCACTTCTGACGTTTTGTTTCTTTGACTTGAGTCGACCCACAAACCTAAGCTGTCCAACACGAAGGTAGGTTTTCCTAATGCTGATAAAGTTTGTCTGAATTACTTTGATCTCTGAGCTGAGAATGGAGAGAGTTGCACTTGCGATTTTTGAACCATTCTGTTTTGGTGAGCTTGTTCATTAGGTAGGTGAGAACCATAGTTTAATTGCTTGGGGATTTTTGCAGAGCGCTGAGGAATTGTGCTCGACCAGGATGGTGACCTTGTTTTAACAAGGTGAGACCGTGAGTGTCTTTTCTTATCTCCTTCTACACCCATTTCTAAACTGTACATGCATTTCAATTTGCTTTGAATTTGCCAGCAATCCTGACTAGTCTGTCGTGAGAATTCATTCGATTGAGAGTTACGAAATCGATTTTGGTCCTGGGTTGCCCATTGTTTAACCACACAATGCTCACATGGTTTGCTTTTGCATCCTCTTTTTCCTACAAAATGGCGATGATGACTGGACATTTTTTGACGTGCAGAACCATCTTCGCATTGTTTCAGTGTGATCATATAGCATAACATCACTTCTTCTATCCCGAATGTCAGGTTGCAAGTATTAGTTACATTCATGATCTTCTCTTTCGGTATGTTGTGAACTGCTTGACATTAGATGCCTTTTTTGTTTTTGTTTTTTCCCCCCATTTGTTCAGGTTTGGAAAGCTGAACTAGCATTATCTGATTTCGTGTCCACTTCTTCTGAGTTTGACAAAGTCGTTTCGATGGAGCTTGGTGCTGGAACGAGTATGTTGGTTTTTGCTGCTTGCTTGATTATGTCAGGCGATACTGTTCCAAAAAACTAAAGTGGCTTTAGAATCAATTGGTTCCAAATGAATGTTGGGGATTATACATTATGCGAGATCCTTGGTATCTTATGGCTATAATGCTTCAATTTTTTCTCTTTAAGTTATGGATTTGTAGAGAATGGAGGGCGTTGTTTAGTCGTTGCCTTATTGCTTCTTGTCTTGAATTTTTCTTTACTTAAGGTACATCCTCACTCTATCTCAATTAGTTGTCTCCTTCCTAGGTGAACAGTACTGGTGTTGGTGGATCCATTATCGACGCTGATGCTTTGAGAATTTCGGTGGATCCATCCAAAGTTCCGCATTGCTGGTGCCAATCCACGAAGACATATTCTTTTTCCCTTGCTCTGTCCGAAATTTGCCAGTCCCTGCCACATAAATCACAATTTGCTGACTTTGGAAAGTCATTTGCACGCTAAGGTTGGCATTTTGGCTTCTTTTTTCATTGTTTTAATCTTAGAGATCTTATAATTTAGTTGGACCGTGCACAAAATAGGATAGGGTATACGGATCCATATAGGTTACCATGCTGATTTTGTGTATGGCGTGTAGTTCTTATAGTTTTATGTTATTGATTTAATTCATAACTCATGTGATGCTCAACTTGTCGAAGATTCAATGGCATTTGAGAGACACTCATTCAATGCAAAGTGGACGGACTCCGTAAGCAATATACTTATCGGTTTATTGGTGGATGAGGTCAAAAAGGGAAACCGCACCTCTTCCACTTTCAACAAAGCGGGGTGGAGGAATGTACGGTCTAAACTCAGTAGACAGACAGGATTCCAATTTACCATGGTACAGCTGGGGAACAAGGTCAACAAACTGAAAAAACAGTATGGTAGTTTTCACAAACTCATTTCTCAGTTCGGATTTGATTGGGATAATGTGAACAAAAGAGTTGTTGTCGACGACCCAAGTATATGAGAATCTCATATCAAGGTATTTCTTAACTTTATGGTCATTTTGATATCATTACAGATGTCAATTTTAAAATGTATGATTATATTGCTGAAATGTCATTATTGTGAAAATTGTAGAATAATGTCGAGTGGGCAAGATTCAGGAAGAATGGATTTCCTCAGTATCATAAGTTTTGTATTGTTTTTGTGGTACATATGTTACTGGAGATCACGTCATAGGAAGTGCTCAAGATGTGAATGTGTCGGATGATGATGATAATGTAGGTGGTGACAATAGTGGTGGCGATGCTTATGGTGTCAATGTAGGTGATGACTATGATGGTAGGAATGCAAATGATTTTATTGGACACCACAGTGATGACAGACTCTTTACAACAGACGATGCTGGAACTTCAGTTCGTGGAAAGCACAAATTGAATAGAACTCCAAATAGTAAGCGGAGAAGAAAGAGTAACCAATCTGGTATTGTTGAAACTTGTAGAGCCATACAAGATTTTCTGAAAGTTAGGTCATTAAGTCAATCTAGTGGTGGCTCTGCGAGCTTAGGGACTACACAACCACCTATAGATCCTTTCTTCGTATCTACTGTGGTCTATATTCTACTAAGTATGCCCGAGATAGAGCAAGATGTTTATAATAAAGTAGTGGAACAAGCATGCGCCAGTTGTGAATGGAGGGAGGCTTTCATTACATCCACACCTGCAAGGAGGATTGGACTTCTTCAATTCCTTTAGTAGATATTTGGAAATATACTTTCATGAATTGCATGGAGTTTTATTAGACTGTATAACTTATATTATCTATTAATCTTTAGTTTATTCAAATATGATTAGCGTTGACCCTCCCTCCACCATTGTCGGCTCTTCTTGGCGAAGGTGGGGAGGCAGCGGCGAGGGCTTGCATAGCCCTCGCCTAATGCTTGCAACTTCTTCTTTTTCTTCTTCTCTTTAAAATAAATATTACTAATAATTTTAGTTTTCAATTTAGTTTAATTAATATTTATATTAAAATTCAAACTGAGGCAAAATGACGTCATTTTTTTTTTTATTCATGTCAACATGAAAACAATGTCGTTTTTGGCTTATTTAGTTATGTCAGCATGCAAAACGATATTTTTTTGCACTTGTCTTGTTGAAGAAACACCACATTAGCATTTGGCCAGATTTTTTCACCGTTTGCACTTAACCGATCCATTTTGCTATGATTTTGGCACTTAAATGTACATTTCCTAACTTTTGATATTTAAGGGTCTGTTTGGTAAAAATTATTTCCGTTCCCAAGAACAATTATTTCTATTCTTTTGTTTCAGGAAACGGAAAAATAATAGAAACGTGTTTGTTAAAATTTTTGTTCCCGGGAACAAAAAACTTATTTTTTTGTTCCCAAAAATAGATTTGGAATATAAATAAAAAGTAGAAAAAAGTAAAATTTTGTTCCCGGAAACAATTTTTTCTTTTCTCTTCTCTTTTCTTCTCTTTCCTTTCTTCTTATTCCTTTTAGCCGGTCACCGACCTTGGCCATGGCCGGCAACCTCACCAGAGCAAGCTAGAGCTCACCTAGATTTAGTGAGGCTGAGCTCACCTAGTCACCGGTGAGGTTTGGCCTCATTAGGCCAGGGTGAGGCCGACTTCGCGAGGTCGAGCCTCACGGTGGCTAGGCGAGGCTCCGACAAGTTTGCCAGCCCTCGCCCAGCTGGTCGCCGGTTGCCGACAACCGGCCACAAAGGAGGAAGAAGGAGAGAAAAAAAAAAGAAAAAAAAGGGAAAAATATAATAAAAATATTAAAAATTAAAAGAAACAACAAAATTATACAATTCTACCAAATGCATTTCACCAAACACGTTCTTATACTCAAAATTTGTTCCCAAGAATAGAAAAAAAAAACCTTTTTTGATAAAAAATTGTTCCCGGGAACAGATTGTTACCAAACACACCCTAAGTGTCAAACACACCCTAAGTGTCCCCCGTGCCAAGTTTTGGTCCTCTAGGGGTTGGGGTCTCGATTATATGAGTTCATCTACTCAACCTTAAAAAAGAAAAGAAAAAAAAAGAGATGAGCTTAAGAGTATCTATAACACAATATTATGGCATTTATTGAGATATATTGCGAATTTATGATTTGTAGATGTTCTACTTACCAAGATATTTTTTGTCAGTTAGCTAAATTAATCTATGTAGAGATATAGGATTCAAGCGAATTGATCTGAGATATTTATGATCGGGTAGCCATTAGGTTCGGGCAATCATAGACAGTAAAGGACTCCAGGCGGATTCATCGAGACATCTAAACAGCTCTATCACTCGTTGGGACCTTATATTACTAGCTTATGAAGAGTCAAAAGAAAGTTGAACTCAATCCCATGGGTCAATGTGAGCTCACAATGATTTATTGCCGAGGACTCGAAGGCGGTTAATTTCTCAAAGGCAGAGAATTGTGGCTCGTTTAGTAACATTTCGTTTAAAAATTGTTCCTAGGGAACAAAAATAGAAAAAAAATATTTCTGTTCGGGGAACAATTTTTGAATAAAAAATGCGTTTGGTAAACTTGTTTCGGGAATAAAAAATGAACAGAAATACGTTTGGTAAATTTGTGTTCTTTTTTTTTGTTTCTTTTAATTTTTTAATATTTTCATTTTATTTTTATTTTTTCTTTTTTTCTTCTTTTAGCTGGTTGCTGACCTCAGCCATGGGCGGTGACCGTAGCCGACGAGGGCTAGTGGCCTCGCCCAGATCTGGCAAGCCTAAGCTCGCCCAACCTTGCCCCGTGCCGGTGAGGCTTGGCCTCGCTGGGCCACTGCTAGGCCGACCAGCCTCGCCGGTGGTTGGGCGAACTCGGTGGTTGGGCGAACTCGAGCTTGCCGGATCTGGGCGAGCTTGAGCTCGCCCAGCCAAGGTGAGGCCGAGCCTTGCTAGGGGCCGACAATGCTCCGGCGAGGTCGTCGGCCCTCGACGGCCGGTCGTCGGCCATGGCCGAGGCTAGCGACCGGCCAAAGAAAAAAGAAAAGGAAAAGAAGAAAAAAAAAAGAGAAGAAAAAGAGAGGAGAGAGAAAATTTGTTCTTAAAAATTGTTTCAGAAATAAGAAACACGTTTTTCTTATTTCTTGTTTTTGTTCCAAATGTGTTCCTAGGAACAAAAAAATAAATTTGGAACAAAAACGCAAATAAACGCGTTTACTGTTCTTTTTTTTTGTTCACGAAACAAAAAAAAAAAACATAAATTTTGTTCCTTGAAACAAAAAAAATAGAAATTTTGTTCATAAATAGAAACAAAGAACATTAACAAACAGGCCCTTGGTCTCTCACAATTTCCAATTTCTTACTCTTGAAGGCAAGTTAGTTGGCAAGTAATCAAACAAAACTTGGAGATCTGCACACGTATTGATTCCCAAAAAATGCAGTTTTTTTAGAAATTGTATTTCATTTCCTTGCAGACTCTTCTACTTCGTTTTTTTTTTTGGTGAAAAACTCTTCTACTTTGTTGTTATGCTAAGAAATCTAAAATTGACAAGCCTTTTCATATGTTTGGGTAAATTGACTAGCTCTGTGCAACCACAAAGAGATAATTGTAGCAAACTCTGTAACTCACAAATGGTATTTGAAAGCTTCTTCGATCGCTTGTTCTCATGGAGAGGTAATGATCTCAATTGCTTCAAGTTGCATATAGAACGTGGTAGCTCCTCTAAACTACCACATGACAAATCCAGATACCATAAGTGAGTACACTTGGAGATGCATATTCTAACAAACTCTTTAGCAATAGTGCCATCATTAACTTTGAATTCAAACCCACCACTCTAATTACACACAACTTCTTTAAAATTGGCTTTCTCAAAAAAGGTGGGACTCCACTAGAATTTAAGATTCCCTTTAACAAAGTACTTGAGAGCGAAACATACCGAATTCAATTTGAAAGCTCTGCACCAACAATAGAACAATCATTTTGGACCATAAATGTTGCAAAAGAATGGACCAAATCGTGCACTGTACAAAAGGACCTTAATTAAGACTACTCAACTACATTGAATAATTATCTTTGTGATAAATATTTGATGTACTCAACACCGACGTCTTCCATCGCTAATTCTTCCCTTGTTGAACTAATGAGTCCTAAAAATCACTGGGGTTTGCCTTAGTTAGTGGCTACCCTCTTATATGGGAAGAGGAAGGTAGGGGATTTGAATTCCCACTTTCTCATAGAGTTAGAGTGGGGACAATTTAGTTTCAGATGTGGATTTCGGCTCTTGAGCCCTACAAAGAGACAGGAAAAAAAGTTTGAGAGTGAAAGTTAGAGTATAATTGATAAAAAAAAAAAACTAATGAATCCTAAAGCAATCCATATCCTAATTAAATTATTGCTAGCAATTTCATATCATTTTGAGAAAAGTGAAAATGTGGCAAAATAACGTGACAGGTGAGATGGTAAACGATGGTAACTAAGCGTAAGTCCCAGCAGAATGTTCTTTTT
This sequence comes from Eucalyptus leucophloia subsp. euroa, assembly GCA_017140325.1. Taxonomy (NCBI): domain Eukaryota; kingdom Viridiplantae; phylum Streptophyta; class Magnoliopsida; order Myrtales; family Myrtaceae; genus Eucalyptus; species Eucalyptus leucophloia. Next base: position 1,022,908 of record CM029469.1, on the reverse strand, counting down.
TGCTTCCATTAACTTCCATGCTTTGCTATCTTTTATATGTGCCCAATACCATTCTTCATCCTTTGTGTAAAGTAGACTTCCCAAAGTTTTCACTAGGAGAGGAACTCTTTGTTATTTTTTTGACAATTTCATTTCTAATCTCGAGGAGATTAGGACGTGCTTGCTTTTCTTTTTTGTCAAACGCCCATTAATCAAACAAGACCTTAAAGTCTTCATGAGAAAGACATTCGTTACAGAGATGATTTGTGAATGGCGTGCTGTTACAATTATCTCGCTTTCGTTGGCTCATTTGCCTATCAAATCTCTTAATCTTTTCCATCGGTGGTGGTCGTTGCTCCACGCATCATTCAAGACAAGTAATTCAATCGGTCACCTCACACGCCTCGCGTAAAAAGCTCAATTTTTTTTTTAGTAGCGGGCTATTATTGGTTGGATTAGGATACACTAGATTGGGTTTATCACGATCGTCCATTTGGGCATTCACATTCCGGGGACTACGTGGATCTCATAAAACAGATGATTGTGACATATTCAATTCAAATTCATGCAAGAAATCGTCATTTGCAGACAGCATTAACTCTTGTGTGGCATATGGCGGCGGCGTGGCCTCCTATAGTTTTGCATAAGGAAAATGGAATTAAAATTAGGGATGGGATATTAAGGCTGCGCATGGTAACCTTCCCTAGCCCAAGAATTTCTATTCTTTTCTTCCCGGAACAAAAAAAGAATAGAAACCCGTTTGATAACGGCAACTTAGTTTTTTGTTCCCGGGAACAAGTTTAAGAAATAAGTGAATTTTTTTTTTCTTTTATTCTTCTCTTGCTAATCGCCATTGACCGCTGTTGACCGCCGTTGTCGTCGCCGCCGCCGCCCGCCCGCCCGCCCGCCGCCACCACCGCTGGGCTGCCCGCCCACGCATTGTCGGCCGGCCGGCCGGCCGGGCCGCCGCCACCCACCGCTACCCGGTCGCCGGAGGCCGACCGACCGTCGCCGCCGGCCGACCGCCGCCCATCGCCGCCGGTCGCCGGAAGCTGACCGACCGCCCGCCGCTGGCCGGCCGGTTCTGCCGAAGCCGACCATTGATTCGCCGCCCTTGACCGACCCGTTGCTACCGCCCGTCGCCGAAGGCCGACCGACCACCGCTACCGCCGCCGATCGTCGCCCGATTGCCATCGAAGCGTCGTCGCCGCCGCCCGACGCCCGCCGGACGACCGCCCGCCCGGCGTCCGGACGATCGACAATGGCCGATGGGTCGTGTGGCGGCGATCGGCGACAGTAGTCGGCTGGTGTGGCGGTCGTCGATGGCGACGTCGGCGGCGGCGGCGTCCGACGGTGGCGGCGGTCTACCGGCAAAAATAAAAAACAAATAAATATAAAAAAGAAACTGTTTTTTACCAAACGCATTTCTATTCTTTTTCTATTTCTAGAGTAAAAATTTTGTGTAGTTACCAAACGGGTTTTTTTACATAGAAATTGTTCCCCAGAATAGAAATAGAAAAGAACTATTTCTGAAAAGAAATTGTTCCCCGGCCAAGAAATGTTACCATGCGCAGCCTAAGAAGACGGAAGACACGAGACACAAATACCCCACGTTGCTTATCTAAAGAACTTTGAAAATAATGAATAATTTTAAAAATATTTTCCTATCATTTATAAAAATAAATGAATAAAAAATATTGTCATCAATCATATAAATATTCAATTATAAATTATTATCGATAATAAAAATTTATTTCATTGATTAATTACTTCAAGCGATACGAACGATTATTTTCAATTTTTCACAAAATAAATCAACATTCGTAGCCTTTGTCGCACGATGGTCATCAAACAATGGGTGAATGATACGAAAAATGTGAACAAGCCTAAATTCAAAAGACAAAACTTCTATTCCCCATTTATTTTTCGGTCAGATTCTACTCCGTCTTAGGCAGGCAAGCATATCTTTCACAGACATTTGTTGTTTTTGTCCGAAATTTAATATTTACATTGCATTTCATATCTTTTGTGCAGAACCCTCTTCCCTCTTAATAAAAATCAAAAAATACTTATTGTTGAAAGATATTTCGTTGTGTTTGACCAAAAAGAAAAAAAAGATATTTCGTTGTGGGAGCAATCCTAGCGAATGGTATTTTTGGCAATGGTCAATTTTGGTCTATGTACTTTGCTTTGGCAACAAAGTCCCTCTATTATTTTTCAAGCAAAATTTAGTATTAAAAAAAGAATATCCTCTTTGTTCTATATAATAGAATAATACAGATGTACGTACACATCATATGTCAAAGAATAACAATGTCATTTCGGTGTTGTTTGGAATGGAAACCAAAAAAAAAAAAAAACAGTACACGATAAAGAAAAAATAATAATATATTATTTGTTTTCGAGCATGAATTTTGTTGGTTAATAAAAAATCAAGAATTCTTTATGGAGGAAGTTGTTCTTTCTTTAATCTTCTCGAGAACTTATTCTACTTCACGAAGATTATATAAAGGGCAGATTTGGTGCCTATTTTTATCTTGCCTAAGTAGATTATCTTGAGTTACACATACATTATCTTGGGCTAAACTAAAAAATGACTATTTTGAAAACGAGTTAATGATGATCCTCCATGGATTCACCTATACTTCTTCTGTTTAAGCTGGGTTTTAAACCAAATCTCTCCTCAGGAGGATAGATGGGGCAATTCAGGTGAGATCCTATGTACCAAAAACAAAGGTCTTTGCAAAGTCGTAAGATCATGTATGGGGACTAACGCTTGCCCAATGCTAGAAGGTCTCCACGATTGGATTTCATATTTGAATAACCCTTGTAATTGTAAGAAAGTAGGTTTTTTAGCTATGGGCCTAGCAAAAGAAAGTACATCCGATCGAATATAATTATTTTGCTGTATCTAGACTGATACCAATTCAACCCATTTCATGAAAAAAAGTGACCAATTAACCAACGAGCACTTTCTTATCTTCTTATCGTTATCACACTAGGTAAAACTCCAAAAAAAAAAAAAGAAAAAGAAAAAAGAAGAGGATTTTTTTAGGAGAAGAAAGATCCCAAACTCTGCCAATTGTGATACATTTAATCCAAACTTTTTTTAATGACACAAAAAACCCTAAACTTATACTCATGTGACATATCTACGATAAACTCATATAGTGTGACATATTTACCCCAATTTTGTCATTTCTGGTACAAGAATCCCAATTTTTTTGTAACACAAAAAAACTCAAGAACTTGTATTTGTGCGATGCACTTATTCCAAAAATTGGGTGTTATATAATTTTTTTTTTTGGGTTTTTTGTGTCACAAATAAAAAGTTTGGGTGGATGAGTTACACATGGTTAAAGTTTGAGGTTTTTGGTGTTGTAGGAAAAAGTTTGGATTAAGGGGGTGTTTGGTTCCGCTTTCCCAAGGGGCTTTGAGCCCCCAAAGCCCCTTGGGAAAAATTTAAAGGTGTTTGGTTCGGCTTTCAAAGGCTACTTGACAAAATGTTTGCCTTTGGAATGCTGAAAGCCCAAAGCAGGTGGGGACCTGCTTTGGGCATTTCAGCATTCTCGGCATGCTGATGGGAGGCTTAATAAATTTTTGCTTATTCTCCATTTTACCCTCAAAATCTTGTTAAAACTCCAATTTTACCCTACCCCAAAACAAAACCCTACCTTCTCGACTCAGACGCTCTTTCCTCTCCTCCATCACGCGAATCGACGCTCTTTCCTCTCCTCCATCACGCGAAGCTCTTTTCTTTTCATCGATTCTCGCAGCATCCGTTCTCGCCGATTCTCACAGCATCGCATCCGCTCTCGCCGATTCTCGAAGCATCGCATCCGCTCTCGCCAATTATTTTTCTCTCCTCTCTCTTCTACCTGGTATGCCCCTCTCTCTCTCTCTTCCTCCCTCTTTATTCCTTTTCGTCGCTTGATGGTAAACGCTATTATCGGTCTTCTCGGTTTGTTCCCTCTCTCTCTCTCTCTCACACCCGATCCCTCTCTCTTTTCTCCCCCTGTTCTTGTTCGTCCGTTCGGGTGTTTGTTCAATTTCGATTCGTGGGTATGATTCTGTTTTTCTTGGGTTTGCGCCGGAACCGCGTGATTTGGTAGCGCACGCTAAGTGCTTGTGAAAATGTTTCTGTTGGAGCTGTGACCACCTTCTCTGACTTTGATTTGCTATTGAAGTACTGGTTATTGTCTCGTTTATTCTTCGTTGAGGCTTGGTTTGTGCGAGTGCCAGCCCCATCCAGGTGGTGCTATGCTGTGTTTTAGTTTTGAGCATCGGGTGTTAAATATTTCGGTGCATTTGGGCCTTGTCGCTGGAATTGGGTTTGGAATTCGATTGATCTAGGAATGTTGCGGTTTTTCAGTTCTTGAATTTCACACAGGGTTTGGTGTGCAATGGGTGTGTGCTTGGTGGAGTTTGCTAGCTGAATTTCGGGCTCTTTCGTTCTGTTATGTGCGAACTCGTTTCTCTCAGGAACGCCTGACCGAAGAAGGCGAGGACGAGTTGCTGTGTGGCGCCGAGTCTGGGTGGGTCGAAGCTCGGACGTGGTGCGATCACTTGGCTTCCTTGTGCTCCGATATCGTTCACATTCCGACCCCCGACACACCCTGCAACAAGTTGGTCTACGATCTTGCTTGCTTTGATTGATGCATTGTTATGGAAAAGTATGATTAGCTTGGAAAACTGGATTGTCTGCACTATGATGAGAGGGACTTCGAAAATTCCCTTGTAGGCATTGACCATGATTGCAAAATGCTTATACAATCGCCTAGTTTGGCATGAAACAATGTGGGAGAGTTGTAAAAGAACGAAAAGTAGGATCATATGATGTGATTGTAATTCCTGTATAGTTTGGTTATGTACTTTTCATTAGGCAATTGTTTTTGCTGGAATTCCACACAAGCTGGAGGATGCCCATGTTTTCATCTTGTTCATAGGTGAGAAATGAGAGCAGGCAAGTAATGGGAGCCCTTGCGGGCCTTTATTTGCCCTCTGCCCCATGATGGGCGATCGAACCCCATTTGGTTTTCTTTTTTCTTTTGGCTCGGTGGGTATTAATAATAATTGCCCCTTTTCAGAATGTCAATATATGCATGTGGTGGAATTTGGGTGTTGTTCTTCATTCGTGGATTATTATATCTTTGTATCCGATCTCAAATGTGGAGATTTGATTTCGCGCACATGGATTAAAAATCTTCTGGGCTACCAATTAGCTCAGCTTAGTTTTAGTTTTGAGTGAACACACGATGATTAAGTTTCAATTGAGTCTTTAGAAGTGCTTGTTGAGTGCTAGGAAGCTAGAGAGAGAGAGAGAGAGAGAGAGAGAGAGAGGTCTCAACTCTCAAGCCATGCTCCTTACTGACGGTGTGAGATTTGGCGATGGGTTGCTAATTTTGATTCGAAGTAGTCACGGATATGCTCCCACGAATGTGTGTCGCCCACCCGATCAAGCTCCAATGATTTTTCTTCATCTTGAGAACTCGTTTTGTTTTGTTGCTTGGTAGGTTTTGTGATGATTTGCAATTTTTTCGAGGAAAAATTTCAAGCAAAAGCCTAAAGTGTACTTATTTTTTCAAATAAAGATTCAAAATGGACATTATTTTTTAAAAATATATCAAGTAACCAAATCGTTTCAAATGAGGAATTGAAAATGCCAAACCGTTTCAAAAGCCTAAGTATAACGTATTTCTTTTTTCCAGACATATATGACCATGTTTACTATCATGAAATGACTCTTTCTAGTCAAATTTGTATGAGAGAAAGTTGGTTTTATTTCTTTTAATTAGGACCTCCCTTTTATATGCGGTACTTACTCAAAAAAATTAGCATCTACAATCAGTCGCTTTACCATCCACCGAATAAGTTCACTTTCCTTTTTTATATCATTTTTATCTTTGACAATCAATAGCCCAACTTTTTATCAATACACTAGAATAATCATTAATTAACGAAGATGATTAATACTGCAATAATTAAAAAAATATTCAAAGTTAAAAACAAACCTAAAAGAACCTTAAGATAAAAGTTAAGTTTTGCATTTAATTTATAATCAAATTCTTTTAATATAATTTTTAAATAAATTTACTAATATGTATCTTTTATATTACTTTCAACATTAAAATGTAAATTATTATATACTCATTATTTCTTTTTTGCAATTTTAAAAATACTAAAACTAAAACATTTAATTTGGTCACACCAAATAGCTTTTCAAATACAAGTTTACCAAACAGTTTTGCATTTCTCCAAAGCACTTTTCAGTTTTAGTTTACCAAACAAAAAGATTTCGGAAAACCCCTTTATCTCAAAGATATTTGCATTCTCCTAAGGCATTTAAGGAAAATTTGAAAAACGGGCCCTAAACGTGTCATAATTGGCAAAGTTTAGGTTTTTTAGTATCACAAAAAAATAGTTCAAGATACACGTGTTACTTTGGGCAAAGTTCGTGGGTTTTTTGTGGCTTTTCTCAAAAAAACTAAACACTTCAAATTAAACAATAAATTTTAAACACCGCTTGACATAAGTCTTGAAAACCTCTAGTGAAATTTGCTTGATACAATATGGATTTTAAGCAACGAGTTCCATAATTTTGTTTGCTAACTAATGCAACTGAATGTTGGAACAATCATATTCACAAACTCATCCTTGTAAAAGCATAATAATGTAAAATTATGTTATAAAAAGATCAAGCCACTGAGACTAATTTACGAAAAGTAAGATATGGCGGTGCATCTTGATTTCATACATTCTTCGTAAATGAAAAAGGACTATCGCTTTATCACGATCGTCCATTTGTGCATTCACATTTTGAGGACCACATGGATCTCATAAAACAGATGACTGTGATGGATTCCATTCAGATTCATGCAAGAAATTGTTAGTCATAGACAGCATTAACTCCTGCGATTCATATGGTGGCCGCGTGGCCTCCTATAGTTTTGCATCAGGGAAATGGAATTAAAATTAGGGATGGGACATTAAGAAGACGGAAGACACGAGCAAATACCCCACGTTGCTTATCTAAAGAACTTTGAAAAAAAATGAATAATTTCAAAAATATTTTCCTATCACTTATAAAAATAAATGAATAAAAAATATTATCATCAATCATATACATGTTCAAACATAAATTATTATTGATAATAAAAATTTATTTCACTGATTAATTACTTCAAGCAATATGAACGATTAAACCACCCGTTGTGATGGCTCCACTGGATAAGGCTCCGTTGATCCTTGCCATTAAGGTGAGAGGTTCGAAACCCAGTGGAGATGCTTGATGCCTTAACTGCTTGCATGGGGTGGTGGGTCATATAACAAAAAAAAGTTTATGATAGTCAATCCACCCGTGGGTAATTACTTCAAGTAGGGGCTTGGTGGTGGATTGCTGAACCAGTTTCTCCCGATGTATAGGCGTTGCGAATCCTCCATTGTGGAGGCTGTGAGACCCAAAATTGGTGTAAGTCAACAATGACATGCTCGGCGGATTTTCAGTCATCAAAAAAAAGAAAAAAATATTTTTTTTTTTGGTAAAGAAAAAAACGATTATGATGGTCATCAAACAATGGGTGAATGATACGAAAAATGCGAACAAGCCTAAATTCAAAAAACAAAACTTCAATTCCCCATTTCTTTTTCGGTCAGATTCTACTCCGTCTTAAGCAGACAAGCATATCTTTCGAAGACATTTATTTAGTACGGGGCGGGCCCCCGTTTTCGACCAATCCTGGCGGGACGAAATTTCGCCCCGTACGTTTTATTAAATGCGCAACGTGACATAAATATGGCCACGCCGTTCCGTTGAAGAGCAACGAACGCAAAACCGAAAATGTCGCCGCCGCGTGTAGTTCTCACTGCTCTCGCCGTCGTTACTCTGGCCGCCCTCCTCTTCTCCTCCCCCGCCTCCGCCGCCGCTCGCCGGCGGCCCCGCCCCTTCAAGAAGATCTTCGCCTTCGGGGACTCCTTCACCGACACCGGCAACACCCGCTCCGACACCGGCCCCAGCGGGTACGGCCACGTCTCCAGCCCCCCTACGGCGTCACCTTCTTCCACCGCCCCACCAACCGCTACTCCGACGGCCGCCTCGTCATCGACTTCGTGGCCCAGTCCCTCTCCCTCCCCTTCCTCCCCCCTTCCGCGGCCTCCCCTCCTCCCCCTCCCCCTCCGCCCACGGCGTCAACTTCGCCGTCGCGGGCTCGACGGCCATCGACCACGAGTTCTTCGTGAAGAACAACCTGAACCTGGACACGACGCCGCAGTCGCTCCTGACGCAGCTCCTCTGGTTCAGCAAGTACCTGGAGAGCCACGAGGGGTGCAGGGGAAAGGCGTGCCGGGGCGCGCTGCGGGACGCGCTGGTGTGGGTGGGCGAGATCGGCGTCAACGACTACGCCTACACCCTCGGGTCCACCGTCTCCGCCGACACCATCCGGAAGCTCGCCATCGGCACCGTCACCGCTTTTCTCGAAGTAAGTTGATACGTAGAAAAACCGATGGACGAACGTGACGGGATTTACCATGGAGTAAATGGTAAAAGCACGCGGAGATAGAACTCTCGTGACGGAATTAATAAAGCTCTCTGGCTTCGGCTCCGCTGCCGTGCTTCCGTACCTGAGCTGAACTATTACGGTGGACTGGTTAATTAGATAGCCGTGCTTCCGTACCTGAGCTAAACTGTTACGATAGACTAGTTAATTAGATACAGAAAAAGAAAGAAAATTTATTTGATAATATTAACTAATTTTCTACTCAAATAAATTCTAAAATCAAAGTCATTTTTTTTCTTCTATTTTTCTTCTTCCTTTTCTTCTTCCTTCTCTAGTCGATTGTTAAGCTTAACCATAGTTGGCGACCTCATCTACTCGTCTGGCCTGTTGCGGCTATCGCTGAGGTCAGGTTTGATAATTAGTTAGAGGAGAAAGAAGAGAAAGAAAACAAAAAAGAATAATCTCATAAAATTATTAAAATTTTATTAGAAATTTTATGTTACAAAAAATTTGAGAGTCATGTGAAATGTATTTTTATAATTTTTCTATTTTGAATATATGAATTTTGTACAGTTATTAAACATGTTCAAATATTTGGAAACTTGTCCAAAAAACTAAATTATAAAAAAATTATGAGTAGAAATTATTATCATAAACAGAATAATTATCAGATATATTTATACAAAATTTCTATTCTCCATATAGAGAGTAAAAATGCGTTTGTTATGACACTCAAATTTTTCTTGATTTAAAATTTCTTTTAATTTTTAATTGATTTTATAAGATTTTTCTTTAATATTTCTCATCTTCTTCCTCTTCTAACGATTGCCAGCATGAGCCTTGTCATGACTGGATGAGGCTTGACCTTGGCCAACCTTGCCAAGTCTAGGCTTTAACAAGGTCATTGGATCTCATTTGGCCAATGACCGACTACAGGAGGAAGAAGAAGAAGAGAAGAAGAAGAAAACCAAAGAAAAGAAAAAAAAATTATTTGATCCTTAAATTGTTCTCAAGAATAAAGAACTAATTTTTTTCTTCTTCTTGATTCCATTCCGCATTTATTTTCGGAGATAAAAATATTAGTTGACGTTATTAAACTGAATTTTACATTCTTTTTTGTTTTGAAAAAAAAAATAGAAACAGCTAAGAATAGGTCGGGACCAAATAGGTCCTTAGTGTCAATTTAAAGTCGCATTATTTAAGGTGGTATTTTGTGGGTCTATGTATATATTTTTGAGTTGTAGATCTAGCTCAATTGTCAACCGTTTAGAGAAGCAATCGAATCACGCTAACCTTGTAGAATTGATTTATCCATATCGAACTCAACAAGGTAATTGTCGGGTTCTGTCCATTCATACGTATGGATATTCAATGAATGGTAATATCCGTTCGAACATAGCGACATTGCGTGTCAAACCTGAGTGCTTTCTTTTCTGGCCAGACGGCAAGCTTCGAGTCGAATAGCTCAGTTCGACCAACTTAGGTAGGCTGATCATAAATGCGTCTACTGTAGAAAAATCGACCTTCATTAAATAAGAGCTCGAATTTTCGGTTGGACCGTGGCCAGATTCGTCAATGCGATACCCTTTTTCTCCATCCCCAGTAAACTTCACAACGATATGATTTGCTTTGCAGGCGCTTCTGAGGCGGGGGGCGAGGTACATGGTGGTCCAAGGCCTGCCGCTGTCGGGCTGCTTGCCGCTGGCCATGTATTTGGACCCCCTGGGCGAGAAAGACGACTTAGGCTGCGTGAAGAGCGCGAACGACCAAACCCGCGCGCATAATGCCGCGCTCCTGGCCACGATTTCCAACCTTAGGAAGCAGTTCCCTGATGCGGTGATCGTCTACGCCGATTACTGGTACGCACACCACACTGTCATGAAGTCCGCGGCCAAGCACGGCTTCAAGGAGCCCTTCCGGGCATGCTGCGGTACTGGGGAGCCCTATCACTTCACTCCGTTCGCGACGTGCGGCACGGCGTTCGCCGACGTGTGCCCTCGTCCCTCGGAGTACATCAACTGGGACGGAGTCCATCTCACGGAAGCCACGTACCGGGTGATCGCCAACATGTTTCTGAATGGGAAGTATAGTCACCCTCCCTTTAGATACATGCTCAGCAAGAAACTGCGCAGCGGATGACCTGCTCCTAGCTGTAGCTAAAAATGGGGATGCGGGTTGTGTTGGGACGCCGTCGATCTCTGATCGGCAATAATAAATATAGGCTTCTTCTAGCCGGAGCCATATGCAGGACCTGTACTACAGGCCGAAGTAGAACCTTGTGTTGATGCAGATCACATGATGCTAATACTATGTATGGAGTTTCAGTATTTCAACCGTTGGGATGCAAAGACTATGCTCAGTAATTCTCCAAAAACGTGAAACTGCAACAATAAATGGGTTAAATAAAATGGGTTAAATAACACTTCAGGTCAGGGCTTCGTATGTTTTGAGAAGTTCGCTTTCGGTCCCTATATAATTAGATTTGTCACAATTCTATTCCTTATGGCTTTACCATTCTCGACCAGAATTAATCATTCCCATCAAATTTCTGCCAAAAATTCTCCAACTATTGTGTCAGCTTCGACTTCGGCCTGAAGCGCTTGAATATACAATCCTCCAAAATCAATTACACTTTCGGTGCTCGTACTTTTAGCAATTATCAATTTTGGTCCATGTACTTTGCTTCGGCGACAAAACTAGTCCCTGTACCATTTTCTGAGAAAGATTTAGTTACATTTATTACATTTCAATCCAAAATCTTACGGAAAATGTCAAATCAAGACCAGTTACTGAACAGTGGCGCTAAAAAATTACATCCTGTTTGATAAAACTAAAAATATTTACGCTTAAATTAAGCAATGAATTTTAAGCGCTGATTTAAAATAAGCACTGAAAAACCTTTAGTGAAATTTGCTAATGGATTTTAAGCAATGAATTCCATACATTTGTTTGCTAACTAATGCAACCGCATATTGGAACAGTCATATTTTACAAACTCATCCTTGTAAAGTGTGATAATGCAAAATTATGTTGTAAAAAGATCGAGTGATTGACACTAAATTATCAAAAGTAAGATTCGACGGTGCGTGATGATTTCATACACTGTTTGTAAATGAAAGACGACTGTTGCTCTAAAAATTTTCAAACTCATATAGTACTTTAGTTTTTTTTTTTGATACCCAGAGAGCCCCGTACAACCGGCAGCCGGCGGGTGAACCCTGGAGCGAAGCTAGTGGAGGACCCACCACCTCGACGTCGCGCTTAAGATCCTATGCGTCCTGCGGGATTTGAACCCCTCCATCCTAGGTAGATGTCATGGGGGCTCTTATTCAGCTAGGCTATCGCAGGCGGTGGTATATAGTACTTTAGTTGGTCTCATACAATAAGTCATTTTTCTCCGCAGAGAAAGTTGCAATACAGACACCAAGCAAACGATAAAGAACAACACCCATTCAAGGAAATAAAAAGAAATGTACGATATCAGTAGCCATTGTTTTCATATTGGCAAATGAAAGAGATTAATGAAGAGATTTTCCGAGTATGCGAACAAATCTTTGTGGAGCCCCACAAGGAGTGGCAACCAGATTGATCATGGGAGTTCATCTGCTCAACAGGAAAAAAAAAGGACAGGATGAGCTTAAGAGTATCTATAACATAGTATTATGGCATTTTATTGTGGTATACTGCGAAATTGTGAATTTTAGTCTACTTACCTATATACTTTTCGTCAGTTAGCTAAATTAATCTACATAAGATAAAAAGATTCGTTTCAAAGGGACATGTATCCAAAATGACATGTGGAAGCCTTACCCTTTATACAATGCGTACATATCTTTGCAGAGCCCCGAGAGTGGCAACCACGATCATAGGATTTCATCTGCTCAACAGGAGAAAAAAAGAAGAAGCAGGAGATGAGCTTAAGAGTATCTATAACATGGTATTATAATATTTATTGCGATAGACTGCGAATATGTTATTTTTAATCTACTTACCAAGATATATTTCATGAGTTAGGTAAATTAATCTATACGAAGATATAAGATTCATTTCAAAGGGACATATATCCAAAAACATACAATGCGTACATTATGAGCAAGTGCTTACGTGTCTAATTTAATCTTATGATGCACACAAGTTGATCTTTTGTTAATATAAAACATTCGAAACTTACGTATGGGTAGTCACTAGTTTGGATAAAAGGATATGGAAGGTTATCTAAATTTGGAATTTATATAAGAGAGATTCATTGGATAAAATGATAATGGTGTTGTTCACAGTTGAAATTACTCTTTTGTCCGTCATTTGGTAACAAAAGTCATTATTTATATAGAGATATTACTATTGAAAATAAAGATCAATGAAAGATGTAACCGTGGTTGAGTAAGTTGTTTTTCAACTTCATTTATCAAAGAATAAAATTTCCAATTAAATCATTGCTCTTCAGCAGTAATCATTAAAAAAACAGTTATCATAAAAAACAAAAAAGCATTCAAAAAATTACATTGGATTCGAATTTCCAAGTAAAAGCAGAAAATCAGATTCCATCATCATCGGGGAATCAAGTTTTTCTTTCAGTATGGCAGATGGTACCGAGAAAGTGGGATTTGTCAAAATTTTCCCAACATATTTAAAGTTGTCAATTTTATGAAAATGCATAATGCATAATGCATTGTCTTGTCTTAATCTTCACCGTCCGAGGAAGTCAGGAAATATAATATAAGAAGGGAGTCTCATTAAATGACCGTTCTACAGGTAAGAAAAAAGAACAAATGAAGGAAGAGACAGATGCGTACCTAATCATCAATCCATTGTACATGTATCAAATTAAGTTGGATTTGAGGAACGTGAGCGATTTTGTGCCATTCCTCCCAACAAAAGGCTCACATCTTTTGTTTAATTCACCACAAAGTTTGATGCGTAAATCTTTGAGAACAGTGAGGGATTGTATTCCTCGCGGTATGGATGATAAGTTGGGACATATGATCAAGTGAATTGATCTGAGATATTTATGATTGGCCAGCCATTCAGGTATGGCTGTCAAGCTTGTGCAATCATAAATTGAAAAGGACTCCAAAGTACGGGCAAATTCATCGAGACATCTGAGCAGCTCCATCACTTGTTGGGACCTTGATATTACTAGCTTACGAAGATTCAACGGAAAGTTGGGCTTATTCTCGTGGGTCAAAGTGAGCTCGCAATGATCAATCGCCAAGGACTCTAGGGTGGTCAAATTCTCAAAAGGTACATATATTGGTCTCTCACAATTTCCAATTTCTAGCTCTCAAAGTCAGTTGGCAAGCACCTTCAAACAAAACTTGGAGATCTGCACACATATGAATTCCCAAAAAATGCAGAATTTTTAGGAATTGCATTCCACTTTTTTGTAATTCTTTTGCTTTGTTGTTATGCTTAAAAATCTAAGGCTGACGAGCCTTTTCATATGCTTGGGTAAAACAACTAGCTTTGTGCAACCGTGAAGGGATAATTGTAGCAAACTCTGTAGCTCACAAATGGTTTTTGGAAGTTTCTTCAATTGCTTGTTCTCACGGAGACGTAGCGATCTCAATTGCTACAAGTTGCATATGGAACGTGGCAGCTCCTTAAAACTACCACATGACAAATCCAGATACCGCAAGCGGTTATACTTGGAGATGCATGTTCTAACAAACTCTATAGTAATAACTCCGTCATTAATTCCCAACTGAAATCTATTGCATCTAATTGCACGCAGCCTCTATGAAGTTGGCTTTCTCATAAAAGGTGGGGCTCTATCGAAATTTGCAATTCCCTCTACCAAAGTGCTAGAGAACGAAACGTACCGCACTCTGTTTGAAATCTCTGCATTATCTAAACCAACAATAGAACATCATTTTGTGCCACAATTGTTGCAATTGAATGGACTAGATCGTGCACCGTAAAAATTGTCCTTGATTCAGGCTTCTCAACTATGTGGAGTAAAGATCTATTCCACAAATCATTGACGTACTCAACACCAACATCTTTCGATGCCAGTTTTTCCCTTGTCGAATTAATGAGTCCTAAGGCCATCCATAGCCTAATTAAATTATCGCTAACAATTTCATATCCTTTGGGGAAAAGTGAGAATGTGGCAAAACAACGTTTCAAGTGGGATGGTAAATGATCGTAGCTCAGCTTAAGTGCTGGCATGATGTTTTTATCTTTTTCCATTAACTTCCATGTTTTGCTATCTCTTATATGTGCCCAATACCCTTTTTCATCCTTTGTGTAAAGTAGACTCCCCAAAGTTTTCACCAAAAGAGGAACTCCTTGTGATTTTTCGACAATTTCATTTCCAATCTCAAGGAGATCAGAACTCCTTTTTGTCAAATGCCCATTTTTCAAACAAGGCCATAGAGTCTTTATGAGAAAGACCTTTTAGACTATACGCTCGATGGGTACCCATCATAGAGGCGACATTTGAATTGTGGGTTGTCACAATTATCTTGCTTTCGCTGGCTCCTTCACTTAGCAAATCTCTTAATTCTTTCCATCTATGGTGGTCATTGCTCCATACGTCATCCAAGACAAATAGATACTTCTTGTCTTTGATGGTGTCTCGCAGAATTGTTTGCAATTGCTGGATATCGAAGTGACTCAAGCTTTCTCGAGTTACTTCTTTGACAATTCCTTCGATAGTTCTCTTTAAATCAAAGTCTTCGGGTACGCACACCCACAATCACAACTTAAAGTGCTCGTTCACTGTGTGGTCATTATAAACTAACTTAGCAAGGGTAGTCTTGCCCAAACCTCCTATTCCAACAATAGGAATCACCGAGAGGTTTTCGTCATCTGACCGCATCAACATCTTAATTACCTTTTGTTTGTCAATATCTCTTCCAATGACATTCGACTCACTTATGAACGAGTAAGTCATCTCTCGCGATTGCATATGCGTCGCACCACTGTCAACGCTCTGCTCATTAAGATCAAATTCATTATTTTCAATGGAAATTATGGATAATGTCTCCGTAACTTCCTTGATTTTTTGACAGATTTTTACACGGAGTATTGGTGGATTAGAGAGGGAAAAGAAACGGTGCACCTTCTCTTTGACGCCCCCGTATTGACTGATGACCTGCTTTCGTAAGGTTTCACACTCGATTTCATCGAACACGTCCTCCGCATCGTACAACACGTCTTGAAGCCGACCAAGCCACAGTTCCAGGCGGGGGTTCTTCGCCTGTTGCTCCTTAGCATCTGACAACACGGCCATAATGGTGGTCAGCGTGTTTTTAAGCTCGCGGATCTGGTTTTCGACGCTGTACATTGCACCAGCTTGTTGGAGTGCCGGTGATGCTATCTTCCCTAGCACGCCCTGAGCAATGCTGAGGAGTGATTCAGCCATGCTAAGCTCTGAGAAAATTGATGGGGAGGTACTTGGTTTGAGAGGAAAAAAGAACACCCGATGTCTTCCTTTTATGGGAGTCAGTTGCTATGATGATGACTTCCTCGCGAAAGGAAGGTTCTTTCCCTGCGAGCGGGCGTGCAGGTTAGCAGCAATATGCTTTGTACCTTTGCCTTTTATCTTACTTTCCCAGGAGAAACAAAGAATCGAAATTACTTCAAAGATCCAGCGGGGACTCTTCCAAGTGTCAGTATTCTTTGCTTCTGTATGTAATTTACGAATCTTTCACAAAAAGCATTTTCCTTCAAGATGATTGTTCGTATCACTTATAATAATTATTCAACAGACTTTATAATAAACAATAATCCATGTTTAAGCATTTTTGTCGACGAAGAAAGTGCTTTTTGGTCAATTCAATTTTGTAAGTGACATAAACGATCGATTTTAACTAAAAAAATACTATAAAATTGTTGATTTTTTACAAAACAATTGGATCCTTAGGTTCTGTTCATGGAAAACAACTTTAAGAATTTTTTTTTTTGAATTTTTTGTTGTTTATTTCATGGAAAATAAACTAGTCATGGAAAACATCCTCTCTTTAATAGAAAAAGAATATTCAAAAGTAAGGAAAATGTTTTCCATATCTTCTTTCACCTCACCAACCTTCACCAAACACATTTTCCTTTTATTTTTTCTTTTTTTTTTAAAAATCAAGTTCTTAACTATTTTTTATTCTTTTTGTTTTTCTTCCTTTTTTTCCTTCTTCCTTGAGCGAGTTGAGCCTTGCCAGAGGCCAGCGAGGCCCGAGCTAGCTAGATACTAGCAAGGCTCGAGCTTGCTTCAGGCCAGATTTGGCGAGGCCTGAGCCTAGATGGAACTTAGGCTTGCCTGATTGGCTGAGCCTCGAGCTTGCGGACCCGTGTCTTGGCTATTCGTTGGGCTGCTAGCCATCGTTGAAGCATATGACTAGTGGATGAAGGAGGAGGAAGGAAAAGAAAAAAGAAAAAAAGAAAAAGAAAGGAAAAAATATTTTTTAAAAAATTAAAAACATTTTGATTTTTTGGATAATTTTTCCCAGAAAATCTAATCAAATACTGAACAGTAGAAATTTTTCTAGTTTATTTTTAGATTTCAGTCAAATACCGATTTTTTTTTCCTGGAAAATGGTTTTTTGGAAAACATGTTCAAGAGAAGGGATATTTTCTGTGAAACGCATGGGGCCTTAATAAATAAATATTTTCTACTCATTTTTATGTGGTTCTCTAGGCATTTCGGTTTTCAAGAGATGATCCAGAATATCAGGGAGGATATGAAAAAAAAATGACCGATTAAACCGAAAGATAAAGTCAAGTTAGCATATGAAGAAATCAATAAAAGAAAGATGTTGGAAAAATACCAGAATCGAGAGCTCAACTTTAACTCCCTTCAAGAATGGCACAAGGCCTTTGAGAAAATCATTCCTGAAATGTCGAACCCCCTAAGGTTTGGTAGGTGAGTGGTGAATGGAATTATGAAAATGAAAGTGAAATGGTTGGGTGATATGAGAATAATAATCTGTTAGGATTACAAAAAATCAAATAACAAATAACAAATAATTATAAATTATTATCGGTACAGAAGATCTAATCTCATGAACATGTTTAATTCCACGGAGTACAAGCACGCGCAAAATGACTAAAATGCGAGATTATTCATACTTGAAAAGTGTGACGTGTTTTTAGGGAATATAATCAACGAGTTCTGAGAGAATATCAAAAAGGATATCGTAGAATATTTGAAAAAAAATATAATTAACTTTTCGTGTGATTGTTTGTTCCCATGCGATAGAAAGTCTTTGCCCAACACCCCTTTGCTTTGCATGGCAGGCCAAAATCAGCAAAGGAGCTTCCGGGTTTTCCCTTGTTTCAAAACGTTGAATAAACCCCATAGGATAATGAATCCCATAAACCAAAGGCATTGTTACTTATGATGTTCATAGCAATATTTGTGTCTCCTGTAATAGAAAAGTGGTCGGAGAATATATTTGAAAAAGAAATAAGAAGTTGAAAAAAGTAATTTCTTGTTCATGGGAATAATTTCTATAAAAAAAATCATTTTTTTTGTTTTTTTGTTTTCTTGTTTTCTTCTTCTTCATTGCCGCTGCCTGCTGGGAAGAAGAAGAAAAGAAAAATAAAAGAAAAATAAACAATCTTTAAAAATTAAAAGAAATTCTATATGATAAAAATTTTTGTGAACCGTATCAAATGAATCTCGGTGCTTTGTCTAGTCCGAGAATATAAATTTTGTATAGTTACCAAACACATCTTTTTACTCAAAAATTGTTTCGGGGAATAAAAATAGAAAAATATTATTTCTAAAAGGAAATTGCTCCACGAAAAGAAATGTTACCGAACATATCCTCGAAGCCTATCTTGAAGCGAAACAAACCCAAAGATAGATCGACAAAAGTTAAACAGCTATATTAAGGGCATGTTTGGTAACGTTTCGTTGTTCAAAAATTGTTCATAGGAACAGAAATATAAAAAATTATTTCTGTTCCTAGGAACAATTTTTTGAAAGAACGCGTTTGGTAAATACACAAAATTTATGTTCCTAGAAGAAACAAGTTTGGTAAACTTGTATAATTTTTTTGTTTATTTTAATATTTTTATTTTATTTTTCATTTTTTTTTTCTCTTTGGCCGATTGCCGTCCACCGCCGTAGGCGGCGATCGGGCCGGGCGACATTCGGCGAGCTCGGCGGAGGCTAGCTTGGCCCTAGTGAGGCTTTGCCTTGCCCAAATTTGGTGAGGCCGAGCCTCGTTGGGGCCCGGGCGGCGCGAGGTCGGCCTCGCGCTGGCCGGGGAGGCCGAGTCTCGTCGTGGCCACGCGAGGCTCGGGCCGACGAGCCTCTCTGTGGCTTGGCCTCTTCCGGGGCTGGTAACGCTCCAGCGAGGTTGTTGGTCCTCATCTGGTCGGTCACTGGCATCGGCCATGGCCAAGGCCGGTGACTGGCAAAAGGAAGAAAAAGAAGAAGAAAAGAAGAAGAAAAGAAAGAGAAAAAAGAAGAAGAAAAATGAGAAAAAAAAATGTTTCTCGGAAATGTTCCGGAACAAAAAACAAGTTTTTTTTACTTCTTGTTTTTGTTCGAAATCTGTTCTCGGGAACAAAAAAATAAATGCGTTTCTATTCTTGAAAACAAAAGTGTAAACAAACGCGTTATGTTCTTTTGTTGTTCCTCGGAATAAAAGAACAAAAATTTGTATTCTGGAAAACATAACATTTTTAAACAAACACACCTTAAATATCACAAGCACAAATCTTCATAGAGGACAAGAAAAGTTGAGTCATCCCATACATCGAGACGGCATCTAAACCCTTGGAAACAGAACACGTTTGAAACCCCAAAAGGAGGGGGGAAAAACGAAAAGGCGACAAACCAGATAGATTGCATGACAGCCAGAGCTAGGCTCTGAATGATCGGCACGCCAGACACGACACTACAAACTGCATCACTCTCTTCCACAACCAAATCTTTCATAGCCTCAAGATGGCAGATCACAACAGACCTTCACATTCAAGTAATTAATTCTATCTTCTGCTTATTCGTTGCAGCAGCGGTAAATAGTCCCATCTCCTCGCCGCACTCTGCACACACGATTCTATCAGGGGAATTCACACCGCTCCCGGGCATGATCACGCAGTTGCTGGGGTGCACCTCCCAGTGATACTCTGCTCTTCTATAGTCTTTAAACTCATCATGTTCTTAGATCGGTGCATGGAACACCCCCATGCTGTCCAGGAGGTCAATGTCGCTCCTGGCTGCACCCATCTCCATCCCCGCACCTTGGCACAAAATATACCATCCTTGGGCTCTCCTGTCATAGTCAAGAATCTTCATGATCTCATAAATTAGATGGTCATTTCCAGTGATCCCATGATGTGTCTTCAAGTGGAGGATGCTCTCGAGTCTGGCCCAAAATAACCGGAAGAATGTGGGATTGTTCCAGCAGTAACTCAGTTTCTCTGAGGTGATCATTGGAGCTATACTCTGCACTCGTTCCTTGGAATCGCTCTTTCCCACATATACCATTTCCAGCGTGATACCATCAGTCTTAGCGGCTTGTTTGGCTGTGGCTGTGAACTTCCTGATCCATTCAAGGTCCTCACTTCCAAATAGGCAAATGGATGATCCTTGTGTCACCTGATCAGAAGTAGGAAATAGAGATTACTGACACTAACGCTCTGTACATATTTTGTTGTTATGCGATACTTGTCTGCATTAGGACATGGTCCAGCATGTATCTACCAGGAATTTTTTGGGACTACTTTATACTATGAAAGTTCAGGCTACGTGCACTTTGCTACAAGGAAATGCATTTTCCTCAATGGAAAAAGTTGTCCCTGGCCGTGCTTAGTCCCTCTGGCGGTAGTTTTAAGCAATGCAATCAAATCTTGGTTGCTATATGTTACAGAACCAAATGTCTCACTCGTCTTTTACTTCCTCTTCTACTTTACTTTTTGCGAGGAAAAAAAAAAAAGCCTGATCCGTGGTTCATCTCGGAATATTTTTTCTTCAACACAGTTGTTTGCCAAAGCCTCTTTCAAGTGCGTTTGTTTGCCAAAGCCTCTTTCAAGTGCGTTTTTGAAGATGCATAACTAAGAATAAATCTGGGGGAAAAAAGGATCGTTAGGGATGAAGTTTTTACCCATTCCTTTATAGTCCCGTCATCTAAGCCACCAATGATCAGCTTGAGTGTCCATTTCTCCTCCCTCCACAGCGCTTCCTCTCGCTCCTTAGTGAAAGGGAAGGCCAAAGTTCCCCATATCCGGATCATGTGGAGGGCATTGGGGCTCGCCAACTTCTCTTGTGGATCCAGAGCTACCATGACGATACTGTTTGAGAAAAACCAGATCTCTCTTATGTACTTGATCATGACCGGTTCAAGGATCAAAGGGTGGTGGACAGTGTACCATGACATGCTGCTCTGCAGCTCCTCGAATTTCTGCTGATGGATCACATCCGAAGCAGCTGACTTTGGATCGATATCCACAATTGGAAGCCACACTATTTCGAACTGGTTCTCAGGCATTGCATAAGACTCTCTGTACATGCAGTTGAGAAGTTCGATGTCTTCAGTGGCAATGTCAAAATCCGATATTAGTAGCAACACTGTCTTCTTTCTCAACTCTTCAAGGCTGACCTGTTTGTTTGGAAATGAGAGAGAATTGCTGTTATATTTCTGTTGGTAGACATTGACTAGATCAGTCAAATAAATTGAAGGAAGAAGTAAAAGAAAGTAGGAAGAAACCCTTGATTTTATGGTATGGTCCACCAGCAGCTGTATGTTGTCCTTGACGTCGATCATGTGCTTGACGATGGTCGTTTTGTCCAAATGAATCTTGCCAAGCAGGTGTACCAGCTCCTTCTGTCTTAGATGGTCATGCAACGCATTAAGGAAACCCTTCTGATTTGCATCGTCCTTCCACTTGTTGAACTCCTCTATGCTCTCCAGGACACTGTTGCCCTTGGCTCCCACCATATCCAGCCCCACACCTTGACAGAAAATAGCCCATCCTTTGTCGCTTCTGTCATAGCTGAGTATCTCCTGGATCCCTTGCAGTAAAGGGTCGTTTTTGATGGACTTCCTGAGGTGCATCTTTGAGTGGAACATGCTCTCGAGTCTAGCCCAAAAAAGCCAGAAGAATATGGGGTCGTTCCAGCAGTAAATCAGTTCCTCTGAGATGATCGTCACTGCTGTTCTCTGCACTCCTTCCTTCGAATTACTCTTTCCCACGTATACCATTCCCAACATGATACCAGCAGTCTCAGTGACTTCTTTGGTTGTGGCTGTTAACTTCCTGATCCATTCAAGGTCCTTGCCTCCAAATAGGCAAATGTATGATCCTTGTCTCACCTGATCAGAAGTAGGAAATATTTATTACCGACACGAATACTCTGTGCACATTGTGTTAACATGTGATACCTGTCTGCATTAGGACATGGTACATTGTATATTTTCCGGGATTCATTTGGGACTACTTTATACTACGAAAGTTCAGGCTACGTGCACCTTACTACAAAGAAATTCATTTTCCTCAATGGAAAAGGTTGTCCCTGACGGTGGTAAGTCCCTCTGGGGGTAGATTTAGGCGATCTGATCAGATGTTCGTTGCTATATGTTACGGAAACAAATGTCTCACTCCTCTTTTACTTCCTCTTCTGCTTTACTTTGTTGCGGGGAAAAACAAAGCCTGGTCCATAGTTCATCTCGGAATATATTTTCTTAATCGTAGTTTGTTCGCCAAAGCCTCTCTGAAGTGCGTTTTTGAAGATGCATAACTAAGAATAAATCTGGGGGAAAAAAGGATCGTTAGGGATGAAAGCTTTTACCCATTCCTTTATAGTCCCGTCGTCTAAGCCACCAATGATCAGCTTGAGTGTCCAACGCTCCTCCCTCCATAGCGCTTCCTCTCGCTTCTTAGCAAAAGGGAAGGCCTAATTTCCCCATATCCGGATCATGTGGAGGGCATTGGGGCTCGCCAACCTCCCCTGTGGATCCAGAGCTACTATGATGATACTCTTTGAGAAACACCACTCCTCTCTTATGTACTTGATCACGGCCGGTTCAAGGATCGAAGGGTGGTGGACAGTGTACCATGGCATGATGCTCTGCAGCGTCTCGAAAATCTGTTGATGGGTCATATCCCAAGCAGCTGATTTTGGATCGATATCCACAATTGGAAGCCACACTATTTCGAACTGGTTCTCAGGCCTTGCACGAGACTCTCTGTAGATGTGGTCGAGATGTACCATGTCTTACAAAGGAAATGTCGAGATCTGATATTAGTAGCAACACTGTTTTCTTTCTCAGCACTTCAAGGCCGACCTGTTTGTTGTGAGATGTTATATTTCTGTAGATAGACATTGACTAGATCGAGGCCAATTGAGTAGAATAATGGGAGGGAAGAAGTAAAAGGAAGTGTAGGACCAAACCCTCGATTTTGTGGTACCGTCCACCAGCGGCTGCATGTCGTCCTCGGCATAGATTAAATGCTTGAGGATGGTCAAGTTGTCCAAATGAATCTCGTCAAACAGGCGTATCAGATGCTTCTGTATTAGATGGTCTCTCAGTGCATTAACGAAACCCTTCTGATTTGCATCGTCCTTCCACTTATCGAACTCCTCTATGTTCTCTAGGACAATGTTGCCCTCGGCTGCCACCATGTCCGGCCCTACACCCTGACAGAAACCGCCCATCCTTCGTCGCTCCTGTCAAAGTTGAGTATCGTCTGGATCATGGCAGTAAAGGGTCGTTTTCGATGGAGTTCCCAAGGTGCACCTTTGAGTGGAGCATGCTCTCGAGTCTAGCCCAGAAAAGCCAGAAGAATCTGGGGTCATTCCAGCAGTAACTCAGTTTCTCTGAGGTGATCGTCGCAGCTGTTCTCTGCACTCCTTGCTTTGAATTACTCTTTCCCACATATACCATTCCCAGCATGATACCAGCAATCTTAGCGACTTCTTTGGTTGTGGCTGTCAACTTCCTGATCCATTCAAGGTCCTCACCTCCAAATAGGCAAATGTATGATCCTCATCTCACCTGATCAGAAGTAGGAATTATTTAATTACCGACACAAATACTCCGCGCACATTTTGTTAACATGCGATACTTGTCTGCATTAGGACATGGTCCAGCATATAATTACTAGGAATTATTTGGGACTACTTTATACTGTGAAAGTTCAGGCTACGTGCACTTTACTACGAGGAAATTCATTTTCCTCGATGGAAAAAGTTGTCCCTATCAATGCTTAGTCCCTCTGGCGGTAATTTTAAGCGATGTAATCAGACCTTGGTCGCTATATGTTACAGAATCAAGCGTCTCACTCCTCTTTTACTTCCTCTTCCGCTTTGCTTTTTGCAGAGAAAAATAAAGCCTGGTCCATGGTTCATCTCGGAATATTTTTTCTTAATCAAATTTTGTTTGCCAAAGCCTCTTTTCAGTTTGTTTTTGAGATTGCTGTTCAAATAGTTTGTTATCATAAAAGAGGTATCTCTTGGTTAAGAGAATTAGTGACTTTTGGTTAAGATAAGACATGACTCTTGATTATGAAAAGAGGCGACTCTTTGTCCTAAAAGGAAGCTATCGGTAGTTATGAAGAAGTTATTCTTGACATGAAGAGTGGTGGTGGTTGGGGATAAGGTACTTATTTTCAAGAGATGTGTTGATTGGTTTTATTTGAATAAACACCAATTCACATGTTATTTATAGTAATCACAACCATTCAGAAATGCATTTTTTCTTCATAACTCTCTCTTCTTCTCTTTTCATACATGCAATCTGAACACATTCAAGGAGATTTCAAGAGAGATTCGAGTAATTGCTGAGCTCATTTATCTATGGCGTTGATGTATATCTTGGAGGTATATTTGTTCTAAACCCAACAATAATAATAATAGGGGCAAGTAATATCCTAAAAACAGTGATCGTCATCATGCATTAAAGAGTCAATGATCTACTTCTACTTCTTCATCTTCTTCACCAAACAAATTTTCCCCAACAATCTTAAGGATTTATTGTTATGGAGATGGAGACATTGGCTGCACCAAGTGCTTGCAGTCTTGATTGATTGTGAATCGATCCTTATGATGGAACTAATTTCATCCGTTGGAAGGAGAATATGATTCTTCTTCTATCTGGATTATGTATCTTCTACATCCTAGACCCCAGCTTGCTCACTACTCCAAATCTTAAGGATGATGACTCTGATCAAATCAATGTTGCAAGGAAAAGGCGCAAGGATGATGAAAGGAGGTACTGGGGAAGAATTCTCAATACTTTATCGGATTGTCTGCATGAAACTTTTCGATTTTACACAAATCCCAGAGACATTTGAAATGCCTTGGAGACTAAATATAATACTGATAAATAAGGTACCGATAGATTTACTGCTCTGAAATATTTTGTATTTACCATGATTAATCGAAATTTTGTCTCTAAACAAGCATATGAACTATAAATATATGTTGCCAAACTCAAAGGCTTTATGATTGAAGTTTTTGAACCTCTTCAAGTTGCTGCAATTATTTCACAATTGCCCTCAACTTGGAATGATTATCGAAATAAACTTCTCCACACGATTGAGAACCTAATTGTGGCTAATGTGATAAAACATATTTGAATTGAGAAAGGTTCTAGTGAACGTGAAGCTAATTAAGTGAAAAAAGTTGCAAAAAAGGGGCATTTTGTTGAGAATGACAACATGAGTAGAGACAAAGAAAGTACTAGAACAATGGCATGAGAAAATTTGATTAAGTGGTATTATCATATGGATTTGAAAATAACAATGCCGCTAAGTGCATTTATTCAAAACTTACTGAAGAGTGTAGAGTTATACTCTGCTTATATGTAGATGATATACTGGGTACAAATATGCTTAGCATAAATGAAACTACAAGGAGTGTCGGATGGGCAAGTGAGCTGATCTCGCCTTTGTTGATCCGCTTGAAGAGAGTTCTCACGATCGCGATGTAGCAGGGTCTGTCTGCTCCAGTCTATGACCTACCGTTTGCGTAGAGGCAAGAACCCTCTCTTTGAAGAATTCCGATAAGAGATTATTGTGTTTCAGCTTAGACGTTCTGAGCAAAATGCCGCTTTGAAAAAGAAGGATAACACGTCGGAGCCCGCGGCCGCGGCCTGTTTTCCCTTTCGAGTCTTATGAAGTTGGAATGCCAAAATTTAGAAAAGTGACACTTAAGTGCCAAAATCGGAGCAAAATGAATCACTTAATTGTCAATCCAGCTAAAATGCTGATGTTGCGATTTTCTGGCGAGTTAAGTGCAAAACGACATCATTTTGCATGCTGATGTGGCTAGAAAATGCAAAAATGACGTCGTTTTGTCTTTGATGTAGTAAAAAATTAATATAAAAATTAATTAAATTTAATTTTAAAATAAATTTATTTAAAACATTTAAAATTAAAAATACAATTTTTAAATAAAAAAAGGGTTGAGCCCTTGTTGCCGTCGCCTCTCCGCCGCCGTTAGGAAGGGGCGGCGATGGAGGGGGAGGGTCTGCCGAGGTTGTTGGCTCCCGATCGATCGGTGGTGAGGGCTCGCGAGCCCTCGCCGCCGGTCGACTAGGGGTGCCCTAGTTGCCTCCCCACCGTCGCCGGGAAGGGCCGGCGACAAAAGGGGAAGGGTCAACCGGGGTTGCCGGCCCCCGGCGCCGGGTACACCGAGCCCCTGTCCGGGGGTCGGTGACCTTGGCCGACGCTCCCCTCACCGTCGCCGGCCCTTCTTGGCGATGAAGCGGAGGCGGCGGTGGCGAGAGCTCATCCCTCAGCCACTGCCTCCTCTCCCCCACCTTTTTTTAAAAAGTAAATTAAAATAATAATAATTATTTATTTTTATAATTTAATTAAATTAATTTTTATATTAACATTCGAATCCGCTTAAAAACGACATCGTTTTTGCCTTTTTTGTTGAGTCAGCATTTCGGCGAGCCATGTAGACAAAAAAAATAATAAAAAATTACCACGTAGGATTTCTAGTGGGATTTTGCTGGAGATGGCACTTAAGTGTCTCACTTTTAAAAAAAAGTGACACTTAGTGTCACTTTCCTAACTTTTGGCACTTAAGTGTCTTTTCGTGCCAAGTTTTGGCACTTGGGCTATACTTCTGCCAAACTAAAAGGTATCGATCTTATTAGTATAAAATGAAAGATTTGAGAGAAGTTGATACAATTTTAGATATCAAAGTGATCAAATATAGTGGATGTTATGCTTTAAGTCAATGTCACTACGTGGAGAAAATCATTCAAAAAGGAAAAATACTAGACAACATTTAGCACAATAGTTATGCCAATGCAATTGGAAGTTTGGTGCACATTATGCATTACATTAGACCAAATATAATAATTATTGTGTGTAAATTTTCCAAATTTATTGGTGATCCAAGTACTGTGCATTGAAAGGCAACCAATAGTACTAGAAGGATATTCAAAGAATTAGGTTTTTAAAGCTTGCCAATGGTGCGACTCTTGAACATCAAAGAAGCAAATATGTATAACCCATTCAACAATGGAATATGAATTATATCACTATTGGCGGTTAATAAAGAGACTAAATGGTTGCGCAATTTAGTATTGGATACAGAGTTGTGGTCACAACCAATGGCAGCCATATCTTTGTGTTGTGATAGTGAGGCAATTATGTTTAGGGTATACAATAAAATAAACAATGGAAAATCTAGATATACCAGTTTGCAATATGAGTATGTTCGACAATTAATTATTGATGGAGTTATTTTAGTAATTTACATTCGGACAAAGGATAACTTAGTTGATCCATTTACTAAGGGACTCTTGAGAGGTTTAATAACTAGTATTGCCAAGGGAATGGGCCTTAGGCCAATTGATAATAGTCAAGCACAATAGAAACCCGCCTTTATAATTTCTAACAAAATTATTAAAGTTAAATGGATAACAACAAGCTATTGTAACTTGACGGTGATTGAGTACCAGGACACAAGGTTAGCACTCATAGAAAGTTAAGATGATGAGCTTAACACAACACTCCTAATGAAGTCCAAGGTTTTAGCAAGAGAATGTTGAGGTAACAAATTCAAGAACTTCACCTATATAAACATAAGAAATGGTGCCGCTTCTAAAAAAAGTTGGATGAACTTTTGTAATTTTTTATGAATGCAGGAGGAGCAAGTAGGGGTAAGCATGATTCTAAGGTAGAACTTGGAACCTAAGAACTATACTAGTGAGTACATGTAAGTTTTAGGTTTCAAGATATATACGGTAGGTTCCAAGTTCCAAAAAATAAGGAATCTGTTTTGATTGGTAGGTTCTAGGTTCTTGATTGAACCTAAATCTGTAACTTAGAATCTAGAACAAGTTTTAATATATTTCTTAGTCTATATCTTCATGCAATTTTGTGATATTTCATATTGTTTGATAATGAATGTATAATTTAAAAGCATTAGTCTGAGCTTCTATTTTATAACTAAGACTTCCACTTTATTAATTTCCATATCTTTCATATGTCTAAATATAAGTTATGGTGAGAAAATTATAATAGCAAATGGTGGTCATTAAAGGTTTTAATTTACTGCAATCGTCCAATTGATAAAATAAGTGGAACTTGAATAGATCATGACAAGGTAGGTTCTAGGTCTTAGGATATGCAGGATGGATTTCGAATTGAATCTGCTCAAATGGATAGGTTCTAGGTTCTAGGTGGAACCTATATGGAACCCAAAATCACTCACCCCTAATCAACAGTGAAGTCTAGTGAATTTTGTTTCATTTCAATGCAAACTTTTGCTCTATTTCCTCTCTTTTATTTAGCTGAAGTCATTGTCAAGAATTTCATTTTCACTATAGATAACTTTGTTTGTCTTATTTTCTCTTTGATGAATGACAAATTTGGTCATTATTGTTGCGTTCATTTTCGTCTTTTAAACTAAAAATGAAATAAATAAATAAATAAATAAGGAAGAAGAAGAAGAAGAAGAAGAAGAAGAAGAAAGAACCTATTAGACCCTGGAACCAATCCTAAAACTTAGGGTGAGTTTTAGGCTCCATATTTCAATGGGTAGGTTCCAGCTTCTAAAAACTAAAGGACATATATGTGAGGGTAGATTTCAAGTTCCAAGTGAAACCGAATCTGGAACCGCTCACCCTTAAGCATAAGGCCATAAAAGTGCTTAAGCATGGGAAATTTCTAAGGAAATGTGGATACTTAGGCCATAAAAGTGCTTAAGCATAGGAAAATTCTAATTGAATGTGTATAAATTCATATGTGTACTAATTTGATTAAAAAATGATGGTTCAAAGTTTTATCTACCACTGATTTGGTTAATTGAATTATCTACACTAATTGAAGGTTCAAATCTTAATAGGTATGTTCTTGTATGTATGAATTTATGTAAATTAGTGTAGATAACAAACTAAGTGGGGGATTGTTGAAATAGTTTGTTATCATAAATAGGTGTCTCTTAGTTAAGAGAATACTTGACTTTTGATGAAAATAAAACATGACTCTTGATTAAAGAAGACATGACTCTTCATTATGAAAAGAGGCTACTCTTCAGCCTAAAAGGAAGTTAGAGTAGTTAATAGTTATGAAGAAGTTATTATTGACATGAAAAATTGTGATGGTTGGAGATAAGATACTTATTTCTAAGAGATGTATTGATTGTTTTTTTTTTTTAATAAACAATAACTCACTAATTATTTATAATAACCACAGCCGTTCAAAAATGCACTTTTTCTTCTGAACTCTCTCTTATTCTCTTTTCATACACGTAATCTCAACACATTCAAGGAAAAATTCCAAGAGAGATTCGAGTAATTGCCGAACTCCTTTCTCTGCGGCTTTGGTGTATATTCTAGAGGTATAATTGTTCTAAACCAAGCAGCAACAATAGAAGGGACAAATAATACCTTAAGGATAGTGATTGTCATCATGCATCAAGCCATTAAGGATCTACTAATATTTCATCTTCTTCACCAAACTAATTTCCCCAACAGTTGCATATCTAAGAATAAATATGGGGAACAAAGGATCGTTAGGGATGAAAGTTTTTACCCATTCCTCCATAGTCCCGTCATCTAAGCCATCAATGATCAGCTTGAGTGTCCAACTCTCCTCCCTCCACAGTGCTTCCTCTCGTTCCTTAGTGAAAGGGAAGGCCAAATTTCCCCATATCCGGATCATGTGGAGGGCATTGGGGCTCGCCAACCTCCCCTGTGGATGAGCTACTATGATGATACTCTTTGAGAAACGCCACTCCTCTCTTATGTACTTGATCACGGCTGGTTCAAGGATTGAAGGGTGGTGGATAGTGTACCATGGCATGATGCTCTGCAGCTCCTCGAATTTCTGCTGATGGGTCATATCCGAAGCAGCTGATTTTGGATCGATATCCACAATTGGAAGCCACACCATTTCAAACTGGTTCTCAGGCCTTGCATGATACTCTTTGTAGATGTAATTGAGAAAGTCTATGTCTTCAATGGCGATGTCAAGATCTGATATTAGTAGCAACACTGTTTTCTTTCTCAGCACTTCGAGGCTGACCTGGTTGTTGTGAAGTGAGAGAGCATTGCTGTTATATTTCTGTAGATAGATATTGACTAGGTCGAGGCCAATTGAGTACAATAATGGGAGGGAAGAGGTAAAAGGAAGAAGGACCAAACCCTCAATCTTGTGGTACCGTCCACCAGCGGCTGTATGGCGTTCTTGGCATAGATTAAATGCTTGAGGATGGTCATGTTGTCTCCGTCGAATAGGCGTACCAGCGTCTGATAAGCCTTGGAATCCCTTGTGTCATCTGTTGTCTGAATGAATCTTGTCAAACAGGCACCACAGCATCTGCTGAGCTTCATCATGCATTTTCTCATCTGCATCCTCCGAAGCTAGAGTCACGAGCTCAACCTCCAGAATATATTAAATATACGACTTGGCCTATCGAGTTCAGATTAGTTGGTGACCTGGGAAGCGATCCGAGTGCATCTACCATTAGGCAAGCCAGGGGATTACTTCGAGAGGTTGACCAGAATAAAGCCACAGCAAGCAAGTACATTGCTTGCGAGTGAGGAGAAGACAAAAGCGAAAGTCGTGCACGTCAGGACATGGATAGTATCAAATACCGAACGTGGCCACTAAAATATGTTGGGAAAATATGTCTTCGAATTGAATAGAACAATAAAATCGGATCGAGTAATCAAATTGGACTTTGAGGAGTAATATCACTTTTTTTAAGGATTTATTTGTCCCACAAAGTTACTGATGGTCATTGGCAAATTTGCTTCAGGATACAACAAAGTCTGAAATGAGAATATTAGATAGCAATTCTAGTATTTCTCCAAGGTCTCTCATGGGAAATAATTAGAAACAATTGATGTAGTTTCTTTCGAAAGAAAACGAAAAAATGAAAGAAGTTTATTGTTTGATCTCAAAACAACGTTACTTATATTTGTCTTTCGAATAGAGACAACTCTTCAAAAGGTTGCAAAAAAGACCAAAGGCAACCTTTCGGGAAATGTTATAAAATGAATTAGTACGTCTTAAAGGTTACGTTGAAAAGACATACAAATTGGGAATTAAATAAATAATAAATAAAAATAACCGTAATTTTTCGTGAACAGCCGCACTGTTTCAACAAGACTTTATAGTTATTTTTTTTATAGAAATAAATTCGAATTTTCAATAAATAAAATTAATGATCGTCGGTTAGTGCCAAATTTCATCTACGTGCGCATTCACATTTTTTCGATGTGGGACAAGGTACCTCTTTATTTATTTTATAAACAAAATAACAACAAAATATATAAAGGAAGAAAGGACGCGGCATAAGAGAACGTTTTTCTTTTTCCTTTTTTGGTGGACAAAGCAGAAGAGAATGGGAAAATCCTTGGAAATTTGACGGACAAGTTCAAACTACGACAAGCGTGTCGAAAATTTTAAAACTTATCATAAAAATATAAACAAGTTCTAAAATTTTCAAAATTTATAACTAATTCCTAAAATTTATTACGAAAGTGCAATCGAGTCCTAAAATTTTCAAGAAGTGCAAATCAAGTCCTAAACTTGTCGAATTAGTTCAATCAAGTCATGCCGTCGAATGCATCTTTAGAGATTTTTAGGACTCGATTGAACTTTAGTGATAAGGTTTATAACTTAATTGCATTTTTTGAAATTTTTAGGACTCAATTGCACTTCCACAATAAATTTTAGGATTTCCAGAGGACTCATCCCATCAAATTATTGTGGAAGAATAGCCCGAGGATTATAATTGCGACGAAAATAGAGTACACGGATCAAAAAGCGAAGGATCCCAAAACTATAGGGACCAAAGTGAAATTTCCCTCGAAAGAACGCCCCTTAAAAAGGAGACCGGAGACGGCGTCGTCCCGCGCCAGCAAAACCTCGCCTCCCCTCCTCTGTCTGCTCCCGCCGTCGACATTCTAGAGCAAGCGTTGCCGCCAGTCCGACCGATGAAACGGTGAACTGTAGAGAGAGAGAGAGAGAGAGAGAGACAGAGAGAGAGAGGATGGGGAAGAAGACGAAGAAGCCGGGAAAGGGGAAGGAGAAAACGGTGAGGAAAACCGCCAAGGCGGAGGAGAAGAGAGCTCGCCGGGACACCAAGAAGATCTCCCCTGAAGACGACATCGACGCCATCCTCGTATGATGCTGCCCCCTCTTTAACCGTCTCGCCGGATGTTTATCTGCCGGGACGATGCAGTCCATCGCAAAACCTCATTTTTGTGTCCGAAACTTAGGATTTGAGCAAAACCGATGGTGCTGTCTATCCTCTGTTTCTAGGAAAAAAACGCGTAAAACCGAGTCTTGTCGTGTGTCACTAGTGGACTGAGAAATTCAATTGCTTCCGATAGATTACGACGATAATTTGATCTTTGAAACTGCAATTGAATTTCTGGCCGTATCTGTTCTTGATTTGAGATTAGACATGGCTGCTCTCTGCTTCCTTGAGTTGGAATTGACTTGTTTGCACCCCGCTGACCAGCTAAGTATAGAAAAAGAGGAAGCGAAGAAGAAGGAGGTCCACATTGAGGAAAATGTACCTGCGCCTTCTCCCCGATCTAATTGCACGGTAATGACCCTCTTTATCGGCTCTCGTTGCACGCCATTTTGTTTACTCACCTTATGGTGGCTGGCCTGAATTGTGTGATTGATTAGTTATTGTAATGGTACTGTTAA
The DNA here is from genome assembly GCA_017140325.1 of Eucalyptus leucophloia subsp. euroa. NCBI lineage: Eukaryota > Viridiplantae > Streptophyta > Magnoliopsida > Myrtales > Myrtaceae > Eucalyptus > Eucalyptus leucophloia. Next base: position 990,356 of record CM029469.1, on the reverse strand, counting down.
CTCCTGTAGATGACGCTGAATCCTTTGAAAGACACGGAGCTGATTTTTTATGGCGGCGAGTTTTACAATGGCACCAAGGTGAGGGGTTGAGAATAGTCGATGGAGTGCTTATGTTTATGCTGCGAGCTTGGCTCATTTTTTGGTCACCACCCTGGTTTCAAAATGGTGCAGACTTTTGTCTACGGTGATCTTTACCGGTATGATGTGGAGAAGCAGGCGTGGAAATTGATCTCCAGTCCCAATAGTCCACCTCCTCGCAGTGCTCATCAGGCAGTTGCTTGGAAAAATTATCTGTATATATTCGGTGAGCTCGTTAGTCTTCCTCCACAGGTGTTTACTTGCTGGTGCAATATCCGTTGCATCCCACAAATAACTTTGGGTACTTGTTGTTAGGTGGTGAATTTACCTCCCCAAATCAAGAACGCTTCCACCACTACAGGGTAACACACATGCAGTTTTGTTTATGCCAAAACTATCATAGTATTTTCTGCGTATTGCTAGAAAAGATATTATGCGGGAGTTTTTTGAATTATGTTGATCTATGATCGAACTTTCTTTTTAGGACTTTTGGATGTTGGACCTCAAAGCAAATCAGTGGGAACAACTTAATCTGAAAGGTTGTCCTGGTCCGCGTTCAGGTCATAGAATGGTAATCTCATCACTGACCTCATAGTTGTCTCTGTCCTTCATATATAGTTATCTCCTGTTACCTCATGCATGTCTGCTTTTCTATCCATCTTGCTCTGTTACAGGTTTTGTACAAACACAAAATCATTGTTTTTGGTGGCTTCTATGACACTCTCAGAGAAGTGAGGTTGGTTGAAGGTTTCTTAGTCAATACCTTTAGAGGTCCTATACTCTTATGATTTGATAATGATGTGAGAAATAATTTTCTTTATGCTTGGTTTGATATGATGTCTTCTTATTCATCAGTTGTACTGTTTCCTCTGTGAGGAGATGTCATGCTACTTGTCCATTCACAAAAAAAGAGCTCTTTGGCTTCTCGTTAAATGCCTGAATGTCTTGATGTTGTGTGAACTGATTCTGCTTCTAAACTGTATCTTTTTTAAGGAGAATTAGTTGTATGAAAATTAGAAGGCTGCCTCTTTTATTGATATTTCCCTCGAATGAAGAAGTGGCTCTTTATTATAAAGAACACTAGAAGATTTTAAAATATTAGGAACAATTTTTCTGGCAAATTGGTTGGAACTGATCATGTTGTTGCTCCTGAGCAAAAGCTACAATTTAACTGCAGCTAAAGTTGCAGTTTAATAAAGCAGATGAAATGGCGTACACTTCCCATTTGGCCTCATACTCTACATTAATATAAACAATTTGAGTCTTTCATCCTTTTCTTTTTATCATGGCCTGGAAAGTTTATTAAATCAGGAGAATCCAAGCATTGTTTCCCTTTTCCGTATCCTATGGAATGTTTATTAAATCAAGGAGAATTCAAGCTTTATTTCCCTTTTCCGTATCCTATGGACTTTTAATCAGCCTTTCAGACTCGCTTCTTTGAAGGTTTGCAAAGCTTCTTACTTCCATTTCTCCCCTATATGTGCAGGTATTATAATGATTTATTTGTTTTTGATCTGGATCAGTACAAGGTGAACACCATGGGCTTTTAGTGGTTGGGCTAATCAGTGCAGTCCCTTTTCAATTTGATTTACTTTCTACTTAAAGCTAATTGGCTGCTTTGTTGCAGTGGCAAGAAATAAAGCCCAGGCCTGGATCAATGTGGCCAAGTGCACGGAGCGGATTTCAATTTTTTGTTCATCAGGATGAGGTGAGTATTTTTCAATGCTTCAAAGAGCTAATAGACAGCTATTATTAACTTATGGTCACTGCATGAGAAAATAGTCGTATTTCATAGGTGTTTTCAAGTTACGGCCACTTAAGTTGCAAATGTTACTTTCAAATTCTACCAGTTGCATGCTAGTTTGGGGAAGTTCATTTGACAAATTACATTAATTGATCACCTTTGTCTTTTGATGAAGGTGCTTTTCATTTGTTGCTGACAACAAAAGGGTGTGGTAGTCAATTTCAAGGATGACAAGGGTTCAAAACTCAGTTTCTAGTTGATGTCTTTTTTGTCGAATTATATATACTAGTTTCTCTTGTTTCTTGAATTGCCTGAAGGGATGAATTCTTTGCTACAACTTCCAAGTAGAAGCTTAGTCAATCTAAGTTGGTCTTCCTGAATTCCAAGCCTTTGCAGACTTCATGTTCTATTTTATTTTTTTGAATCAGTTTTGCCTTGCTAGTCTCTTTTCCTTGTTTCCTTTGTATTATCGATGTACCTGAACAGTTTCTCTAGAAAAAAAAAAAATCACCTTTTTAAAAATAAAAACGTTTGGAGTCACTATTGTTTGTGAAGCAATTAATAGGAATGATTTAACACGCAGAAATCAAAAGAATGAAACTAGTTAAAGCGCCTGATGATGACATATACTTTTCCAGTTTGAAATGAGCCTCTTTAAAGTTGATTTCACTGTTATAATAGAAGTAACTAGGCATCTGCAGTAGTAATTAATGAATGAGGTAAAATGTCGTACCCATAGAAATGGATGAGTAAGTACCATGCATCTTCTTTTGTATCTTATGGCGGAAAAAATGAAATGGCAGAGCGGACAGTAAATAACTGGTCGATGTAGTTTTTGTTATAAGTGCATTGGTCTTTTTCCCTTTAGATATAAATCCACATTGCGGGAAAGTGTTAGGTATGGCTAAATGCCAAGAAACTTGGTACAAAGGATAACTTATCAACTCACACTATTACATTGTCGATTGGAGATCATGGTATTGTAATGATCTCTCATTATTCCAAGATTGCATTTGTGACATCTTCCTCTCGTTGCTGATACCGAGCATGTGATCTTACCTCCAATTCTTAAGTTTTCCTTTTCTGAAGATAAATCAGGAGCTTAAAATGGTCCAAATGGAGTTTGATATGGACATTTGACAAGAAATGATTCCTAAAGACTTGCCGTGAGGGATAAAAGACACCAATTGCATCAGCTTTTGTTAAGTTCTTTTATGTGGGATTAAGGATTCTGACTAAATCTTGATTAAATAGGCCAAGAACCAAATGAAGAGTGATGCCAATTACAATGATTAATAAGCAAGTCTTATCTGTTGACTTTAAGCACTTCCTCTTGCAATGAACAATAACTGTTGCCACTTTTTCCACAAAGTCAATTGCCTTTCTGTTATGCTACCATGCATGGCCAAACCATGTTAATCAGAGCTTGACTGATACTGCTCAAAAATGTCCTATTTTGCACGACCTGCATTTCATATCTCCTGCTTATAATATTACAGAGTTTGCAAAGTTTTGCTGAGTTGTCTGTGATTCAGTGTTTTGAGTTATTTCATTAGAAGTCCACAAACGCCTGCTTTTGAGTGTTCACTATTGTTGTATCTTATTCAATGAAATGCTTACATTGCAGATCTTTTTGTATGGTGGCTACTCAAAGGAAGTTTTAACCGACAAGAACAGCTCTGAAAAAGGAATTGTCCATGCTGACTTGTGGTCCCTTGATCCAAGGACTTGGGAATGGAATAAGGTTCCTATCCTTTAACTTATGCTGTCAAATTACCTGAAAAACACAATGAAATTTTGTGCTCTGTGATGGTGCTGATGCGTCAATTGAAAAGGAAGGGCATGTCTTTTTTTTATAATAACTTCACAGATGACTTGCAGAGTATTGTGGTAGCAAAGGATGCTGTGAATTTACAAAGAATCATCTGCCTTACTGTAAATCTAAGTTTATTTGTAGAAGGGTGTTTCTTTTTTCTTTGATAACTACACAGACAGCTTGCAGAATTTTGCAGTAGCAAAGGATGGTTTGAACTGAGAACTTTGACTTTCGCAGTACTGTAACATTTACATGTATTATGGCTGTCAGAATTTGGACCTGCTAATTTGTTTGTCATCTTGTGCGAACATTTTAAGTAATTGAAAATACTCCCAATATCTTGTCTTATGTCTTATAATAGTTATGGTTGCTGCAGTCTTTGCAAAATCAAGTATGCTGACAAATAAAATTATATTTTGCAAAACATTTCCTCTAGATGACTTTTTCTTCAAATTGGTTCCGTGTTTCATTTAATGAGGGTATAGCATGGATTGTCTTTTTTACCTGTGAATTATGATAGATTCATATATTTTTAGTTTTCTAGCTCTCTCATCCACCACCACCAACACCACCACTAACATTAAGTCAGACATCTTTTATTTCTAGCCTTTCCGGTTTTCTATTACTTCTAGAAAGCAAGACAGCAGTGCCCTGTTCATTGATTCATACAAAAAACATAACTCTCTCTCTCTCTCTTGCTCGCAAGTTCATGATCTTACCTTCTGCTTTTTAACAGGTAAAGGATATCGGAATGCCTCCAGGCCCACGTGCAGGATTTTCAATGTGTGTTCATAAGAAAAGGGCTTTACTATTTGGTGGTGTGGTTGATATGGAGGTTGAAGGTCATACTTTTGCATGTCATTCTGTGTGCTTTCCCATGATTATCCTTTCAGACTATTGTTTCCCAAGTAATTTGGAAGTTTGACTTTTAGTTTCTCATATCTCCTTTTCTGTTCTGTCAGTTTCTAGTATTTGACTATTCATTACTATACATGAATATCTTAATTGAACTTGTGTGGTATAAGTATGGATTTGCTCCCTCAACCTGTAATGTTTTTCCAACGTGGTCCTCCTATTTCTACATGGTCTTCAACCTACATATTTTTCCTAATCGATTTCTGTTATGCTAGCTCTTAAGGGGTGATAACATCCTTATAATTAAGCGTCCATTTGTGACTAAAAGTGGGCCATTATCAGTGTCTGTAGAATGTGGCAACTTTTAACTGAATATGTACTGATGATACCATGAAAGGCTGAAGCAATCAGTTCAAGGACAACATTAAACAGAACTTTAGTAATAGGACCATATTGCATAAACTAATTTGATTGATATTGACACTTGTTATCTGTTATTATGCGCATGCAGGTGATGTTATGATGAGCGTATTCTTGAACGAACTCTATGGTTTTCAATTAGATAACCATCGTTGGTAATAATACCTTTTCTTTTTCAGATGACCTAAGCTTTTTAGGCACAAGTTTCACCGAAGTTCTTTTGTGGTCAACAATTAATGTTTATCAGCTATTTTAGGGAAAAAGAGAGATGAAAGTATGATTGCATTATATGTCTTGCCTCGCAGGTACCCATTAGAGCTACGGAAGGAGAAGTCAACAAAGGAAAAGGTATAACCTCTGTAAAAGGATTTGTTCAGGTTGTGAAATTTATCATCTCACTATTGGTTTGAGAGTTTTTGATTAAATATTTTTTTATCACAAGCTGAATTAATTGATATCTTTTGGTACAGTAAATTTTGACACTTACATATTTAATTGCAGTTAAAACTTAGTTCTGATAGAAAACCTGACAATGAGGACAGCGATGATAAAAATCAGACTGCAGAATTTGCAGCAAAAGAAAAGGATGATAATTTGGAATACTTAGATGAAGCAGGTGATATGGAAAGTTACATGGATGAGGTAGCACGTAGCCTGGATACAGAATTGATTATCAGTGATCATGGAATAAATACAAGTTCTGCCAGAAACCCGCAGGCATGCCCTGCTAATGGTGTCCAGCATTCTCCATTGCCAGAGGTCTGTAATTGTTGACTGCAGGGTTGTCCCACTTTCACAGTTTCTGCAATTATTGTTGTTGACTTCTGGCAATTGTTTAGATAGTCAAGCCTTGTGGACGCATAAATTCTTGCATGGCGGTTGGGAAAGATACTCTATATGTTTATGGAGGGATGATGGAAGTCAAGGATCAAGAAATTACTCTTGATGATTTGTACTGCCTCAATCTCAGCAAGCTCGACGAATGGAAGTGCATTATACCGGTTTGTTCTATTTTCATAATTATTATTTTTTTTTTAATTCTTATGTGATCTTTTATAAGTATTCTAATGTGTATGAAGTATTTCAAACATAAAGCTTTCTTATTAGCTAATGTTGACATTCTTTTCCAGAAAAGTAGTGGAGCAGCAAATTCCTAGAAAATTAAGTTGTGTTTTAATGCTGCTTTCTATATTGTTATTTTCACTTTTCCAATTTAGGCATCTGAATCAGAATGGATAGAAGCCTCAGAGGATGAAAATGAGGATGAGGATGAAGATGAAGATGGAGAAGACAGTGAGGATGAAACTGATAGCGATGATGTCAGTGAGAATGAGGATGAGGGTAGCGATGCAGATGATACTTCAGAGGTGACTTTACTTTTCCTCTTTAGGAATTTATATGCTTATTTCCCATTTACATCAATTTGACGTCAAAATGAAGATTTATCCAATTTTCTGTAAAAAAAATACTGTCGATTACTTTTTGAGACTCAGGGTTGCTTCATTCTTTGTTGTAACAAGTGTGAAGGTCAAATTGATACAATCTGTTAATCAGATCTGTGCTTGGTCAAATTGTTCGGAGTGTCTAAACACAGTGAAGCAATGGTGATAAAGATACATGGTGGTGAGTGGTGTTTGTGGCTAATGACCATAAATACTATAATCTGTGTGGCTAATTATCATTAATGAATGTCCAGAATATGCAGGGAAATGGTGGGTTCTAAGTGTGTATTGCCTTTTGTTTTGTCTCAGTTATTTCCGAAAAGGCATTTTGGCAGATTTCCTTTTGTTCTCATGCATGTTTTTCTTATGTTCCTGTGGGAAGGCTAGAAAAGATGCTTCTGCCTCATCTCACGTGGGAGATGCTGTCGCAATAATAAAGGGTGAAGGAAAAATTCTTCGTAGGAAGGAAAAGCGACTTAGGATAGAGCAGATCAGAGCCAACCTTGGGCTCTCAGATTCCCAGAGAACACCTTTGGTAGGTTCCTATCTTTAACACTTCATATCTGGGTATAATTGACATCTCAAAAGCATGGATTGGATGTGTTAGACTTGCATTTCATGTTTTTCCTCTTTTATGAATACGTTGGTTTATCCAACTTATGTACCTAATTGCTTTCATGTTGTATTGTGAAGCCTGGAGAATCCCTGAAGGATTTCTATAAACGTACAAATATGTATTGGCAAATGGCAGCTTATGAGCATACTCAACATACTGGAAAGGTTTGTTCCTTTGTCTTTTCATGGCAGATGAAGCAAATATCGTCGTCTATCTCATTAAAAGCATTTCAGGCAAACTGGTTCAACGGAAAAACAAAATTCTGACCACTCAGTTTCTGAACCCACCATTTCTAGTAACATCCCCATTCTCCCTCCCTTCCGACCCACTGTGCACTAAATTAGTGTACAGAAATTGAATGGAACTGTTTGTGCTGAATCTCTGTTAGTCTGTTTCGCTGGTGCAAGTGTTGATTTGTGCAGTCTCTCTTGGTCTCTCCAAATTAATAAGAACAAATACACTATTGTCCTATCCGAATTGCAGGAGCTCAGGAAGGATGGATTTGATCTTGCTGTCATTCGTTACAGGGAGCTTAAACCAATTCTAGATGAAGTAATTCTTTTACATTGTTTAGTTAGATGGCAATATGTTCATTCCCTCCCTGAGCTTGCACAAAGACTTACAATTTTCTGGTGGTTCTCACCCTGCAGCTGGCCATACTGGAGGCCGAGCAAAAGGCTGAAGAGGAAGAAGGCCCTGAAACTAGTTCAAGAAAGAGAGGGACTAAGAAGAAGAGTACAAGTCTGCTCATAAAATAGCAACTCCACTTTCATGACATGCCCAGATTATGGTGGATTCGAATATTCACTAGGTTAATGGCTGCATGCACAAATCCCATGATTCGGAGTTTGAGGGAACAAATGTTTTCACTGAAGAAAAAGGGGAACGTGGAAAGGGGCACCAAAACTGAGGTCATCAATGGCCCAGATCTGCCCGCTGGACTGTAGGATGAAGCTATATGTTTTTCTTTTTCTTTTCTTTTTTAATTGAATGAAGTTATATGATATAGTGGCAAGTTTTGGAGATCTCGAAGAAGATATCAGAGTGCTGGTGTTCTTGTACGTTAAATTGGAAAGGCACAATTTCTAGAGCGTTAGTCCTCCACTCATGCGTATAATTTCTTTTGGGTGGAATATCATGTACTTTCGTGTCATATATTTGCAAGTGTGGACTTGAGTCTAGCAGGCCACGCGCTACATATACTGCTTTATGTGATCGGCAAATATGATAACCAAAGAAAACGATGTGTAATTTATGAAGCGAGTCTTTGTCTTATGATTCTGCAGAAGTAGAATGTCTCTTGTTACCTTGCTGCTATCTAATACGTAGGAAAAGTGAGATGGTAAATTTTATGGACTTACATCGTTGTTGCTCACCATGAACTGCCATATATGATTCAAACTGTTGTTAGACAAGCGATATGATGTCGCTGATATCCGATTTGTCTTACTTTAAATGTGTCTGCCCTTTTGAGATATGATATTGCTGATATCCGATTTATCTAACGCGAAATGTGTCTGCCCTTTTGAGATTGCATTGACATTGTGGGCGGAAGTTGACTAAACGAACAAGGAAATGCCTCATTGTAGGTGAAGAAACTTATTGATTGGAGATGTGTCCCTTTTGTTTCGTTTAGTGACCCAACCTTGGATTTGTATATGATCAGAATTGAAGAGTCCCTTTCCGAGTCATTCCATGATAGCTCTTCACAATGTTCGGTTTGAAGTAGAATGCGAATGCTCAGACCAAGTTGACCACATGTTTCCACTTCAAAGACATCATCTTAGTTATTAAAAAAATCAAGAGGCATTCTCAATCTCATCGTTATTGTTCTGTTCACGACCTTCTCTTATTCATTGTTTCCTCTGTAATGGAGTGCCAATCGAGTCAAATGCGGAACATATCACTGAACGAGGTAATGCATCAACCAGGGATCATTTCTGCAAATTACCTAATATAACAATCCCAGATCCTCGAGTTGTGAGAACTTGAACCATGCAAAAGCTCTAGAGATTTCATTTTCCTCGGAAGACATTCTCTAAACGAGTACCGATAGGTTCCGATTGCAGTACGAACATATCACGAACGACTTCATCTACCAAGTTTCATGTGGGATGGATCTACCTGGCTGCTCTTCCAATTAGCCTTCTACGACTGCAAAAAGACATGGAGAGGCGAACTGCCGCTTGTAAGAAATAGTCCAAGATCCGCAAATTGGGTAGCAGATATTAATTCCAAGTTAGATTATAGGATTGATTCAGGTCCAGCTGGCTGTACAAGTTAATCGGCATGACTTCGAATCAATTGCAGGAAGATGGACTATGAAGGACAGAAACAGTCTGTCAAAATGATATAGTTAAGTGCAATGTCGCTTTCGCTTAGTTCAAACCAATTCTCTTCTAGTCCCTGAGGTTAAGACATGCAACTTTATATTCTTTCTCATCGATTTTGTGTCTGATTCTTGGATTGCTTGCAGCGTTTTTCTTGCTCAGCAAAATACAGAGCCATCGTTGCCATCGACAAAGTTTTCACATCATTTAATAGGTCAGCTGATGAGTGCAGAAGAGACTCTGAGGAAGGATTTGCTAGACTGACGTACAAGAGTGTGCATCAGTCTGATTGTAAAAGCAGAACAAATTCAACGCAGGCCCTGTACAAAGATGGGGCATGGATCTCAGTAAAGAAAGGAATATAGATGGTTTCTTTTGCATTTAACACATTCGTAGATCATTTCCTCACACTGGTATACAAAATTGATAATTAAACAGATGCTATCATTTGTTCAAAAAAAAAAACAGATGCTATCATAATGTAAACTCAATACCCATTCTACAAAATTTGTCACTCGAGGTACTTCACCATGTAAGGCCCTTCGAGCTCATAGCCCAATTTCCTGTAGTAATGGCGAGTTCCCACACCGGATATGACTGCTATTTTTGTCGATCTATGCTCCCTACGAGCAATTCGTTCAGCTTCCTCCATCAGAAGTGTACCATAACCCTGTAATAATTGCACCATGGGGGGAGTTAATGGGTGTTGTCACGCAATATTGTCATCTGTTCCAAGGCACATAAAGTGGCATCCAAGTTTTCATGCTAATACTGTCATTCTTTTTCATCCTTTAGTAGACAGGGGTTACCTGGTGTTGCAATTTCTCAGCGTCACGTCCATGAACTGGAACGGCAGTTCCATACACATGAAGCTCACGAACAATAGAGCACTTCCCCATAAGCTCAGGGCAAGTAGTGTTCCGTCCACACTTCCGCAAGCGCAACAAACCAACAAGTATATCCTGAGTTGTATTGAAAGAAGGTATTTAAGGGTTTAAGTATGCCATAGGACACATTGTACATCAAAAGATATAACAAATGCAATTTAGAATTCACTGCTAGCAGATAAGAGAGTATTCTGCCATCTCAAAGTCTGTGCAGATTACCCTAAATCTCGTGGTTTTAAATCAGTATCATGTGCACAACAGAAGCTGAAGCATTTCTTTTTCTAAGCATTATCAATTTTCTACGTGTGTACAACTATAACTTACTTCATGGCAAAGCAGCTACCAACTGCTGCCAGAGATCAACATTTGTTTGCATACACACACATATTATGAATATGCATATGTCTCTGATTCTTTTTTTCTATTTTCTTTGTGTGCACACACGCGCGCGTGAGAGAGAGAGAGAGAGAGAGAGAGAGACCTGGTGTGTATCTTCATACGATAAAAATGTCTCCCAACCTTCATTTGCTGAATAATCACGTCGAACAAGCTCCACTTCTTCTGGCCTGATGTTATGGTGTATGTCCTTTACCAATCACAGAGAAACTTTATAAATTCCAATTGTTGTGACTCCAGCCCATAAATAAAACATTCCATTCAAGCATGGACTTCTCCAGTTACCTGAATTCCAGCTTCACGAGTTCGTACATCTCGGCACTTCAAGCCTAAATCATCCATTCTGGCCAGAGCTAATTCACGAAGGTTTCCTTTCTCAACACCAGAAGTGACTAAAGGCATTGGAATATCACGCTGAACTCTATAGACACGCGTCCAAGGTGGCACCATTGCCAAGATTCTTGCAACAATATCCACAAGTTGCTCGGGTGGGTAATTTCTATACCTGAAATGCATGCCAATTATAATTAGTACTTGACTATAGAAAACACATAAAATTCTAAAAATCACTATCTCATCAACAATATGTATTTCGCAGGACAACATGTAAACCATTTCGATCGTGGTAAACCAGATCCAGCAATATCATAATTCCAGGAGGGAGAGAGAGAGAGAGAGAGAGAGAGATCACACCTGCCAGTCTTCCAAAGTTCATACAACCCAGTTCCCCGAATCACAAGGGTAGGATATATTTTAAGTCCATCAGCTCTAAATAGGGGGCTTTCGAAGAACTCCCGGAAACTTTCCAAGTCCCTCTCAACCCCCACATTAGGAAGATCCGGCATCATGTGAGCAACAACCTACAGAAGAAGCACAAAGTCTGGGTGAAAAGAAATACTAAAGTAGTTCATGCCCAATGTGGTGAAATGCTGAACAGTTCCATGGATACAATTGATTCATTGAAGTCAGCTCTTCAAACCAAAGTCCTCTAGGATTATCAAAGCATTATCTTCTCGTAACATTAAGTATCAACTTGCTTGTCTTTTCATTAGCGAAGCCCATGTAAGTATTACATAATAAAGTGATAAGAATCATGACCGCGCACCTTAAAACCAGCATCCTTTGCCAAGCAAAAACAATCGGCCACAGCAGCAACGGTGTGACCTCTATTAGTGTCACGTGCAACATCCTCATAAGTGCTCTGGACCCCAATTTCCAGTCGTGTACAACCATAGGAAAGCATTTGCCTCAAATGGGGTCCAAGGCAATAGTCTGGTCTCCTGACAGAAAAGAAGATTTATTACATTCAGACGGTTAAAATGGACATTTCAACCATGGAGAGAGAATTCTTTCTACAGAAGGAAAAGGAGCAAAGGCAGGCATAGTTCACTTTGAGAAATGTGTATCACAGAAGGAAAAGAAGGTTAAACAAAATATTACCAACTATAAAATGGAAAAAAAACCTCCACCAAACAGCAGTTCAGTGACCCTTAAATTTTCCTAACCATAATGCCTTCTCTGTTTTTAGATGCTAATACAAAGAAGCCCAAAGAAATTATAGTATAGGGATGTAAAAGATTGTCAATTGCCCCTTCCCAAATCCCCAGCATCTCTTTATGCCTAGGGATACTTAGTTGATCCTGACTAGTTAAAAAATTGCTATCAGAAAAAGGGCTTGAGGCTACAGCACCATTCCCTCTAATGATAACTAGGAGTGTTTTTACTTCTGTTGGAGGCACAGAATGCTGTTAGCATTGGAAATTCAGAACCTAAGCAAACTACTGAAACAAATTGACCTCACTCTAGCTGTTGACACAGTTGATTTCTCAAAGTCATCAGTAACTCACGTTTCAATGGTCATGCCAATGCACTTCACCGCACTGTGCTCTGAGTAGGCAACTGCCTCTTCAACATTGGCTGAAGTATGTCCTGATAAAGCATCATGAAGATTCCTGATGAAGTAATCACGATAATCTGCTGGTAGAGACATGAAAGTGCCGCCCATCAATATGAACTCCACCTGAAACCCAAAACAAGGTATATAAAAGCTACATCACAACAGAACACCAAACGGGAACTTTCACAGCTACAAACAGGACAATGTAATTTATCAGAGCCCGCAAACAAACCTTATCAACGCTGTGACCCAGCCGCTTAAGCTGATCTATCCTACCCCTGGCTTGGACATACGGATTATACCTGAAAACCCACATTAAAGGTATAAGGTTTTTGTAAATGGCAGTGCATTACCTCACACTCACTTTACAATCTCGTAGTTTTTCCTTCCTTTTTAAGTAGTCCACAATCTTCATAATTTTGGAATGCAGAACACAGCAACCAACAACTATAAGAACGAATACACTGCTCTGATTGATAGTATGAATGACGAAATGATCATGGACCATAAGTACTCAGATAAAAATAACAACTTTGAACATGACAGGCCAAAACACGAAGCGCTCACCTAGCCCTAATGGCGCGCATGCTCGTCGGCTCATAGCCAGTGTACGACTGCGTGCTGTACTCGAAATCCGAGTCGGGCCCCCCGGGGCAGTACACGCATATGTTCCCCGTCGTCGCGATGTGCGGGCACCGGTGGGGCTTCGACATGACGGCGACGACGGCGATGCCGGAAGCGGTGCGGACGGGCTTCGCCTTGAGCTTCGGGAGGAGCGCGTCGCGGTCGGACTCCGGGAGCGCCGCGATCATCTCCACGAGCTTCGGGGCCCGGGCGAGGCCGTACTTGCGGCACGCGGCGGACTTTAGGGCGTTGAGGTCGACGGTCTCGCCCTTGCGGGAGAGGTCCACCATGGCGCTCACGATCTCGCCGATGGCCCGCACGCGGGCCTCCTCCTCGGTGAGGCCGTGCGCCTGGAAGCCGCCGCCGCCCGGGCGCGGCTGCCGCCGGGTCTCCGCCACTGCCACTGCCACCGCCGCCGCCGCCATGGAAAGATGGGGAGGGAGAAGGGAGGAGGCGGAATCTTGGCCGAGGTTTTTCGTAAAACGGTTTCGATCGCCGATTTTTCGGCTTGAATCGCCGGTTTTCGGGTTACCCGATCCGGGCCGGATCTTAAACCCTGATTAGTGACCGTAGATACGTGTAATTGGTTTCGAGATGGGTCAGTTCCTGCTTGGAATCAGATCGGTTCTTCATTTATGGAATTGGGAGCCGTCCAGTGAATTTTTTTTCTTTTATTTCTCCTTGAAAAAATTACTAATTCAGATTTGTTTCAAAATAAAAAAAAAGTTAAGAAAGCTTAATTGATGCATCAATTCGATCTAAACGGTCAACTTTTATGTGAATTGGGAACTGAATTAGTTAGGAATTGTGATTAGGATTGATTCCTTAGGGAATCATCCAAAATCAATTGGTTCGGTCTAATTTTGAAGTTGGATAGGGATTGAATTAAAATCTAAAATACTAACTTATGTGAATTTATATGTCAGTAATAAGAAGGTTTCAAGTGTGTTGGATGAAAGAAAATTAAATTACATAAGCCAACAGATTTTAATTAAGGGTGCAATTTTTTTAGTGGAAAATTGATGAATTGGAAAATATTTTTTTGAAAGTGATCATTTGTATTTTACAAAAATGAATAAATGAAAAATTATTTCATTTTTCATGAAAATGTTTAAACATATATTTTTGTTGATAATAAAAATATTTTTCATTGAATAATTATTTTAAATTATAATATTTAGATAAATATTTTCCAAATTATTTATTTTTGCAAAATAAACAGATTTTAAATAAAAAAAAAAGCAAAAATCCATCAACGCACGTTGGGCAAAGAAATAATTTGTTTTAGGCTCTCCTAGAGAATTATCTCATGTTTTGCTTCATAATAAAGTTGTAATGACAAACTTTAGACATTCAGGGGTTGTTTGATAACCAGCTAGCTTGATTCAATTATTTTATTCTAAAAAAAAAGAAGAACAAAAATCCATTATGAAACATAACTAAGAAGTAGAAAAAAATTGCTTATTTGTTATGGAGCACAACTATAGAATTAAGCCAATTTTTTTTTCCTTTTTTTCCTTTTCTTTCATTTTCTCTCCTTTTACCTCATTGTCGATCACTAGTGATCAGCTGAGTGAGATTTGACAAACTCACTAAAGTCTCACTAGGCTAGGGCAAGTTCCAGTCTCGACGGTTGCCTAGCCATTGATGAGGCTTGGCTTAATTAGGCCTCACCCTAGCTTGGTGAGGCTTTAGCGAGCTTGTAGGATCTCACTTGGTTGCTGGCCGATGTGGTAAGAGAAGAAGAGGAGGAAGGAAAAAGAAAAAGGAAAAAAGAAAAAAATATAATAAAAATATTTAAAAAGAAATTTTAAGTTAAAAAAATTGTGTATTGTATCAAAAGTATTTTTATTCCGAAATAGAAATGTTGAGCAATTATCAAATACTTTTAAATGTTTAAAAACTTATCCGGGGAACAATATAAAAAAGATTATTTCTAAGTTCAAGAAGAAAATGTTTACCGAATAGGCCCTTATTATTCTTGGTTCCTGTACCTATGTTTGCCAAAAAAATAGAAGATTGTTTTAGTCCCGGTCCAGATTGTGACCCGAACCGCTTGCCAATTTTCTGGACCGGGTCCGACTGCGGGGTCCATACCGGTGGTCGGGTAACTGCTTTCGCGGTCGGGTTTTGATATAGACTTCGAGAAGCAAGTCACTATTTTCTAAAATTCCCAGAACGCCGTGAGCAGCGACGGCGATCGGAGACGAGCGATGGAGGCGGAGATGCTGGAGAAGGCGGGCGAGGCGATCGCAGCGATAAAGAAGGCGAAGCACGTGGACCAAGTGATCTGCGCCCTCCACTCCCTCGCCGCCCTTCTCTTCCCCGTTGATTCCTCTCTTCTCGCAGGTCCCTATCTCGTTCGCTTTTTCTCTATGATCTTTCTATATTGTATAACGTTGGAAAAATCGAATGTCCTTTGCTCTTCGAGACATGGGACTGCTTCTGAACTTTCGACCTCATTTGGGTTGCTTCTGTTTGGAGTGGTTTTCATGTCTTTGGCTCGTGCGGGTGTGCTAGATGACATGAATGAGTTGATTACTTCTTTCTTGGTAACTGTGCTTGTGGGCTTCTGTCTTTTCTGTCATTTGTGGTCATTCTAGAGTTGGTGAGTGGAGTTGTGTGGTCTTTCACTGTTTTGTGTCTTGATGTGCAGGCGTTGTTGATGAAGGATACAGAGATCAGGTGGCTGCTTGGGCTGCTTCAGTTTTTTGTTCAGACCCGACTCTTCTTATGGGGTTTTAGTTTCAATTAATGTGATGTTGGCTGCCTTTTTTTTTTTTTTTTTTTTTTGATGTAGATTCTTGGGACAAATATTCCTTCCGCAAATGAGAGAGAAGATCAGTGGCAGGCGTTCTACCGTGGAGCTGCATTTCCAGCTTTAGCTAGAGTCCTATTATACGGTAGCACGTTGTTTTGCATGTTATGGTTTTTTGTTGTGCTTTATTCCTAAAAAAGTAGCTATCTCACCCCCATACAAGGCAGGAAAAAACTTGGAGTCTCCTTTCCTCTCGCAGATTAGTTGTTGCTTCTGTGTCTATCCTGCTTACTTTGTCATTGGAGCCATGATTCATTGTCACATCATTTTACCGTTTGATTAGACATGTGATTGCTATTGAGGTTGCACTTCTTTAACTTGGTGTCAGAAGCGGCATACTTGATGCCTGAGTTGATGAACCCCAAAATTCTTCCTTATCCTTACATGATCCCTCAAATTTTATCCTTGTCAGAAACTTATGATTCATACACACCTACTAGTATTGATTGTAACTGTTATCTGGTCAGATGTTGCCTCGGACTGGCTTGCTTGCTTTCCCTTTACTGCACAGAAGCATGTATATGATGTTTTCTTTGTGGACGGACTTGCCACCGAGGTGGTCCAGACTCTGATTCCTCGTCTACAACTAGACAGCAGTGCTGGTCTTGATGTCAATGCCATTGTCTCGAATATCCAGAGGTGTGAGCGAAGGCCCTTTTCTCTTACTTAATAAAGTGGAAAGGATAATTATATCAATCCTGTATAACTTTGTCTTTCCAAGCCATTATTAAGTACATTTGAATCTGAGGAACACAATGCCAACAATGCAGTGAATATAACATTTTATTCTCTTGACAGATTAATAGTGCTTTTCTTGCTTGAAAGGACCGGAGTGCTCCGTATTGCTACAGAGTTTGCTAAATCACAAAGGGAAGGTTCATCTCATGAACAACTCCAGCCTCTCATATCGAGGGTGGCGCAGCTTATAGCATCCGTGCCTGACAAAGCACAATTCAAAGCGCCACCTTCTCTTTCAGCACAGTATCCTTTGTTCTGCTATTCCCGATGTTGAGTTTGCTTGCCTATGTGGTTTCTTCTTCTTACTAATTGGAACCTTACCTAATGATTTCACCAATATTAAATACACCAGTTAAGTGATTTTGGAGCAGAACTTATTTGATCCTCCCTTGATGTGTTTGTTCTTTACAAGAGAGTTAAAGCATTTTCTTCAGGCAGATAATTACTCAGCTTCTCTGTGGAGTTGATGGAAGAGATTCGACAACAGATCCTGGAAGGACCATTGACAAGAGTGAGATGCATGGTGCCTTTCATTTTACTGGGGAGACATTTGCTCGCATTTGTCGTCGAGGATTTACAGGTCAGTAACATACTTAAGCTCTGCATGTTTTGTTTTCTCATGTTTATGAGTGAAAGAGAGTTTTGTTCTTATGTAGCAGAGCTTCTGCCACCAACAACAAAAACCTAAGTGACTGGGTGATGCGACTGCAATTTGCTTATGTATAAGTGAATAGATTGTACTCCTACAATGGTTTGAATTCACTTTGATGTACATTATCTTTGTTGATGTTATCAATTCCGTCTCATTGTTGGAGCTTCTGTTGTAGAGGTCTTTGTTCATGGGCTTACCCATTCTGATCTGAATTGCTGGTGAAAAAGAGTTATGGACCTAAGAGTCAGTTCCCACTTAAGTTGCATTTGGAAGTGATTAGACTATGCTATTCGAAGATTCTTAAATGTGTAACACTCTAGATCCAAGTACAACCAGACACTGTCTTGAACTTTCCACAAATATAAACACTGGAGAATTTGGGTGCTAGACATTGCCAAATTCTTTGTTAGATAGTACTGTTTTCCTTTATGTCACACAATATTATGCCATCGTAAAAGTCAGATATTATTCTTGTGAGTACGCTATCTGACTTATTCTTAGTTCATTGTATTTGCAATGTTAATACATAATTGTGTCTTTCCTTTCACAAATGGTGTCCAGTGGACTTGAGATTTGACAATAGAGTACTGGATTTCTTTTTGGGCAGATGTTTTAGCAAGTGAAGTGGTTCCTCGGATACTTAGTCACGTCCGAGGCTTATTGTTATCAAATGGAACAACTATTGGAGCAGATGTATTTGAATCAGATCCAGGGTCCCAGTTTTGGATAAGGATGATGGAAAATATAAAAGATTCCTATGCCGTCGAAAGAACTTCAGAAGAGTTTTTACGTGGGCTTGCTACTGAGCGTATAAATGACACTGAAGCTTACTGGGTCATTTGGATATTGTTTCACAATCTGTTCTATAATCAAAAATCCGTTCGGTACGCAAGTTGTTTATCATTGTTATTGTTTTGACATATGTAGATTTTTGTCATTCTATCCAGCTGTCTTCATCCAAACTCCAAAACCTCTCCAACTCCAGGAAGCGCTTTTAACTTGCTGCTGTCCATCTGTCTCTTACATGCCTGTTGATGTGATGGGCTATTGTAGTGTTTCATCTATAACTTTAGCTATCGAGAGAAATTGCTGTTGGACTACATCAAATCCTTACATACAGGCAGACACCTACCTGCAGTAAAGATTTCTGTCTAAGAGAAGTTTGATGTGATTCCCTGGTTATAATTTTAGATTACACCTGGAATTCAGTGAAAATTATAGAATGGTTTGTTTCTTTGATGATTTGCATAATGCCACATGTCAATCGTGCAACTTTTTTGGGGACTCAGGACATTGTTTCTGGACAAATTTCTACTTTGGAAAATACTACCTGTTCGGTGCCTGCGTTGGATATTTCAGTTTGCTGTATTTGGATGCCCTCCTAATCCTGATTCACAAGTCTCAAATCATGTTTCACAACATCTTCCGATTACACTGCAAAGTCTGGTGGTAGTATGGTCCAAGCAGGAGTTTGTGCGATCAGCGTCATTGGAGCAGCAAGTTTGTATCCTCTGATTATTTGTTGTGATCTATTGATGGTTCTCAGTATTGAGGACTGCTGGTCTATGTTAAAAGAATGAAATAATGGAACCTCTCTTCCATCTTCTTTGAAATATTGTTATAGTTCCTATAGATTGGGTGCCTGTTGCATGTGTTAAAACTTTTACCAGACAAAATGTATCCCAAATTTTGAGGACCAAAGTAATATTGTATTACATTTGGCATTATGTATTACCTTGATTTTCGTTCAGATGTTACCGCAGCGGTAGGCCTTTTACTGGAGCAGATGTCTAAAGAGGAACTGGATAAGTCTAAGGATGTGATGCACTCAATTCTTCAAGGAGTTAGCTGTATATTTTTGTCCACTTACTAGTTTCAATGGCAATAAGGTTACTGTTTCTTCCCTTTTGATTGTTGTTTGACCTCTTGCAGGTAGGCTGGAGAGTCCTGACCATTTAGTTAGAAAAATGGCTAGCAGCATCGCTCTAGCATTCTCGAAAGTGATTGATCCAAAAAATCCTTTGTACCTTGATGATAGCTTCAGTGGTGAGAGTATCGACTGGGAATTTGGTTTAGGTACCTCCAAAGACAGTGCGCTGCCTGCCTCTAATGGCAGAATAAAGGGAATTCATGAAACAAAGACATCTGTTGGCACAGTGGACACGGATGAGTTTAATGATATAGCCACTGATGGGCAGGAAGGTAATCTGAAAGATGAAAGGAAGAAGTTGTCTGAGTATAAGATGATCGACCCTGATGAGATTATTGATCCATCTAGTCTAGAACTTGAAAGAGAATCTGATTATGATAATTATGAAAACGTAAGCGAAAGTTCTGATGCCTCGAGTGACTCTTCGTTGGAGCCATATGACTTGACAGATGATCAAACTGATTTAAAGAGAAGATTTTCACAGTTGGTTGATGTTGTGGCAGCATTACGAAAAACTGACGATGTTGATGGGGTAAGTCATCCTGTTGTGCTTGTTTATTTCGTTATCTCGCACAACTCTCTTGAAGAATCCATTTCTTTCCTAGGCCACTTATGAGATCTTCTTTAGTGAAATTTTGCTTTGCACATTTGTAGTATGACAAATCCACAATATAAGTAATACTGGTTTTGGAAAAATTTCCAATCAATCTGGTTTGATGAGATTGACACAGGAGTTCTCTGAGCGAACATACTCCTTTCTTGTTTTGTTGGTTGCAGGTGGAGCAGGCTCTTGAAGTTGTTGAAAAGCTTGTGCGAGCATCCCCTGATGAACTAAAATATGTAGCAAGCGATCTTGTTAGAACTCTTATACAAATTCGTTGCTCTGATGTGGCTGTTGAAGGTGAGGAAGATTCAGCAGAAGAGAAAAGACAAAGGGCATTGGTTGCTTTGGTAGTGTCATGTCCACTGCAGTCCCTTGAAACTGCCCACAAGCTACTTTACTCACCAAATGTGGATGTAAGCCAAAGGATAATGATACTCGACATAATGACTGAAGCAGCAGAAGAACTTGCCAAGGCCAAAATTATGCGATTGAAACATCAGACAGGGCCTCTTGTGTCTATCACTTCGGAGAGTCGACCATGGTTCTTGCCAAGTAGTGCAGGACCTGCTGGCGCAGGTTCCTGGAAGGAGGTAGCAGGCACTGGCTCTGTGCTGAACTTGTCAAGTATGGGGACTGAAAATGTTCCAAATTGGTCAACTCATTATGAGAGAGAGCTTCCTCCAAAATCTGGTCAGATGAAGCGAGGAAAGACGCGCAGATGGAGCATTAAGTCTACAAATATGCAAGAAGATCAGATTGACGTATCCCAGAATAAATTTCCTGTATATGCAGCAGCTTTTATGCTCCCTGCCATGCAGGGATTTGATAAGAAAAGGCATGGCGTTGACTTGCTTGGAAGGGATCATATAGTCTTGGGAAAACTTATCTATATGCTTGGTGTATGCATGAAATGCACTTCTCTGCATCCTGAAGCAACTGTATTGGCTCCACCTCTTTAGATCTGTTGGGATCAAGGTATAGAAATATCAATACACGAGGCAGCACTGAGTGCAAATAACCACCATCATATTTAGGATATGCTTTTCAAGATAACTACAGAACTTTGCAATCTGAAAGTGAATTCTTATTTTTGCAGAGAAGTTTGCCATCACAGTGAAGCATATGTTAGGAGAGCTGTGCTCTTTGCTGCTTTGTGTGTATTAATAGCGCTTCCTCCTTCGTTTGTCGCATCTGCTGTGGTTGAAGGCAATGCAGAAATTTCTAAAGGTCTTGAATGGGTCCGGACGTGGGCCATCCAGGTTGTGGAGTCTGACCCTGACAGAGAATGCTATACGGTAAAGAATGAATACTTTCACTGGGAACATTGTCATATTTGTTCATTTTTTCAGTTTCTGAGTAATGCTCGGGCTCTAACATTTACAATCATATGGAAAGTCATATCAGTGCACACTGACACTACGAAGGAGAAAGGAAAACTCGTGTAAGCATGTTTAAACAGAAAGTTTACTGCATAGACAGTGTGTCATAGGATGTATCATGAAAGCCAAGATACGTTGCAGACATGCAAGTCAATGTTCCTCATGCACGCTTTTCATTGCCTCCCTTTCTGTCATTAAGTTTTTCACATAAGGCAACCTTGTCTTGGTCTTAGGTTGAGATCTGCTGTGACTGCTTGTTTGTTCACTCCTTTTTTCATTTCTTTCCACTTTTTGCTTAGCTCATATGATATCAATTTGAAATATATTTAGGATTTTAACATGTGCAACATTGGTTGTAATCTGACAATAGTGAAGTTCATTCATCAAGTATTTTTTACATGAATGACCAAAATTGTATCTCCCTTCTTGTAGTTAGCTATGTCATGTCTCCAACGTCATGCTGAGATGGCCCTTCAAGCTTCACGGGTATTAGAATCAACTGCAGAAACTGCTGTCAAGTCAAAGAATATCAGCCTCCCATCTGATCTGTCCAAGGGAATAATTAAAATCCCTAGAGGAATTAGAGGAAGTATAGAATTCTAGATGAATCTTCCCCAACAATACTTGCTTGCATCGTGCACATCATCGACTCTCAATGTAAGTGCTCTATTAGTTCTTTAACATTTGATATTATTTGGCGTCAGTTAAAAGTAACTGGTTGGGCACAGGAAACTTGGAAGAAATCCTGCGTACAAAGGAAAACACTCCAGCGAGGGGTTTCGGTTCCTGCTTTTCTAGTCCTTGTGGAAATAAGCATATCCTGTGCTTCACTGTTTCCTGGCAGGGGCAACTGAGGACCAAGAGGCAAGTCTTCTTGAATATGAGCCAACTAATGATGCTTTTCTAGATTAGCAGTCCCTCTGCCTATGTGGGAGATCAGAATCAGGTGAGAGCAAGTGAGCTGGCATTTCAGAGGACCTCACGGCTGCTGAAGCTGGGGCAGGCTCTTCCGGTGATGGAGACCCAGTAGATGGAGGCGTCGAAATGGATCAGGGTTCTTTCTTCACCCGACTTTGTGTCCAAAAGGCGACTTGATCCACTTCAAGTAGGGGATGACAAGATGCAAGATACAACAAACAGTTCGTCGTACCTGACTTTTGGGAATGGATTGGTGCACAAGTGGCTGATCTTTTTTTATAAATTTATGTTCTTTTCTTCCTATTCCCAATGCTCATAATGATGTATGTCAGATCCCGAGAAGCGGCGCATTGGTGTAAATTGCTTAACGTTCTATAACGCTAAAATGCCTGCTTGTAAGATTACCCCTCGGACTATTTATCTGTGAAAATGGATGTCATAATTTTCTTGCGGTTGAAAAGAATGTCCAGGTCGACAAGTTCCCATACCTGCTGTAATTGCATTACTTTTTTCCCTGGGGAGACTGCTGGCCGGTGGACTTGTAGTAAGGCGAATGATGCGCGGTCGTTGTCCCGTTGCAGTTTGCCGGCGATGGCTCGGAGAAAATATTCAATGAGGTCAAATATCGAAAAACACCCGACTGTTCTCGCTGATTGTTTTTTTTTTTTCTTATAGCAAGTCACACTATCTATGGAAATTCCGTTTGAAAAAGCCAATGCCAAAAGTGTGTTTATGGATGATGTATTCAGATTTAGTTCTTGAAATTTTTCTGCATAATTGTCTATAAAGCTCTAAATCCATTATATGGCATTCCATTCGATTATAAACTTTTTAATATGTCAATTAAATCATAAATTTTTTGATAATTTGTTAATTTAGGGCAAAATATTCTCATTGTGCCCATATATAGTCTTAAATATTTTAAAGATTTGCCAATTTAGTTCTAGACTTATTATTTAGATATTTAATCATAAGGACGACATTAATGATTCGATAAAATGTGTTTAGAACTAAATTAATATAATTGAAAGATTTATAATTAAATTAGTAAATCATCAAAATATTTATAAATAAATTGATATAATTGAAAATTTTATGATCAAATTAATGTGAAAAATCTTGCTTTAAGGTTTTGATCTACGAAGGGGAGGATCGAAAAATCCCATGTTCCCCAATACTCCAACAGATGATTTTGGGCCAGCATCATTAAAGTGGGCCAAGACAGGAATGGCCACTTGATACAGTACAGACAAAAATTAAGGAATGATCCAGACACCGAGAAAGCCAACGACGACAACGTAGTCGACCATGATCAGCGCCTCCTCGCTCTCCACCAACTTCCTCTCCTTTCTTCTTCCTCCCAAGTCAACCCCACCTCCTCCTCCCTCTTCGAGCGCAGTGACATGGCTCCGCCTTCCGCCCCCACCCGCCGACGCCCACCGCCGGAAGTGGGCGCCGCTCGTGGCCGACGTGGGCCCATCGTCGTCGCCGGCGGTGATGTCGACCGCGTGCCCTGCGCTGGCGTACGCGAACACCCTTTTCTTCAAATCGACGTATAACGTGCAGATAACCGTGGACGACAACGAGCCGGAGGAGAGGCTGGTGAATCGGTTCAGGAGGGAGGTCGCGAAGGCCGGGATCATCCCAGAATGCCGGCGCAGGCGGTTCTTCGAGACCCAGCAGGAGTACAGGAAGCGGAAGACTCGAGAAGCTGCCAGACGGAATCGCCGGAGGTATTCTCTTTCTTTTCTCTTTTTGATCGGGTTCTTGAATGAGATCTTTGTTTTGAGAATTCGCAGTTGTGGGTATTTGATTTGCAAGTTCTGATTTTTCTGACTTCCTGAATTCAGAAATTCTTTGCATGATTAGCCTCCAGCCCTCCGCCATTGGGTTTGTCTGTTTTTTCTAGTTGTTTCTGTTTTGTTTGAATTGATGGGAGAACGGTAGTTCTTGGTGCATAAGGAAGTTATAATGACATTGCAAAGCTGTTATCAGAACTGATGGGCATTGGAATTTGAATCAGAGCATAACAATGACCAGCCAAGTTCTGGAGAAAACTTGATGGTAGCATTGAAATTAGATCATCACTGATGGCAGAATCCAAGAGCTAGTTTGAGATTTAAGTCTTATCACTTCTCTTCAAAGCTAGCAGGCATGTTTTGTCAAACTAGCCAATATCATTCCAAGATTACCGGGTAGCCAGGAAGATATGCAGCTGTTTCTCCATCAACTTCAAACTAGGGAGTGATGACCTTAAGTTATCACTGGGATTGAGATATGGTCGGTTAAATCTCAAATTAAATGCGGAATTTGAGCAAAGAATCAATCTTTACTGGAGAAGTTCAATGTCCTGCAACTGTTTCAGCATATCGATGCAATTGAATCAGAAGCCATGTTCATTTACTTTGGAAACTTCGTGCATGAGAAATATTGATCATTTTGCAATGTAGCCAGTCAAATTCATCTGCTTTCTTGATGATGGTGATGAAAATGCATTACTTTTTATCTAGATGTTGGGTCAAAGATTTCTGGTAGTTGAATTTTGTGATCTTTTAATATGCTCTTGCACAGACCAATTGAGACTTCCCAATAACGTTGCTCACTTCTTTTTGACTCTGCCCAGGCGCCCACAAGCTAAATTGGCAAAGCAGGCTAAAAAAGAGATGCCTAAGAAGAAAAGGGCCGATGATGAAGAAGATGATAACTGGGATCTTCCTCAAGGAGACCTTCCATACTGACTGATGTTTACATGCTGAATGTTAAGAAGATAATAGATGAACAGCACAGTTCTGGTGTGAGCAGTTATGAAGCAGACAGTGCCGTTCTAGCATTGATTGGCTTATAGTGCTTTGGTGAGAGAGAAATTTCATCATATTATTCATTTCCAAAGCAATGGAGTGGAGAGGGGTTTTTGCTTCCAGCAACGAGAAAAATAAATGCAATAGCAAAATGATGATGAGCAGTATCTGTCAACCTTACACTTAATAGAAGTGCACATATATTCTACTGAGATGGATAATTTGGACACTGAATACTCTTCAAAGACCATCTTTGTTTCTGACCTAGTGAATTTCACTGATTCTATTTTGTTGACGATCATATGCACTTGATCGTTTTCTTCCTTCCTCCACTGTGTATATTCTTTCCAGCATGGTTTATTCTTTTATCAACAAAATTCATTTGTGTAGGATACCTCATTTTTTGTTTCAATCAAAGTGAATTTGTGGTGACAATAAGATGGATTGTCGACAACATTGATTAGCTTTGAAAAGGTTTGGACAGTGGCTACTAATATCCCACAACGCGAAGAGGGGATGCAGCATTCAGACCTGATGCTCGGCACAAACTCTTCCTTCGCAAGCATCTCGAAAAGTATCGATACTTTCTAGATTAAATCAGCATCAGCCTTCTAACGTAACATGGCAAATGCTCACATGAAATTTTTTTGAAATTTGAAAAAAAAAAAAAATATATATATATAAAAAAAAATATATATTATTTTCGCTCTCTTTTTTATCCTTCATTTTCTTTTCATTTTCTTTTCATTTCTTACGTACTTTTTGCTCTTCTTCCCCCGTCAATCACCAGGCCTTGGCGAAGACCTCGATGCCCTCACCAAGGATCGACCTCACAATTCACATGCCTGGGGCAAGGCTCGACCTCATCATTGGCAGCTCCAATTCATTACCCACACCGAGGACGTACTACATATAATATACAAAAGTAGAGAAACCCGTGTTTAACTTTCAACTTCCCATAGCTTGGCCCATAAAGCCATATTAAACTCCTAAACAGGAGTAACTTCTCCAAGCACTGCATAGATGCACACACATCGAATTTTCATAGCATGTCCTCGTTGCCATAAGATGATCAGCAGGAGCGACATTTCACACAAGGATCCTAACCAGCAGAATCCTATATTATTCATGATTCAAACCGAGGTGAGAACTCTACCAAACACAGTCAGTTTCAGCTATCAGACAAACTGATCAAGGTACTGATCCACAGTCGTGTATTTGACGTCAGGATAAAGCTCCGAAGCTTCCACTCCGAAAGATGGCTCAATCTCAAAGTTGGTGTGGTCCCCTTTCACAAAAACAGAATGAGATATGGACAATATCACATTGAGCGGAACTGCAGCCTCTGCAATATGACAATACAAGTAGACCAATTGACTTCAGAATACTTAAATCTCGGAGAGAAATAGAAATACACGTGCTTAAATCTAATGAAAACGCATCCCTGACCTTGAATGTTCTTCAGAACTTGCTCCTCTGGAACATAAACCCTCTCCAGGGTCTTGCCGATCTTTCTCTCCCACAAAGACACGAGATCATTAAATGAGTAGGTGTTGGCAGGAGGTCTGAGGTACAGAATTTTGTTCAGGGTCCTTAGATCATCCACAGCTTTGATGGTATAGGTGCCAATGTCATCCTCCTTGTTAAACACCGCTGTGTATTGACAGGGAGAATTTTAGAATTTGGTTAATAACTATAAGCCATTGATATTCCTAGAGTTACGCTCAGCTCGCATTCAAAGAACTTTCTCAGTAAACAGAATCACTAGACAGCTGCATCCATATGTTCTTTCCTCTCCCAACTGCGTTAAAATAACCTTCATGATCTGCCGCCTAGGCAGTATTGTGCCAAGAAAAACCACAGAACTTTCATATCAGCTATTAATATCTGAAAGAGAAGACTAATGGCCAACATCTCCAGATACAGAAGATGCTTGGAATTCTCAAGCTTCAATAACTGCCCCACTCTGATTACTACAACAATTAAGTTGTGAAAAATTTCCAGAAAAATCTCAAGGAATTAAAATGCAAATCTCAAGTTGCTTCTTACCTTTTACATTTCCATCCCCTAAGATAACCACTTTATCTCTAGGGGGAGCTGTAGCCCCAGGCTGTGACAATGTTGGGAGGAATCTTCCCGCAAAAAAGTTAGAAGACACATAGGTATAAGGGATTTCCTCGGCCTCAACAAGGCGGCGAATCTTGGCCTTGATAGCAAATGCACTTTTTGCTGGCTCCACCGCATGGACACGATCCACGTCGTTTCCAAACTCTGAAGGCAAGAATCTCTGAGAAGAAAATTAATTGAATTAGAAGAAACATTTTTATTAGAAAGCAACAAAAACTAGAGCATATTCCCCTTATCCAACAAACTTACATGAGTTCTGGCAAATAAAGAAAACATGAGACTGAATTTTACATTTTAATACGTTACTATAACAAAGTAAAAAATGATTACGAGTGAATCAATACAAGAAAGAACCGTTTGGGGTCAAAGAACCGTTTTGTTTGTGTAAAGATGTCGATCTCCGAGTAACACATACGAATATGTATGAATTCATCTAGATGCTACACCATTCCATCCATAATGAAAGAATTTCCTACCCAATTGAATACGTCAAAAAGCAACAGTGTGGATCTAAAGTAACCCGCTTAGAAGCCCACGTTGTGCTATACTTGGATTTGAAATAGCTATTCTTAAATTTCGCTGACGACTTCTACACAAAGTCATAACTATTAAGTCAATCCATCCCATTTCATCAAAGCGAAGCTCATGAGGAGAACGCAATGCACTCATACCAGAAGATAAGAATTAAACCATCGCCAACCCATATCATCAGTCAAATGCTAAACAAAAGTAGTAACTTGGACGAAATTATCAAAAAAACAGCACGACCTTGATATTCCCGGCTGCTTTGATGGCAGCAACAATCCTGTCTTGGTCCTCTAATTGTGCATGCCCCACAGAAGAGATTACCACATCGACCTGCTTGATCGCATTCAACAGGCTCTCTTGATTGTATATGTCTCCCTGAGAATCAAATAACCAAGAGCATGGACAAACAATCAATAACGTTAGCAATCATAAAAAAAAAAATCCTATTTTGACCAGCAGGAAGACTAAGAAATTGAGAAATACATAATCCGATGCAGATAAAACTTCAATACCCTCACCAGACGAGAAAAAGTACCATGAGAAATAAAAAGACGAAGCTACTATCCGTAGTATAACGCTCGTCCACACATCGCCCACCGATCTTCAAAATGCTATAACAAGGCATCTCACCGTAAAAATGCATCTATACAGTACGTAACATATGGAAAATTTCGTAAGATTTGTTCTACAAATGTACTCGTCCGTAAGAGAAACACCAAATCGTAACGTGACTCCATCAACTGCGATCTCATGAAAGATTGAGATGAAAAATCGACTCCGATTCTACTTGCTAAAGACATTTCTCGGAAATGCGGAACGAGACATAACGGCAGGCGTGCGAAGCGAACGCGATCGCACGGGAACGGGAAGAACTACTCACGTGAACTAAAGTGACGCCGAGGCTCTTGAAACCTTCGACGATCTTGGCCTTGGCGGGGTTGGAGAGAGTGGACTCCCTCACGAGAGCGAAGGTAGGGCGACCGGACTTAGCACTGGCTTCCACGATGAACTTTCCGATGTATCCAGTGCCTCCGATCACCAGGACCTTGCTCTTCGCGGCCATCTCCGAGTGGTTTTCACGGCGGAGGCGCGGTGTTTTCCGGCGAACTCGATCGGTTTCTAGAAGCGACTCTGCTGTGACTGGAGAGAGAAGTGGGGATAAATAGCGGGATTCCTGTCTTCAACGAGCGGTCGGGCTTTATAGATAGGAATTGGTTCTAGAAATTGTCCAGGTTCTTTGGACATGAGCAGGTCCCTAAAGGGCTCACGAGGAAATAGACAGGAGAACCGACCTGGGTGAAGATGTCCTGATTCATCATTTATGTAACGATAACCATGTAAATTGGCTTTTTTCAACGATAAAAAAAAAAAAATTCAGATTGTCCAGATTCATGAAGATGTCTCGATTCATCATTCTCCAAATTCTTGAAGATGTCCTGATTCATCATTTTCGAAAGGTCGAGATATCTACAAAAGTCTTTGAAGCATTAATGAAGTTGGGACCTTTCAAGGCATTGACCAATTGGTGTAAATCCTGTTAATTTTTATAAAAGTAAGTATGAAGAAATTTAAAAGTAACACCTTTCAATACAATTATAATTAGATATTTTAATAAAATCGCTTAACAAGCATGCACTGCACGGGGCCTACCAAACGAAAGGGAATTATTCGACGGGGTTAGGTGCGTAGTGCTCATGGAGCATGCGTGGTAAAGTCTCGATAGCGTTGGATGGAAACTATGTTTACGCCAATGAAAATCGACTAAAATTTAATTTTTAAAAGAGAAATAAATTTTTCTTTTAATATTTTTGTATGAGTTTTTGAGAAAAATTCATGTTTAATATTTAATATAAAATTTTTGTTTAGAATAAAATTTCGACACAAAATTTCCTCCTTTCTAGAGGATGGCAACGGTGGCAACAATAACCAACGGCAGATGATGAGCGGTAGCAATAAGTAGGTGACCAACTAGTAGAGAGAAAGAGCAATGATAAGAGTTTTCACTTCTCGTTTATGTTCCAAACTTATTTCTGAATTAAAAATTTATTCTAAAAATAGAAAAATAAAATTGCGTTATTAAACGGATTTCTATTTTAGAAAAAAAAAATCTAAAATAGAAACCACCGCAGTAGTTCGTTGGATAAGGCTTTCCAATGAAATTAACGACAACGGAGGGGTCAAATCCCGCTAGCCGCACGAGGTCTTAAACGCAACGTCGGGGTGGTGGGTCCTCTGCTAGCATCGCCTCAGGGTTTAACCGCCGGCTACCGGTTGTACAGTGTTCCCTGGATACAAAAAAAAAAAAAAACAAATCTAAAATAGAAAGTTATTTTGGAACAAAAATAGAATGGTTGTTATACACACCCTAAAGCTCACTCATTTTCATCAACCGAGGCTCAATGCAAAGATGATGGGCCGAAAGAGGCTACTCGAATTGGAGCCTATGTCCTGATAAGGGTTCACTCGCGCATTACGGGTGTCAAGGAGTGGGAATGGGACTGGGTTTTCATCATACTAGACCCAACTCAAAACCCCGTGGGCACATGATTAACCTAACCCGACCCATCCAAGGCTCGAATATCATATAATACGAGAGAACGGATAAAATAGTTCCACTAAAGGGGCAAAATCAGAAATTTATTCAAAGCTATCCTATATAGAGTGTCAAAAAAGCCCGAGATAGCCCGACCCCACTCCAACCCTCATGATACAAACATCTAAAAATTCGTGTCCAAAGAAAACTAAGGCCTGGCCAACGTGGGCTTTTTTGACACCCTTACTTGCACATATGGCTAAAACCAAGTCGAGTTACTCGGGAGTAGCTCGAGTTCCACTTGCTTAATTTGAGTCGAGCATGACTTTGAATCCCTCGGGTATCTTATCGGGTTAAGTTCGCGCTTTTCAATACTTAGCTCGATACATGATCAAGCTTTCATTATTAAAAGTATTTAATATTCGAGCTTATAAAATTTAAGCTCGAGTTTTGATTGTAAGTTTGACTATAATCAAATTGAGCTCGAGTATTATGATGCCCTAAGTTCCTCTGACGTCAGGACTTTCCTCTTCTCGGCCATTGGAGAGTTTTCTCGGCAGGAGGCGTGGTTTTTCTTGGCAAACTTGCTCGATCTCTGAAGCTACTCTACTGGAGAGAGAGAGAGAGAGAGAGAGAGAGAGAGAGCAGGGTTCTTGTCATCAATTTCATGACGGATCGTCATTGGATTTTGATTCCGAAAAGGACATAATCGTCTTTTCGGTGAAATAATCTTACTTGTTGAGACAATCCTACACTGGAGAAAGGGCACATGGATAGGGGAAAATAAATGGAAGATAACGATTTTCTCTAATTTCAGTGATGAATTAAATTATTGTGAAGTAAGATAGATTTAACTTAGCAAAAAACAAGAAAATTTAATTTTGATGGTGCTATAAATCTAAGTAATCGTAATTGTGAAGTGTTAGGGATTCTATTCAATTAAATGTCATGTTTTTACTATGAAAAATCCCCAAATTCGGTATACATATTATAAATTTACCTTAAACTATTTTTTTTACCATAAAAAACCTTAAACTAGTATATTTGTGATAAATTTACCTTGAATTAATTTTTTGTCACAAAAAGCCCCAAATTGATAGATTTTGACAAATTTACTCAAAACTAATATTTTAACTATAAATAACTCCAAACTGATAAACTTACGACAAATTTATCCTCCACCAGCTTTTATCAAATTTTACTGTTAAATTTGCTAACGTGGACGACACATGGTGATATGGCATGTCCATACGGTAAATATCATGAAAAACTCGAACCGATATATTGACGACAAATTTAACGTTATACATTTAACGATACACCTATGATAAATTTGAAATTTTCTTGACATTAATCTTATGAATTATTATGTGGACTTGCCATGTCACCATAACATGTCACAATGTGTCATTTACCTTAACAAATTTAATGGTAAAATTTGATGGAATTTAATAGAGAGTATATTTATCCCAGTCATACCAGTTGGGGAAGTTTGGAGATTGTCATGAGTCTACCACTTTAAGGTAAATGTATTACAAGTATATTAATTTGAGATTTTTAGTTGTCAAAAAATTTATTTAGGATAAACTTATTACAAATGTACCAATTTGAAGTTTTTCTTAATATTAACCCCTTAATTTATTAGCCAAGATTACTACATTCATAATTCGCAACCTCCATGGATAAAAGCAACATCATGAGAGTTGAAATGTGAAATGATTTAACAATAATCGTAAACGTAGAATATGTATATCAATTCAATTCTCAATGTTTATATTTGATTAATTTAATTCTAAATCTTTTAACGATCTATCTTACGATACAACCAACGCTAATTATATAATGCAACACAATCAATGCTAACATTAAAAAAAATTTAAAAAATCTGATTTTTTCTTTTCATTTCTTCGTACTTTTTTTTTTTTTTTGGTCTTTGTACCTTTTTTCTTTCTTTCTTTCTTCCCCAATTGCCAGGCCTAGGCAAAGCCCACAACATCCTTGCCAAGGGTCGACCTCATCGTCAAAGGCTCCGATTCATTACCACACCAAGGACACACCACATAAAATATACAAAATCAGAGAACCCAATGCCTTTCTTTTTGCTTTCCCATAAATAAAAAACGATATCAACTTTAAAACAGAAGAAACTTCTCCAAGCACTGCATAGATGCAAACAAATCGAATGTTCATAGTATGTCCTCCTATTTGAAGGTTGCACGCGCCTTGTACACGCCATAAGATGATCCATGGGAGAGACATTTCACACAAGGATCCCTAACAAGCAGAATCCTATATTATTCATGATTCAAACTACTGTGAAATATCGACCAATCCCAAGCAATTTTGGCCATTAGACAAATTGATCAAGGTACCGATCCACAGTCGTGTATTTGACATCAAGATAGAGCTTTGAAGCTTCCACTCCAAACGATGGCTTAATCTCAAAGTTGGTTTGGTCTCCTTTCACGAAAATAGAATGAGATATGGCCAGTATCACATTGAGTGGAACCACCTCCTCTGCAATATCATTGGACAAGTAGACTAATCAATGTCAGAATACTAAAATCTCGGAGAGAAATAGACAATTTTACATGCTTAAATCTAATAGAAATGCATCCCTGACCTAGAATGTTCTTCAGAACTTGCTCCTCTGGAAAATAAACCCTCTCCAGGGTCCTGTCGATCTCTCTCCCACAAAGACACGAGATCATTAAACAAGTAGGTGTTGGCAGGAGGTCTGATGTACATAATTTTGTTCAGGGTCTTAGGATCATCCACAACTTTGATGGTATAGGTACCAATGTCATCCTCCTTGTTAAACACCGTTGATACACAACAGGAAGAATTTTAGAATTTGGTGAATAAATATAAGCCATTGATATTCCTAGAGTTGTTTTTGGCTCACAATAAAGAAAGAATTTTCTTGGTAAAAAGAATCACTAGACAACTTGCACCGCATCCATATGTTCTTTTCCCCACCAAATACATTAAGATAAAATTCATGATCCGCCGTCTAGGCAGTATTGTGCCAAGATAAACCACATAATTTCCATATCATCTATTAGTCTCTGAAAGTGAAGACTAATGGATGTAAAAGGCCAACATCTCCAGACACAAAAGATACCTGGAATTCTTACCGTAATTAAATAGTGAAAAATGCAAAGAAAAATCTTGATGAATTAAAATGTGCATATCAAGAAATTACTTCTTACCTCATGCATTTCCATCCCTGAAGATAAAAACTTTATCTCTCAAGGGAGCTATAGCCCCAGGCTGTGACGATATTGGAAGGAAGTAACCTGCAAAAAAGTTAGAAGACACATAGGTATAAGAGATTCCCTCGGCCTCAACAAGGCGGGGGATCTAGGCCTTGATGGCAAATGTAGATTTTGCTGGCTCCACAGCATGGACACGATCCACATCATTGCCAAACTCTGAAGGCAAGAATCTCTGAGAAGAAAATTAATTGAATTAGAAGAAACATTTTTATTAGAAAGCAACTGAAAACTAGAGTATATTCCCCTTATCCAACAAACTTACACGAGTTATGGTAAATAAAGAAAACAAACTTCTACGAGACTGAAAATCACGTTTTAATATGTTACTACAACAGAGTAAAAAATGATTACAAGTGAATCAATACAAGCAACGGAGCAAATTCGACTCCAAGTGCTGTACGTCAAAGAGCAATAGTGTGGATCTAGAGTAGCCCACTTCAAAGGCCCACACTGTGCTATACTTGGATTTGAAATAGCTATCCTCGAATGCCGCTGATGATTTCTACACAAAGTAATGACTATATAAAAAAGGAAAGAAGTGAAGTCTACAAACAAATAAGTCAATCCATTCCATTTCATCAAAGCGAAGCTCACGAGGAGAAGGCGATGCACTTACACCAGAAGAAAAGAATTAAGCCAACGCCAACCTATATCATCAGTCAAAATTATTAAGAAACAGCATGACCTTGATATTCCCAGCTGCTTTGATGGCAGCAACAATCCTGCCTTGGTTCACTAGTTGCGCTTGCTCCACAGCAGAGATTACCACATCGACCATTGCACTCAACAGACTTTTTTGATCGCATATGTCTCCCTGAAAATCAAATCACCAAGAACGTGGACAAAAAAATCAATAAAGATGGCAATCATGAACCGATGCAGATTAAACTTCAATACCTTCGTTGGACAAGACAGCGTACTATGAGGAAGTAAAAAGACAAAGCTCCTAACCGCAGTATAACGTTCGTCCACACGTTGCCTACCGATCTTCACAAGGTTATAACAAAGGAATCTTACGGTTCTTACCATGACATCTGAAGAACAAATCTGCCACATTTATTTCTAGAAAAAAGTTCATCTAAACGGTACATAACATATGGAAAATTTCATAAAATTTGTCTAAAGATGTACTCGTTCGTGTCAGCATGCGAAGCTGAGATAATTTGTCAGTCAGCAAATAGAGGAGGGAAAGAGAGACACCAAACCGTAACGTGACTCCGTCAACTGCGATCTTGTGAAAGATCGAGAAGAAAATCGACTCCGATTCTACTGCTAAAGACGTTTCTCCGTACGACGAACGAGATCAACGGCAGGCGACGCTTCGATTCTTCGAAGCAGCACCAAATGCAGGAAACGAACAGAGATTGCACGGGAATGCCTACTCACGTGAACTAAATTGACGCCTCGGCTCTTGAAAACTTCGACGATTCCGGCCTTGGCGGGGTTGGAGAGATCGGACTCCCTCACGAGAGCGAAGGTAGGGTGACCCGACTTGGCACTCGCTGCCATGATGAACTTTCCGATGTATCGGTGGCTTTGATCACTAGGACCTTGCTCATCTTCTCCATACGTGATTTTCTACGGGTAAGTATCGAAGCTTTCGGAAGCTGCTCTTTTGTTGCTGGAGAGAGGAATGGCAAGAGAGTGCGGGAGAGAGAATATAGAGAGGGGGAAAGAGGGAGAGAGACGGAGGAAATAGGCAGGAGAACCACCCTCGAGTGGGAGACTTTGTGATGTTCTTCTATTCCCTTTCTGTTGGGAAGACAAAGATAGACAGGAAATTATGGGACTTCACGGTAGTGAAGGTAGACACCACGTCAAGACTTCGGTTCTGGCTACTATTGGGTAAGCAGATATAATAGCCTCTCGCGCCTGGAATGAGTGAAGGTGAGTTAAATGCCTACAGCTAGGTTGACACGCCTTACGGCACTGTCCTCAACCACATATTGACCCAGTTCCCCCGGTTGAGGACAGCACCTCAGTGATGATTTTTTCTTGTCCTTCCCTGGAAAAAGTACGTGGAAAGTGGGGAAATTTGCAGAAGAAAATCAAAATTGTGTGAAATAAGCCAAAACAAGAAAGTTTAAATCTAAGTTTGGATGGTGCTGGAAATTGAAGTCATCGCATAATTTTGAAGCGTGAGAGACTCGGATTGATTTTATATCTTTGATTGCGTATTAAATCATCACAATTAACATTGATTTTTCATGTTGGTAAGGAAGAAGTTGAAACCGCCTTTTAGATTTAGCGTATCATATTAAGGAAAGAACAAGTGAAAATGGTATGAAAGGGCAGTAAGCTACTCTCCATGAATGGACTTGTGTTGATCGCGAGATTGCTGCCTTTCAATTTCTTTAAAAAAAGGAGACCAACTTTGTTAGATTCGTTCGGGATTTGAAGAGGAAGCATGACGTAAGCATATCAAAAACATGACGCGACGATTTCATTATGGACTGTCCATTTGAATTGAAAATTGAATTTTTACTTATTTTTATAAAGATAGCTAGATATTTCTTAGTACCTTCATCAAAAGTCCATGGCCATCGTATGTATTCATTGTTTAGCCCGCTCCTGTCCACAAATAGGTCGGCCTTAGTGATGGGAATTGGTTCGAGATGCTGTCCATGTTCATCGTACACGTATGTCTTATGCCTTTGCTTCTTTTTGTCGGTTCCATGCCTTAATCTCTGTCTTATCTCACACCCTGTAAGCCCTCACTTTCTCCAACTCCTCCTTTTTTTTTTCGAATTATTTTTTATTTTCTTTATTTTTCCTCTTCTTCTTTATTTTTGTGTTTTCTTTTTCTTTTTCTTTTTTAAATTGATTTTTAATTATTTTTCTTTTTCTGCCCTTTTCTTTTTTTTCTTCCTTGGTCGGTCGTTGGCCACGATGACAATTGGAGACTAGCCATAGACTAACTCCAGCCTCACTCAAGGCCAAATCTAGTGAGCTAGATTTGATGAGGGCGAGGCTCAAGCTCATCGGATCTGGGGAGCTACGAGTTTGTCGGCCTCAGCTGAGCTTGGGCTTGCCCTCGGATCGAGCAAGTCGTGAGCTCGTCGGCTCGATCCGGCGAGCCCGAGCTTCACCGAGGCCGGTGAGCTTGTGACTTGCCCGATCCAAGCGAGCTTGAGCTCCCCGAGGTCGGTGAGAGCTCATATTCTTGCCTAGATCAATGAGCTTGTGACTCGCTCTAATTCAAGTGAGCTCGAGATCCGAGCGATTGTGTCTTAGTAGGCCTAGATCGGTTGAGGCTTGAGCTCGCCGAATCTAGCAATTATGTCAAGACACGTCGGCGGGGAGGAAGGAGGAGGACGCGGTGGAGGAGGAGGAGGATGAAGGAGGGAGGAAAAGAAAAATAAAGAAAAATTAAAAATAATAAAAAATTCATTTTTAAAATAAAAAAAAAATTTTTTAAAAATTAATTATATATATTAAAATTAATTTTTTGGTCAATTAAAAATATTAAAATTAATTATTTTTTGATAATTTTTGCCAAAAAATCAAATTAGATAACAAATAACGGAAAAACATTTTCCACTCAAATTTCAAGTTTTAATCGAACACAAAAAAATATAGTCATTTTTTTTGAAAATGATTTCTTAGAAAATAGAAAATATTTTTCATAAAATGAATGGACTCTTCTTTTTTTTTTTCTAACCTTCTCCTTTGGTCGGTCACTAGCATGGCTACAATTGGTGACCGGCCCACAAGCGAGCCTCGAGCTTGCTCGAGGCTAATGAGCTTGAGGCTCATTGCCACCGGTGTAGGGCCTTGCTTGGCTCATCGATCTTTAGCTAGCAATGAGCTTAAGGATCACTAGCCTCTGGAGCTTGCTACTTGTCACTTGCTGCTTGCCAAGTCGGCGAACCAGCGACAAGCGCAAGCCTTTGGCTCACTAATTTGCTAAGGTGATCGGCGAGCTCAAGGCTCGCCCTCGTGCTCAAGCCCTAGCGCTAGTTAATCTCTCGCGGCGGCGAGCTCAAGGCACACCACTCGCCGCTAGCAGATCGGCGAGCGCGAGCCTAGCAGCTAGTTGATTGGCAAGGCGCAAGTGAGCTTGTCACTCATCGTCAACACTTCACGGATCGCTAGCTAGATCGGCAAGCCATGAGCCAAAGGAGAAGAAGATGAAAAGAAAGAAAAAATAAAAATATATTTTAAAAAATAAAAAATTGATCTAAAAAATATATTTAAAATTGATTTTAAAAATAAAAGAATAATAAAATTATTGAAAAAAAAAAGTACATAGAGAAATAGATTTTCATTATCAAAAAATGAAATATACTTTCAACTTCATTTTCAAGTTTTAGACAAACATTGAAAATAATGGTATTTTCTTGGAAAATGACCTCCAAAAAAATACGTTACATTTTCCGTAAAACGAATAGAGCGTGTAACTCTTGATGGGTCCTGTACCTTTTTATGCAGCAAAGCTGTCCAAGTGACATTGCATAGGAGGAGCTAAATGTCCATTTGCCTGGTTGGTTCTTTGGGCTTTTAACAATGAGAGATGGATATGTCGATGTTTATGTTGGCGCATGAGACTGAGTGAGAGAGGGATTATAAGGACAATAGTCCCAGCTGAAGAGATGGCTTTCGGGTTTTTCTGTGCAATGTTGAGGCTGCATCCTGACTTTCTTTTGTTCCTTCCTCTTCTCATTAATGTCTCGGGTACCGAGCATTAATTGGGTTCAAAGCACGTAAAGCCTGTCGAAGAGTGTGACTTAGGGGTTTGGAACTGGCAATCGAGGTATGGACCTACCCTAGCTGCTCCGAAGATGAAGGATAATGCAGTAGGTGAAGACAAGTACCTACAATATGCTCTGCGATATTTGCATTGTAGAGTTGATGAGCCTTTACTTGGAGGGAGGTGTATAAAATTTATTCACATAAATAACTAATCAATCAATAAAAAATGGATCAATATATGATTGTAAAATACCGAGATTAATAAATATAGTGAAATTAAAGCGTATTTGTTTGAGCCATTACTTTATTTGAAGAAAAATAGATTAATTTGATAATCAAAGATCTATCGAAATGCCAGATCTTCTTTTTTATGACATATTTCAGTATAACAGCTTTCGATGGGATTAAACTGATAGGTATAACCTACATTTTTATAAGTTAAAAATAGGACATAGCAAACTCTAATCAACAGCATGTTAACCGGGCCCTTCCCATTACGGGTTTTAGTTAAACACAATTGCCTACACTTTGCTGCTCAATTAGGCCCGTTATTAATAGATGTCAATATCCAATTTAATTAGATAAGGTTCAACAAATATTGGAATATCCATTAACTCAATTATTTGAAATATAAAATTAATTAATCAATGTAAGCCCATATTATAGAAAATTTCCAACATTCTCCCACTTGGGCTACATTAATTAACTTATTTTATTTTGAAAAATATTTTATATTGAAAACGACACTATTAGGTTAATAATTGAAAATCTTGTTTTATATGGCTATAACTTTTAAAAAATAATATTTCAATAATGACATATCTTAAAATCAATCCAATCATATATAACCTCAGTATAGGATTATGAAGATCAATGTGTTAAAAAAATGACACAACACAAAACCTTCCATAATCACATACAATAAGCATTATATTTTTATAGATCATGGGCCTAGTAGTGTAGTAAAAAATAGTGCAAACATATGATTAAATTATACACTATTTCTTATCGGTCATCAATGCAATTTCTCAACAACATGAAACTGCATTAATATAATTTCTAAACAACATGAAATTGCACGATTATGTCACAATCTAATATGAGATCTCAAAATCAGTGACATTCAGTCATCTTTAAACTAAAATTTGTTTAAATATATTGTTTTATAATTCCATTTCTCAATTAACAGGAGAAAGGATAACAATAGAATCAACAATAATGATTATTGAAAATAAATGCTTTAATAGACATCATAAAAGAATTATCGATTTGCATATAACTATAATATCTAGAAATACAAATTATATAACTCCAACTAACAAAAGAAATCAAAAGAATCTAAAACACCCATATTCTTTGCATGTTCTTTAAACAAAATGGGTCATAAGCCTTTTGTTAAAAGATCAGCCAACATAGACTCATTTCTAATATTCTCAATCATAATGTCTCATTTTTTTGACTAAGTCTTTAACAATATAATATTTTATCAAGTTAATATTTCAATCGTGGCATTATTGTTGTTTACAACAAACGTAACTGTTTGTTACACATAACACAATAAGATCAATTATGGCCAATAAGCAATTCAACAAAATAATTAGTACCTTTTGAGTAGAGTGTATAATGCATCATTATTTTTCACAGCATAAATTTTATAAAGCAACAACAAGAAGAATAATAAATAATTTTCAAGGATCTATCCCATTTGGGTAGACAAATCATTTAAATTATACATTTTTATTATCACAACATAAATGAGAATTACATATAATTTTCAAAACATTTATCCCTTTTGGGCAGATAAATATTTTTCAATTATACATTCCCATCTTTTAAATTTAGGAAATTAATCTTCATGTTATTTTCCAAATTAACATATACAATAACCCCCTTTGGGTGAGTTATTGTATATACTATTTTTTTTTAATCAATCGGGAACTCCAAAAATTTATGCCCAAAATTCATCAAACAATATGAAACACTTTACAACATGTGTTTCCAAAGATCATATTGCATTTTTTTCAAACAACAATTTTTGCCACATTTTTTTAAAAATATTTTTTATTACTTTTTATTATTATAATATTATTTAAATATTTCGAACTCCCGCGGGCCCAAGACCTGCGAGCAGCCCAAATCGGACCGCAGGCCAAACCCGAGAGTCCTAAACCCTCACGCGACCCACTCCTTTTAAATTGAGAATGGCCCATGTGTGCAGAAGCCCATCTCCTTTTTAATTGAAAATTGGCCCATGAAATGGGCTGTTTAAATAGCCCACGAAATTAAAAAAATATGGGCGAAAGCCCATATTTAGGCCCTGGCCCGGCTGGAGGTCTTCTTCAACCTCCAACCGAGTCACGAATTTGCAGCAAACCGGGTCGCACGACCCGGTTTCGATCCGAAGCTCCAAAGACACAAATTAACATGATTTTTGATGAAATTTCCTCATGGGTTTTGCGTATAACATCAATATAATGGACTAGATTGAATTAAACAAAGAAAAACCAAGTAAATCTACCACATAAAAGCTTCAAAACTTCGGAACCAAGCCTCCCATGGCCGAAAATTCCGTTTTCTTGAATTTAAGCCCTAAAAACTTACTTTGATACAACAAAAGGATGCAAAAACATATATATAACAATACCTATGCACCAATTTACAACGAACATCAATTAATTGCAAATAATTTGAAAATTCTAGAACTATAAACTCTAGAATTTCAAATTTAAAATTCTCTCTCAATTCCCAACGAAATTATGAAAATTATATATGGTTGGAAAGATCTTGACATGTAGAACAAAAGCCTTATGGTTTCAAGATCAATCAAGCAAAAATTCCACACGAAAAAATAATGTCCATATCCGGCTCAAAGAGGAAAATTTCGAATTTTTCCATAAAAAATAAAAAATAAAAATTGGGCTCTCAATCATATATGATTAGCTCTATACCACATGTATAAAATTTATTCACATAAACAACTAATCAATAAAAAAAAAAAAAATAGATCCATATATGATTGTAAAACACCGAAATCAATAAATATAGCGAAATCAAAGTATAGTTGTTTAAGCCATTACTTCATTTGAAGAAAAATAGAATGCCAAATCTTTCTCTCTATGACATAGCAGCTTTCAATAGGATTAAAGCAAGTATAACCTATCATTTTATAGGCTAGAGATGAGACCTAGCAAACCCTAATCAACCCTAATCAATATCGTGTCAACTAAGAAAACTGCTCAATTAGACCCGTTATCAATATATGCCAATATCCAATTTAATCAGATCACTGTAAGGTTCAACAAATATTAAAATATCCATTAACTCGATTATTTGAAATATAAAATTAATTAATTAATATAAGTTCATATTATAGAAAATTTCCAAAAAGGTTCACCTTCTGTTGGTGATGGTGTCCTGCATTGAGTGATAAGGATATGGTACAGAGATCCAAAGGAATAATAAACATCATGTGGGAATCCCAAGCAATCTATCAGACATGGATAAGTGGGCCTCTAAGAGGTTTGTCTTTTGTGTTCTAATGTACATTACATTGATTCTTCAGCTTGTCCTAGGGTCGCCCACCATTTGCACGATGCCAAATCACCTCCATCTTGGCCAATAGGGGTTGTTGCTTTGCACCCACCAACATGAATAAAGCATAACGCAACTTCCCTTTCTATGGGCTCGATATGAGATGATAATGTCTGGTTTTGGTTTTCCAAATTCCTTTGTAGCTTCAACTTCAAGGGAACGGAAAGAAGGATTGGAGTTAAGGGAAAGCTGATGGTGATTTTAACTCGTATGTTATACGGGTTTAGTAAATGATAAAACCGATGGATTCGATATTTGACAACAAACACCAAGACTACGAGCCTTTTGAGCTAAAATAACTCTTATCTTATGTTTGGTTTGGATTTTTAATCGGGATTTGAGTTTGGATAGGATAATTTTTGATTTTTTTATATCCAATGTTTAGAATGAATCCATTAAAGGATCGGACAATATCCGGATTTTTTTTTTATATAAACAACATATCATTATAACGCCGGATAAAAAATGTTCCGGGGAGATAGTGAAAATTTCTTTAACAATGTTCCTTAATTTATTTTTATTTTATTTTTCCTCTTTTTTATATTATTTTCTTTATTATTTCTTTTTTTCCCCTTTCGTCATTCTTTAATAAAATTTTAACAAAAGAGAAGATATCATAACATACCTAAAATCAAAAATGGACCTAAAATATATAATAAATCTTAAATATTTCCCATTTTTGATTGAATGTTTATTATGGTGATTATAATTGAATATATAAATTTAGGGATTTTAAAAATGAATTTTTTATTTTTTATTTTTAATTTTTTTTTTAATTTTATAATTTAATGAATATCATATTTATTTTTTAATTTAATAATTTGTTATTTGAAAAAAATAACTTTCCCAATATAGATTAAAAATCATACCTACCTTTATTATCCATGGGATAATTTTATTTTATATTTTATTATATCCGATTTTATCCTAAGATCAAACGATAAAATAAATCCCGATCAAACGAATTTTAAGACAAAGCATTAGCATCTGTATTAGGATTGAAAATCCATTGGGTTCTATCGGTGGGGAGTCTGGTATATTGTCGATTGAGTTAACACAAAAGGGATGCAGTAATGCTCGATGACGAGACACACGTACTAGATGGATTTACTAAATGATAGATTTCGATTCTTGTCGGCTGCTTAAAATGGGCATTTAATACAAATTATTTTCCTTATGAGTTTTTAGTATCTCTAGCATTCCTCTATGTGTGCGGGTTGACGAGGAGGCGGAATGGATCAAATTGGATGGATGAGATCGAAGAGGGAATGAAGGCCACAGATGCTGCAATTGAAAGCGAGATTGAGAGCCACTTGTCAAGTCGACCATCGGTGACGTGGTCCATTTAACCATCTTTCCACGTGGAAAAATAGCACATGGACGGTGAGTGAAGAGAAGAATAATATGAATTAGTGAATTTTCACCAAGTCTTTATTTATTTTTAACTCTATTACCTGAATGATACAATGACGGGCGCTGGCGAAGACATAGGGGGAAAGGAATAAGAGAAAAAAAAGTAATCTTGATAAGTGTGTGATGCGTGTTTAAGTTTAAGATTTTATGAATCATAAACAAATATACCACGTTAATATAAATTAAAATTTGAGAGGAATATGTCGCAAATATTAATTTATAGAATATAATTTATAGAGGACTCTTCCACCGTGTTCTATACCATCTATTAACGCAGAACCGATCTTTCTCGGTCTCCCCGCTTTTTTCATCGTTATCGTAACACCTTGTGTCTGCATTCTTCTGCTTTACTCTGCTGTTCTATAGTGTTCAGCGCTTTCTTCCACAGCCACCTTTTCCTCCTCCTACTCTGCTGAACTGAGCTCTTCTCTCTCTCTCTCTCTCTCTGTCGAACCTTTTCGCTAGTGAACCTCCATCCACGATCATGGGTAAGTGATAAATAGAAACAGAACTTTCTTCTTATTATCTGCTGTCCATATGATGATGATGATCATCTGATGTTTGCTAATATCTGTTCTTTTCTTTGGGTTTTTTGGCAGGCAAGGTGAAGATTGGAATCAACGGTAAGCGATCCCACTTCACTCACTTCTTTTTCTGTTGAAATGAGTTGTATCTTTCCTCTTTTTTGGTTTTTGGGTTTCTGTTCTTGCTCTTGCCCAAATCATGTGTGTGGGGTTTATGGCCCGACGATCATTTGCTGTTGCAGGTTTTGGTAGGATCGGCCGGTTGGTGGCTAGAGTTGCTCTGCAGCGAGACGATGTCGAGCTTGTCGCTGTCAACGACCCCTTCATTTCCACCGACTATATGGTGCTACTTATCTCCACTTCTCATGGATTTGTTTCTCTTCTTTTGCTTGTGTCGGCGGCAGTTACCGTTATCTGTTCTCTACTTGGTTTTCATATTAAACGTGTTTATGGTGTTGGTCTCTGACTTGTTAAAGCTTTTGGGTCCTCATAAAGATGCCTTTTTGGTGTTGTAACTTGCTCTTTGTGGTTGCCGATCAGTTCCCTGTTGGGTTTGAAGTGCTTTCGATTTGTTAGCTTTTAAGAGTCTTGTCAGTTTATCTACGATCGGATCTAAATTACTTGGTGCTGAAGTGAGTCTTGAATTTATGATTGTCGTGTTATTCGACTTATTTGTGTTCTTTTATGCTGCAGACGTATATGTTCAAGTATGACAGTGTTCATGGTCAGTGGAAACATCACGAGCTAAAGGTTAAAGACTCTAAGACTCTTCTCTTTGGTGAGAGGCCGGTCGCAGTCTTTGGTCTCAGGTACTGGTGCTGTCTTCTCCTCATCTGAGCCTGAGCTTGTTTTGAAGCTCTGTTTGTATTGTGAGAAGATTCAATACTCTGGATGTGTATGGTTGATGTGTTAGGAACCCGGAGGAGATTCCATGGGCTGAAACAGGAGCTGAGTTCATTGTGGAATCGACTGGGGTTTTCACTGATAAGGAAAAGGCAGCTGCTCACCTGAAGGTTCGTTTTCAAATTTCTATTTAGTTTCAGTGCTAAACTAATCCTCTGCATTATGAGTGCTATGGTTATTTACGGAGAATCCAAGGAATTGGTTTTTTTCCTCATAAGGA
Organism: Eucalyptus leucophloia subsp. euroa; assembly: GCA_017140325.1. Classification (NCBI taxonomy): domain Eukaryota; kingdom Viridiplantae; phylum Streptophyta; class Magnoliopsida; order Myrtales; family Myrtaceae; genus Eucalyptus; species Eucalyptus leucophloia. Next base: position 945,605 of record CM029469.1, on the reverse strand, counting down.
TTCTTTTACTCCATAATAGTGTTAGTTCTATCTGTGTTTAGAGTCTGCAAGTGGAGCTTTTGCACATAAGCCACTACTTGGGCAGTCTCTTTTCTTATGTGTGAGAAGGGGTGTGAGTGCTTTAAAAACATGGAAAAAAATTTCTGCTGTCATCTAGCTGTATCTTGATAATCCAAAGAAATTATATAAAAAAAAAAAGCAAATTTTATTTTGTTTGAACTATCGATGGATTATCACGACATTTGCATCTTTGAGTGCCATTCTCTTTTTGCCCAAATTACATAACAGTGAGATTTATCAATCCCTAACCTGCTGATTTCTAGATGCTGAGTTCTGCTTCATCTGCTCATGCCTTCTCCATTTGTTTTTTTGCTGATTTCTGAAAATTCTTAACCAGTAGTTATAGCTAAGGCCCAACTTAATTGCAGGGTGGAGCAAAAAAGGTGATCATTTCAGCCCCTAGCAAGGATGCACCTATGTTTGTTGTTGGTGTCAATGAGAAGCAATACAAGCCTGACCTGGACATTGTTTCCAATGCTAGTTGCACCACCAACTGCTTGGCTCCCCTTGCAAAGGTTCACACCCATCTCCCTCTTGGAATGACAATATTACTCTATTGAGTTAAGGATTAATTTGTCGACTGTGTTTTTGATAGGTTATTCATGATCGATTTGGCATTGTTGAGGGTCTAATGACTACTGTTCACTCTATTACTGGTAAGCTCTTCGAATTGTCCATAGTAATTGGACGAGCACGGTGATTACTGGTAATCATGTTTCACTCTCTATTTGTTTTTACAGCTACACAAAAGACTGTTGATGGTCCATCGATGAAGGACTGGAGAGGTGGAAGAGCTGCTTCCTTTAACATCATTCCAAGCAGCACCGGGGCTGCAAAGGTAATAATATTATACAGTACCATATACAATAGGTACTCAAGAGAAAATTGCATTATTTGTTCATAGGTGAGTATCTGTTCAAGTTATTGATTCCTTTCTGTATTTGATATTGGATTCAAGGCTGTCGGGAAAGTTCTTCCTGCACTCAACGGTAAATTGACTGGCATGGCTTTCCGTGTTCCGACCGTTGATGTCTCTGTTGTCGACCTCACCGTCAGATTGGAAAAAGTGCTACATATGAGGAAATCAAGGCTGCTATGAAGTATGACTCGATAATCTTTTATTGAACTAAGCTAGATTTCTACTGTTTGCCTATGGAGGTCGACTGTTTTGCTGTTTTTCGTCTTTGTTTAACCCTGTGAGCTTAATATTTGGTCCTATAGGGAGGAGTCCGAGGGGAAACTCAAGGGAATTCTGGGTTACACTGAAGAAGATGTGGTTTCTACTGATTTTGTGGGCGACAGCAGGTATTGATCTATGCCTTACTCTGGAGTCTCTAAGGAAGTTGTCCCAGAAGTTAGCTCCTCTCATTGTGACCACCAACCTCCTGAATTCAGAATGAAGATGACCAGTTTTCAAAGGAATTATCTTAATCTGACTATGATTCTTTCAGGTCGAGCATTTTCGATGCTAAGGCTGGAATTGCATTAAATGAGAACTTTGTGAAGCTGGTTGCTTGGTATGACAACGAATGGGGCTACAGGTTAGTTTCTGAGCATTTCCATTTCCTTTCTGTTTTCCGTTAACTTCTATATATCCATGCACAGTTTCACCCTCACCATCTTCTTTGGAAGAAAATCATCCAATCGCAAGATGATTTATTGGGCTCTTACATTTCTTGCCGATCCAAATTCTTTTGCAGCTCCCGAGTGATCGACCTGATCCTGCACATGGCGTCTTGCCAGTGAGGAGTGCAAGGAGGGGCAGTACTTAATAACATCAACGCGTTTTCTGGGTCCGGCCGGTTTGTGTTTGCCAATAAGAGCGAAGCATGCAATAAAAGAAGGGTTTGTTTGTAGAACCTCTTTTGTACAGGTTGTCTGATGGGGCATGGGAATCCCCAGGTGTTCTACTATGCAGTGTATGCCCTTGTGGATCTTAATATTAAGCTGTTCGTATGTATGAGAGGCTCTCTCTCTCTTTCTCTCTCCGTCCCTCCCTCTTCTGCCATTAGAACTTCACTGAAACGAGAAGGGACGGTGGGTTTTTTCTCGTGGTAACTGAGTAATGTATTGGCCTCTGCCGGCTGTTTATGGGGCGCCAGTTTTCTTCATGAGAGAGGCGACGGCACAAGTGGTCGAAGTGCTCGTTGCAGAACACCGCCAAAGAAGTACAGAGGCCGGAGCGAGAGTCTCAGCTGCTCTGGCGACAGACAATGGCCCTCGACCGTTCTCAGCTTCTCCCAAATGGAGACTGACTTCCTCATCGGACAAGCCCGTCACTTGGTCGGTTTGCTACGCCCTGGCGAATCGCCCGACTGTTTGGGCGACATTGTATGGGAAAAGCTTTGCGGTTCGAAATACTTGTTTACTCGAGAGCTTGACTCGCTCCTGAAGCGTCAGGTTGAAAACGGGCATTGTCGACGTCCCGCCGGAATTCTGAGTAGGAACTTTGCTTGAGATATTCGACCTCGGCCTGATATCAGCAGTTTTCGCGACTACGCTCAGCCGGAAGCTTGTCCTCGACGAGCTTTTACAGGAACAATGTCACTGGTGCTCGCAGCCTATAGAGCTCGACCACAGAGGTTTAAGCGCTTGAATTCAAAAGCAGAGACTTCCAAGGCTTAAATAAGTTTATAGCCTAAATGGAATGAGCCCCTCGTGTCATGAAATGCGTGGATGAACTCGTTGGTCATGAAGTCATAACAATACAATTGACGAAATCATTAATTATATACTTGATTAGCTCGTTGATCATAAGTCCTTCAGTAAGAGACCACGTGGTTATGATAGATTCGAAGGGACTTCAGACATGAATGTATAGCTATAAATGTACTTTTCTTATTTTCAATATAAATTCCGTGACCTTTTTATAATTTTATATACGGAAAGGCTCATGAAATCCAAATATTAACTAGAAGTGAGCAGTTTCATTACTTGTTAGAATATGTTCTTTATTTTTTAGAGCTTGAAACCTACCATGTTAGAACTTGGAGCTTATCTTATTAGAGATTGCGATGTCGATTCCAGGTCTACTCGAATTTCATCTATTTTATTAATTGAATTATTATAATGAATTAAAATCTTTAGAGTTATAATTTACTGATTATAATTTATATCTAGACACACGAAAAAAATCTCAATTATAAAATAGAATCTTAGACTAGTATTTTCAAATTACACACACATAATTGAATTGCATATGATATCGCAAGATTGCGTGAAGACATGTAAGAAAAAATTAAGACTTATTTTAAGTTATAGATTCCAGGCTCTATATTCTTTCTACTGAGAGATTAGAATACTATATGAAATAGATTTCTTATTTTTGGGAACTTGAAATCTATCCACTTTAGAATCTACATGTTTCTACTAGTTCATTTTTAGGTTCAAGGTTCTATCCTAAAATCATAATCATCCTTGATATTGACAATAGTTTTTCTTAATTTAAATAATATCCTAGGTTTTGGAGGGATGGAAGTTGCCATTTGCTTCTTTTTTTTTTTTTTGCTTAAGTCGAAAAATAAAACCCGAGGAAACTTTTCAACAAATAAACAATCTTAAAATTTATATATTTTACGTAAATTCGAGGGGATCAGAGATTTAAATTCAAATTTATAATGCCCGAACGGACTTCAATAAATATCACTATCCATTCCCATTCAAACGGTCTCTTTCTCTCTCTGTCTAAAAAATGCAGCAAATCCAGCATCACCATCTCCACCACCAGGCCCCGCCTTATCTCTTCTTCTCCGCCTCCCTAAACCCCCGCTAAACCCTCCCTCCCTCCTCCCCCGCCACCACCGCCGCCGCCACCGCCGCCCCTCGCCGTCGCCGGCCGCCCCTCCCCGCCCCCACTCCTCCCGCCGCCGCGATGCTTCAGCTCCGACGAGTTCCCCGTCGACGAGACCTTCCTCCAGAACTTCGGCCCCAAGGACAAGGAGACCGAGGACGAGGCCCGCCGCCGCAACTGGATCGAGCGCGGCTGGGCCCCCTGGGAGGAGGTCCTCTCCCCGGAGGCCGACTTCGCCCGCAAGTCCCTCAACGAAGGGGAGGAGGTCCCCCTCCAGTCCCCCGACTCCATCGAGGCCTTCCGCATGCTCAACCCGCGCTACCGCGAGCAGCGCATGCAGGAGCTCGGCCTCACCGAGGACGAGTGGTACGCCAGGCAGTTCCAGATCAAGGGCGAGATCCCCGAGCCGCTCAGCACGCTGTGGGCGGGGCCCCTCGTCGTCCGCCAGGTGGCGCCCCGCGACTGGCCCCCCCGGGGGTGGGAGGTCGACGGGGAGGAGCTCCGGTTCATCCGGGAGGGGCACCGGATGATGTCGGAGAGGGTGGATTTGGAGGATGTGGAGAGCAGGGCGAGCGCGGATACGGATGACATGTGCCTGGAGAGGTATAAGGTTTTCCTCAAACAGTACAAGGAGTGGGTCGACGCGAACAAGGATCGATTGGAGGAGGAATCCTATAAGGTGCTCTTCTTCGTCTTTTCTCGAATTGAGCGCCAATGTGATTCGAGACTTGATGTTTTTCTCTGTTTTTTCTTCTTCAGTATGATCAAGACTACCATCCTGGACGAAGGAAAAGAGGCAAAGATTACGAAGAGGGCATGGTAGAACTAATTTCAAGCTTACACTACCATATATTGGATCCATAAGCTTTCAAAATGCTTCGAAAATGGATGTCTTACTTTGCTTTTTTTTCCGTTGTTCAATGCAGTACGAGCTGCCTTTCTATTATCCTGGGCAGGTAACTTCCTTTTCTGTTCTTTTATTTTTTGCAGTTCTCCTCATAAATTGATTCTCACAAGTTAAATGAATTGCAAGACTTGGACTTGTATAGCCGAGAACAATAATGCACGTGATAGGATATCCTGAATAATTATTCCTTGCTTAGGTGTTTCTTCTGTTGGAACTTCTCGGCAGCAAGCTGTTCTTTATGCCCTAATTTTGGTTAATTTCTTTAATCCTGTAGGCATATGATGTTGAAAATTTAAAACCAGCAACTTGTAATTATTGACAAGCAGTGTAACATTTCTTTCTTCAAGATGTGACTGTGTAATTGGGTTATTGACAATGCATAGGTTCCTTTTGTCATGAAAAAAGGGAATTATAGTCTCAACTTGTTGAGTGATTGCCTTTAGTTTGTCCTGTGATGCAAGTCCGAGTCTTTGCTACATATAAATACATTAGTTCTTTAATTATGACAATTGTAGATCCACACTTTCTAGTTGTCTGTTCAAATTCCAAATTTCAGATGCTATTTTAATATGAGAGAACATGAGCTTTACACTAGAGATATTCTTCTACAGATTTGCGAGGGGAAGGTCACCACTTTACACCTTTATCAAGGGGCATTTGTTGATGTGGGAGGTGTATATGACGGGTACAGTTGTTTGCTCACATATCATCAAATTAATGTGCCTTTCTCCTTGGTTAATTTACCGTTGATTAATCACTTAATATTACTGGCTCAACTAGTCCTTCTGGGGTCAACATGCTGCTTTATCATTGTTGTCAACTGTTTTTCATTCAAACGATGCACTCCTTCAGTGGCAATGCTTAATTGGATATCATATGACCAGATGGACTAAATGGAGGTTTAGGGATATTGTAAAGTTACCGAGGTTTCCTCCTAAAGCTTAAGCATAGCTTGAACTTGCAGTTTCTGCTTTGGTCCCGGGAACATGGTATTCCCTCAACATTATTTGTAAAAGCGAGCAGCTTATTTCATGGATAGGTGGTGGATATTCATGTTTCTAATGTGACAGGATCTCTACTGGTTGCAGTGGCTACAAATATTTATTAGACCCATCTTTCTCGTTTTTCAAAGTTTCATTTTGATGAGACATTATGTATGCACAAAGAAGAGGTATAAAGTAATATCCAGACTTCAAGGAACACAGAGGAATGATACAGTGGTTGAATTTGAGAATCCACAACCACGAAGATACTTTTATCATGTTGCAGCAAAAACCAATTGGAATACGTGCATTCTGCATCTATAGTGCTAGGACTCAGGGATATTAATTTATTATAGGTAGATATGTATGTCATTTGATTAAAGTTCTTGACTTTATTTAAGAATTATGCCATGCTGCAGGTGGGTTCCGATCAAAGGAAATGATTGGTATTGGATCCGCCATCACATAAAAGTTGGTATGCATGTTATTGTTGAAATCCTGGTGAGTGCTGTTTGTATAGCTGCTTACTTATCATGATTTTTCTTGTGTTTTTTGCACAAATCTGTAAAAGGCCAATTTGGAACATACGCTATTTAGAGGCATGAAAACTTTCAGTCTTTATCGTCCTGTTTTGACATGGAAGGAAAATTGGCTCTCCAAATGTCAAAAATAAAAATGTCAAGTCAAAGTACCGAGGAAAGTCATAAAGCCATGGTCAAAGTCACAGCCACCCCAAACAGGCTTTAAATTTGTTGGAAAGATTTTGAATTCAGTTTTTCTGTTTGATCACTTTCATTTCTTTGCCCCCACTTTTTTCTGCATCGATAAATCATAAATGTTTTATGTGTCTCGGGATTGACCATGCATATTTGCTCATTGCTGCAGGCAAAGCGAGATCCATACAGGTTTCGGTTTCCTCTGGAAATGCGTTTTGTCCATCCTAACATTGATCACCTGATGTACGTAAATCTTTCTCCTTACTTCAGTTCTGTTCAACAGTTTGTGGGGTCACTTCAAGAGCTATATAATATTATCTTGTATATCAGGCATCATTTCTAGTAATTCTTGCATTTGACATGTGTTTTTACTTGCAGCTTTAACAGGTTTGAGTTTCCTCCAATATTTCATCGGGATGAGGATAGCAGTCTTGATGAATTGCGGGTCTGTGACTTCTGTTTCGATATTGCAGTCCTCCAAGTGTGATTGAATTTTAGCATGACTAAATATTCAAATAGATTATGCTTGATCTACTGATTAGATATTTTAACTAGAGTCCTAGTACATAAATGGAACAAATTTGTGATTTCTTATCTGCAAGGATTACTTGTGAAGTCTTAGCAAGGATTAAACTTTGATGGAACAAGCAGTTTTTCTATTTTTTTTCCTTTTCTTTCCTGTGGGAGAACATGCAAACAGATTTTTTTCCCCAGTAGAACACGAGCATAATGTGTCCTCTTGCTTTTACTCAATGCACGTACTTAAATGTGATCATAAATCATTTTTCTTGTTTGTGGACCTTTTGCCAGAAAGGATTCAGTATATAGAGTTCTAATGACCTCTCCATCTTTTTCTTTGCTCCTGTATATGCAGCGTGATTGTGGAAGACCTCCTATACCTAGAAAAGACCCAGGAGCAAAACCTGAAGAGGAGCCTCTATTATCAAATCACCCTTATGTTGATAAGGTATTTGTGTAGATAAGATCCATTCATCTTTCTTTTGCAGTAATGCATCTGTTGAAATTCCAGCCACAGTATATGAAGAGTCTTCTTTACAAGTGACCATCGCATAATTGCTAAATCATCTTTGTATTGTAGGCCATCATCGTGTATTAGCAAAGCACATTTAGTATATCTTGATCTATTCTCTAAGGGCACTTGTTGACTGACTTCCTATATAAAATGCATGGCAAGCGTTCCCCAGAATGGCAACTTTTTCTGAAAAATTTGCTAATGGTTTCCATATTGATGGTTCTTTGTTCAAGTTTTTGGTTTTAGGGTCCATACATATTGACACACAAATTAATCACAAATATATGGCAAACAAGAGGTCCCAAGTGCACTTAAAAGACTAGAGAGGGGGTACATCCTAAGGCAACAAATTTTGGACTGCCACTTAAGTGTCTATTTTCATGACTCCTAACTTTTTGGAGGTGAGAATCGATTAGGTGCACTTTGGACTATGCGTTTGTCATTCATGTTAGGTAATTGGGTTTAAGCACCTATCCATGTTAAGAAGGGAAATAAGAAAACCCTAGTGGCTCACACATTTGTTTGTGGGCAAAAACTTAAAAACCTTCTTTAGGTCTTCTAAGGGCTTAACCCTTCTGGACAAACTTTCATAACTTGGTCCTTGGGTTTCGTTACCAAAACTCAAGCAATGAACACAATGATGTCTTTTATGTGTGCAAGATGGTTGAAATTTCCTTTGTGAGTAACCAAAGTCATTGGCATTTGTTTCAACACAAAATTATGTTTCTAAAATTCTGAGTGATGAATGTACTCATTTTCACTCAACTATTCTGTTATGCTATGAGGTTTTCTTTTCATGCCTTTCACCCTTGTTATGCACTGCAACCATAGCTTCATGGTCTATAATGGGTGTAGAAAAGTACTGATAGCTTAGTTAGCTTTATACTAAACTTCAAAAGTCTGCAGTCTTCAAATCCACTCCTGCTCATGAGTGAATTGTCATTATTACAATATTTGGGGTGGTGTGGCTTTATGCAGTTGTGGCAGATACATGTTGCTGAGCAAATGATTTTGGATGATTTGGAGGCCAATCCTGAGAAGTACCAAAACCAAAAATTATCTGAGTTGGTTGATGATGATTATGATGAAGAGAAGAGTGTTGAATATACCAAGGCTTACTATAAGAAGTCCTTAATACCAAAAGTTATTCTGGTAGGTGATTTGATGTTTAAGATACGTCAGTCTTATAATTGGTATATTCTCTGATGTTGCCTCATATTTTTGGGCAGAAAACTAGTGTGAGAGAACTTGACTTGGAAGCAGCTTTAGCTGAGCGTGAGGTTAGTTATTATTGCTTTGTTGTTGCACAGATTGTATCTTCCCTACTCAAGTACTGTTCATATGAAATTTTAGTCACTGTATGCATATGTCCCATTTTGTCCAGATTTAGATGATACTCTGGTTTTGTTTGCCAAGTCACTTTATGAGATATCTGTTAATTGGCTTTCTGTCTACATGTAGTTCCATAACAAAATGAGAAAAGAAGCAGAAGAAAGGGGAGAGGCCTATAAAATTTCCAAATTCAGGCGAAATATTGAGATGGATGAGTATGACTTGATGCATTGGCGTCGGTCATTTGAAGAAAGAGAAGCCTTGATCAGGGATATCAGCTGGTAATCCTATGTCATTATAACATATTTGACTCTTTTGATATTGAATCCAATTTATGTTTCCAATTGCAAATTGTTTGACGTTTGTCGTCTTTACTAACTGGGTATTTTGGGAAACAAAACTAACCATAAAAGGATGCAATCACCCAATCTAATTTTTTTTTTTCCTTTATATCACACGTAATATGTGAAAGATTCCATCTGCCATGTATGTTGCCATTGACAGATTTCCAGAAATGACAATTTAGCACATGTTTGGTACTCTTATTCCTACAATGTGCCACTTTGCTTTGGGCTTTACTATTTGTCATTAAAGGGTAAGGGAAGAAGAAATCAGTTGCACTGACAAAATGGTTCAATATTGCAGTTTGCAGTTAGAAAAGGGGAAGAAATAAAAATGGTCCATGAAAGGGACTAATGTTTGCTTATGTGAAAGGAAAACTTAGTCCATTCATGGTTTTGGTCACTATCTACCTATTGATAGCCTTTACTTTCGTACGTGTGACTTATAATTTTCTTGTGGGCATCTTAATGTATACAATGCATGCTAATATCCTTCACTGAAAATAGGATTGTCTAGCTGGTCAAAATTCTTGCGAACATTACAAGGGAACGGCTATGATGATATCCTTTATAGTATGTTTAGAAAGCAAGTTTTCTGAAAGCTGTTAGTTCCCGTTCTTTTGGAGTGCTGAGAATGTTTTGTTACCAAATCAGCAGAGAATCTTTTCTTTCATTCTCTCTCTATAAATGCCAGAGAACTTTGTTCCTGGAATTAAGATACTCAAAATATGCTGTCTGATAATGTTCGCTGAACAAGGCTCGTAATTTTACAGCCGACAAGCCCTGGGCCTGCCACTGGAAGAGCCAGGGAGGTACGTAGACAGCAGTTACTTTGGCAAGGATCAATACGATCCTTCAAACCCTCTGTATAGATATGACTATTGGGGCGAACCGGAGAACTCAGAGAAAAGCAAGCAACAGAGGATGACGGACGCCCACAACAAATCCGTGGTTGGCAAGGGTGTCGTGTGGTATGAAATGTCTTATGAAGATGCCATCAAGCAAAAGATGCAGAGAGAAGCCGCATCAAAAGGAGTGCTGCAAAAAGATTTCGAGGATCAAGATAGCGATAAAGACGATGAGGACGACGATGAGGAGGATTTTGATTACAGCATCCTTGGCGACCCGAGCATTAGTTTTGAGAACCAGCCTCTTGTTAATGGGACTGAATCTTCTAGAATATCAGATGAGGGTATGTTTGAGGACTAATGTTAGCCCATTGTGGGATAGTGGAAAGTCTGTACAGCGGAACGCATGTTATCTTTCCTATTTTTGACCAAAGCTCGAGTTAAGAGCCGTTGTGTACGGAGCATTCTAGCCTTTGCTAAGCAAGGACAAGAAGCATGAAGAAAAGTTCGAGAGTTCCATAAAGAATCACCCCTATCTTTGTAAAACCATTTTGCTTCATTTGACAAAATTTGAATGAACTAAGTTTTCCTTTCACAAAAGCAAACATTAGTCCCTTTCACCCATAAATGGTAAGGACGAAAAAGCCAAACTTCTTAGGAAAGTTACGGTCTGAAAACTTATGAAAATACAAAGAAGTCGTGAAAACTTACTACCATTTGAAGGACGTCACGACTCGTAAGGTTGTAATTTATTGAAAACACTGAAGACGCTTGCGAATTTTCATTGGAAAAGTCATTCAAAAAGGTATTGCCTCATCTAAAAGGCAGTTTGAATAAAAAATCAGATGAAAAGAATCAGTGCATCATGCTTTGACATATATAGTTCATCTGAAAAGGCAGATGAATCAAGGAATGATCGGAACATACACAAACAAAGGAAAAGAATGAATTTTTGCTTTTTCCTTTTTTTTTTTTTTTTTTTGTGTGTGTGTGGCAGAGCAAGAAAACAATTTGATCTTTCCACTTACGCCGTGCAAACAGAACCAGAACCTTTATACAAGGAAAGACTGCCTCTTCTCTCTAACTTATCCTCCCGTCTTTCTTTTGCCCTTCTTTATAACAGTCTATCCTCGGCGTCCATCAGAAAAGCCTACTGCTTGTGCTTGTGCTTGTGCTCCATTTCAATGAATCGGAATCAATATCTCCAAATATCTATGTACACGCCCCCTTCCAAATCCACATTTTGCGTCGCTGACCATCCACAGATAAGGTACCACCAACCTCAGTCGCCAAATGTTCAAAGCAAAAGAAGGAAGTTCCCAACCCTCTTTGAGAAAGGCTGGAGCAGTATGTTCCCCCAATCCATTGGGCACTTCCAATTTAGGCAGTCACCTAAGAAGGAAGGAGATTTCCCCCAGTTGTCTCATTCCCTCCTAAAGAAACTCCTTTCCAGTCCTCTTAAAAGGATTTGCGTTCCTAGTGTCAGAATATGGGAAAAAAGATTCTCTCATCAATCAATTTCCCCGTCCTCTACGTCATTTGGTGGCGGCAGAACCAGATGACTTTTGGGCGGCTCACTCTCCTCATCCTCATCTTCATCATCAACCTTCATGTACAAGCCAAGCTGTTCTAAAGGATTGCTACTATTCTGGAGTTTGAAACTACCCAGATGGTCTTCTGAACAGTCTGGGCTCTTTGCCTCCTCCAAGAAGTTTGGTAAATCCTCACCATGAGGAACCCGAAGCATCTCCAAGTCCTCCATAAACTGACTGTTCTCATTGATATCAACTGTCTTTTCCATCTGCAGAAACCAAGACTTGTCAGATAAGTACCTTTTAAAACCTTGTCCAGGAAACTGCAAGGTGTGCACTCACCTTTTGCAATGCTTGACGAGCAAGTTCCCTCTCCAGCTCCCGCTGCCTCTTGGCTTCAGCTGCAGCTTCAGCTTCAACGTTTTTTCTAGCCTCTTCTGCTGCCTTTGCCTCAGCTTGAATTTTAGCCTTTTCTGATTAGTAGAAAAAGAAAAAAAATTTAGGAGGAGACCCATTGTAGTAAAGAGCTTTTTTTTTTTTTTTTTGGGTTGAATAACGATGATGGTATAATAAAAGAGACCTTCTTTTGCCCGCCTCTCGAGTTCCTCTCTCTCTATTCGTAACTTCTCAGGATCCCGCTTCTCAACCTAAGATGGGAAAAACCAGAAATATAAATATCAAGTATCTAGACAAGTAGACACAGAGAAAAGATGCATCAAGCACTGTGTTCAACCTTCTCAAGAGCCTTTTCTCGAGCTTTAAATATAGTCTCAGCAAATCGGTTCCTCAAAAGTGCTGCACGATAACGCTTCTCAGGGGAGACTTGCCTCTCAGGTGGAGTACCCTCCTCTATAATGTTACAGCACCATGCGTGAGATCACGCCCCATAAGGTACAGCATACAATTATCTTTATGATGATCATGCTTACCCTCTCCCTGAACATCAGCTTCTAAGGGAAGCGAATTGGGCTGAGAATTTTGCACAACTTGATCCATCCCATCAACAGAGGCTACAAGTAACAAAAGGTCAGTTATTAATTCATCAGTCCAGATGGATGCACAAAGTGAATCACCTTTTAACCAAAATGCGACCTGAACTTAAATTTACCAGTATCTAAGTCATGAAAAGTACTCTTTTGGTCATCACTTACTCCATTAGCCATGCCTTCCTGAAGTAAGAGAAATAATTTGCATAAAGTTAGCTGACAACATATGAACCAGAACCTCAGTCATGCAACATGACAACAGCACCTAAGCTTGGCATATCTACCTTCGCCACCTTGACAGGTCCAGAAACCTTAGCAGGATCTAATTCACTAGCGGATGAACTAGCTGAGTCTGCATCTGACGAGTAGGAAACAAGCACAAGTGCAAAGATATTAGAGCTCAATCAAGAAAAGTCATAATGTTCTGCCATTCAAGAACATTGTATTAAACATCAAAAGCTTACAGGCTTATAACAAAGGCTAGTTCCAAATCCATGTATGCCCATCTACCCTAGAAATGGCTAATGATGACGAAACAATGCCCAGGCTAATAGCTGTACCAACTACACAGTCTTAAGGACCGCCACTACACATTGACAGACAAAGCATTGCCACTACACATTGAGAGACAATTTGACAAAGTTATACTTGAGTCAAAGCATGACTCTGACCCACTACTAATGATGAAAAACATGCCAAGAGATCCACTCCCCATTTCTTCAAAAAATTAGATGGTTAAGCATACACCAGCACATATACCATTCTACATGCATGTCTACTTGCAAACCTTGTATGAAACTACTTTAAAAAAACATCATGTGCAAATTTGAGGGGACTTGCCAGGTAAAGTTAATCTTAAGAACTGATAAACCAAATTTAAAATCCAGTTTAAAACTAATAATAAATTTGGCAGGTTTAAATTACTACATAGATCATCACCACCCAGACCCTTCAGCAAACATGAGATGAACTTAAAAAAGGTGTACACCACGAGATATGATGTGCACATCTTCTGAATAAGTGGTGCAAAAAACCAGTTCTCATATTTCTCTTTTTCATACAATTTTTTACAGAAAAATGTTTATTGTCCTATAAATAGGTCCTACAGAAAAAAAAAAAAAATCAGAAATATAATGCAGATCTTGCCCAGATCCCCCAATTTTGACCACTCTACAGGCAAATATGCGTGCATATAACCAAAATGAAGAGTCCTTCCACCATTATATTGAAAACTAAAACTCCCCATAGCAGCACTTGTGGCTCCTTCTTGAAGGACATCAAATGAACCCTGGAGAGAGATCATGACAGGCAACAGGCGAAGCTGACACAAAGAACCTGGGAATTTTCTTATTCTATTCTACTATTCTGAACAATTGAGAACAAAGGCAATCAAACAAAGCAGATGACTTGAGAACTTTAAACACTTCATATGCAGCTACTAAGAAGAGTGATCAGCACTTAAGGACTTGGTGCATTCAACGACCAAGTTAAAAATAAAGTGCCCTCAGAAGTATGAACTTCACAAATAAAAAAATGAAAATATACAGAATCAGATTATGACGCGGACTAGAAAAGCAGAAGATGTCCCCAGCATTTGTGTATTGGTAATTATAGAAAGAGATGTGCTCCATACAGTTGGACAATACAACTTCCAAAAGAGAAAGTATAACTTTATGAAAAAAGAAAGTAGAAAAAGATCTGCAGAGGCGCGAACCACTTGATGAGGACCCCGATTCAGTACCGGAGCTACTGGAACTACTGCATTTACTGTTTCTATGCACCGCATCTTTCTCTATCTCTACTGTAGGGAAGCATGAAACTGAAGCATCATTCCCGCCAACTATATCTACATCCTCATCAATCGTGTCATTTCCTAGTAATATACAAGAAGAGAAGAATGCAGTGTCAGATAGACAGCCCTTGTGCAGGCCATGGCTGGTGCATGCATAACTATGACTTGAATATTTGACAAGGATTACCTTTGCAAGGAGGCACTGATGAGGTGCTGACACCTGACATGTTATGAACCTGGAAGAGAGAAAAAAAAAAAAAAACACAAAGCGATAAGCCAAGTGAAACTCATCTTCTTCTTCTTCTTCTTGTTTTTTTTTTTTTTTTGGGCAGCAAATATCAAAGGAATCATAGAGAAGTCAGGACCTCCATTTCACAAGGTTCAGCTTTTGCCTGTTTTTCCTGTTTCTCCAGCAAATAGTCATCTACAAGCTTCCTTAATTTGAACAACGTTTCATGCCCAAGTGCATCAAGATCTATCTCAATTTCATCCTCATTGGTCTGCTCTGCTCCAGAGCTTTGCTCTTTAAGAATATTGACAATGCTCTCAGGCAGTTCTCCCTGGAGATCATCTAGTTCAACGCTTAGTTTATGCTTATCCTCGTCACTCATGATCTGCTTCTCTGGCTCAGGCTTAGTCCGAGGGTCAACTGGACTACCTTTCTTCTTTTTCATAGGTGGCATTTCGGTGCCAATTCCAGTTTCACTATGGGCAGCGTATTCAGGGACTGCCTGCACGTCATTAACAGCTGGAAGCTTTTTCTCTACAGGTTTCCACTTCGTCTCAAAAAACTTTCTGAGAGTGTCAGCCATGATATGCACATTGTTCTCACGAGGGTTGTAAGTCATCGCATTCGAGAAAGTTAGCCGTACGTCAGCCGCAAACCCAAGAGGGCTGGTATATTCTCCTGAAAGCAACTTTTTTTTCACAGTCCCTAAATCCATAGGGTGCTTAATCACACTAAAGTAGTCTGGAATGTTCAACTCCACTATGTCCACAGGTGTATTAAAGACCCAACCATATTGGTGCGACATCAAACGATTCAACACTGTTTCACACTGTTTTAATAACATAGCATTCGATGTATTTGCTGAAGTAGCAGCTTTTATTGATTCAGAGCGGCCAGGGGCACCCTTCTTACTTTGAGACCCGCTGCGAGCTGAAGGGAAACGCTTCTTTCCATTCCGAGTGGACAATTCTGAAGACCTTGGGACGCCATCCACTGGAGGCTTTCTCTGCCCCTCACTCCAACTCCGTACATCACGAGATGGAGACAATGCAATTACATCAGAGCCCTTGCGCACAAGTTTTCTCTGGAGATTCTCAACTTGCTCAAGTTCCTTTTTCAACCTCAGCTTAAGGTCTCTCCTCTCACGCCTTGACATCTTAGCCAAAGACAACACCTGTATTGGGACCCCGAATTTATTGCTTCCATCTACATTCAAGCTAATGCATTTCTTTCTCGGGGCAGATGAATCATCGGAGGCCGTCATCTCAGTGTCAACCCGTCCCGAGCTCCCAAAGCCCTCGGATTCAATAGTCTCAACAGCATGCCGATAATCCGGAACAAAGCCACTGGAAGGCCCTTTCGACGAGAACTTCCGCGACTTGCCCATCAATCGCGAGGGAGAACACCTTATCGACTCTCTCTGCCCACTAAACTCTATGGGAAAAGCTGGTGCCATAAAATCAGCACCCGGTAATTGCACATGTCAACCGCAGGCGTCCCTTCTTTTCCGAGCGTATATCAGTTCCTATATCAATCCACCAACAACTCCAGAGCCCTAGTCTCGATCACAAGGCTCAGAACAATTAATCGACCCGCGCCCCCGATGCCTCTTCACCCGCCGCTCTTCCTCTTCCACCAGCAAGAATCCACTGGAGATAAGCCAGTCCGCCTCGAGAAACGAATCCACCACCCCAGACAGTATGCTCAACACGAATCCTCCAATCCCGTTCCGACCGAGAACCCTAGCGCTCTCAGCTCTTCCGCCTCGTCCTCGTCGTCGGCTCGGCAACCCGCATTCGATCCCCGCGACCGAATCGCCGCCGCCTCTCCGAAACCGAATCCCCGATCAAGCTCCCCGCCGACTAGGGGGAACACCTCCCGAACAAACCCAATCCGCAATCCGAGCGGGCCGCGCGAATCGAGAACCCTAAGAGAAAGAATCCGAAAGCAATCCCAATCCGATTCGAGGAGAAGGAGAACCTGGAAAACCTCCGCGCGATCCCCGACCGCCGGCCCCCGACCTTCGATTGCGCGCCAATGGAGAAAACCCTAGCCTTCGACAGAGCTAGAGAGAGAAAGGACAAGGAAGGAAAAAAAAGAGAGAGAAAGAGAGAATGCTTTGCTACGGGCAGCTCTCGGCCCCCCTTTTATAGCGGCCGAGTGGGATTCGTCGGGGGCCGCCACGGAATCGATCCCAGCCGTCCAGGGACGACGCGGCCGGGATCGCACGGCTCCCGTTGTTAAGCCGTTGCGGGCCGTCCGATCGGATCTGACGAGCGGCGTTGGTTCCCCTCTCCTCCCCTCGCCGTGCTAACGTGGAGAGTAGAGTAACAGGGGCGCGTCGGCGTCGTGACGTCGACGCACTCGTCACGGAGCGTGCCGTGCACTCGCCAGGTCCTGAAGCCACGTCCGTGGCTTTGACTTTTCTTTTGGTGCGTGACGCGGCAAGTCAGACTTCGACATGTTTTCTAACTTTTTAGTTTTTATCATTATCGCTAATGAGAGAACAATCGAGATGCTTCTCACGTGTTAAACTTTTCACCACGCAAAATATGCGTTACGCTTTTGCTGAATTTAATCAACATTAAAATAAAAAAGCCTCCACAGTATTTTGCCCATTATATATATCTAATTCCTACGTGTATATATATATATATTACTGTAAGTGTAGACCAAAACAGTTACTTTTTTATGTTTTAGTAGTTAGGACAATCAAATACATCCTTGCATTCTTTTTTTCTTTTTGTCACTAAGAAATAAATTTGGAAAATAACATAAATAGTCTTTAAATTTGGGTTCAATATGCATACGGTCCCCAAACTTTTGATTTGTTGAACATTTTCATATAGTTCAAGAAATCAAATTAAAAATATACAAAAAAATCAAATGAAAATATTATACAAATTAAAATTTAAAGGATCATATTACATATTGAATTAAAGTTTAGAAATTATATTAAGTAAATTAATAATTAAAAAATCACATTGTATATTAAATTATAATTCTAGGTCTTATAATTTGAGGTCATTTTTGTCATTCTCCCAAATATATAACGATAAGTCACGGTCAACGTGACAACGTTAAAACAATAAATGAATGCTTCATGTCAAGAGGAAACGGAAAAAAGTGACCACACGAAGTTCCAACCTCAAGGATAGTCTTTGGCTGATGTGAAGCTTTGGTGCGTCCCTTTCGGTCAGAATGTTGTAGATTTTTGGGTTTGTCAGAGACTAGTTGCTGGTTGCTTGTGTTTTGCCCAGATTCTTGCGAGTTTTTCAGATACTGCCATTGAATGTGCAGGTTTGATATGATGGTATAGAAGGTTCAGGTTTTTGTACGTGACAAGTTTTCAGCTACAGGATAACAAGTCATATAATCGGTGATTATTCGAGCAAACTGAATAGTGGTTTTGTTAATGGCTCTTTTGCATTACGACTCCAGTTATGGTGTTTGATTCATTCGATCCCGTAATGACATGGTTAAAGAGGACAAAGATGTGTTCAGGGTTGAAATACAGCGACGAATGGCGATGCGTAAGCTGTCAAGAAGGAAAAAGCTAACAAGTATAACCAAAAAATAAAAGTTTCAGGAGGGAGGATGTAATTATCCAAAGTTCGAAGGTTGCTGCTGTGCAACGATGTCTAAGTTTAGGGGGATTTCAACAATAATTCCAGATGGAATCATGGTGTTTGAAATTTCAAAGAACCAATCGGAGTTTGGCCCAAAATCAAACAAGATTTGGCCCATTTGAGACCAGCCTGGTCGCGGAACATTGGTTTATGGGCCAGCAGAGTGTTTCTTCCTGTGGCAACATGGGCAGCACTTGACCGCGTTAAAGCGTATGTTCTCCACAAACAAAGATCTTTATTCGCTGTTCCACCTTCTCCTCTGTCGAGTCGACTGCCATGTTGGCCGGAGCTCCTGTGGTGAGGCGAGTCTGATGGATAATGACAGAGAGCTCCCGAGGGGTACTGCATTATTCACATTCTTTATTAGGGGTATCACTGTAAAAAACTATCGAATTATCCCTTCGGCTCTCTCGATCTACATCAATGCTTGGTTCATATTGTCACGATCTACCAATCAGAGCTATCAATGGCCCGGACCCAAAAACCAAATATGCATGCCACAATTGGGCAGATTCCATGACTCTTCTAAGTATCTGCTCGGTCCTTGAATCCTTACCTCAATCGACTTGTAACCGAGACTTCATCACGAGCTCGTACTCAGCTCGACTACTATACCTTTATGTTCGTGTCCTGACCAAAAAGCGTTCCATAAGAACAAAGAAAATACCCACCATCATACATTTTCCCGTACGCGAAACATGTCAGTTCTATAAATAAATCCGAATTACCCCAAAAACACACCTCACTTGATGGGGCTCAAAAGCACCATAAGCACCCGCAGAATACATATGGAATCATGATAACCTCATCCAAGTGACCTTTATCCTCTTCAGTTTAAGACCATCTCTCTAACAAGTGAGTATTTAGATCTAACTTGTCACTTGGACATTAAAAGGGCAACTAATTTCGCACGAGAAGCCTCAAATGGTTAAAAATATCCTTGCGCAATACCTATATATTTCTATTATCTTTCTCAGCTGGGATTTTATTCTGCTGTAAAATATTGTTTAACCGGTGAGGACATGCCTAGGAAAAAGATGCACCGACTAATATGGGAATTAGGGTTTGCTCTTAGGCTTATGCCGGAGGGATCTGTTAGTTTTACGTTCCATGCGAGCAGGAGATACGACGGGGCTTATGTTCTTATCATTTCATCCCCCTCCTATGATGTTGGAGAACTTGCGCCAGTCCCCTACAACCGAGTTCTTAGTCTCTAGTTTCGACCATTCGAGATCGATCCAGCGAATAGAAGGATGATCTTTTTGCGCTTTGGGTGCATAGCCAAGAACCAAGCTCGAACCTCTAAACGGGACTCCCAGGAAGAATATGAAAGTGGGAAGAACACTCGGTTCTCAGAAAATCTCAAGAGAGAGAGAGAGTGCAGGAGCGCTGAACATGGGTTAACTTCCAGAGAGAGAGAGAGAGAGAGAGAGAGAGAAGATGGGAGTGGAGCGACGAGAAAAGACAGAGAAATCTGGCGGTCAGATCTTCTCCGATGGCAGAATGAGAAAATATTGTGCAAGAATGGAGAAAAGCTTGCATGGCAAAGGACACGTCTTCACCCTCGAGTCACATCACGTGAATCATCGGCCCACCTGTCGCCCCAGAACCCCGGGACACGTACCCGGTTGTTCGGCACGAAAGAGAGATCCGAAAGCAAGGTTAAGGCCTCTTCCAATGGACGCCTCCCCTCTTTTTCGCAGGGGTATTCGAATTCCCTTCCGTTCCACGTCCACCACCTGTCCCTCGCGCATGGTTCTTTCGTTCCATTATTATTTTTATCTTTCCCCGAAGACTCCGTATTAACTTGGACTGGTGCGATGGAAGGACACTGCAGCTGTGCAGTGATGAACACCTCACCTCTCCCCCTGTCACCGCTAACGTGCATGCACAGTGATCTTGGGTACGGAAAATCAAGAACCAGCAGATCGGACATTCAAAAGTTGCTTAAAGCTTGAACATCTTACAGAGCTAAACATAATAATATGTACTTACATAAAGGGCATTCCCGCTCCAAAACGGTTTCTCAGGAAAAGGCCAAATAACCAGAGAGAGAGAGAGAGAGAGAGAGAGAGAGGAGTGCAAGGGACAGCAACGACAAAAGCTGAGAAAAAGCAAACCGTATTCACATGCACAGCTTAGGTTAAGTTCTTCCCAGGGTGGGTTTTTTGAAGAGTCTTAGGTTTGAGACTCGGTTATCATCCCGTCCTGATCACCCTTTTTCGTTATCATCGTCCCAACCACAGCGCAGCCTCCACGTCCAGCCTCCATGCAAACCCTCCTCCGTCCATCCTCCACACGTCGCACGGCAGCGTCACCGCCCTCCTCTCCCTCCCGCGCGTGTACTCCATCCTCACCCGACACGAGAACGCCCCGCACATCATCCTCCCCACCTTCGCCCCGACCTCCTCCCTCACCGCCAACCACACCCCGCAGTCCTCCTCCTCCTCCTGCCGCCCCACCATCTTCCGCAGCGCCCCGTTGGTCCACGTCACCCTCCCCAGGCCGTCCGATGTGAACCCGGGGCACGTATCCCGCTCCAGGTTCCTCCTCCTCTCGCCGTCGGTGTGCCCTAGCGCCTTCCCGTCCACCAACGTGTCCGTCACGCACTCCAACGTCACGCACGGGGGCGGTCTGCCCCAAGGCTGCAGCAGCGGCGCCGCCGCCGCGATCGTCGCGCCAAAATGGCCTCCGCTCGCCGGATTCGGGGCGTTATCGTCGAAGCTAAGCCACTTCTGTACGTCCCGCATTTCCCTTTCGGCCTTGTCCCCGCAGAAGTCCGGATCCGCGGCACGTCTGTAATAATCAGCAGCCTGCATCAAGCCCGCCTTCACGTTCCCGAGATCGCCACCGACTCTGCGCTCGGGCATCTCCGGCAACAGCGGCAGGGTCACCTTCTGTCGATGCGGCGACGCGTCTCCGGCCTTCTCCTTGCTGCAAGCCCTCCTCTTCCTGCTGGAGCGCTTTGCGGCGGCGGCGTCGTTGCCGCTCCTCGCCTGCCGTCTCCTGCCTCGGCCGCGCCGGACGCGAGTGTCCTTGCCCTCGGGGGAAGATCCGCCGGAGGAGGAGCCTCCGCACGCCGGCTTGGGCGCGATGGGGCGGAACCTCAGCATTATGCGGTCCACCTTGGACATGTCATACGGGCCGCCGCCGCTCCCGCCGCCGCCGGGGGCGTATCTGGCGATGCAACACCCTCCTCTACCGTCCATCTGTCTCCACAGCTCTCTCTCTTACACGATCTCTCGCCCTCGCTAATTCAAGCAAAAACCGAACCAACCATTTCTCATCGATCTACAGTTTCTCTCTCTTATCTCTGTTTCTCAAACCCTACCAAGTTCCTCGAGGAGTTCACCTTGGAGGAAAGATTGAAGGCAGTGCGTGCAGAGCCAGGAAAGATGCCCATTTATAAGGACTGTAGTCAGGGACACGTGTGATGCAGGACACGTGTGGGGGCGATCGACTCGAACGGGAGCGGCGCGGGGAGGAGATGGGAGGGCGCCAGCAAGCCATCGGTTGGGATGCGATGCTAAACGTGGCGCGGCGAGAGAGGTGGGTCCGCGGGGAGCACGCTGCGCGGGAACGTAGGGAAATAGTGCCACGCTATATTAAGCAACCATAGTAAGACTAAAGTCCGTCGAATTGATATAATCATTATAACTACGCGACACCAGTCTAATTGATCACACGCAAAATCTAATGAGATTCCGCCGTACTGCTAGATATATTTGTTTGTATTTCGATTTCAATAGACTTAATATACTCCTTAATCACATTGAAGAAACATGCTGTAATGATTTCGCATTGTCTACCTAATTTTGAATTTAATTTGCGAAAATATTTGCTTAAATGAAAAATTAATCTAGTCAATGCAAATGATGAAAACTGTACCATTCAAATATTTTTTGTTAATATTACAAAAAATCTCAGGCTTTAAATTAACCTTCTGATTATAAAAAATTAAAATTGGTATATTTGTAATAAATAAAAAAATTCTAAATTAGTATGTTTTGTGACATTATTTTTTATTATTTTTGTTAAATTGGATGATATTATACAAAATTAAAAATTGAAAAGTAAAATTCCCAAACGATATAACTGTCAACTAGTAAAATTTAATGAAAATTAATAAAAGATAAATTTATCTTAGGTTTATCAATTTAAATTCATCATAGGTTTATCGATATAAATTAGAAGGAATTTTTGTGGAAATAATTTTTAATTTTTTATATATTAAGAAATGAGGACGAATCATACAATAGTCCAAAGATGAGAAAATTCATTACACCGACCTGGCGAAATGCTGGGAGATCTTTTGAAAATGGTAAGGCGGGGCCCACGGAAAGGAAGGGGGAGCCAATGGGAGGGCGCGAGGTGTCGAGATAAAAAGAAGCCGAGGAAGAAAAAAGGAGGGGGCCGCGTAGGTCAGCACGAGGGAGGACGAGGGAGGAGTTAGTGGTGGAGGTGGTGGTGGCGGTCGACCTCGTGGGGATGTGAGGGAGTTCCAGAAGCTGGACACGTGGGGCGACGTGGGTGTATCCGGATAGAGATTGGCCGCAGGAAGGGGGAAGGGGGAGTGGGGGCGGGGCGTTTCCATAATTAGCGAGACCGGGATGGCGCCACGTGGACGGCGGGATGGCGACAGAGATCTCCCCTTCTCCCACCTACACCTGACGTGGGGTTCGCCGTTTGTTCCCCTCCGCCCGGCCCGCGCGATTGGAGATTGGAACGGAAGGGGGGAAGGTGGGGGGACCGCGTCCCACGTTGCCGAATATGCCCTTTTCTTTTTTTGTTTTTTTTGTTTTGTTTTGTTTTTTCTTTTTCGCGTATTTTAAGGAAGGTGTCGAGGGGCGCCCCCGTTATCGGCACGGTTTTGGAAAAGGAGTCTCGGGCGCCTCAAATCCCCTTACGTGGCTTTCAACGTTTTCGGCAAGCATCTTTCCAGGATTAATAAATTTTTTTCTATTTACTTTTTCCTAGGATTGTGCAACTTGACGAATTCTATCCATAAACCTGATCAATATGTACAGATCAATATGTCCTGAAAATCGATCTGGTTTCAAGTTCCTAGTTCCAAATTTTTCGAACTAGTAAGAATCGATTCCAAGTAGAGAATCAGACCAATCGGAAATAATTTAGATTAATGATGCGTTTTGTAGTGATTATGTTATTAATAAAAATTTCTGATTAAAAATAGTGCTTTCTAATTATGTTTTTTATTTAAGTTTTTGAGTATTTAAAAGCGTTTAGTAACTATACAAAATTTATCTTCCAAAGACACCCTTACTTTGGATTAAGTTGGACTTGGGACTTTGGCTACCCGTTCAAGTGAAGGAATAGTGTTTTGAATTGCGCACCATTCATCTTCCGTTGCATTCAGGTGAAAATGGGGGCAAATTAGGGAATCTCATTTGCATAATCTTTCATTGCCAGTAGCAATCGAGTAATCTATAATTCTGAACTCATTTACCAACAATGAGAATGAAATGACATGACTTTGCATCCACCATTAAGCGTCATTAGAATAATCGAATTCTTTGTTCAACGATTGGCCTCTCTCCTATCACTAGCTCTATGAACTTACTTAATCCACATGCAAAAGAAGCTTTCATTGGACCACATGTGATTAGTTTTGCCATTCAATTCCTCATCTTCATATGCTAAGACACCGTTGAACAAAGATTGTGGTGATCTTGATCAACATCTAAACTTTATTATTCGGTGCTTTCAATTTAACTCGATTGACATTACCTATTGAGGATTATCTCGCAACTCTTTTTCCTATCCAATTTAAGTCTCTCTCTCTCTCTCTCTCTCTCTCTCTCAAACACAAAGTGATTGACCTTTGCTACTCTTATGCTATGAAAGGTTAGTATGATATCGAGAACTCTTTTTAACTCAATTGACATTACCTATTGAGGATGATCTTGCAACTCTTTTTCCTATCCAATTTAAGTGTCTCTCTCTCTCTCTCAAATACGAAATGATTGACCTTTACTACTCTTATGCTATGAAAGGTTAGTATGATATCCGGAACTCGAAATGCCCCTGTCCTTGGCATTTGATCATCATGCCATCCTATAGAGTATTTTACATGACGGCAAAAGAGATTAAAGTGGGGATGATGGTTCACTGAGTTGTTAGAACACCGCGTGTGATTCGTTTCGATTCGTGCCATCAATGGGATGCCGTAAATCCTACTTTATAAGTCATCTAAAAGGGTGGGATCTCAGCGTGTTTCTCACGTGCATTCCTGGTTTCACCATGTGTGCTGGCAATTAGGGGTGAGCATGGTTCCCGGGTAGAACCGGGAACCGGAGAACCGAACCGTAGGTTCCGACGTGGTTCCCGGTTCTAGAGTGGCCGGTTCCGGTTCCCGGTTCCCTTTTTCAAGGAACCAGCGGTTCTCGGTTCCGCTTCCAGTTCTTGTTCTTATGGGAACCGGAACCGGAATTGGAACCGGAACCGGCCCCCTTAGAACCGGTTAGGGTTCCTTAAAATTGAAAGCCCCCAAATCAACAGTTTAGCTCTCCTCTCTCGTTCTCTGCCTTTGTCCCTTCCTCGACGCCGCTCACCCTTGATGCCGCCGCCGGACGCCGCTCACCCTCGATGCTACCGTTGGATGCCGCTCGCCCTCGATGCCGCCGTCGAACGCCGCTGTCCCGTCGCTGGACGCCAGTCGCCCCCCGCTCGCCCCGCCCTTTCCTCCCTCGACGCCGTCAGCCCCCTCTCGCCCCGCAGCTTAGCCGGTGGACATCGCTCGCCCTTGACGCCACTACTGAACGCAGCTCGTTCCCCCGATGGACGCCGCTTGCCGCTCGTCCAGTCGCCCCTGACGCCGCTCGCCCAACCGCCCTCGACGCCTCTCGCCGCTCACCTTTCATGCTGGTAATCTCTGCCGCCCCCTCTCTCCGTCGTTTTGCGAAGTGTCGCAAAACTGAGCAAAGCCCTTTGCTATCCTGCAGATTTCAGTTCTCCTTTAGGGTTGTTTTTTTTGCGCTGCCTGTGCATTTCGTTCAGAAGAGAGGAGTGTGAAGGTGGGTATGTTCAAGGGAGCAGTTACGGCATTCAATCAGGTCAAAAAGTTTGGACAACGTAGAAATTGAAGGTGGGTATGAGACTCCCGATGTTTATGTGCATTGCTGGTACGTCAAGAAGCGTATATCTGAACAAGCTGAAATTATCCCTTCTCCTCTGTATCTTTCTCAGTTGTGTAGATTCAAAGCTAATTATTATGAGGATTTCCAAGTACACCGAGTTTGGGGGAGCGGTGCCTTATAGGCAAGCAGAGGATTTGGCATTCTCAGTCGTGAGGTTCATTCAGAACAGCGGTTCATTCATCAATTACTATATGGTAATCTGGACTTCCGTAGCATCTGTGGCTCTGTAAAAATCACTTGATTTTGCCTTTCCATTATCCTGCGAATTATAATCATTAATTAACCTTCTTTTTTGTCTCCTTTTAAATGATTGCATACTTGCTTGTTCTTTATATGGGTCTTGTTCGTTGTCTTTAGTATTACGGAGGAACCAACTTTGGCAGGATAGCTGGTGGTCTCTTCATTGCCACCAGCTATGACTACGATGCTCCTCTTGATGAATATGGTATGTGACTTGGAATAGATTGTTAGTATCCTGGCATGGGCAAGGCTAACTTTGCTCATGTGCCTCAATTTGTTTCACTTTGAGCATTCGATGGATCTAACAACTTTAAGACTCGGAGTAATTGGTAACACCATCGAAGTTTAACCGAGTGAAGGCAAATCTACATCTTGTTGCTTAAGCATTAAACCTTTTAAAACTAAGTCTAGAAGTAATTCATGACATCCTATCATGGCGATTACTAAGTCATGGCGATTACTAAGTCATCTTCCTTACATCAGAATTTGCGTAAATGTTGCAGGTTTACTGAGGGAACCAAAGTGGAGTCACTTGAGAGATTTGCACAAAGCCATTAAGCAAAGTGAATGGGCTCTGGTTTATGCTGATCTGCGGTGCGTCACTTGGAAGTAATCAAGAGGTTTGGTTTCTCATGCCCCCTTAAAATGAATATGCATGAAAACACTCTCACAGCCTTGTGGGTTGTTAATTAAACTTTTACCTGTCAAATTCTATTTGTCTTAGGCTCACGTGTTCAAAGCTGGAAGCGGATGCGCGGCCTCCTGGCAAACTACGGCACGAAGTATTCTGTCATAGTCAATTTTGGAAACGGTCAATATGAGTTGCCGCCTTGGTCCATCAGCATTCTTCCGGACTGCAAAACTGCTATTTACAACAGTGCAAGGGTAAGGCACAAACCATTTGGTCACCAAATGTGGAAGCTTTTTAATAAGTTTTGTCACAAATTTCCAAAGTAGGCAGATGATGAGTTGGCTGATTTTAGAGGATGCCTTGATATTATTCCACAGAAATGCTCTGAACTAAGATTAGTGTTTTTGAATGTCAAATTTTTGTTAGTGCTTTTTCTGGACCTTGTTGTTTTGCCATTGCTGTTTTGCCATCAACAATGCTGTTGCTGTTTGGACTTCGATGATGAGCAGCCCGCATGTTGACGACCTGACATGGAAAAAAGTTGTACGTGTCGCTGTTCAATTTTATTTGTTTTGTATTCTCTCTCATAAATGATAAACTTGTTTATTATTGTTGCATTCATTTTTGTTTTGTTTAACTAAAAATGAAAAAAAAAAAAAGAATCTGTTGGACTCTGAAACCGACCCTGGAACCTGTGACAGGGTAGGTTCCAGGTTCCAGATTCCGACGGGTAGGTTCCAGGTTCCACAAAATGAGGAACCTGAGCGGAACCTGTAAGGAACCTGGAACCGCTCACCCTTACTGGCAATCTGGACTCCTGGGAGGAGTCAGCTTGATTTTTGTATGGTTCATCACCACTACCGCCAAAAGTAGGATTCCTTCATTGTAGTTGTACCACAAAGGCTTGGCCAATAATGGAAGGACCGGTCACATCCATCATCCCTATAATATACAGGATCTATGGAGATCTATCTTGACAGAAGGATGACTCCACATGAAGACATTGAACGTGCCACAGAGGTTTGCATCCACTGAACAAGCAAGAAACATCCAATCTAGACAACCTGCACATGTTTCACACCTCACATAAACGGCAAAAATTGCATGAACAAGTCCTAGATCTATTACGATTATACTAATTCATTTAAACTTTTTTTCAATTGACTCATAATTTTTTGTCTTTATGCCAATTCTATCGATCCAATCAATTTTAACCATAAATCACTAATATTAAAAATTTTTAATAATATTTTAACTTTTTTCAAATTATTTATTATTTATTTTGTTTCCTTTTTTTTCGTTCCCTTCTTTATTCCTCTAGTCGGTTGTTAGATCTCGATGACCAGCCAAAGGTGAGGGCTGACAAGGTCCTTGCGGGCCTTTGGCAAAGCTTGCCACCACTAGCTATTGGTGAGGGTGAGCCTTGCCCGCCCCTAGTGAGGGTCGACGTCATTGTTGCTGGGTGAGGCTTGACCCTTGTTAGCTAGCCATCGCTAGGGGCCAAGCTTTGATGATCGTGGCCCTTGGATTGACCTTTGACTACCTAGGTCGATCTGTTACTCCCATGGCTATGTGGCGACAATTACAAAAGTCGGATGGTAAGGGCGAGGCTTGAACTCGCTAGATCTAGCAAGACTCAACCTCGTTGTCATTGGATGAGGTCAACCTTGCCTATGGCTGGACAAGGTTTTCAAGGTTTGGGAACTGGCTAAAGAAAGAATGAAAGGAAAGAGAAAAAAAGGAGAAAGAAGAGAAAAAATAAATAATGAATAATTTGAGAAAACATTAAATTATAATTAAAAATTATCAACATCAATACTTACCACGTTATGTAGGACGACCGAACATCCATGTCTGTGATTTCTAATCAAAATCGACCAAATTGGCACAAATAAATCCCTTGCATAAACCCATGGTAGTTCCGAAAGAACTTCATTTCCACTTATTTACATGCTCAACTGAATATGGAGACCCATCCTCGGTTTTTATTTGTGAAGTGTCTATTTCTTGAATATGGAGACCCACATAACTATAAACTAGTCCATGCTCAACTAGCCATGTAGACGAACGATCCTGTGCATTTTTATCTCTCTTGCACATCGATTCATTTGTTCATACCTATGGTAGTTCACACTGACGATGAAATGAAATTTATTAAGATTAAACCGTCCTTTATATGAAGCGATTTTGCATGGTAGTAAAATTTTGTGCATTGATTTTAACAATTTGGGAAAGGGCAGCCGTTAAAGGGCGTTCTAAGCAAGTAATGCCCTGTCGTTTCAAGACGTCACGACAAATTTTGATTTGACAGATATCGGTGAGATGTAGACATTCAGAAATTAAGAAACGAATGAAAGAGGATAAGGTACGGACTCATATGCATTGTTTAAATCGTTCTCAAGTCCACAAAATACTACCGATGAAAGCAACCCTAAGCATGGCGGTTGTAGGCAAAGCATTGGATATTTGAGGAGCCAGAGAGAGAGAGAGAGAGAGGCGACTGAACTGTTGAAGACATCGTGCGGAAAGGAGTGGGGCCAGCGTTGCCGAAAACTAGCGATACAGGTGGAGAAATCCCAGCGGGTTCACAGTCCAAAGAGGGGATATGATTGAATCTTGTGGGCTTAGATTGGAACATAAGAGAGAGATCTTCTTTATTAGGTAGCAGTAATAATTGAAGGTTTGAGACACCAAAGCTCCTCGAGTGCGATGGCTTGGAAATGTCCGTTCCCTGCGCCAATGGTCAGCTGGACAGCTGATCTGTGGAATTATGACCAGGCCGCTTCCGTTGGCGTTCTCCCATACGAGCTGGGGCATCGACTTTCATGAGGGGAATTCTGAAATTGACGGGCACCTATGACCTTCAAGATCCTGGAGATCTATTCGTCCAATGTCCTGAACGGCCACTGGTCCATTCGGGGTACTCTCTCTTTAATCAAAAGATGCCACTCCAAAGCCGTCACGTCTCGTTTTTCCAAGCCTCGCTAGGCCCCGCTTTCCAGTGGTGAGCGCTGATCTTTATCATCGCTCAGGGTACGTGGCCCACGCATCTCCTGTCGAACTTTTCACTTCGCCATCGGATGCATACGCGTGTCCATGCCTGGAAGGTGCTCTCGAAGTCTGGACCGACTGTTGGCTTTTGTGCGTGGAGCTTTTAGCCTTCATCTGCAGCCTCCAAGGAACGACCAAGAACAAATATCTATATATTCTCTTCAGGTCACCGTTTCCTCTCGCCAATTGCAGCTCCATCCGCGCAGATAAAGAAAGAAAGGAAAGATTAGTTCAGCAGAAAGTGGGTGGTGGGAGTGACGAGGACCTTGGGGGGACCTTTGACCATATCTTTTCCTGTAGAAAAGAGAGAAAATATACGACATTGTCTCATTATCTAAAGACGTTGCTTTCACCTTGCGTCCATATCCAATTGAAGTTG
The DNA here is from genome assembly GCA_017140325.1 of Eucalyptus leucophloia subsp. euroa. Taxonomy (NCBI): domain Eukaryota; kingdom Viridiplantae; phylum Streptophyta; class Magnoliopsida; order Myrtales; family Myrtaceae; genus Eucalyptus; species Eucalyptus leucophloia. Next base: position 915,969 of record CM029469.1, on the reverse strand, counting down.
CGGGATCGCTAGCTACTTGGCCAGTTCTCACATTCATTAGTCGACCTAACAAGAAATTCTCCGTCATCTTCCTTGGAGGTTGTCTTTGGAAAACGATGCAAATGCACCTCTCTCTCTCTCTCTCTCTCTCTCTCTCTCTCTTGGTTAGTCTAAGTGCATGCATGTAAATATGTCTGAATAAAGACCACAATGAAAAAAAATATTACACACGTTGGTCCAACGTCAATGGGGCATAGATATAATGCTGGTGGCTGTCCAGAAATAGAATCAATCCATCATTACTTCACGTTAAGTGGCATAGCTTTTTCAAAGTGAATAAGACTTGTTTTAGCATAGGGTCGACCAAAGCAGACAAGATCTTCCCTCGCGTCATTCTCCTAAAATGCGTGCGAATCGATTGAGAGTTAGGTCTTGAGGAATATTTAAAAATGCTGTACAGTCCAGCCAAAAGAAGGGGTATCTAGGGCTTCGCCATTCCTTACTATAATAATTAGAGGGAACAAAGAAAAAACAAAGCATGCCCCTTTATAGTGCTGATCACATGATAGTGAAAATTAGAGCAAAAATGTCTGACTAATTTTTGGTCTCGACTTATGAAAAACCCTAACTCTCGTCTTGTATGCGGTGATTTATCAATGGATCGAATTTGTAAGCGTGCACATATAATATACACAAATAGAAACTGTCAAGGAAGTGATGGATTGGTTTATATTATTAGGTTGTATAATAAGACACAAGAGTTAGGTAGCTTCCATCAAAATAGAGATCGATTTCAGATATCATCAAATTGAATTCGCACGTGACAATATACATAGATTAGAACTATCGAGTAAGTGACAAATTGATCTATATAGTTAGGTCATATAATAAGATACAAAAGTTAGGTAACTCCTATCGAAATAAGAAACTCAACTATCGTATTAGAATTATCGAGATCTATGAGTGTCTTCTCCATCTCTCCATCCTCTCATTGTCGTTATTACATGATTAATTGATCTTTTCTTGCATCTGTAAATAATTATACGTCTAGACAATTTTCAGTACGTATGGTGAAGTGTGGGAATATATGCTATTCTTGCAAAATATCTTCAAGACAGGCGCCTATATAATTGAGCAAGAACATGGACGTCACGTCCAAGTTTTTGTAATCTCCTGTATCCGTGAAAAGAACGTAGATGTCATCCACATGGCAGCTCCATCTTCAAAGAGAGAACCTCTCTCTCTCATCGACTTTCGGGGTTGGTCTGAGAAATATTTGCTAGATTTGCAAGCTCCCTTCTTTAAATAATGTTTGTTGTTGTCGTGACCTAATAAAAGAAATGCGGGAGGACCATCGATGTTTGGCACATCTGTCTCCACTTAGGAGGAGGGATCGGCGTAGCATTTTACTTTTGTCGCCATGAGTTTGCGTGATCGAAGACGCACGGATCATTCCTGCGTGCATAACCAGCAAACTTAGTCATTGGTCGGTTCGTGAATCCTAGGTTATTTGTCCTGGAGACTGTTCAGTCAAGAACTAATGATGTTCCATCGAGATGAATGATGGAAATTTGGTGGCTCTATCTCGCCAATAGACTCTTGACTCTCACGCATGCCGTTTCGCCGTTTGCGATAGCCTCAGGAGATGATCGAGCGAATGATGATGAAGGGTTCCTCAGTGCCTTTTATCTTAATGCTTCTCCAAGATAATTTATCAAAGTTCAAAGCCCTTTATCTTAATGCTTCTCCAAGATAATTTATCAAAGTTCAAGGAATGAAAAAGCTCTACATGGCATGTCGCGTTATGTATATGTTCTTGAGATTGTGAAAGATCTAACGAGCATGTTCAAGCAAGGCTATTAGTCTGCATCAAGGGCCAATGTCCATGTTTTTTGTCCAAAAGTTGCATAAAGTATATGACTGAATGAGCTGAAGAGAAATTATTATGCTGCCCAGTCACCATTTAATAACAAGCAATAGGACGGTTCTCATAGTAAATCGCACATCTGTTTTTTTTTTCTTTTTCTATATTAAGAGGGAAAGTTAGGTTGCTCCATGATTCGAGCATCTGCATCCAGTGGGTTTGGAGCACGTCGAGGCATTAAGAAATTCGAAATGAAGAAAGGGGTTTGGAGTCCATTCCTCGGGGCCCTTAATTATTTGACCTTTTTCCCTTGATTTGGAAAGCTAATGCGGGGATGATGCCACGTGTTGGAGTGGGTACCAACCTCACTGCTAGGGCATCTACAAGGTTGAGCTGAAGAAGGGATCGATCTATAGAGAGAGATTAGGTTTTGGGGCCGCGTAATGAAAACCAAGAGAAATGACTAGAACCACTATGACTTTAGGGCAACAAAAGAGAAATGTAACCACCTCTTTTTGGGAATATCTCCTTACCTTGATGCTCCATTCGAGTGAACCTTACGTTTTGTCATGGAACCTCGTCCCTCTTTCGATGTTGCTCATAACTCAAGGAGCTTGCTTTGCTTTGCTAGAACATTCTTTCATCACATGCATCATTAGAGGTTGAAGTGATCCTTAAAAAGTGATTTGAGTGGTGAAACGATTGGAATAATCTTGCTGCACTTTGAGAAGTGTAGGGTTTCGGGTTTGGTTTCTACCCAATGCAATTACTTGAAGGTGGAAAGTCACGAGAAAATATTTATTTTGAGAATCTATTGTTTCTGATATGAATGGTTCACTTTCGACTGGATCAAAAAAGTGGACTTTTTGTTTTTGTGCGAAAGCTGGCACACAACACTACCAAAATCGTTAAAAAAAAGGTAGATATTATAGTGGTTAGAAGGATATTGGAACTTTATAATGTAAAATGATTGATAATTACTTTATCACCAAACAATATAACTAACAGAGTAAATATTCGGTATACACGTAAAATATTGATTTGATTAGTTTATGAAATAACATGACGGATTTTCTTTGTTTATTATAATCCATTGATCTAAATATTCACCGACAGTTTGTTACTTTATTGAAATAGCTAACATCGCTCCTTTTATAAGATAGGGCCCAATGGGATTGCAACTTTAAACCTAAAAAAGAGTAGGGTTTCCATATTCAATTTTAGTATCACTTAACCCAATTAGATTCGAAATGGTAGGGGACTTCATTCTCTATCAAATTAGCAAAATAGACATAATTTAGTGTTGCTGGCCGAAATAGCACTGGTTTACTTAGAGATATTATTCCAGATCATGAACAAAAAAAAAAAAAAAAACGAAAAAAGATTTCAGAAGTGGGAAATTATTGTCGTTATTTTTGTGTAGACAAACCTTTTCAGGGGTTGTGTCAAGCTAACAACAAATACCTTCTGCACTACATGTAATCCTATTCCATGTTACATGCTGCCATTTTCATCAGCTTCAACCCTAAATGCAGCTTCATGTCCAGTACATATTCTGATATAATTATCATACAATCAATGCTGGTACGGACGGAGATTTCGGGTGAGAGAGAGAGAGAGAGAGAGAGAGAGCATGAACAGGGAAAGAGAAAAAAAAAGGGGAATCAACTTATATTAAAACCTTGGTTAAATAAAGGAAGGGCACTTAAAATTTGGTTCGATAAAATGGCGGTTCTTTATATGTGAGTGCTCAACCGAAAGTTACAGATTCATATACATTCTCTCCATAAGGATTTAAATATGTGGTCATGTCCAGCTCAATTGTTTTCTGGTTCTTATCATTTTCCTGCTCTTAAAGGAGAGATAGAAACTCCAATTCATACACCAACTCCTTTTATACTGGAAATCCCAGCTTTCGAAACAGATGGCTTATTAGGAAATAACTTGGAAAAGATCTACGGGCGGTGATGTTAACCAGTGCTCGTTTATCTTGTGGGATGCAGTATATCGTAAAGCCGAGAAAGGAAATAAAAATTTTACTGACTAAACTTCAGCTTCCTCACTTAACTAGGGGTACTTTTTTTCCTGCTCATCTGTCTTTATTTAATCTCTTAATGTACGAGCTTTAGAGATGATGGTGCCAAATTATTCTGGTCTAGCGGCTGATATCATCTTGACATGCATCTTTAGGTGGATGTCATGTTTACCTACCGCATTTAGATAAGTCGAGCTTTCCAACATGTCGCCATTATCTGCTTGATTGCTTTTTCTAGATTTAGTGATGCATTCAGTGACAGATTGTGATGTTATCGATCGCAAAGTCTTAATTTCTGCTCTCTTGAGAATTTCTTAATGCAATAATGTAGCTTTCCCCATCTCCAGCTTATCTAGTTTGAACTAAGAAGGAATCCTTTTTGTTTCTGTGTTTTTCGAGGTAGGGACAGAAATCTACAGTACTCAAACCAGAAGCCATACACAATTTCAACCGCAGCACAAGGAACTGAAGTATGAACCATGTTCTTTAAATGGATTTCCTTTTCGTTTAAAACATTTTTTGGGATAAATATTATCTAAATTTGGAGAGTGTGTTGAAGACTCCTCCAAGAGATGAGGAATCCAGACGTAGTTTTATATGTCAAGGGTCTGGTTTATTATGCACCCATGCATGTAACATTTCATTTCTGATTTGCTACACCAGACTAGGCATAGTGAATGTAAAAACTGACGTCGGTATTGCCATATGGTTCGATATTTCAACTAAATGTCACATTTCAAGCTAGGGGAAGAGGTATGTATGGTCATATCATATCTGATAGTCACCAAAAGGGGTCATATTCCCCAATTTTTCCATGGAGGAGGGATAATTGCTGATAGCAATGAAGATCGCAATTCACATTAGTCAAAGAATCACGAGCATCTCTTGAACTGGTCAGTCTTTTCTAACGTCGTAGAGTACGTACTTTCTTCTATCTTCTGTGGATATTCTGGTTTTCAGTCTTCATTTGACATGTCCACGTACTCGTTTCGAAACCGACTGAGCAGGTCTATCTAAAAACCATCTGCCACAGGACATTGATTTACGTTAGCTGATATTCTAGCATGTCATGTCGTCCATGTCTAATATCAAATAATGAACGCATTTACGAACTATATGAAGAGTGCTAATTCATCATATCTTGCTCGTTCAGAAGCCAAACACAATCACTTTAACATATAGCGATTGGTTTGGTGGTTTGCATGAGTAGCGTAATTAGTTCAACATTATGCTCAGATAATTAGACTGATGCTATGGAATGAGAAGTGAGTCATGTATGTAGTAGGCCATTGTAATTCTTACTGACATTTAGTCACAAAGAATGAATACAGGAAATGCTTCTGATTGCAGTTCTATGAAGGGGGATTCCTAACATTACAACACAGGTTGCCAATGAAAATCCAGACGACAGAAACGAGGCTTTTAAAATGGTGTCAGTTTAGTCCTCTTTCACTTCAAGGAAGAGCTCTTTTTAATTAGCTTTTGTTTGAACAAATTAAAATGGATTACTACTCGCTGGTGATGCCTTGATGGCCTCCCAGATTAGATAGATGCCTCAAAAACACAACGCCTCAAGAAGCCTCATTTCCTCTTCTGAGCATACTGTCTAGAGTTTAGCTGATCTGACAGACGTGGCCAGATTGACAAGTTCTCTCCTCAAGATCTTCCCTGCTGGAGATTTTGGGATGCTACTGATGAAAGCTACTCGCCGTATCTTCTTGTATGGAGCAACCTGCAGCAATAGTCAAACTAGTAATTTGGATCCACCAAACATGCTGTCAACTCTAATTTATAAATTGTGGCTAAAATCCTATATCCCAGAGTATAAATCCTAAAAACTCTCGGAACTATGGTTCCAAGAGTCAAAACATTTGAACAAAAAGCAGTACCGTGTTTAGATGACCTATAAGGTATGCTAGCACATACCTATCCACAGTGTGCACAGATTATGAACAGATAAACTTTGATGCATGAGATGGAATGAGTGGAAGGTCCTGTGTTTGCATTCAGTCAACTCAAACCCACAAGGTATGAGAGCAAGGTATGCTACTCCATGGCCTGTTACTTTTCTTATTTTACCATCTCTATCGTGATAAAAAGCATCAAGTGAAATCTGCTTCCTATCATGTTATGTAGCAGGAAACAGACCCCAGAAAGCAACTTGTGATTCTTTGGCAGCACAGAGAATAAGATAGCAGCAACTCGGTGAAAATTAATGCAGATACATACAGCATCCCAGAGACTACAGGCACCCTTGCTATATGTTAAGAAACAATCATCTCCCTGCTTTATGGGAGAGAAAAGTACACAGACTGAGAGGATTCCAAAAATTACCTGTTTAGCAATGAAGTCCATAACTTGAGATTCAGTAATGTTGCTTCCAGGTTTTCTAACCACAAAAGCCATGGGAATCTGCCCTGCTTCTTCATCAGGATAACTGCTTCCACATAATCAGAAAACACAGAAAAAGTGGATCAACAAAAGCAACATATCACTACTGTACAGTTAAGAGAAGGCAAGAAGACAAAGAATCTGGGAAATTCTCATAAACTTGTTTTATAACTGATGTCCATATCTAAGTGATGTATCATCCTCAATCAGCAATAGTCTCTTGAAAATGCAGAGTATATCCTACCAAGAGATGCAAAAAATTTTAAGGGCGTGGGAAAAGTTTGAGGTAGAAGAAAAGCCGGCAATTAATATGAACCATACCAAGGATTTAAAAACTAAAAGGATATATGAGTTCTAGACCCGTCAAATGGGTGGGGTTGAAATTGGTCCGACCCAAATAGATCCATTTAACCCATTTTGACTTATTTTGATGCAATACAAATCTAGTGACCCATACTTGACCCAATTCTACCCATATCAGTAAAACACTTCTATATTTAACCCAATATACGAAAACTCATACCCAAGTGAGGTGAAATTGTGGCTGAGTGAGCATGAGATCGAGTAACCCATTTATGAAGAGAGAAGGTTGGTTGGGTTTAAGTAAGTTATAAATCCATTTAACACCCATATTGTGTTTAAACCCATTTATGATCCATTTACTGAATATAACTAACCCATTTATGACCCATCTAACATCCATATGGGTTAAGAGTCCATGAGGTCTAATGAGTTGTTACTCCTGCAGAATGTAATTCGAGCGATAAAAAGAGGATTAAGGAAGTGAAGATGCATACGGAATCACAGCAGCATCCGCAATATCAGGGTTGGAGTGAAGAAGATGTTCCAACTCAGCAGGAGGAACCTGAAAGATGCATGCGATAATATATCACCAGTTGATGAGAAAAGACAACAGAAGACAAGCCAAAAACCATCCAGGGAAAATGCCATATCAAATTACTCACCTGATATCCCTTGTATTTAATCAACTCCTTCAGTCTGTCCACAATGAACAAGAACCCCTTGGAGTCAATATAACAAAGGTCACCAGTCCTCAACCAACCATCTGAGTCAATTGTCTCGGCAGTTGCCTTGTCATCCCCTACATAACCTGCAGCTCCAGTCACCCATTTTTAGTGCCATTCTAATGTGGGGACTTCACATACTTTCTATTCAATGGATTAATGAGCTCAATTCGTTAATGATAAATGATAAACAATAATGGAAAGGCAGTTATAGTACTTGCTAGCAATCATTATTTGCATAGCACACTGTCTAATGCAGCTACCTTTCAAGCAAGCAATTCGAACTTCCTGTTCACGAGGGAACCTAGCATCTGGCCAACATAGATTCATTTTATACTGTTTTGATTATGAATCAACCAATGGCCCAGTATTGACTGTCATGATTACTAATCCTCAGAATTTCGATCCACAATGACAAAAAGGTGCAAAATGAAGAGGTGCAATGCTTGATACTGGGAAATATACTGTTAAAGGAAAATGTGTCCAAAGAAGCAACAATGAAAAACTATAATGTATGTAGAGTCCTAAGATAAACAGCAGATCAAGTAACATCCCACACAGAAAATGAGCCAGTCATTTGATACTAGGCAAGATGCACAATAAACTGATGGAAGGTGTTATTTCCACACAGTTTAATAAAGCTCCTAATTATGGCCAATCCTTACCTTTCATGATAGTTGGGCCTCGTAGCCATAGCTCTCCTCTCTGACCAGGAGGCAGGGGATCCCCAGTGGTAGGATCAACTATCTTTGCTTCCATATTGTCAGCAATGCGACCGACAGAACCATGGTGGCTTGCCTCATCGGGCCCCAATGTCCTAGTTGCCCCTCCACAAGTCTCTGTCAGGCCATATCCCTATTATACAATGAGAAGTTTGACCCTTTGAGTCAGATATCTGAAGAATTATTAAGAGCATCGTAGTTTTCACACATTATAAACCTAATAATCAGAAGAACAATTTGACATCTTGAATGTAAGCAGAGCAGAAACAGAACTTCCATAGTTTCCCAGTTTGGCAGACGAGTAGAAGTTAGAGCTTAATAAACTAGATATTGCTTAAAGGAATCATTTGAACCCACACAGTCCAATCAATGCATTGTGTTACTTTCAGCATATCATTCGAATTATTAACAAATAAGTTGAAGAATGCCCCGGCTATATTTACAATGATTCAAATCTGATCCCGGGGGCTTAAGTTCCAAAGGAAGCAACCAAACTGGCCAACTTGGTTAGACAGTTATACAAATTTCAGGTATCGAACTCAATTGCACTCCATCGGACTCGTAATCCAATAATGCACCACTTGCTGCTATGCCTACTCCAAGGTGCTCATGCCGTCCTCCATTGTCTCCAAAAAAGAGTATTCAAAGCTGAAAATTATGGGATGACCTCTTCTTCTCAATTGAACACATGTAAAATGCCATTTCATACTATTCAGCCCACAGATATCAGAACCATTAGAATTCGCATTCAAATTGAACATTAAACAATAGTTTAATCGCGCACCCGTCTCCGGGTTTTGTTGCAGATTCGCACTCCTCCAAGGTATTATTTTATCAGAAAGTCAGAAGGTTAGTAGAAGATGGGGTCTTCCCTAACCTCGTCAACCGGCTCTAGAAGCCCATCATTTGGAGGTCAATAATGTCACACTATCGGTCAGGATAAACTATAACGCATTTGACCAAAAGCGTCTCAAAAGCGTCTCAATTCTTGATTTGGCCCCTACCCACCACCGCCACCGAATGTCATGTGGGGGTCACATGAATGACAATGATGAACGATAAACTAACCTGGACGATCTCCACGTGCGGGAACTTCTCCTTGAACCGGTCGGCGACCTCCTTCCCGAGCGGGGCGCCGCCGCACCCGAGCACCTGGAGCGAGCTCAGGTCGTACTTCCCCGCGATCTCCGACTTCACGAACGCCACGATCAGCGGCGGGGACACCGGCATGTACGTCACCCGGTACTTCTCGATCGCGCTCAGCATCCCCACGAAGTCGAACCTCTCCATCAGGACCGCCGTCTCCCCGAACGCGAACGCCCGCACCAGCATGAAGAACCCGAACACGTGGAACAGGGGCAGCGTGAAGAGGGACACGGGGTGCGGCTGCTGCTCCGACTCGTCCTGCTCCTCCCGCAAGTGGTAGAGCCCCGCGAGCAGCGCGATCAGGTTGCGGTGGGTCAGCAGCACTCCTTTGACCTTGCCCGTCGTGCCCGACGAGAACAGGATGGCCGCCGGGTCGGACTGCTCGACACGGCTCGGCGGCAACGTCTCGGCCGCCCCCGAGGCGTGCCGGGTCAGCATGGAGTCGAACTCCGGGGAGTCGACGAGGACGGTGCCGCGCGGGAACGCGGGGAGCTTGGGAGCGAGCTGGGAGGTGGAGAAGGCGACGGCGGGGCGGGAGAGGCGGACCTGGTGGGCGATCTCGGAGGGGGAGCCGAGCGGGTTGGCGGGGCAGACGACGACGCCGATGGAGAGGAGGGCGAAGTAGACGACGGGGACATGGGAGGAGGGAGGGGCGAGGAGGAACGCGACGTCGCCCTTGGAGAGGGAGAGGCGGGACCGGAGGGAGAGGGCGAGGGAGCGGACGCGGCGGAGGAAGTCCGGGTAGGTGAGGCGGTGGCCGGAGGAGGCGTGGACGAGGAAGGCGGTGTCGGAGGCGGAGGCGGAGGCGGGGAGGAGGGAGGCGGCGTAGTGGGCGACGGAGAGGGGGAGGGAGGCGGGGGGGGAGGGGGACGGGCGGGCGGAGGCTGTGGAAGGTCCGGGTGGCGGAGCAGTAGCCGCTGTCGGGGTCGGGCGGACGGCGGAGGAGGAGGCGGCGGAGGCGCTGGTCGGCTCGGCCATGGCGATTGGTTTTGTCGGAAGGTTCTGTTATGTTATGTGGCTGTCGGACAAAAGGCCAGAATCTGAATTTAAGGAGGACGTGAATCGAAGTCGAACCGTGTTTGTTTAACATGTTTACATATAGCATGACGTCCTCCTCCTCTCTCTCCCGCCGCTAACTTTTTCCGGATTTTCAGCGGTAATAAATTAATAATGAGTTTATATTACAAAATTCAAAAAAAAAAAATTTACTGCGGTCGTCGATGAATACGAAAACGACGTAAAGTGTTCTTAGACATCGACTGAACGTGCAGTCTCTTATCCGTAAGGTTAGTCGTTGAAAAGAGAGAGCTTTTTGATTAATTGAGGCAAATTTTTCTCCGGGCACAACGAGAATTTCTGTTCTCAAATTATCTTGAATCCCATTTTCCCTACTGTTGATATCTTCCTCGGAAAAGGACAGAAATATCAAAATCTCGTAATTTGAGATTGATTCAGTCCATACTTACTGGTGCTTTTTTTGAGGTCAAAGGATCCTTAATTGGCTTTAAAGAAGTAGAGTCGCTCTCGCCCTAGCCCTCCCCTACGTGTAAGGATAAAATGGAATTTGGAAAGAGTACAGATATAGATTGGGGCCCGTTTCGAACTGAGAAATAAGGAAAAAAAAAAAATCTTATTTCTATGTACCTGGATTGAGTGGCTCAAATTGAAAGCCCTTTTCAATAAATACTTCAAAGAACCAATTCAAGCTCCAAGCATTTATACCATTCAAATTTAATGTCAAAAAGAAGACCCTTTGTCCTTTCTATCTAAAAAAAAAAAAAATATTTTAGTTTGTTGAATATGGTATTTGAACTTTAATTTATTAAATGTGGTGGTCCCTAAACTTTTAACACATATATAATCTAATTCTTAAATTATATAAAATTACTCAAATTGTCCTTTCATTAATTCAAATTCAAACATCACAGCAAACAAATTAAAAGTTCAAAATGATATTATACATTAAATTAAAGTTTATAATCGTAATGAACAAATTAAACGTCCAAAATCCATATTATATATTGGATTAAAGTTTAAGAATCACAATAAATAAATTAAACGTCCAAAAACGAAATAGCAAGATGACCCGAAATTCAAGGATCATCAATGAAGATCACTTAGAAATTAGAATATATCATATTAGTGAACTCATTAAAGTAACAAATCAATTTCGTTTTTGTTTAAGTGGTTTGATGAGGCACTCGGACCGATGGAGAGCGTCGGCGCGCCTTCACGTGAATTTCCAATGAGAGAAGGACAAAGAGGCAAAGCTAGATGGGAACATGTCGTGGAGGATTAGTTAGTTTGCGGCTAGGCAAGGGAGTCGTGTGAATGCTTGATGACTCGAATCGTATGAGGAATATCTCTACATTGGGTTAATCTCGGTGCGGGTAGTCCATATGACGGGCCATATGTGTCACTGCAGAGAAATTTAGCGTCAAGGAATTCTAGATACATCATGAGAGTTTGGCAACAACAGTGTCGGAGGATTTTTAGCCATGAATCGTCAGGGAAAGGTTGGCCTACCATGAAATTGGTGTTTTTTCTTGCATGGATTCTTGTGGAGGCGATAGAACAAGGTACATCATGTATGAGACATGGTAGTGTTAACACCACAAAAAAACATAATCAAGCTATTTTGGTTGACAGATAGGTGTTTAGTCACCAGAAAGCCCCAAGAGTTGATCGATGAAAGCATTGACAGAGTTATGGATAATGAGCATTGACGGACTGCGGCCTAGTGTTGGAGTAGAATGATCAATGAGTGAAATGAAGATCCACTTGCATGTCGACATGAAGATGTAACGGTCAATTAGTGGAGTTGATAATTTCGGGAATTGTAACTTCTTATGGATAAATGTTGATAAAAATATGGGTTGTGAATGGGATGTGCTTCTTAGTAACTTTTTTATAAGTATTGTCTATGGTAGGCTATATAAAGCCACATTGTGCTCTTCGTAAGGGTTCACTAAAAAACATAGAAGATTGATTGTTCTTTACTTTTTTGTGATCCTTTGTCTTCCATTTATCATCTTCATTTAAGAAAACAATTGTTCCTAGTATTCACACACTTAAATTTTTGGCCATTTACTTTCATGTCCAAGATTAGTTGCAATTATTTTCCCAAAAAAAAAAAAAAGAAAGAAGAAAATTCCAAAATCAACCGTTTTGGAAAATGGCATTTCACTTTTTAGGTGAAACATTTTTTTTTTGACACGTCTAATAAGACACTTTTGATTGATTTGAGAAGATTATCATGGTAAGAACCAGAATTCAACAAGAAACTTGCAATGCTGTCGGCAACAATCCAAGCGATAAGAAAAGGGTTGTGCACTTTGAACCTTCAATCACTTGAGAATCGGCTGAAGAAAGGGAAATGTTGACCTTCCAAGACCTCACTGAAGAACAAATGAGGGAGGTGGCACAAAACCCTAACATGGTGTCGACTATGCGGAGGTTTTTTGAAGAACAGCAAACCGAGATGGTCCCCAATATAGTGAGGCACCTTTCAAGCCTATGGTCATTAATGCGGTCAACGATACCATCGCGAGACCAGGATCGTCTAACCAGCCACTGCCACACTAAAGGAATCCAATGGTTTATGGCTAAGTTCCTGCTTCATCTGACCAGTTCGACAGTATTAATAATGTAGGGCAGAACTTTTCGCCCCTGCAAGAATTTTGCAAAAGGCCCGATTTTAATCCTGTACAGAATAATAGTAATGACTTAAACGTGGCTGGCCTAGTTAATGCAAATAATGGAAAAAATACTGTTGGTCCAAACAAACAAAACAGACCTAATAATTGGACAATCAAGACGGTCCACCGAATGGACCAATGCCTAACATTCAACGTGTAAGGCTGGCCGGTGTAGTAATGCCGCATAAGGTGGCAAACATCCTTGTAGGCCTAATGTGCCGATTTTTGGTAGTAAGGATAATTCGGCTAGACCAGCATTGCCTAGGGTTTGAACGTAAGCCGAAGGAGTTTGGCAATAATTAGGATTAGATAGAGGAGTAGATAGACCTGCCTGCAGGAAACTCTTATTCTGAGTGGGTTGACACCCAGCCTTTTCCTAGAGGCTTTAAAACTCCTGCTGTGCCATCTTCAATCTTCACTGGTGAAGATGATTGGTTGACTGTTGAACACGTTGGTCGAATCATAGCCCAATGCAGTGAAGGAGAAACAAATTAATTTTTAAAACTTAGGTTATTTCCTCGGTATTTGTCAAAAATTGCATTTATATTGTACACGGATTTTTTCCATAATTCAGATGTAATTGGGTATAGATGGAAAGACAATTCCATTCTTAATTCTATAAAACGATGCTTGATGTATTGGTTGCTGATCTTGCAAGACTCTATTAATCGGTCAATTCATTGCTTAATATAAGAGAGTTAGAAATAAATGCCTCACTTTACTTCTAGAGAAAGAAATTCTAAATTTGGCTTTCTACTAAATAAAATTCAAATTGAATAAAAGATTTGGAAATCGAGATTTTGCCGACTCGTTTCAATTGGCAATGAATAGTAACCCAAAGAAAAAGATAAGAAGCTGTGCAAAGATTTCAAACGAAACGTGACTTTCAATAGAAAATCATGTACCGAAAGGTGAATCCGATCAAGACAAATACATAGAAGTACCTTGAGGAAGAAGTGGTGGTCGACAAGCCTCAATTTGTTTAGGCCCGCTTGTGCAAAAGAGAACCATGGCTACGGCTAAAAGATGCCTAAAGTCGGCACATGCGATGTCGACAAACTGGACGTAATTTTAGTCGATTTGCTTTTGAAAAGTGGCTTTATAAAGTAAACACAATTTGCGCCTTTGCGCTTCCTAATGACGTGGACCCTGTCGCGGCCTGCGGACCCAACTTTTTGAATCATAAAAGGGCATCGAGAGAAAGCTGTCCCTCTGCTCAAAGTCAACTAAACTTACTTTAGTCGACGCACGAGCGGTTTGACTGCCTTGGTCCGCCACCGAAACCCCTTTTTATTTTTTTTTTAATTTTTGGTTCGAAGTGCATTCACATGCCTCCGTCGTTACTGCAAGACTACCAATCCAACCCAACAAGCGCATTATATCACGCTGAGATTGGATGGGAATGCATAATACATGATTTAGAAAAGAATAGTGTCGACAATTCCATCAATGGGGATGAACATGGGCAATCTAAACATGACCAGATTCGAAGTTCGGGCTCGCCAACCAAGTCTGCTTTCACACGTTCTTGGGAGGCTGAAGGTTGTAGGTATTCCAATAGAGAGCCTGGAGGTGGCAATTGAACCGAAGCCGGCCGAGCCACCTTGATCCAACCAAGTCAAGTTACTAATGACTTTGGATTCCAGATTTCGATCTTATAATAAGTATCTCTACATCAGGTTAATCTTGGTGTTGGTTTCGCGTGCTGAGATGAAGCTCATTACACGGATGATTTGTCTTACTACAAAGAGATTTAGCGTTGAGGGATTTTGATACACCCATAGGTTGTGGCAACAAGGGGTGGAGGAAGAGTGTTAACCGCCCATAGTAAGAGAAAGGCTGTCCTACCACGAAATTGGCAATTTCTTTGAGGGGGCAGAGGCGAAAGAACAAGGTAAAATACGTAAGAGATGCAGTAGATTCCGAGATGTCTGCGGTCAGCATCTTTTGCATCATTCTGGTTCAGGTTCATGAACGGCTTTCCGACCATTATGATTCTTTGTTCCTAATTTCTCAATTTTCTACCTAAGGAATTATTATTGTACTTGACGGGTGGATAGTCTCCATGTGGAGTCATTCCACACAGCGTAAGCATTTCCTATCAGGCCACTAGCAATGTGGCATACATATATATATAAGCGTGAAGGAGCACATCTTTTGAAGGAATATTCATAATCTAACAATGCAGACCTTTTGGAAGTGGTTGATGGGTTTTAACAGGACTGTGGCTTCGTTTGGTTTGGCATTTGCAATGGGTTTTGGAACTCTAAAGTTCTTTGGCCAAATGCAATCGCATTTGGTTGGTGTTTTTGCTCAACTTTGAGAAAAAAACAACTGCATCTCCAAAGGGGTTTAAGGGCTTTTAGTCCAAAGCAGGTCCTAACGTACTTTAGGAAGTTGCATTTTTGGAATGCAAGTGTTGGCCTCTGTTATTGTTCATTTTCTCAGAAGACTGTTGCATAGAAAGCCGATCGGAGGTCGACGATCAACGACCAAGAGGTTGTGTGCGCCGGCAATCGCCACTTGAGGGTCCCCCAACCCCGGCAACTATCGTCGGACCTTGGGCAATGCTGGGGTCATGCAATCCAGGCGACTGATGGCCTAAATCGCATGACCAAGGTGGCCGCCTGAGATTGCGACCCCAGGTGACACTTGCTTAACCCCAGGCGGCCGTTGCCTAGGGTTGTGGGACCTCAGGCGAGGCCATCCGGGGGTGGCCGTTTGGCGACGATCCAACGGCTAGATCTGGTCGGTTGACCACTGGACTTCAAAAAAATAAAATTACAAAAATCTTTTTTTCTTTTTTTAAATTTGGTAAAAGTCATTTATAAATGCAATTTTTATCAAACGGCAAATTAGCCAAAGTTGTTTTGCAATATACTTTAAAATTATAATTCACCAAACGCTATTTGCATTTAAAAAAATCCCTTAACCAAAAGGTATTTACATTTTCCCAAGGATATTCCCCAAACGAATCAAACGGGCCTGTATCATGGGTCGACAGTTCCTTGGCCACGGAATAGCCTGTGCAGTGCTTGATGAGCGGATAACACCATGCCAATGTTCTTTCTATTGTTGTTCAAGAAAATAATATAGTGAATAGCTTCCTTATATCATATTGTATGACGTGCAATTTAACTCGGACGTCTAGTTCATTAAGTAAAACAATAAATCGATTTGGGTACAATAATTGGTTTCGGCCTATCATGCTCTCATCAGGTGAGTAGCATCAATTCCCTATTAGTTTGTGAACATTAGGTCAATCCCGCCTTCATAGTTTCGTGGAGATATATTTGTTCTATTCTAGAATTTCTAGCACCAACCATCCCGATGCTACTTTCTCCCGATGCTACTTTCACGGACTAGTTGTATTCATCCTCTCTACATCACTCACTTTTCACTTAATAACCCAAGCTCCATTCACAAGGGTACTCAAGTACAAAAGAACCACGAACCGTGATAACTGTAACTGAATCAATCAATTGCATCTAAACTATTCATGCTGACAATATACAATTGAAACGTGTCAGAGTTTACATGGTATAAGAACGCTTAAAATAAGCAAATTGAATGGGAATCATCCATAGTTACTGATTCCAGGAACATGCGAGAGATGAAACGGAAGAGCATGCGACATTCTTACTACACTTCCCCAAGTCTGGCAGGTGATTTGGGTTTCTGTACGCGTGTAGCTAGCGAATCATGTATGAAGCAGGCCGTGGTATTTCTTCCCAATATTTATTTACAAGGAATCGATACAGGAAATGCTACTGCTTTCAGTTTTATAGGGGGGACTCCTATTATTGCAATGGAGATTGCTAGTGAAAACTAGAGGACAGAAATAAGGCCCTCAAAATATTATGCCATTTTAGTCCTCTTTTGCTCCAAGGAGCAGCTTTTTAGGAATCAAATTACGATGGATTAGCTACTCACTAGTAATGCCCTGGTGGTCTTCCAGATTAGATGGGTGCCCCAAAAAGTGTCAAAATAACTTAAAACAACATGCACCAGGAAGTCTAATTTCCTCTTCTGAGCATGCTGTCTAGAGTTTAGCTGATCTGACCGATGTGGCAAGATTGACAAGTTCTCTCCTCAAGATCTTCCCTGCTGGAGATTTTGGGATGCTACTGATGAAAGCTATTCGCCTTATCTTCTTGTATGGAGCAACCTGCAGCAATACTCAAAGTAATAATTTGGAACCACTAGATATATTGTCAACTTTAATCTAGAATTATGATAAAAGTTCTAAGGTAATCCTATATACCTGTGTACATATTCCTGAAAAATTCCGAGGCAATACTCAGAGTCTGAGAAACATGTCCCTCAAAATGAACAGCATCAAATGTGATCTGCTTCCTCCCATGTTATGTAGCAGGAAACGGACCCCAGGGCCCAAGTTGTAATTCTTTTGCAGCGCATAGCATAAGGTAGCACAACTCCATGCAGATAAAAGCAGATAAGTGCAGCGCCTTAAAGCATACAGGCACCCTTGACATTTTTATCTAGCAACAATCATCTCCGTTCTATATGGGAGACACAAGTACACTCACTGAGTGGATTCCAAAAATACAGGTTTTCTAACCACAAAAGCCATGGGTATCTGCCCCACTTCTTCATCAGGATAACTGCCTCCGTATAATCACAGAGGACAGAAAAAAGTGGATCAACATAAGCAAATGACTATTGTGAGTTAAGAGATGGCAAGAAGACAAACAGTCCAAGAAATTTTGATGAAATCGTTTTATAACATAAATTTGACTAAAATGCCATTATGTAAATTGATGTAACATCCCCAATGAGTGGTAGTCTCCAGAAAAATGCAGAGCACATCCTACTAACAGATGCAAATTTAACAGTGTGGGAAATGTTTGAGATAGGAGCCTGCAATTCATGTGAATCATACAAATTAATATAACTAAAAAGAACATATGAGTTCTGACTTCTACAAATTGTAATTTGAGTGATTCATACAAGGAGGTAGGGGCGAGGATGAAGGCAACGTCACCCTTGGAGAGGGAGAAGCGGGACCGGAGGGCGAGGGAGCGAACGCGGCGGAGGAAGTCGAAGTAGGAGAGGTGGTGGCCGGGAGACACATCACCGAGGAAGGTGGAGGAGAGAGAGAAGTGAGAGTGGGAATGCGTCAGTTATTACGGTTGGAAGCCAAAATCTAATGGCGTGCGTTGAGATTTTGTCAGTTACAAAAACGTAACGTCGTCCTCTCCTGCTGCTTCTGCTGCTTCTTGTAGTTAGATGGTAACAAGACATAAAAGAACATATGAGTTCTGACTTCTACAAAATGTAATTTGAGTGATTCATACAAATCATACCAAATATTAAAACTAAAAGGAACATGAGTTCTGACTTCTGAAGTATGTAATTTTGGTGATATGAAAAGACTCAAGAAAGTGAAGATGCATACAGAATCACAGCAGCATCCACAACATCAGGGTTGGAGTGAAGAAGATGTTCTAATTCAGCAGGAGCAACCTAAAAGATGCATACGATGATCCGTCACCACTTGATAAGAAAAGGCAACCGACAAGCGAAAAAGCTCTGCGGAAAAAGGCCATTTTGAACTAGTCACTTGATATGCCTCGTGTTTAATCAACTCCTTCAGTTTGTCCACGGTGAACAAGAACCCCTTGGAGTCAATGTCACAAGGGTCACCAGTCCTCAACCAACCATCCAAGTTAATTGTTTCGACAGTTGCCTTCTCATCCCCTACATAACCTGCAATTCACCTAGTTTTAGCACCATTCTAATGTGGGGATTGCAGAGAGTTTTTATTCAATGGATTAATGGGATCAAATTTTTTATTTTAATTGTGAATGATAAAAGATACTTAGAAGGAAGTAATAAAATGCGCTAGCATTTATTATCTGCAACGCACCATATCTAGTGCAGCGACCTTTCAAGCTAGCAGTTTGAACTTCCTGTTGACAAGGGCGACCAAAATTCTGGCCAACATAGATTCATATTCTATGGTTTCCATCATGAAACAACAACTTGGGCCAGTATTGGCTGATATAGTTTACTAATCCTCGAATTTTGGATCCACAGTGAGAAAAAGGTGCAAACCTTGGTGGTCACGATGGAGAGGTGAAATACAAGGTACGGAGAAATAAACTGTTAAAGGAAGATGTGCCCAAAGAAGCGACAATGAATAATTGTAAGCAAATTGTATACGGAGTCGTGTAGTCTACAGTAAATCAAGTAACACCAACCAGAAAACGAGACAGTCATTTGATGCTTGGGAAGAAGCACGATAAACTAATGTGTAACTTTCAGGTGTCAAAACAAAAAGCGAAGAAAGGTGTTATTTCCACACAGTTGAATAAAGCCCTTAGTTATGGCCCACCCTTACATTTCATGATTGTTGGGCCTCGCAACCATAGCTCTCCTCTATGACCAGGAGGCAGGGCATCCCCAGTGGTAGGATCAACAATCTTCGCTTCCATATTTTGAGGTATGCGACGGACAGAACCATGGTGGTTTGCCTCATCAGGCCCCAATGTCCTAGTTGCCACTCCACGTCTCTGTCAGACCATATCCCTATTATACAATGAGAGTATTTGACCCTTAGAAATCTGAGGTATTATTAGTAGAATCTTAGTTTTCTCAAATCATAAACTACAAATTAGAAGAACAATTTGATATTATAAACATAAGCATAGCTGAGACACAAGTCCGATACTTTCCCAGATTAGTAGGGGCGTGAAGCCATTGGCATAGCAGTCGAGAAAGTACAGGACGGACGGGTAGAAGTTAGAGCTTGATAAACTAGTTATTGCTCAAAGTAATCGTTTTAACCCACATAGTTCAATCAATACATTCTATTACTTATAATCAATACTTCAAATTTTAAAAAATTGAAGAACACCCTGGTTATATCTACAATGATCCAAGCCCGATAATGGGGGCTTAAGTTCCAAAGGAAGCAACGGAATACCCCAACGTAGTTAGATAGCTGCACAAATATTGAGTGTTGAACTCGGTTAGATGCCCTGGGACTCAGGATTTAACAAGAGATCCAATACATGAATGAAAGAAGTAATGTTTTACTAACCACTTCTCTTTGTTCTTCTCAAAATTATTACAAGGCTCAACTAGCATAGGGGTTACATCACGTACGAAACTTAATAGTATACTACTTCTACGAATAGCTCTTAATGTCGTATGCCTTTACTAGGTAGTGATGAGTTTCACGCGCTCTAAGCCCGGCCCGCGCGCGGTTAGGAAGATTGGCCGCAATCTGAGCGGTACCACCCACCCTACCCTACCACCTATAGGCGGCCGTCCGTCCTACAGCCGCCCGAAGGCATTGGGCGTGGCTGAACCATCTACGATGGGGGGAGCGAATGCACAGGGAAGAAGCTTAGATAAGAGAATACGTTCTCGCATCGCTTTTTTTTTTTTTTTTTTTTTTTTTGTAGAAAGCTCGCTTGACACCACAAGGAGTCTGGCCATACCATAAAATATTGAAAGTAGGTATACCGGATCTATTGGTTAGACAATTTGGGCATTGTAGAAAGGATAGAATATGACCCTAATCGTTCTTCTCAAATCGCTCTAGTACGATGGATTGAGGGGGTCAGCCTGAGGACCACCATCCACCACTACGCTCCTCCTAGGACCATTGTGCAAGAGGAAGGCGCTCGTGCTGGCCTAGACGGTCTTTGAAAAGAGTTGGAGCTAATGATTAGGGGAGATTCGTCTTCTCACTTGATCACACGTAAAACACCATTTCTGTTAGATATGTCTTAAGTTTGAGTCTAAAAGGAAAGTATCCTAATTCAAGTATGCTTCCTATTTTGAATAGGTTTTCTAATTGAATGGTTTTCCTAGTTAGAGAGGGTTTCCTAAAAAGAGGTTTCCTACTTTGGATTTGATTCTTGCCTATATATAAGAAGTTGAGACAGAAAGAGTTTAAGTTTTTTAGAGCTACATTTTGTAATCCTTGATTTCTATAGTAGATTTTGCTTCTTCTCTTTTCATGATTTTTTTCCGTAAGGGTTTCTACGTAAATTTGGTGTTCTTTTATCCTTCTCAGTTTCAATTTCATTTTAGGTTCCATATTTGCCATAATATTATAGTATTAGAGCCTTAGGTTTTTTTTTTTTCTCTCAATCTTCTAGTTATGGCTTCAAGTTCAACAATGAGATTTGATATTGAGAAGTTTGATGGGAGCGGCAATTTCAACCTATTGCAAGTTCGTGTGTTGTGTTTTTACGTAGCGGGGTTTGAAGAAAACTTTGTTTTGGAAAGGGAAGAGAATTGGAAAGCACGTAAGATGAAATGTGAGGAGAATTGGATGAAAGAGCTTTGTCTACTATTCAGTTGTGTCTCATGAATGAAGTTCTGTAGGAGGTACTAGATTAGACAACAATTGTAGGTTTATGAAATAAATTAAAGAGTATATATATTTGATAATTTTCCACACCAATCGGTTGAAGCTCAAGTAACAACTCTTCACTCTTCGTATGGCTGAAGGTGCTTCTCTTTCATCTCATATTTTTGAATTCAATGCTATTATCTTTGAATTAAGAAGTATTGATATTAAGGTTAAAGATGGAGATTAGGCTCTCTTATTATTAGTTTCACTACCTTCTTCTTATAAATTTTTTAGAGAAACTAGAAACTATTGATGTTGAAGATGTCAATTCTAGTCTTCTAAATCAGCAAAAACTAGATACATAATTGACTTTTGAATGCAATGATAATCATGAGGCTGGTTTAATTGCTAGAGGAAGGTCTATTGAAAGAAGTAATGGTGGCAAGTCCAGATCAAAATCAAAGCATATGGATTTGATTTACAACTATTGTAAGTCTAAGGGGCATATCCAGATAAATTATTGGAAACTGAAGGCAAAACAACAAAGAAAAAATAATATGAATTAGCAAAATCAAGAAAATGCAAATAGGTAAAATAGTCAGAATCACTAGATCAGGCAAAATCTAGGAAACAAAAACCCTGCTCAAGTTGGTGTTATTGAAAAAGAAAACGAAGATTGGTTATTGGTTGCAAATGATAAAGACAAATTCAACGATAGTTGGATTCTTGATTTAGGTTACTCGTACCACATGTGCCCTCATCACAACTAGCTCTCCACATACAAAGAATTTAACGATGGAGTTATTCTAATGGGAAACAATGCTAAGTGCAAAGCAATTGAGATTAAAACTGTCAACAATAAGATGTACGATGGCATCTTCAGGACTTTGGATAATATCAGACACATTCATGATTTGAAGAAAAACCTCATCTCTTTGGGTACACTTGATGCTAATGGTTGTAAGTTTACAACTAAACGTGGAATTATGAAGATTATGAGAGATTCACTTCTATTGATGAAAGGGCTGAAAATCGGTACTTAGTATCAGTTGCAAGGCACTATAATTACCGTTTAGCTACAATCTTAGCCACTATGACAGAATCAAACGACACTAATTTATGGCATCTGAGATTAGGGCATATGAATATTAGAGGAATGGAGAAGCTAAGTAAGAGAGGTTTTCCGTGTGGTCAAAAGATTGGAAAACTGGATTTCTGTGAGCATTGTGCCTTTGGAAAACATAAAAAGATCAGTTTCAAGACAGGAATTCACACAATGAAGGGCACTTTGGATTATATTCACTATGATCTTTGGGGGCTTGTGAAAGTTCCTTTGAAAGGCCTTACATCGAGTTATTTAGTTATTTTCATTGATGATTTTTCAAGAAAGGTTTGTGCTTATTTTCTAAAACATAAAAGTGATGTTTTTGTTACATTTAAACAATGTAAAACATTAATTGAGAAGCAAATTGGTAACAAAATTAAGCAGTTGAGACATGAGCTAGAATTTGTGGAGATGAGTTTAATGAGTTTGCAAAGTTGAAGGTATTATGAGCCATCATACGACAATGAAGACACCATAGTTGAATGATATTGTAGAATGCATGAATAGAATCTTATTAGAAAGGATTAGATGTTTATTGTTTAACGTTGGTTTAGACATGGAGTTTTGGATTGAAGTAGTCAATACAGCTACTTGGTTGATAAATTGTTCTCCTCGCACATTTATTTAGTGCAAGACACCTGAGAATGTATGGTTAGGTAAACCTGCTGATTATTCTTCTCTTTCAGCATTTGGATGTCAGCATATGCACATGTTAGTGAAGGCAAATCAGAGCCTAGAGCAAAATACATCTTTCTTGGTTATGCTTCTAGTGTAATAGGTTATAGACTTTGGTCTGCTAATTCATTTAAGATTATTATTAGCAAAGATGTTACTTTTAGTAAATTTGCTTTGCTTCATCCTAAGAAAGAATCATCTATTTCTTGTGATGAAAATCCGAAAAGTGTTGTAGAAAAAGTAAAGCTTGAAGTAATTTCTTCGCAACCAATTCAATCGTCTACAAATAATATTGAGTTAAAAGAACCAAAGGAACAATATTCTATTGCTAAAGATAGAACAATGAAGAACAATGAAGCCTCTACATAGATATGGGTTCTTAGATTTTGCTGCTTATGCTCTTTCAATTTTAGAGTTAGTAGAGTATAATGAGTCTAAAACCTACAAAGAAGTTATTTTTTCAAAATATTCAGTAAAGTGGTTAGTTGCTATAAATGAAGAGATGGAATCTCTTGAAAAGAATCAAACTTGGGAGTTTGTCAAACCACCAATAGGAAAAAAAATCATGGGCTATAAATGGGTTTTAAAAAAAAGGAAGATATTCTTGGACTTGAATACATCAGGTTCAAAACTTGTTTAATTGCTAAAGGCTATAGTCAGATTGAGGGAATTGATTTTAATGATATGTTTTCACCTATTGTTAAACACAGTTCTATTCGGGTTTTTTCTCGCGTTACTTGCCGTGCATGATTTAGAGTTGGAGCAACTCGATGTGAAAATAGCTTTCCTGCATGGTGAAGAGAAAATCTATATGGGTCAACTAGAAGGTTTTCAATTTGAATGTAAGTAAGATCATTTTTGTCTATTGAAAGACATATATGGCTTGAAGCAATTGCCTAGACAATGGTATAAAAGGTTTGATTCGTTTATGGTGCATCTTGGCTATTATAGGAGCAAATATGATAGTTGCGTATATCTGCAGAAACTTCCTAATAGCTCTTTCATTTATTTTTTATTATATGTTGATAATATGTTGATTGCGGCAAAAGACATATCTAATATATAGAATTTGAAGGCATAGTTGAGTGTTTAATTTTAGATGAAGGATTTAGGTGTAGTGAAAAAAATCCTAGGCATGGAAATTTGCAGAGACCATAACAGGGGAAAATTATATTTCTCCCAAAAGAGCTACATTGAGAAGGTGGTAGATTGTATTTGCATGAAAGATGACAAAGCAGTAAGTATTCCTCTTGTTGCTCATTTTAAATTATCAGCTAATTTATGTCCATAAACAAATGATGGCATGAAATATATATCACGTATTCCATACTCTAGTGCACTTGGTAGCTCTATATATGCCATGATTTGTACTCGACTCAATATTTCACATGTTGTTAGCGTGGTAAGTAAATATTTATCATGCTTAAGAAAAGTTTATTGGCAAGCTGTGAAGTGGATTTTGAGATATTTGAAAGATACTTCTAATTTTGGTTTAGAGTTTAGGAAAATTGGTGACATTCTAACAAAATATGTTAATTTTGATTATGTTGGTGACCTTGATAAGATGAAGTCTTTGATTGGGTACATCTTTATTATTGGAGGTGCAGTTAGTTAGAAAGTTGTTGTACAACATATAGTAGCTTTGTCTATTACAGAAGTAGAATATATGGCCATTGCAGAAGTAGTTAAAGAGGTCATATGGTTAAGAGGCTTATGTAGAGAGCTTAGTGTGGATCATGGTGTGACTGTTGTCCATTGTGCAATCAAAGTACTATATATCTTACTAAAGATTAGATATATCATGAGAGGACACGGTACATTAATGTGCGATATCATTTTATTGGAGACATTCTTGCTAATGGTTATATTGAGGTCTTCAAGATTAGTATAGAAAACAATTTAGCTAATATGTTAACAAAGCTTTTGCCTATCGCCAAATTCAAGCATTGCTTGGGTTTAGTTAATATTTGCTACAATTGAGTTTTACTCTAATGGGAGATTATTTTTTACTTATGTAGAATTCAAGCCAAGTAATTGTAACTTAACTCAAATATCGAGCCAAGTAGAGATTGTTAGATATGTCTCAAGTTTGAGCCCGTAAAGGAAAATTTCTTAATTCAAGTAGGTGTTCTATTTTGAATAGGTTTCCTAATTGAATGATTTTTCTAGTTGGAGAAGGTTTCCTAAACGGATGTTTCCTACTTTAGATTTGATTCTTGCCTATATCTAAGAAGTTGAGACAAAGAGTTTAAATTTTTTTATAGCCACTTTTTGTAATCCTCTATTTCTATAGTAGATTTTCATTTTCTTCTCCTAGTGGTTTTTTCCCGCAAGGGTTTCATTGCAAATCTGGTGTTCTTTTATTCTTCTCAATTTTAATTTTGTTTGAGTTTCCACATCTGCCATAACAATTTCATTCTATGCAGCCAGCAGATATTGAGTGGCTTGAATTAAGAGAGGTCAGCAGTACTAGGTCATTGTAAACATTTCAAAACCAGTAATCATGAGAGTTCGAATTCAAATTGAACGGTCATTAATAATTCAATCACGCATGCTTCGACAGGTTTGTTAAAGATTAGCATTCGACCAAGTATCATTTTAGTAAATTACGACGCAAGATAAACAATGACGCAAGTATCTATCCGGATAAACAATTAAGCATTGACCAAAGCGCCTCATTTATGATTTTGAACCCACCTAACGTTTGCAAATATTACTTAAAAATTTACCTGGTTTATCTCCGCAGGGGGGAACTTCTCTCTGAACCGGTCGGCGACCTCCTTCCCGAGCGGAAAGTCGCCGCATCCGAGCGACTGGAGTGAGCTCAGATCGTACTTTCCCACCATCTCCGACTTCACAAGCGCCACAATCAGCGGCGGGGACACGGGCGGGTCCATCACTCGGAACTTCACGATCGCCCTTAACATGGCCACGAAATCGAACTTCTCCATCAGAAACACCGTCTCCCCGAACGCGAACGCTTTGACCAGCACCGAGAACCCGAACACGTGGAACAGAGGCAGCGTCACGAGGGAAACGGAGTGTGGCTTCGACTCGTCTCACTGGGGCCGCGTGTGATAAAGCCCCGCAAGCAGCGCAATCAGATTGCGGTGAGTCAGCGGGACTCCTTTGACTCTGCCCGTCGTGCCCGACCAGAACAGGATGGCTGCCGAATCGGACTGCGAGACTCGGTTCGGAGGCATTGTCTCCGCCACAGGACCGTCACCACTCGAGCCGTACTGAGTCAGCATGGACTCAAACTCGGGCGAGTCGATGAGGACTGTGCCGCAGGGAACAGGAGGGAGCTTAGGAGCAATCTGCGAGTTGGAGAAGGCAATGGCCGGCTGGCAGAGGTGGACCTGGTGCGCGATCTCGGAGGGGGAGCCAAGAGGATAGGCTGGGGAGACGATGACGCCGATGGAGAGGAGGGAGAAGTGGATAACGGGGACATGGAAGGAGATAGGGGCGAGGATGAAAGCAACGTCGCCCTTGGAGAGGGAGAAGCGGGACCGGAGGGAGAGGATGAGGGAGCGAACGCGGTGGAGGAAGTCGGAGTAGGAGAGGCGGTGGCCGGAAGACGCATCAACGAGGAGGAGGAGGAGGAGGGGGGAGGAGGAGAGGAGCGTAGTGGGAGAGGGAGAGGGGCTGGGAGGGAGGAGGGAGAGGGGCTGGGGGTCGGAGGCTGAGGAAGGTTTTGGTGGCGGAGCAGTAACCGCTGCTGGGGTCGACGGTGGAGTGGCTGGAGGGGTTAGTCGGGCCCGCCATGGAAATGGTAGGCGGAAGCAGAAGCTGAAGGAGAGGGAAGAGAGAGAGGGGGACAAGCGAGAGCGGGAATGCATCAGTTATTACGGTTGGAAGCCAAAATCTGATGGCGTGCGTTGAGATGTCTGTCAGTTACAAAAACGTAACGTCGTCCTCTCCGGCTGCTGCTGCTGCTTCTTGTAGTTAGATGGTAACAAGACATAGAAGAAGCAAAACTAATACGAAGGGATTTGTCTGAGATGATGAGCGTATCCCTCCGCCACTTAGTCATTATCAGAGACATTAAAGTAACTTTGATCCACTTGTGCATTCACATCCCTTCTTCATTATTATAAAGATGGAAGTATCACGTAACTATAAAAACATTCCCCTTAAAATAGGGAAAATTTTAAAATAGGCCTCCCTATTCCAACCAATTTAAGCTCCTATTGATTATGGATTTCAGATTCCAATCATGTGATGGATGTCTTTACATCATGCCTGTGATGCCCAAAACGTCACCTATGACGCTCAAAATGTCACGCATGACATGTATTTTCTCATAATATTATTTTCTTTTGGCATGCAAAAGCATAATCAAACATTTACGAATGTTCCTATTACAAGGAAAGAGATAACATATTTATACTTTTTTTTATTTATATAATATTTAAGTTTACAACTTTATTACATTGCAAGCAAAAATACAAAAGTCTGGATAGGGGTTGGGAAGACCTATCTTCATACTACACTTTCAAAGTCCGCATATATAAAAGTCCACACCGCATGGGTTGATAACTTCTCTTTCTGCTGCATCACCACCACCATTAAGATCGAAGCTCCCTAATAGACCAACCAACTCGCTATCCAAGTTCTGATACCAGGCGACGAATCTATAGTGAACCCACTCTATGAAACCTTTTACATTAATCCACACAGTAAAACTACACTTGATATATTCTATTCCAAACTCAAATTCAAGTACACTTTCATAAAATCCTTCGTAGTACATAGGAACTCCATAGCGCAAAGATTGAGGGGTGTCCATTCTACACATCTTAAAAAAAATAATAATAAAGGAAGAACTAAAGCTTAGTAAATGATCTCTAGTTTTAAGGTAGAAGAATTCTCTTATCATTTCATTTGATATAAGCAAAGAGAATGTATAACAATCTAGTAAGTATGATAAAAACATGAATAAACTTTACCTTTCCTATTTTCATTTATCATATTAATCGTCATCCAACAATACTTCCATCTAGACTTATGCATGTGACTCTTCATGTTGCACAACACAAATAATCAATTTAAACAATGTTTAGTTTTACACATGGTCATGCATTATATGCATTATTACTTCTACCTCCTGAACTCTCTCGAGGCATGTGAGTGGCATCCCAACCCATGGGGCATCACAACTTTGAGACGTCTTGCAAACTTCATCATGGGCCATCCTTCTTTCCTTGGTGCCAATAGTGATATTAATTATCCATAAACACTAATTAGCTAGATTTTAAACAAATACTTCTACCCATTAACAACTAAGTCTATATTAATCAATTAATCCATTCTACTATTAACACACACATTTATCAATCTGATTCAACTTGTCGGATTATGTTTACAAAAAATTATCGTCCGTGTCTCACGAAATTCATGATTCAACTAAAATTCGACGTATTCGCTCGAATTCTAAAGTAAATAATACTTGGCTTAACAATCTAAGTATCATTATCAAATACAAAAATTTCAGAATGTCACATAATAACTAATAAGAAAATTCCGGATGTCACAATGCCAATCTCAGTGTTGGTTTTGTCTGTTGAGGTGAACCCATTTTTGCTGCTGTAAAGATATTTAGCATCAAGGAACCTAAGGTTTTGGCGACAAGAGTGTAAGAAGAGTATTGACTAGAGCTAATCGATTATACGGTTTGTAGGTTTCTAATAAAAAACCCACCCTAGCAGAGTGGTTCCTAGGTTTTGGAATCAAATTCAAAACAAATCGATTCGGGAGCCGGCCTGCTTATGTTGAGATGTTCAACCTCGTTATTATTATTATTGTTGTTGTTGTTGTTGTTGTTGTTATTATTATGTTATTTTTTATTTTTGCAAAATTTCCTAAAAACGAGACTTGTGGAGTTTTTATATTGAACTGATTTAAAACGACTTCTATCCAATAACCAACTTTGAATTTGGTTCGAAATTGTTCTCCCGGGAATTGGCCTCACAAGGCCTATTTTTTAGTAGAAACAATTGGTTCAAGGCCAGAAATTAGAAATTGAACCTTTAAAGGCTGCTTTCCAAATTTTTTACTTGGGAACTGAATCGGTCCCCATGTGAACTGGCTTGGAATCAACAAGGTGAGGTTGGTTCGGTTCGATTCTTGAGTTGAATGTGTCCAATTGCTTGCCTTTAGCACTAACCATGCAATGTCGAGAAATGCTGGCGTACCATGAAATTGGCATCTTTTCATGGATTCGCCAGGAGTGGGAAGAACAAGTTGGCAAGTACTGATATAACTTTTCATCTCCCTAAAACATGTCGTTGGTGATCAACATCTTTTGGATTCGCTTGAAATTGACATCTTATGGTTCTTGGACGAGCAGTATATGTTTCAAGCCCCACACAGAAATTAAGCGGATATGAGCTTCAATGCCAAGATGATGCTGACCCATCTCTCCTTTCGGGTAACTATACTACGCTTTGATGGAGTTTAAAGCAAATTATTCAAGAGTCTCGTACAACAAGCCAGAACGAATAAGGAAAATGAATCAGGGCAGGGAAGAAATTGGCATCAAGTTTCTGGGCGGAGGCTTCATCCTTCTTCATTTGCGAGTGCCTGAGGGGAGACAGAAGGATCGTTGTAGTGAGAAATCTAGTGCATGAAGCAGATAAATGTGGCAATCCGCAATCATGTAAAAACCAGAAAAAGAGTAAGCCGCATGTATAGGTGACCATGAACATAGATAAGAATAATATGCGAAGTATTCATATATATTTCAATGATACCTACTGGAGATATGATTTGATTCTGATTTTGATTATTGTAATTATGGGTTAATTGATCCAATCTATTTGTAAGATTAGGTATTCGGACAATAGAATGAGAAACGTCATTTTGTATATTATTTCCTACTATATACATTTCTAGTATTGTAAATAGGTTTGCAAGACATGTACAGACACAAAGTAATACAATTACAACAATTTCCCCCGATAGTCTCCATTTTCTGTCATGGTAATCATAGCTTCCTTCCTAACTTAGCTTCCACGAACATCTTCTGGAATTGCCTCCGTTTTTTTTTTTTTTCGTTTTTCTGATTTGTTGTTGCATCCCTATTTTTACAAAACAAAATCGGCACTTTGGCAGGAATACATACTTCATGATACCATGCAGTAAATCAAAATACAAGTTCTGGTTGAAACTCACCCCGGAGTCAATCGTCTGATTAGATTGATCCGACCCAAGAAGAACAAACTCCGGCTGAACATCTTGCTATATCGGTTCTTGTTTCTGTTCAGTATCCCGGCCCAGTCCAGGGGCCACAGGCCCACTGGTTTCCGTTTCAAGGTCAATGGGCAACCGGGCTGAGTCAACCTTGGAACCAAGAGAGCCCACTCGGAGGAGAAGCAACTTCAAGAATTGGAACTTAGCCCAATGGAGGTGGGCTGACCCCATCCGTTCCAGGAACCAAGCGGTGGACCGGGATGGACATCTCTGGGTCAAAGACCGAATCTGATTCCAGCGCATCCAGGGACGAATCCCTACCCGATATTCCAACATGTAATCCAACCGGCTTTGTGCCCTATGCGTTTTAGCCACACGCGACTACCTGGAGCCTTGCGACCCATTATACACGTCACCGGCAGACGGGCCCGAGTTGAGGATTATCATCCTGGAACTCACTAGTCTAGATAAGTATATGATGTGGGCTTGGGACTTATGGCGAGCCTTGGTGATAAAGGACAAAGATGACTTTCTCTATAGAACTGTAGCCCTTTTGACTGATAAGCGACTATAGTGATACTAGTGCAAGTGCAACTAGCTTGTGAGCACATGGATTGGAATTGCTTGAGTCTCGAGATTGCTACTAGTCTCCCACCATCGAAGATTTAATAGCCATGTGGGGAAACATTTGTGAGATGTAAGACAAACTCGACCGCACCAAACTATTTTCATTAACCCAAGCCTTGTCAGAATCGAAGCAAGGGAACCTTTCGGTTACCGCTTGCTTTAATCAACTTTTGGTCCTATGGAATGAGCTTGAGGTGGACTTAAGTCCACACTTAGATAATACCGAGACATGAAGGATAGAGATAAAGTCATGAAATTTCTATTGATTTTGAGTGAGATTTACTTGCATTTCCGATCATAGATTCTTGTCATGGAGTCGATGTTGCCGCTTGGCAGAATGTATCGGTTGGTTGTCCAAGAGGAAAGCCAACGTTTGGCCATGGCAGAGTATGTTCGAGTAGGGTACAGCATCACTCTTGCCGCTTTGGTGAGGCAAACGCAGCAAGCTCTCGAGTTCCATGGAACATACCGAGCAACATCTGCTTCTACTCAGCAGAAGAAGTAAATCCACGGGGGTTCGGATGGATGGCTTAGATAATTTAGAAGGATCCGATGGCCAACATCTATCCACCCACTTGGCCAAATCCAATGGCCCGTATCAAGCCAGGTCAGCACCGTTTTTTAAACCATCAAACGGTCCATGAAGCGC
This sequence comes from Eucalyptus leucophloia subsp. euroa, assembly GCA_017140325.1. Classification (NCBI taxonomy): domain Eukaryota; kingdom Viridiplantae; phylum Streptophyta; class Magnoliopsida; order Myrtales; family Myrtaceae; genus Eucalyptus; species Eucalyptus leucophloia. The sequence goes on along the minus strand of CM029469.1, from coordinate 884,530 downwards.
CACATCATCACATAAAGGAGGTGGGCAAAACCCAAAAGGGGGTAAATTTTGTGGATATTGCCAACGTCTACATCATACTATTGATATGTGTTGAAAATTACATGAAAAGCCAATAAGTAAAAAGAAAAGGGAGAAAGAATATTTTGCTCATCAGATTTCAAAGTAAGGGGCTGAAGGGGCATCTCAAATAATTACATAGGAGAAATACCAAAATATTATGAGAGCTCTGAGTCAATTGAGGACTACTGATAAGACTCTTGATTTTTCAGGTACTTTCTACAATTTGAATTTAGTTTCAGTGTTAGTAACCACATAATATATAATGATCAATTCCTTTCTTTTGCCCATAAGAAACCCCATTTTTCCATATCGATACATCTTCCGACTAGGGATGTCACTTGTGTTGCCAAAATTGGCATTGTATATTTTAGTCCAAATATCATCCTTAAGAATGTCCTTTATATTCCTAAGTTTGAATTCAACCTTATATATGTTTCCAAGATATGTGAGGACTTTTCTTATTATGTTATATTCAACTCCAAAAGTCGCTTCTATCAAGACTATTTGACTAGCAAAATGATGGGCTTGGGTAGTATCGCACAAGGACTATATTTTTGGATCAATTTTCTTAATGATCTTTATTTATCGTCATTGAAAAGTAGCATTTTCTGTAATACTACCACTAGCAATAAGACTATCATTTCTCATCAACCATTGGGTCATAGTACTCATTTTTTTGACCCCAAATGTTCCATTTGTCCATTAGCTAAACAATCACGAGCATCATTCCCAATTAATACATCTCGAGCTAGTAGCACATTCTCTTTACTTTATATGGATATATGGGAGCCTTATCATATCCCTAATCATGATGGGTTGCGTTTGTTTCTCATTGTGGTAGATGACTATACTTGGGCCACCTGAGTTTTTTTATGCAATCTAAAATTCAAATCTTTTCCTATTTGTCAAATTTCTTCTCCGTGATTAAAAAAATTAGTTTGACAAATCTGTGCAAAGAATTTGTATAGATAATGGGCGCAAGTTTTTCACCACCGAATGCACTTCTTTCCTATCCTTCCATGAGATACTCCATGAAAGCTCTTGCACCACCTAGACTCCCCAACAATATGGGATTGTAGAGTGTCACGACCTGACTCTCGAGCGCATGCACATCCCGCAATGGTCAATAAAAATTTGCAACCTCTCAGGAATTGTTGTCGACCCATTGATTTTATTGCACAAGCAGAAACATAATAATAACCTCTAGACAACACAGAGATGGGGTAGCAAACACATGATTATATTTACACTAAACACTCATATTTTTACAAGAGTGTTTACATACATAAAAGTCTAACATGACATGGATTTATTTCAAAAAGAAAAGCTTCTAGGCTATCTACGCTCCGAGCTCTTTGTCCATGGGAACAGGGTTCCTGGCGATCCTGTTAGACTTCCCGATAACAAAAGCGTGAATTGTCACCCTGTGTCCAAACTAGATGAAAGACCCATCAACTTCTGACAGAGACTATACAAAGACCTAGCTTTCACTTCTTGTGAACCCCTGCACTTCTCTGGAAAATCCTCCATTTAGGGACCTGAAAAATTTAGCCCACAATGGGGTGAGACAACGTCTCAGCGAGTCCATCCCCTAAATCTCGATTAGGAGAAAAGTACACCCACATGCATCCTAACCCTATTTCCCATAATTCTCTGAACATCAGCATTTCCCTGCATATCAATGTCAATCAATTTGTACATATTATATTGAGATCACATATCATAGGGACATTTTAATAAGTGTATATGCACGGCGTACATCACATCACAATCACATGGGCCCCAAATTATTAGACTAAATTATTATGATCTGTCCATATCGCACTATAAAATTATGTCTCCTAATTAGGTCCCTCACTTTCAATCGCTCATGTGTCTCAACTAATTTCAATTCACTGGCCCCAGCCAACGCAATAAATAGCGATTTTCCGGCATAACCAGGCATCGTCTCGCACCATCGAGCATGGAAACATTTACATCTAGATGGCATTCCGATTAGAAGTATCAGTCCAGCCTCTACTACGACCGGCATTTGTTGACTTGGGGCATTCTCGAAGGAGCATCGTCTGGCCACAAAGGCTCGTGACGGATATTTATATCATTTATACATTTATCAAACTTCATAATTCATCAATCAGTTGCATAATTTAATCACATCACCACATATAAAAATTCAATGAAGCAAAGCATTATAATAATTACAAACTCTATTGTCCCTAACCGACAGACAAAGTATACTTGCACATCTTCGGTTTTCACTCCAGAAATCTAATCAATTAACTTTAGAAAATTCTAAAATTTGAACATGTTGAAGAGGACATGTTAAAAAACATTTTTCATGAAGATATCTAAATCCAGATCCTTCTAGATTCAGCCTAGTAAATCGCTCAATTCAACGCAAAAACCGAGTTTGTTTCCAGAAAGTCAATTTTCCGAAATCAATTTGGTTCAAGACTCGAAACATGTCCGTTTAATCTGAAACTTGAGTATGTTAAACTAGAAGAAGTGAAAAAAATTCGTGAAGAAACCATTTTAAAATTTGAACTCCAAGAGTCGATAAAAACCCCTAAAATCCTAAATCAGCGAAAATTGAAGTTTTGTCTGAAAATGGCAGAGTGGATATCTCCTACTTTTGAGTTCTTAAAAATCTTGAGAAAAATATATGTTGTAGCTTAAGATGTTTAAAAAATTTCTCTAGAAGATGTTAGCTTTCAATTCGAAGCCAATCTCGACCTACAAAATTTACAAATGGCAAGCGTCCATGAACCAATTCTAAAGAACAACCCCTGTTTTCGAACAACCCATTCTCAATGATGCTAATCTCCCTTATTAGACTAATATTAACCCATTCTAAGACAAATCTAACTATTATAAATCGTCACTAACCTCCATTTAAGCTTACCTAAACTAATCTTTAACTAAACCAATCTCCTAAACAAGTGTAGTTAGTCCTTAATCAAAATTTAGGGAAATTAACTCACCTAACCAAGGAAATCCAAAGCTATCGTTGCTGACTGAGCAGTAGCAACTACACCGCGACCTCCGAGGACGCTGTAGTGGCTTCGGTTAGCTTGGAATAGGGCTGAGAAGCCCTCGGGTCATGGTTGAGAGGGCTTATTCTCTGCTGATGGAAGCCGAGCAGTGAAGGAGTTGCAACCGCAAGGGTGCGGTTGCAACACGGCAATGTTGGCTCGCTTGCCGGTAGGTTGGTTCAAATTTGCTTGTGTTTCGGTAGCTAAATGGCAACACAGTGAAGGTTTTAGGCTCTTTGATGATAAGGATGAGCTGAAATGGAGGAGGGGTGAGCCGAGGTGTTGAGACAACACCAGTGAAGGGAGCTATAGAATTTTCGGCACAAGGAAGCTGGTGTGGCGCCTGTCCTGGTGAGCTACCGGCTTGCTGGTAAGGGGGTTTGATCCGCAAACAAGTGCCAAGATAGAGAGAAGTGGAACATGAAGGACAGTTCAAGCTGTGACCGGTTGTTGCACCAGGTTTGGCGGCACCAAAATAGGGAACTCCTCTATTTTTTTTGCTGTTGTTTTGAGCTGGTTGGTCAAGAGGAAGTCGAAACAGGGGACTGTAGCTTAATGAGGAAGAAGACAAGGGCTTTACAGTTGAGAAAGGAAAGGAAAAAAGAAAAGGAAAATAAAGGAAAGGGAAAAGGAAGTGTTGCATGCTACAAGGGGGGAAAAAGAACACACAGATGAGGGTGAGAAAGAAGAGGAAAAAAAGACTATGGGGGACTACTTCCCCAAATTCCACAAGGCATGAGTCATTTTTTCATACAAAACTTGCTCTTTTCATTATCAAGTGACAGACCACATCCAAACAAGCTTATCCCCTCCAAATGAGACTCAAATTGTGATGAAATTCCCCTTGGTTTACCTAGCTTCGAATTTACATGATTTCTAGAAGCTTTCTCTTTTTCCATTTACCATTTCACGACCTTAGTTAATAAGGACAAATCCTCATTTATATCCTTATAATTCCTCCCTCCCAAGGTTCCATAATAAATGCCAAAAATCCCTTTAAAATGTGGTTTTTCTCCCATTCCTTTAATTTGCTGCATTTGAATTTTTTTCGCCAACAATTCCCATCGTCAATGAACCTTGGAAAGAGGTAACAATATTTCCAAAATTAATTGTGACACTTTAGAGTTCTCAATTTTTGAAATCGGAATGAATTTCATAGTTAAATTCAGTCGAGACTTGGTTTTAATGTGACCTAAAACTATGGGGTAGTTTTTGGGAATTTTTGATACAATTGACCCATGGTCGATTACTTTTGAACCACAATATACATTTTCGACTTATTGGTGACTCTCGATTATCGTGAAAATCTCAAGATTTTATATACGAGCATAGGGTACCAAAATAACAAAAAAATCGATTTAGTGCCGATCGATGAGAATTTTGTAATTAAGTGGAACCACCCATGCCTAATTACATACTTCATTCAAATCGACCTATTTCTGATCTCTTATAGATTTTCGATTGTGCCGTAATGACCTTTGTAGATTAACACGGTCGAGCAATGCTTCTTGGTTGAATTCTCAAGTTTGTTGCACCAACATCCTTTAATGACTTCCCAAACTAGTCTAGTTATCTTATGGGTGATTGACTCTGAGAATAACACTATAGGCACGTCGATGAAAAGCCCGACTTATTATATTGAAGATAGAAGTAGAAAATTAGACTGTCACATAGAGTACAAACATCGACATCTCCTAAAAGTAGCTCAAGCACTCAAATACCAAGCATTTGTCCTTGAAGATTTTTGGGATGATTATGTAGTCACAATAGCCTATTTAATCAATCGCAAGCCAACTCAAATTCTTGAATAACAAACTCCATTTGAAATGCTTTTCGGAAAGAAGCTAGAGATCAACCATTTAAGAGTTTTTGGCTAATTATGCTATGCCATGAATATGGCCCTAAGAATAAGATGGATCCTTGTGCACTTTGGTGCATTTTTATGGGCTATCCTCCCTTGCAGAAAGGTTACCTAGTAATGGGAATATCTATAGGGCATTTCTTTGTTAGTCGAGATATTATGATATATCTCCATTTCGGGAGACGATTTCTTCATCTAAATCGTCTGTCTTGACATCAATTAATGGTCAATTCTTATCAAAAAAAGATTTGTCTACGATTTCTTCATCTAAATCGTCTGTCTTGACATCAATTAATGGTCAATTCTTATCAAAAGAAGATTTGTCTACGAGTTCTTCATACATTTTCATTGTAGCAAATCACATATCACCTATGCTAGTTGTTTCAAATTCTTTGAATCAAGATATCGAATCACCAATATTATCATTTGATGAAGATCATTTGCCTACCTCAACAGTGACACCTACCTCTTTAGTGGGATCTTCACATTTGTGTATTGATGACTCTTGCTTGCTAGTTCCCGAATGGATGCACACTAAGTAGCCTCAATGTTCTCGACGTTATGTTCATCCTCCTACATAGACCAAAGATTGTATATGTCCCATCTTGGATTCTACAGGTACACATTATCCCATCTTCTCTTACGTTTCATTTAGCTGACTATCATCATAACATGTGTTGTATTAGTTGCATATCAGAGTCGCATATCGGAGAAACAAGAACCATCATCAGCATGTGATCCATGATGGCAACATGCCATGGAAGATGAGTTGATATTCTCTCTACCCTCACACAAAAAGCCTATTGATTGCAAATGGGTATATAAAATCAAGTACATAACATATGACTCTATTGAACGCTATAAGGCTCGCTTGGTTGCCAAAGAATTTACTCGAGAAGATTTCGATTATTATGAGACTTTTTCTCCAATCGCCAATGAGGTAACTGTTCAATCTTTCTTGTCTATTGTTGCACTTCGTGATTGAAAACTGCATTAAATGGACATTACTAATGCCTTCCTCCATGGTCATATGGATGAAGAAATATATATAAAATTCCCATAAGGTTTATTGAGATAGAGGGAGTTTCAAGTATGTCATCTCCATAAATCTCTATATGGGCTGAAGCAAGAATCTCAACAATGGCATGCAAAATTTACCATTGCACTCACAAATGCAGGTTTCAAACATTCCAAACATGATTATGCTCTATTTACCTCAATTGAAGGTGTTTCATCACTTTATTTGCTGATATATGTTGATGACATACTTAATATGGGAAATGATGACTTTGCCATTTTAAAATTCAATGAAACACCTGCATTTTGGTTTCCATATTAAAGATTTGGGGCCTTCCAAATATTTCTTCAGGATTGAGATAGCTCGGTCCAATAGAGGAATTTGTCTCAATCAATGAAAATTCGTTTTAGAAATTGTCTCGGAAGTAGGATTATCAAGATGTAAGCCAACTGCCATACGAGTTGAACAAAATGCTAAATTGACAACGCATGAATATGAAGTGATTTATCATCACCTAATGAGGATCCACTACTTAAAGATCCATCATGATATCAATGACTCATCAGAAGTTGATTTACCGCACCATGACTACACCTGGCATATGTTATGTAGCTCAAATACTCAGTCAATATAAGCATTGTCCTAAACAATCTCATATGAATGTAGCTACTGTTTGCAGTCTTATAGGGGGGGATTCCTAATATTGCAAAAAGGATTGCTAATGAAAGCCAAAGGAAGTAATTGGGACCCTTAAAATTGTGTGCCAATTATGTCCTCTTTCATTCCAAGAAACATCTATTACTAAATTAGCTCTTGTAGGTTTTAAATTACAATGGATTAGCTACTCGCTAATAATGCCTTGCTTGTCTTCTAAATTCGATGGATGCCCCAAAAAGTGTCAAAAGAACTTACAACAACAAGCACCAGGAAGTGTAGTTTTCTCATCTGAGCATACTTTCTAGAGTTTAGATGATCTGACAGATGCGGCAAAATTGAGAAGTTCTCTCCTCAAGATCTTCCCTGCTGGAGATTTTGGGATGCTGCTGATGAAAGCTACCCGCCTTATCTTCTTGTATGGAGCAACCTGCGGTGATATTCAAAGTAACAATTTGGAACCACTCAATATATCGTGAACTCTAATTGAGAATGTGATAAAAATTCTAGGGTAGTCCTATATTCCCGTGTACATATTCCTGAAAACTGTCCAAAGTACAGTTCCCAGCAGTCAAAGCACTTGAACAAAGAGAACCCAACAATTAAATGACCCATTCATGCTAGCACATGCATATGCATGGCATGCACAGATTATGTACAAATGTCCTTGCATCCATGAGATTTGAATGAGTGGAAAATCCTGTGTTCGCTTTCAGTCCGAGAATTCTGCATGACTGCAAGAACATCTGAGTGGAGGGGAAAAGGCACTACTCAATGGATTGTCACTTTTCTTATTTTACCACCTCTATTGTATTAAACAGCGTCAAGTGGAATATACTTCCAATCAAGTTATCTAGCGGGAAACAGATCCCAGAGACCAAGTTGTGATTCTTTAGCAGCACAGAGCATAAGATAGCAGCAACTAAGTGCAAATTAATGCAGATACACACAAATGACTAAAGACATCCTTGCTGTATGTTTTGAAAACATCCTTGCTGTATGTTTTGAAAAAATCATCTCCCTGATTTATGGGAGAGAAGTACACTCACTGAGTGGATTCCAAAATATACCTGTTTAGCAATGAAGTCCATAACCTGAGATTCAGTAATGTTGCTTCCATGTTTTCTAACCACAAAAGCCATGGGAATCTGCCCTGCTTCTTCATCAGGATAACTGCTTCCACATAATCACAAAACAGAGAACAAGTGGATCAACAGAAGCAACATAGGACTACTGTGAGTTAAGATATGGCAAGAAGAAAAACAGTCCAAGAAATTCTGATGAACTCGTTTGATGATGGAAATTCGATTGAAATGCCAATATGTAAACTGATGTAACATCCTCAATGAGCGATAGTCTCTGAAAAAAATCGCAGAGCACATCCTACTAACAGATGCAAATTTAAGGGTGTTGGAAAAGTTTGAGATAGGAGCCGGCAATTCGTACAAATCATACCATATATTAAAACTAAAAAGAACACTTAAGATTTGACTTCTGCAAAATGTAAGTTGAGTGGTAAGACAAGGTTCAAGGAAGTGAAGATGCATACGGAATCACAGCAGCATCCACAACATCAGGGTTGGAGTGAAGAAGCTGTTCCAACTCAGCAGGAGCAACCTGAAAGATGCATATGATGATTTGTTGCCACTTGATGAGAAAAGGCAACCGACCAGCAAAAAACCAGTGGGGAAGAAGGCCATTTTGAACTAGTCACCTGATATGCCTTGTATTTAATCAACTCCTTCAGTCTGTCCACGATGAAGAAGAAGCCCTCCGAGTCAATATAACAAAGGTCCCCAGTCCTCAACCAACCATCAGAGTCGATTGTTTCGGCAGTTGCCTTCTCATCCCCTACATAACCTGCAACTCCAGTCACCTATTTTTAGCACCATTCTAATGTGGGGATTTGGAGAGTATTTATTCATTGGATCAACTTTTGAATTATGAATGATGAAAAAAATACTCGGAGGGCAGTAGTAGTACTCGCTAGCATTTATTATTCGCATAGCACCATGTCTAAGGCAACTAACTTACAAGCTAGCAGTTTGAACTTCCCGTTGACAAGGGCAACCAAAATTCTGGACAACGTAGGTTCATCTTCTATTGTGTCCATCATGAAACGACCAATTCACCCAGTATTGGCGGTTATAATTATTAATCCTCGGAATTGGGTTCCATAAAGACAAAAAGATGTGAACCTTGGCAATCATTATGAGGTGAAATGCAACATATTTAGAAATATACTGTTAAAGAAAGATGTGTCCAAAAAGGGAACAATGGCAACCTGTCAATAAAATGTATATAGAGTCCTGCAATCAGCAGCAAATCCAGTAAGACCACTCAGAAAAAGAGCCCGACATTTGATGCTAGGGAAGAAGCACGATAAACTGATGGATAACTTCCAGTCAGAATTGTTAAAGGAAGATGTTATTTCCACACAGTTGAATGAATCTTCTAACTATGGCCAATCCTTACATTTCATGATTGATGGGCCTCGCAACCACAGCTCTCCTCTCTGACCAGGAGGCAAGGCATCCCCAGTGCTAGGATCAACAATCTTCGCTTCCATATTAGGGATTATGCGACCAACAGAACCGTGGTGGTTGGCCTCATCAGGTCCCGATGTCCTAGTTGCCACTCCACCTGTCTCTGTCAGACCATATCCCTACTATACAATAAGAGTTTTGACCCTTGAAGTTAGAAATCTGAGGTAGTATTAGTAGCATCATAGTTTTGTCCTATTATAAACCTAGAAATCAGAAGAACAATTTGATATTTCAAACATAAAGCAGAGCTGAAACAGAAGTCTGGTAGTTTCCCAGATTAGCAAGGGCAGGAAGCCATTGGCATAGTAGTCGAGAAAGTACAAGACCGGCGAGTAGAAGTTAGAGCTTGATAAACTAGTTATTGCTTAAAGTAATCATTTTAACCCACACAGTTCAATCAATGCATGGGTTACTTTCAATCAATCCTTCCAATTATTAACAATTGAAAAACACCCTGGTTATATCTACGGTGATCCATTCCTGATAGCAGGCGGGGGGCTTAGGTTCCCATGGAAGTAACCAAACTCGCTGACTTGGTTAGATAGTTGCACAAATTTCGAGTGTCGAGCTCGCTTACACTCCATGGGACACGGGATCTAATAATGCACCACTTGCCGCTACGCTCCTCCTCGGACCGTAGCGCAAGCAAGCGAAAGGTGCTCATGCTGGCCTGGACTGTCTCCAAAAGAAGTCAAAAGCTGACAATTAGAGAAGACTTCTTCTCGTTTGATCACATGCGAGATTCATTGTCCGAACACTTTAAAACCAGGAATCATGAGAGTTCACACTCAAGTTGAACGTTAATTAATCACGCATCCATCTGAGGTTGTGTTACAGATTAGCATTCGACCAAGTATTATTTTGTTAAAATGTAAAAAATTTGGTAGTTAGTGGATAAACAAGTAAGCATTGACAAAACCGTCTCAATTTTGATCTTGCCCCACCATATATTAATTATAAATTTACCTGAGTGAGCTCCACATGGGGGAATCTTTCTCTGAACCGGAGGGCGACCTCCTTCCCAAGCGGAGCGCCACCGCAGACGAGCGAACGGAGCGAGCTCAGATCGTACTTCCCTGCGATCTCCGACTTCACGAACGCCATGATCAGCGGCGGGGACACCGGCATGCGTGTCACTCGGTACGTCTCGATCGCCCTTAACATGGACACGAAATCGAGCTTCTCCATCAGAACCACCGTCTCCCTGAACGCGAATGCTCTGAGCAGCATGTAGAACCCGAACATGTGGAACAGAGGTAGCGTGAAGAGGGACACGAGGGGCAGCTCGGGCTCGGCTTGCTCCAGCCGCATGTGATAAAGCCCCGCGATCGGCGCAATCAGCTTCCGATGAGTCATCAGGACTCCTTTGACTCTCCCCGTTGTGCCTGACGAGAACATGATCGCTACCGGATTGGACTGCTCGACCTGGTTTGGAGGCATCAACTCTGCCGCAGGACCGTCGCCGCTCGAGCCGAACTGAGTCAGCATGGATTCGAACTCGGGCGAGTCGATGAGGACCGTGCCGTGTGGACCAGGAGGAAGCTTAGGAGCGATCCGAGAGGTGGAGAAGGCGATGGTCGGTCGGCAGAGGTGGAGCTGGTGGGCGATCTCGGAGGGGGAGCCAAGAGGATTGGCTGGGGAGACGACGACACCGATGGAGAGGAGGGAGAAGTAGATAACGGGGACATGCAAAGAGGTAGGGGCGAGGATGAAGGCGACGTCACCCTTGGAGAGGGAGAAGCGGGACTGGAGGGAGAGGGCGAGGGAACGAACGCGGCGGAGGAAGTCGGAGTAGGAGAGGCGGTGGCCGGACGGGGCATCAATGAGGAAGGTCGAGGAGGAGGAGGGGAGGAGGGAGAGGGCGTAGTGGAAGACGGAGAGGGGCTGGGAGGGAGGAGGGAGAGGGGCTGGGGGTCGGAGGCTGTGGAAGGTCTTGGTGGCGGAGCAGTAACCGCTGCTGGGGTCGACGGTGGAGTGGCTGGAGGGGTTAGTCCGGGCCGCCATGAAAATGGGAAGCAGGAGCCGAAGGAGGAGAGAGAGAGAGAGAGAGAGAGAAACGAGAGCGGGAGTGCTTCAGATATTACAGTTACGAAACATAACGTCGTCCTTTGCTGCTGCTGCTGCTTCTTCCTGCACTTAGATGGTAACAAGACATGGAAGAAGCAGAAACTAATAAGAAGGATTTTTGTCTGAGATGATGAGCATGTCCCACTTTCGCCATTATTCTCTTATCAGAGAGACTAACATAGCTTTGGTCCACTATCGAAACCCTCTTTTCAGAAGTGCATTCACATTCCTTCGTCGTTATTACAATGATTAATTATCACCTGACAGTGAAAATAGTCTCTCCTTTTCCTTTTGAGATAAAGCTTTTGGTCTTTTGCTCTATGCTTTAAACCAAGACCGACCGGGCCTCCCTAATCCAACCAATTCAATCTATACTAATGATTTTAGATTCTAGATTTTGATCTTAAGATGAATATCTCTACGTCATGCCAATCTCGATATTGTCTGTTGAGATGAAGTTCATAAAACCATTTTTGTTACTGCAACGATATTTAGCTTCAAGGAATATAGAACGCATCATAAGATTTTGGCAACAAGGCTGGAGGAAAAGTAAACTAGGGGCAATTGATTGCATGGTTTATAGGTTTTTGATCATAAATTTGAAATCTACCATATAAGAGTGGTTCCCAATTTTTGGGATCATATTTAAAACCAGTCAATATGGGAGCCGGCCTACTTATGTTGAGATGCTCTACCTCATTATCATCATCATCATCATCATCATCATCATCATTATTATTGTAAAATTTCTTAATGGAGAGACCTATAGAGTTTGGTTTTGAACTGATTTAAAATGAGTTCTACTTGATAATCAACTTTGAAACTAGTTTGAAATGGTTCTACCTGGAAAACCGGTCGCTAGGTATTGAGTAGAAATAATTGGTTCAAGGCTAGGAAGTTGGAACCGAACCCATTAAGGCTGGTTTCCATATTTTTTTTTCCTAGGAATTAAATCAATCTCCATGTACACTCGCTAGAAAGTGATGGGATAAGATTGGTTCGGTTTGGTTCTTTAGTTGAACCGATCCCATTGCCTTTAGTATTAATGACGCATCCTTGAGAAAGGCTGGCCTATCTTAAAATCCGTATTTTTTGAGGACGAGTTTTTTTTCTTAATTTTTTATTTTTGGTCGAAGTCAAAAGAACAAGCTGGCAAGCACTGAAATAACTTTTTTCTCCCTAAATCATGTCCGGCATAAAGTGATCCGATATGTCTGCACAAGCATATTATTCAGGAGTCTCGTACAAGAAGACAAGACCGATAGGGAAAATGAATCAGGTCAGGGTAGAAATTGGCGTCAAGGTACTGGGCGGAGGCTCCATCCTTTTGCGAGTACCTGAGCGAAGATTGAAGAATCCTTGTGGTGAGAAATCTGGGGCATGACGCATATACATGTGAACAACCCGCAATTATGTAAAATGCAGAAAAAGAAAGTTGAGCCACATGTACAGGTGACATGAACGATATTGTATGCGAAAGAGAGAAAGATGAAGAACTTCTATATTTTTTAATGATCCCTAAGGAAGAAAAGTAGTCGAACCTGAGGTGCATCGGGTGATATCTGCACCCGTTGCCCACCGAGTATAATCGGTGCATAACTGTGCACAACAAGATCGATTAAAGGGGTCTGCAGAATAAGCGACAAAATGCTGAGGATTAATAGTTATACAAAAGGAAAATGACACAAAATACAAGGGTTGCACGCAGGTTTGCGTAACCACGCACTGAGTGATCTAGCTCTAATGAAGAATCCTAAATTGAATAAATGGTGTGGTGTGAAACGGCTAAATTTATATATTAGTTAGCACATAACTTATTGATTTAAGTTTTTGAGTAAAAGTTGATCACGGGCTCGAACTTGGACTCCCTTTGGGCTATTTCCATAGGTGAAGGTATTAGACTTTTGGTGTTTATTTCCAATAAATGGTATCAAAGTTGACAGTTGATTGGTAGACCATTTTAAAAGTGTATCGGTATTTGGTGAATATCTCGAGGAATGAATCTTGTAATCAACTCGATTTTCGAGCCAGTGAGCATAATGGTGTAGCAATGTAGGCCTGATAGCAGACTTTATGGTTCGGTTTGGAGGAAAGACTAGGGATGAAATTGCACGTGGATGAGGACTCAACTCGAGGTAAGTCGATGCATAAGGATACCTAGTTTAAGAGCCTCACATTGGATAAGTGGTATGGTGTAAAGTAGTTAATATATTCTAGTTGGTCTTAACTCATTGGCTTAAGTTTTTAAGTAAATGTAGATCCAAGACTTAGCCTCTCTCTAAGCAATCTCCTTAGGTAAAGGTATCCGAGCTACACTTGTTGGCCGTCAAAGCAGCTTCCTAGGATCGGCGTAGCTAGAAAATCGAACATGTAAGAGGAGAATACAAAGGTTTGCGTACCTTATTTGGAATTCATCGTTCTTTATGCGGAATAATGACGATCCAAAAGCAATTCGAGCCTTTAATGCTGAAGATCTTCTTTTCTATGACCCTCGATTCCTGGCTCGATGAGACTTCATGGAAGAATAAGGGCTAGAGGAGGGACCTTAGCGCTATTTATAGAGTTTTAGATGTCTCCTCATCATGGGACGGGCCCAACTCGGCTCACACAATGCCAGGCCTATATTCGACCATTAAGAAAACCTTATGCCTTACCTTATTAGACCAACTCTGTAAAATAGTAATTACAATCTCAATTAATGTAGTCCATATAAGGAAAACTCTTACATTCTCTCATTTGGGCTATATTAATTGAGATGTACTTTATGTGCGCACCTTTATGTTGGTCTAGTGGTAATTCTTAATAGTCAATCCTATCCCATAAAGTCTCCAACACCAAATCATGGCGATAATTGCATGTATTCATACAAAGCCTTCCATGGTCACGAATGCTTTCAATTTTATTGATATGGATTCAATATGATTGTGCGGCAAATGGATAACACCTCATAAAGAGTTTTACCTTATGTGTTATCTCTCTTGTCGGTCACTATTTTCTTACCTTAAGTGTCACAGAAAACCAGATGTGCCATTAGAGAATAACCTTATGGTTCTAATGAACCTACCTATGTCTTATCTTTATGGTTAATCTTTCTTTATGTGTAATCAAGACATATGTTCAAGGCTGATAACCAGATGCCTCCAGCCTTTACTCAAGGTTTACACAATACTTTGAGATTTTCATTACATATAATCAATTTAATATGGTGACCACACACTCATGAACACTTTATTGAATGTGCAACATATATAAGCTTTATTAGAGCAAAATCAAAACAACTCCCACTAAATAACAACATCCAATGATGCTCTTTAGCCCATGTCACGACATGTCGTTCAAGTATACAAGGGCGAAAATCATTAATTAGTGGGTCTAGAACCACATCATCTGTGGAAATATGCTCTACTGTAATATCATCATCTGTATTGTTTCTTTATGGTCAGAAACCTGACCATAAAGAAACAAATGGACATTACTAATGCCTTCCTCGATGGTGATATGGATGAAGAAATATATATGAAATTCCCATAAGGTTTATGGAGATAGAGGGAGTCTTAGGTATTCTGTCTCCATAAATCTCTATATGGGTTGAAGCAAGAATCTCGACATTGGCATGCAAAATTTACCATTGCACTCACAAATGCAGGTTTCAAACATTCCAAACATGATTATGCTCTATTTACCTGAATTGAAGGCGCTTCATCACTTTATTTGCTGATATATGATGACATATTTAATACGGGAAATGATGACTTTGCCATTGGAAAATTTAATGAAACCCTGCATTTTGGTTTCCATATTAAAGATTTGGGTCCTCCCAAATATTTCTACAGGATTGAGATAGCTCGGTCCAATAGGAATTTGTCTCGATCAATGAAAATTCGTTTTAGAAATTGTCTCGGAAGTAGGATTATCAAGATGCAAGTCAACTGCCATACCAGTTGAACAAAATGCTAAATTGACAACGCATGAATATGAAGTGATTTATCATCACCTAATGAGGATCCACTGCTTAAAGATCCATCATGATATCAATGACTCGTCATAAGTTGATTTACTGCACCATGACTACACTTGACATATGTTGTGTAGCTCAGATACTCAATCAATATATGCATTGTCCTAAACAATCTCATATGAATGTAGCTATTGCTTGTAGTCTTATAGGGGGGATTCCTAATATTGAAAAAAGATTGCTAATGAAAGCCAACTTAAAATTGTGTGCCAATTATGTCCTCTTTCGCTCCAAGAAACAGCTATTACTAAATTAGCTCTTATAGGTTTTAAATTACAATGGATTAGCTACTCGCTAATAATGCCTCGCTCGTCTTCCAAATTAGATAGATGCCCCAAAAAGTGTCAAAAGAACTTAAAAGAACAAGCACCAGGAAGTGTAGTTTTCTCATCTGAGCATACTTTCTAGAGTTTAGATGATCTGACAGATGCGGCAAAATTGAGAAGTTCTCTCCTCAAGATCTTCCCTGCTGGAGATTTTGGGATGCTACTGATGAAAGCTACCCGCCTTATCTTCTTGTATGGAGCAACCTGCGGGGATATTCAAAGTAATAATTTGGAACCACTCAATATATTGTGAACTCTAATTGAGAATGTGATAAAAATTATAGGGTAGTCCTATATTCCCGTGTACACATTCTTGAAAACTGTCCAAAGTACAGTTCCCAGCAGTCAAAGCACTTGAACAAAGAGAACCCAACAATTAAATGACCCATTCAAGCTAGCACATGCATATGCATGGCATGCACAGATTATGTACAAATGTCCTTGCATCCATGAGATTTGAATGAGTGGAAAATCCCGTGTTCGCTTTCAGTCCCAGAGTTCTGCATGACTGCAAGAACATCTGAGTGGAGGGGAAAAGGCACTACTCAATGGATTGTTACTTTTCTTATTTTACCATCTCTATTGTACTAAACAGCGTCAAGTGGAATCTACTTCCTATCAAATTATCGAGCGGGAAACAGATCCCAGAGACCAAGTTGTGATTCTTTAGCAGCACAGAGCATAAGATAGCAGCAACCAAGTGCAAATTAATGCAGATACACACAAATGACTAAAGGCATCCATGCTATAAGTTTTGAAACAATCATCTCCCTGATTTATGGGAGAGAAGCACACTCACTGAGTGGATTCCAAAATGCACCTGTTTAGCAATGAAGTCCATAACCTGAGATTCAGTAATGTTGCTTCCAGGTTTTCTAACCACAAAAGCCACGGGAATCTGCCCTGCTTCTTCATCAGGATAACTGCTTCCACATAATCACAAAACACAGAAAAAGTGGATCAACAGAAGCAACATATGACTACTGTGAGTTAAGATATGGCAAGAAGAAAAATAGTCCAAGAAATTCTGATGAACTCGTTTGATGATGGAAATTCGATTGAAATGCCAATATGTAAACTGATGTAACATCCTCAATGAGCGATAGTCTCTGAAAAAAAAAGCAGAGCACATCCTACTAGCAGATGCAAATTTAAGGGTGTCGCAAAAGTTTGAGACAGGAGCCAGCAATTCATACAAATCATACCAAATATTAAAACTAAAAAGAACACTTAAGATTTGACTTCTGCAAAATGTAAGTTGAGAGGTAAGACAAGGTTCAAGGAAGTGAAGATGCATACGGAATCACAGCAGCATCCGCAACATCAGGGTTGGAGTGAAGAAGCTGTTCCAACTCAGCAGGAGCAACCTGAAACATGCATACGATGATCCATCGCCGCTCGATGAGAAAAGGCAACCGACCAGCAAAAAACCAGTGGGGAAGAAGGCCATTTTGAACTAGTCACCTGATATGCCTTGTATTTAATCAACTCCTTCAGTCTGTCCACGGTGAAGAAGAAGCCCTCCGAGTCACTATAACAAAGGTCCCCAGTCCTCAACCAACCATCAGAGTCGATTGTTTCGGCAGTTGCCTTCTCATCCCCTACATAACCTGCAACTCCAGTCACCTATTTGTAGCACCAGTCTAATGTGGGGATTTTGGAGAGTATTTATTCATTGGATCAATTTTTGAATTGTGAACAATGAAAAAAATACTCGGAAGGCAGTAGAAGTACTCACTAGCATTTATTATTCCCATAGCTCCGTGTCTAACGCAACTAACTTACAAGCTAGCAGTTTGAACTTCCCATTGACAAGGGCAACCGAAATTCTGGCCAACGTAGATTCATTTTCTATTGTGTCCATCATGAAACGACCGATTCGCTCAGTATTGGCTGTTATGATTATTAATCCTCGGAATTGGATTCCATAAAGACAAAAAGATGTGAACCTTGGCAATCATTATGAGGAGGTGAAATGCAACATATTTAGAAATATACTGTTAAAGAAAGATGTGTCTAAAGAGGGAACAATGGCAACCTGTCAATAAAATGTATATAGAGTCCTGCAATCAGCAGCAAATCAAGTAAGACCACTCAGAAAAAGAGCCCGACATTTGATGCTAGGGAAGAAGCACGACAAACTGATGGATAACTTCCAGTCAGAATTGTTAAAGGAAGCTGTTATTCCCACACAGTTGAATGAATCTTCTAACTATGGCCAATCCTTACATTTCATGATTGATGGGCCTCGCAACCACAGCTCTCCTCTCTGACCAGGAGGCAGGGCATCCCCAGTGCTAGGATCAACAATCTTCGCTTCCATATTAGGGATTATGCGACCAACAGAACCATGGTGGTTGGCCTCATCAGGTCCCGATGTCCTAGTTGCCACTCCACATGTCTCTGTCAGACCATATCCCTACTATACAATAAGAGTTTTGACCCTTGAAGTTAGAAATCCGAGGTAGTATTAGTAGCATCATAGTCTTGTCCTATTATAAACCTAGAAATCAGAAGAACAATTTGATATTTCAAACATAAAGCTGAGCTGAAACAGAAGTCTGATAGTTTCCCAGATTAGCAAGGGCAGGAAGCCATTGGCATAGTAGTCGAGAAAGTACAAGACAGGCGAGTAGAAGTTAGAGCTTGATAAACTAGTTATTCCTTAAAGTAATCATTTTAACCCACACGGTTCAATCAATGCATCTGTTACTTTCAATCAATCCTTCCAATTAACAACAATTGAAAAACGCCCTGGTTATATCTACGGTGATCCATTCCTGATAGCGGGCGGGGGCTTAAGTTCTCATGGAAGTAACCAAACTCGCTGACTTGGTTAGATAGTTGCACAAATTTTGAGTGTCGAGCTCGCTTACACTCCATGGGACTCAGGATCTAATAATGCACCACTTGCTGCTATGCTCCTCCTCGGACCGTAGTGCAAGCAAGCGGAAGGTGCTCATGTCGGCTAGAGGTGGCAAATGGGTGGGTCAGGTTGGGTATGGGTTGGATAAAAAATGGATCGACCCATATTTAATCTATTTAACCCGTTTTGACTCATATTCTTGTAGTGTAAGTCAAGTAACCCATACCCAACCCGACTCATACCTAGCCCATATTGCTAAAACCTATTAATATTCTAAGAAAACCTACTTCTACTATATACTAATTGAATTAAAACTTCAAATTAAATTAAAAATAGTAAATAAAATAAATAAAAAAGTTAAAAAAACCTATAAATTGAAATATTTATAAAAAATTAAACTATGCACATGCTTCTCTTATTTGAAGTGACCAAACCGTTGAATAACTAAAAACTGTAATATAAAATTTTTTTAACTAAACCTAAAAAAACTCATTTTTATGATTTTTTTATAAAAAAAGTATTGTTAAAATAGTTTTATGCAATACAAATTTTTTAACAATTTTTATGCAATACAAATTTAATGCAAAATTTTTATAATTCTTTTTAAAATATTTTTTAAACAATCGAATTTTTAATTTTTTAAATATAATTTTTAATTTTTGATAATTATTTTTCTTTTTCTCTTTTCTTTTTTCTTCTTCTTCGGCGGTGACCGGCCATTGGTGAGATCGAGCTCGCCGGCATCCGGCGAGCTCGATCTCACAGATACGGCAAGGCCGAGGCCTCGCTTGATGCCGGCGAGCTCGAGCCTCGACGACGAGCTCGAGAGTCTTGCCAACGACTAGTGAGGCTTGAGCTTGTCGGTGGGGCCTCGAGTCTCGCCAGATCTAGCGAGGCTTGGCTTTGCCTGACGTCGACAAGCTTGAGCCTTGCTATTCGTCGGGTGGGGCCTCGACCTCGCCGGATCGGCGAGATTGAGCCCGCCCGACGCCGACAAGCTTAGCCTATCGTCGGCGCGGCCGACTATCGCCCCCGCCGGCCGCCGGCTAAGGAAGGAAAAAAAGAAAGAAAAAAAAAGAAAAAGAAAAAAATTGAAATATAGAAAATAATTATAGTTTCGATTTTTTATTAAAAAATATTTTTATAATGTTAAAAAAGGACATGAATTTAAAGTGAGTTTCCTAATAACCCATTTAGACCTATTTCTTTTTGTATTTTACTTTCTTATATCCATTTATGACACATATTTATCTTTCACTTGACCTATTTATGACCCACATTTAACTTTCACTTGACTCATTTATGATCCATATTTAACTTTCACTTGACACATATATGACCCATTTAACTAAAAATGGATAATAATATGGATTTATGACCTATTTCGCCGGCTCTAATGCCGGCCTGGACTGTCTCCGAAAGAAGTCAAAAGCTGACAATTGGAGGAGACTTCTTCTTCTCATTTAATCACATACCAGATTCATTGTCCGAACACTTTAAAACCAGGAATCATGAGAGTTCACAATCAAATTGAATATTAATTAATAGTTTAATCACGCATCCATCTGAGGCTGTATCACAGATTAGCATTCGACCAAGTATTATTTTGTTAAAATTTGAAAAATTTAGTAGTTAGTGGATAAACAAATAAGCATTGACAAAAGCATCTCAATTTTGATCTTGCCCCACCATGTATTAATTATAAATTTACCTGAGCGATCTCCACATGGGGGTATCTTTCTCTGAACCGGATGGCGACCTCCTTCCCAAGCGGAGCGCCACCGCATCCGAGCGAACGGAGCGAGCTAAGATCGTACTTCCCTGCGATCTCCGACTTCACGAACGCCACGATCAGTGGCGGGGACACCGGCGTGTACGTCACTCGGTACTTCTCGATCGCCCTTAACATGGCCACGAAATCGGGCTTCTCCATCAGAACCACCGTCTCCCCGAACGCGAATGCTCTGAGCAGCACGTGGAACCCGAACATGTGGAACAGAGGCACCGTGAAGAGGGACACGAAGGGCAGCTCGGGCCGCATGTGATAAAGCCCCGCGATCGGCGCAATCAGATTCCGGTGAGTCATCAGGACTCCTTTGACTCTGCCTGTTGTGCCTGACGAGAACAGGATGGCTGCCGAATCAGACTGCTCGACTCGGTTCGGAGGCATAGTCGCTACCACAGGACCTTCGCCGCTGGAGCTGTACTGAGTCAGCATGGACTCGAAGTCGGGCGAGTCGATCAGGACCGTGCCTCGCGGAACCGGAGGGAGCTTGGGAGCAATCTGCGAGGTGGAGAAGGCGATGGCCGGCCGGCAGAGGTGGAGCTGGTGGGCGATCTCGGAGGGGGAGCCGAGAGGATTGGCTGGGGAGACGACGACGCCGATGGAGAGGAGGGAGAAGTAGATAACGGGGACATGCAAAGAGGTAGGGGCGAGGATGAAGGCGACGTCACCCTTGGAGAGGGAGAAGCGGGACTGGAGGGAGAGGGCAAGGGAGCGAACGTGGCGGAGGAAGTCGGGGTAGAAGAGGCGGTGGCCGGAGGAGGAGTCAACGAGGAAGGTGGAGGAAGAGGAGGAGGAGGAGGAGGATGGGAGGAGGGAGAGGGCGTAGTGGAAGACGGAGAAGGGCTGGGAGGGAGGAGGGAGAGGGGCTGGGGGTCGGAGGCTGTGGAAGGTCTTGGTGGCGGAGCAGTAGCCGCTGCTGGGGTCGACGGTGGAGTGGCGGGAGGGGTTAGGCCGGGCCGCCATGGAAAGGGGAAGCAGAAGATGAAGGAGAGAAGAGAGAGAAACGAGAGCGGGAGTCTTCAGTTGTTACAGTTACGAAACATAACGTCGTCCTCTGTTGCCGCTGCCGCTTCTTGCACTTAGATGGAAACAAGTCATGGAAGAAGCAAAAAGTAATAAGAAGGATTCTGTCTGAGATGATTGATCATGTCCCACTTTCACCATTATCAGAGAGACTAAAGTAACTTTGGTCCCCTATCGAAACCCATTTTATCAGAAGTGCATTCGCGTTCCTTCGTCATTATAATAATAATGAATTATCACCTAACGCATCGTTGAGAAAGGCTGTGCCATCTTGAAATCCGGATTTTTTGTGGATTTGCGTGGAGTGGAGAGGACAATTTTTTATTTTTTATTTTTTTTAAATTTTTGGTTGAAGTCAAAAGAACAAGTTGGCAAGCACTGAATAACTTTTTTCTCCCTAAATCATGTCTGGCATAAAGTAGATCCGATACGTCTGCACAAGCATATTATGCAAGAGTCTTGCGCTCTCCCCCTTTTTGATGATAACAAAACAATCTTTGAATATGCAGATTTGTAAACATACTTTTAAATTAAAGGATATCAGAAGATAACAAATAGATTGATCATAAGAATATATAGAAAAATAATCGCAGCTCAATATTATGCAATAAATAATATCAACCAATCAGCACATATGCATATTCATATCTTCTCCCCCTTTTTGTCATAATCAAAAAGCAATAACAATAGATTCACGTAGAGAATGATAATCAATATCTTGCATAAATCACAATTTCCAAAAATCAGATTTTTTTATCGACTATTAAAGATATGCAATATAGCTCACTTCGATTATATCAGCAAATATCTCATAAAAATCATAGATGCATCATGAAATTCACGTACCATTTTTGTCATAATAAAATGATAATATCAATAAGAGATTTGTTAATGACAAAATGTAATAAAAGATGCACTGACCGGATTTTGTAGAACTTAACAATTCTGACACATTTACCTTTCTTCTTTTCATAACAAGATCACGATCAATCAAAAAAGATTTTTCCATAATTAATCAAAGCTCCCCCTCAATTTGTTGCCTTTTTTGAGATGATCATGATTCTTTTCCTTTTCTTTTGGATTTGCTTTCTCCCCCTGTCATCATGATAATATTTGCGAATAGAAACAATTGTTGAACATAATATTTTTCCAATATTTCCTTCGTAGCAACAATATTCGTAACGATCACTTGCATTTTGAAATTCGAGACAAAAATTTATTTTCTTCAATTAAGCTTTTCTCGAAATCAACCTGCATCAACTTAACAAACTTCTTCACAAATAAGCTTTTGTACGATGCATAAGGGATTTCCTCAATAAGCAAAAATTTTCCACAAGGAATGGAATCTTTGAACCTCCAGAAGATAGTATAGAATATCAATGATTTTCAAATTTAGCTTTCCAAAATCAAAATGGAAGATTCTTTTGAGACCTGCAAATTCAGATAATAATCCTTGCAAAAATATCACGTAAAACAGATTTTCACTTTGCAAAATATGATTAAATATGATAGTATAAAATTAAACCAAATAAATTCATTTGTCTCAAAAAAATAATCACACGTATTATATCAAATCTCAACTCACAAATCATAAAAACAAATCATACGATTCTTTCTTCCATAAAGCAAAATATGATCATTATAAATCTCAATCAACCAAGGATATATCGAATATCAAGCATAATGAGAAATTGAGAATAAAAAATTTCTTACAAAATCCTCTTTTTTCTTTCTTCTTTATATCCTGCAAAAATAACTCATCTTTTCTTTGGTACCCATTTTTTCTTGGGTCCATGAGAGTTAGCAGAATATGCTGCTTTTATCCAATTTTTCTTAATAGGTCTCCAGACTTTAGAAATATCTTATTGCCTAAGTCGAGAATTTTCCTTTTTAAGTTCGAAAATCATTTTAAGAGAAGATTTGAGATTTGAACAAAGCTCATTTATATACTTTAAAACTTTGAGAGGAATTTTTGAATTGCTTACCTCGATTTCCTCATCGGATTCTGAGTCTGTGTCCAAGTCAGACTTTGATTTTGAGTCTGTGTTTGAATCAGACTTTGATTTTGAATGTGCTATCAAGCATATATTTTCTTGATCATCATTTTCTTTCATAATTCTTTTATGGCCATTATGCTTGTATTGATTTCTTCCATCGAATTTCCTTCCTTTTCTACTCAGCTTTTTAAATTTCTCGACCATAAAGGCAAGTTCTTCATCGTCCATGTCATTTTCTGAGTTTGTTTCATCAAAAACAGCATTAGATATTAAAGCAATGGACTTCTTACCTTCTAGATCTTCGTCATTAAGTTGTTCCACTTCATAGGATTGAAGAGTGCCAATCAATTCATCAACGGAGAGTGGCATAATCCTCTGAGTCTCCCGGATTGAGGTCTTGACATGATTCCAATCTTTTGAGAGACCTCGCAAGAGTTTGTTGACCTTCATCGGGGTAGAAATTTGCTGACCTTGATATGCTAAACCATTTACAATTTCTGTAAAACGGCTAATCATATCTCCAATTGATTCTCCTTGCTTCATCTTGAATAATTCATATTGGCCAAGTAAGAAGTTTACTTTTGTCTCTTTTACACGATCGGTCCCTTCATATGTAACATGAAGTTTATCCCAAACTTTTTTTGTTGTTTCACATGAAGAGATTCTGTTATATTCAGCAGGAGACAAAGCGCAATATAAAGAATAAATAGCTTTTGCATCAAGCGCTTCTCTTTTAGACATCTCCATCCGAGACATAGGAGTGGGGAGTTTGGTTTCTTTGTCTTTGCCATTCTTATTTGATGTGGATGCAGCAATGGGGTTGATTCCTCTTTCCACAACATCCCATTGTAAGAGATCTCTGGATCTTAGGAATGCTTTCATTTTGTTCTTCCATACGTCGTATTCCTTTCCATCAAAATATGGTGGCCTTGTGTTGCTTTGCCCTTCCATAAGTCCTTGTGCCAATATACTAGCCATAAAGAATCTTTAGCTCAAAAGTAAAAACACTTTTATAAACCGAGCACTTGGCTCTGATACCAATTGAGAGTGCTAGTATAAACAAAATAAAGGAGTTAGGGAAGAGAATAATAACACAAGATTTATAGTGGTTCGGCTTAATCCAAGCCTACGTCCACTCTCCCACGCTAACAGCCTTCTTGGCTGGATTCCACTATGCAATCAACAAGAGATTACAACTTCGAGTGCAAACACTTAGTAGTAGATCACACTATCTCACTAAGTCACTCTTTTGGTATTTCTCTCACGATTACAAACGTTTAAGCTCTCCAAAGACAAGTGTATAATCAGACTTTGGAATTATAAATTCTACGCTCCGTCTCTTACTTGCTCATCGGTCCATGATCTCCTTAAATACTCCTCCACTTCCAAACTACTCATTGGACAGTATCCCGGAGAATCGTCTTCCAATATACCCATTTGACAGCTCTGTATCTAGAAGATTTGGTAGCCGTTGAGTGACAAAGGTAGAATCCCAAATTGATTCCGATCGCCCATACAAACGAAATCTTGGTTTCCATAAGTAAAGCTTCTTCGTATATAAAGTTCTTGTTTTCAAGATCCAATCGTCAATCAATTAGATTGAATCAATCAAATCAATCTTGATGTGGAATCCAAACCAGATCACTAGCCGTTGTATGATTGGGCTTGAGTTACGATTCATTGAATCTGGATGTAAAGTCTACGAGTACGTAGATTTTACAATATGAGTCGTAGACTTTACAATCTGGGTTTGAATATATACGCTTACGAACAGATTTAGCTTTAAGGTCTGTACCCAGTTCGGCTTGACATAGAGTCGTCTTGGTTTAGCTTCAGCATAGAATCTGTCTTCTTGTTCATCATTCACGTTCAGTCTAGAATTAGTCAGAGTTGACAGACTTCCGATGTAGAACAGACTTTGACACTAAAGTCTGGCGGTCTTCAAACTTTGAGTCTTGAGTCTAGCAATCTTCAGACTTTGAGTCTTGAGTCTGGCAGTCTTCAGACTTTGACACAGAAGTCTGGAAATCTTCAAAATATACTTTGGACATATGTTACGTTCAGTCTTTCCGGTCGTCTTCACACTTTGACAATATCCTTTACATGTTCTATCATCTGCATGGTCTATTACTTAACCATTAAACATGTTAGTAGCCTTTGATTTATTTTGTCATCTTCAAAACATCATAAGGGATTTCCCTAACACGCGCAACAAGACAAAATCGATAGGCATAAAATAGATCCGATATGTCTGCACAAGCATATAATTCTAGAATCTCGTGCAACAAGACAAAACCGATGGGGAAATGAATGAGGGTGGCATCAAGTCACTGGGCGGAGGCTCCATCCTTATTTTGCGAGTGCCTGAGCGAAGATTGAAGAATCCTTCTGGTGAGAAATCTGGTGCATGGAGCATACATATGTGAACAACCCGCAATTATGTAAAAACCAGAAAAAGAAAGTTCAGCCACATGTATAGGTGACCATGAACAGTATTGGATGCGAAGAGAGAAATATGAAGAACTTCAATATATTTTAATGATCCCTAATGAAGAAAAGTAGTCGAACCTGAGGTGCATCGGGTGATATGTGCACCCGTTGCCCACCGAGTCTAATCGGTGCACAACTGTGCACGCCAAGATCGATAACAGGGGTCTGCAGAATAAGCGACAAAATATTGAGGATTAATAGTTATATAAAAGGATAATGACACAAAATCCAACGGTTGCACGTGGGTGTGCACAACTGTGTACCGAGTGGTCTAGCTCTGATGAAGAATCCTAAATTGAATAAGGGGTGTGGTGTGAAATAGTTAAATTTGTATATTAGTTGGCATATAACATTGATATAAGTTTTTGAGTAAATGTTGATCACGGGCTTAAACTTGGACTTCCTCAAGGCTATCTCCATAGCTGAAGGTATTAGACTTTGGGTGTTTACTCTCAATAAATAGTATCGAGTCGACAGTTGATTGGTAGACCATTTTGAATGTGCATTGGTATTTGGTGAATATCTCAAGGAAGGAATCTTGTGATCAACTCAATTTTCAAGCCAGTGGGCATAATAGTGTAGCAATGCATGCATGATAGTAGACTTTATGGTTTGGTTTGCAGAAAAAAGAGTAAGGATGAAGTTGCACGTGAATGAAGACTCAACTTGAGATAAGTTGATGCGTAAGGATACCTAGTTTAAGAATCTCATATTGGATAAATGGTGTGATGCAAAGCAGTTAATATATTTTAGTTGATTCGTAACTCATTGGTTTAAGTTTTTAAGTAAATGTGGGTTCAACCGGATATATTGATGAGCTCGAACTTAACCTCCCTCTAGGTCTTCTCCTTAGGTGCAGATATCTGAGTTGCACCATCCATGCAAACCTCATGAACATGTCGAGTACACACATGACTGCACAGGACATATCAAATGAAGAGATGAATGTCTTCTCGCCCTAAAAGCCGAAGATTAACAGATGGAAGTTTGGTCACCTGCTGTCATATTGCCTGATATCATGAATGGAAGTTTTCTCGTGTCCATCACTTCCTGTGAATTACAACAGAAGCTAGTTGAGAAGCTGACCCGCCTTAATTCTCTACCATAAAGGGCAAGAAAGAGAGGTACTAACTACGACGACAATTTCCCCAATTGGCGACTGGGCCCAAAAAATGGGTCGTCTCGGGGCGACAGGATTGTTCCAGAATGCCCGAAACGATACCATGAATGCTTCCTTCCGCTTAAGTATTTGTGTTGAAGTAGTAGATCAGTTTCCTAGGATTAGCACAACGCATTCTCAAAAGGGTAAAACAACCAAAGCCACAACAATGTAGATGATATGTGCTATGATGAGGAAAACTGGAAACATTGCCAATTTGTAGATCGGCTGAGCTTCTTTATTAGATAGGCAGCACTAATTTTCTCTCTAATTTTGTTTTCCTGGATCCCAACTCCCAATCTCCTGATTCTGGTGACCAGGTTATTCTAAGAGCTCTCGACTTTTGTCAAACTCGATGAGGAAATTGCAAAAATACAACACTCAATGAGCAAGCAATGAGGAATCGGGGGAAAATAGAATTTTAAGTAAAGGAAACCACACGATGAGATGACGCTGTATAGAATATTGGTGTTCTTCAGTTGGAGAATCATAATTCAAATAGACACCAGATCATAACATCAGAGACTTGCTGAATTCTGATCGAAGCTCCTTCTACCATAGCCTTATTTCCTACTTCTAGGTTTTCATTTTATATCCATTTCAGCACCAAACAGAATTCACTATCAACATGCAGCTGATAATTCATAATCCTAGGCTTTATTCACATGCTAGACATGAAGGATATGCTAAGAACTGTTATAGATGAAGCAAAATATTTGTTTTTAGGGGTTTTTTGGTCTTTTCTATTAGATTTGCTTTTAGGTTAAAGTGATACCTTTATATTAGCGATGGCAAGACCCTAGCGGTCAAGATGCTAAAAAAGGAAATAGAGAGGCAAGAAAAAGATAGAAGAAAAAAGTGAGTTTTTTTTCTTAATTGAGGTTTTCAATCTCTTTGTGCCCTGATTTTGAGAGAAGGTCATCGTTGTATTCCAACTTTTTTCAAAGTCTAGTGGATTTGCAAAGTGCCTCTGCGCGGAGATGTAGCCCGGGTTTGGGTGAACTTTGATAACAAATTTTCTGGCTTGTTCTTCTGATTCTATTGTTTTATTACTATATTCTATCTGGTGAATTATTTGCGAGCATTATTTTTTCTGGAATCGACGTGCGATTTCGTAATAACTGGTATCAAAGCCTGGGTTGGCTAATTGAGAACATTAAGGGTTTTCGGTGACGTTTGATTGAAAGCAAACATGATGGCAAAAGATAAAATCAGAATCAATAAGTTTAATGGGGAGGATTTCGGATGGTGAAAACTACAAGTAGAGGATTATCTTTATCAAAAAGATCTCTATACACCACTTGAGGGTTGGAAACTTGAGATGGCAAAAGTGGATCCGACAGCAAAAGCCGGATGGAAAATTCTTGATCGAAAAGCATTAGGTGCAATTCGTCTAGGGTTGACGAAAAAGACAGGGTACCACATCGCAAAGCAACAACTGCAAAAGAAGCCATGGATATTCTAACGAATATTTATGAAAAGCCGTCCACATTAAATCAAGTATTTTTGTTGAAGAAACTGGTTAATATGAAGTTATCTGATAAATGTTTTGTGGTAGAGCATATTAATAGTTTCACGCAGATCATTGGTCAATTGAAATCCGCTGGCATGAATTTAGATATGAAGCTTCAAACTTTATTATTTTTATGTTCTCTTCCAGAAAGCTACAATACCGTAGTATAAGGAATTTCGAGCACCATGAAGGATGATTTAACTCTTGATGATGCTGTGAGTAGTATTATGGATGAAGAGATACGAAGGAAAGTTTCAGGTGGAGATAATTTTTTTGCATCTACATCTTCAACGGCACTCGTAGTGGAGAACCGTGGAAGAAGTAAAAGTAGAGGAAAATTCAGCGGGTATGGCAAGTCACAATCAAGGGGTAAGAGACAGGTTGCAAAAGATGAGTGTTGGTTTTGTCATAAAATCGGACACCGGAGGTTTCGGTGTGAAGCCTACAAAAAGAAGCAGCAAGATGAGAATCAAGGAGCTAATGTGGTTAGCGATGAATCTTTGTTAGATAACTTGTGTTTGTCTGCAGGGTTTGACTTAACAACAGATAAATGGTTTATTGATTCCAATGTTTCTTTTCATTGCACCTCGCAAAGAGACATATTTGATGATTATGCTAGTGGAGATTTCGGACAAGTGGTTTTGGGAAATGGTCACATGTGTCCAATTGTTGGGAAAGGAACTGTGACTGTGAACATCTCGGTGGAGGACGTCCAGTTTTGCGTGAAACTAGGCATATTCCGGAATTAAAGAAAAATCGAATTTCAACTAGTAAACTTGACCAAAAAGGTTTGGTAACAACCTTTGGATGCGGAGAGTGGAAGATAACCTCAAGGGTAAGAGTAGTAGCAAAGGAAAAGCATACATGTACACTTTACCTTTTCCAAGGAGACAATATTAGTGATATGGTTGCAACTATAATGGCTACGGGTAATTTGTCTACTCTTTAGCATTATCATTTGGGACATCTTGGTGAAAAATGTGTAAAGTAATTACACTCGAGGAAATTACTTCCGGGTTTACAAAAAGTTGAGTTAGATTTTTGTGAGAGTTGCATTTATAGAAAACAAAAAGTTATCAGTTTTCAATTGAATGGGCAATAAAATAAAAGTCAAAAGCTAGAGTTGGTTCATATTGATGTATGGGGACTTGCTCAAGAACTCTCTTATGGCGGTAAGAGATATTTTATCACATTCATTAATGATGCGGCAAAGAAGACTTGGGTGTATGCTCTTAGAGAAAAGTTAAAAGTATTAGGGATGTTTAGAATGTGGAAGACCGTGGTAGAAAAAGAGACAGGTTATCAGATTAAAGCTTGGAAATCTAATAATGGTGATGAATATACGAGTAAAAAATTTGCAGAATATTTAAGTCGAGATGGCATACATGGGTTAAAGACTGTTTCTAGAATTTCTCAAGAGAACGGTATAGCTGAAAGAATGAACATGACTATTCTAGAACATGCGAGATGCATGAGGCTACACGCGGGTCTCCCGCTACACTTATGGACTGTCACAGTTGATGTAGCTATTTATCTTATCAGCAGAAGTCCATCTAATGCGTTGAATGAAAAAATACCACAAGAACAGTGGTAAGGTAAAAATATTAATTATTTACAACTAAAGGTGTTTGGTTGTATTGCATATGCTTTGATTAACAGGGAGGATAAAAAAAAGCTTGATGCTAAGTTCCAGAAGTGCATCTTTATTGGATACGGTGGTGACGAGTATGGCTATAGGCTTTGGGATTATGAGAATAACAAAGTCATCCGTAGTCACAATATGGTATTCCATGAAGAAAAGATGTACAAAGATCGTCAAACAGAGCATGAAAAGGTAGTAGAATCAGAATATGTTGAATTAGACACAATGCCCGTGAAGATGTTTCAAGTAGATCAAAGTGCACTTGAAAGAGAGGTTCAAGATGAGCCTATTATCAATGAAGAGGTAGTTCAAGAGAAACACAATGATTCGGAGTAGACTAACAACTCTGAAGTACCCGTCTTGAGGAGGTTTATACGTGTGAGAAAACTAAAAATAATTTTTGATTCATCAGCTAATACTGTTCTGAGCCATGTCTTATATACAGATTCAGGAGAACAGGAGACTCACGATGATGCAAAGGTAAACACGTCTCACTTGTAGTGAGAGTGTGCTATGAAAGACGAGATGAGCTCGTTACTTCAAAACAAAACTTGGGAGTTGACCTAGTTGCCCACAGGTAAAAAAGCTTTATTAAACAAATGGCTATACATAATTAAGAATGAAGTAGATGGTAGCATTAGATACAACGCGAGACTTGTAGTCAAAGGCTTTTCTAAAAAAGAATGGATCGACTACTCTGAGATATTTTCACCTGTAGTGAAAATGACATCAATTAGAGTTATGTTGAGTATAGTTGCAGTAGAGGATTTTCATCTTGAGTAATTAGACGTAACGGTGACTTAGATGAAGAACTATACATGGCACAACCTAAATGTTTTGAAGTCAAAGGTAAGGAGCACATGGTATGTCGCTTGAAGAAAAACTTGTATGGCTTGAAACAAGCTTCGCAGCAATAGTACCTAAAATTTGATGATTTCATGAATGAAAAAGGATTTGCACACTGTAAATCTAATTATTGTGTTTATTTTCGCAAATATGATGATGGTGACATTGTGTATCTCTCTTTATATGTGGATGACATGTTAGTGGTTAGTTCCAATATGAAGAGAATCGTAGAAGTGAAGAAGATGTTATCATCACAGTTTGCTATGAAAGACTTGGGAGAGGCCAAGAATATTTTAGGCATGAAAATCATCAAAGATAGGGAAAATAAGAAATTATGATTGTCGCAGGAAGACTATTTGAACAAGGTGTTAAAGAGATTTAACATGGACAAGGCAAAACTGGTTACAACTGCTCTAGCGAGTTACTTTAAACTTTCCAAGGATATGTGTCCAAGCACTCAGGTTTTGAAAGATGAGATTGCGGTAGTTCCATATGCATCAGCAATGGAAAGTTTGAAATATGCCATGATGAGCATGAGACCAGACATTGCACATGCAATGGGAGTTGTGAGTTGATATATGCATAACCCCAGCAAAGAGCATTGGAATGTAGTAAAATAGATATTGAGATATCTAGCAAGTACTTCAAATTACTCACTTTGTTATGGTGATACATCTCTAGAGTTGCAGGGTTATGTAGATGCAGATCATTCGGGTGATCGAGATAGTGGTAAGAGTATCACTGGATATATCTTTATAGTTGTAGGTACATCAGTGAGTTGAGTATCTCAATTACAAAAAGTAATGGCTTTATCGATGATAGAGGCATAATACGTGGTGATCACAGAAGCCTTCAAGGAAATCATGTGGTTACAAGATTATATGGAGGAGCTACATCAAAAATAGCCAATTAGCACACCGTGAAGTGATAGTCAAAGTGCAGTGCACTTAACAAAGAATGCAGCTTATCACTCAAGGACTAGATATATCAAGAAGTGTTATCACTTTATCAGGTCAGCATTGAAATATAATGAGTTAAAGGTATAGAAGATTGATGACTCGAAGAATCCAGTTGACATGTTGATCGAGGTAGTAGACAGAGAGAAGCATATTTTTTGTACTACTACCATTAGTATTACTCCATGTTGATTGATGAGGAGTATCGTAGAGGCACAAGTTTTTCAACTACTATTTTTTAAAGAAGATGGACGCAAAGTTGCTTGATGCTTAGGTATATTTGCCTTCAAGTGAGAGATTGTTATAAATGAAGCCAAATATTTGTTTTTAGGGGCTTTTTTGTCTTTTCTATCAGATTTGCTTTTAGGTTAAAAAGGATACCTTTATATTAGCGATGGCAAGACCTTAGCCGTCAAGACACTAAAAAAGGAAATAGAGAAGCAAGAAAAAGATAGAAGAAAATAGTGAGTTTTTTTTTTTTTTTAATGGGGGTTCTCAATCTCTTTGTACCCTGATCTTGAAAGAATATCATTGTTGTATTCCAACTTTTTTCGAAGTCTAGTGGATTTATAGAGTGCCTCTGCGCGGAGACGTAGCCCAGGTTTGGATGGATTTCGATAACAAATTTTCTGACGTGTTCTTCTAATTCTGTTCTTTTATTACTATATTTTGTCTAGTGAATTGTTTGCAAGCATTATTTTTTTTTGGAATCGATGTGCGATTTCATAACAAGAACTACATGCCAGGATTGGCATTGCCATGCCGAACAACATTATTCCTCTTGAAAGCCACTAGGGAAAAGAATTGCGTGTTGATCTTGAGAAAAAGTGCGATCAGCTCTCCATAGATTGCAGACATCGGTGAAGGAAACAAAAGCATAAGCTGCACTAGCCAGGACAACAAAAAACTTACAGAGGAACATGACAAGAAGGTTGACTCTTATTACATCAAAACTTGCAGAGGAGTCCTGTGAACAAGTACCCCTAAGATCTTAGTGCAGGAAGAAAAATAACAGAGAAGCGTTAGGAATTTCAAGGAAACTGATATCAAGTCTCGCAGAATTGCGAAAAGACCAATCCGATTGAATGATTGATTGAAATCATGTTGAAACGAATTGGTGAAGATGAGAAGAGAGCTTACTGGGAGGAGATTATTAAACTGGAGAGAATCCTGGAAATGTTCCCCTCTTCTGTTAGATGAAGGTGCAATTCTAGCGTGCCTCATTCGAACCGATGTGAATCTGTGCTCACGCCTTGTTTATAGCCGGTTTATACTTTGGATCATTTGAAAGTTTACTACACATAGTTTTATTGAAAGCCGCTGATCATTTGAAAGTTTACTACACATGGTTTTATTGAAAGCCGCTTCCATTGTTCCATGCATGTAATGATAATACAATCACGCATAAATAATATTCTCTAAGATCTGTTATTTTTTTAACATTGAAAGTTGCTAATAAAATGAGATTATTAGTTCTTTAAATGGTCAAATTAATTTTTATTGTTATAATTATATCACCGGTCTCTTCATTTTGCTTGACATTCAATACCGTCCAAAATTATTTTCTTTTTCAAAATGGCTCCTATACTTTTTAAATAGTGCAGCCGTTCGTTCTTTCCACTATTTGGGCACGGCTAACAATTTGCTTACATGGAATTTTTGGACGCGCATGATAAAATTTCTACTTCTCTATTTCTCTATTTCTCTGTTCTTTGAAACATGTTTGGAATAGAAATCCGTTTGGTAACACAATTTGATTTTTCTATTTCTGGAATAGATTTTTATTTGAGAAATAGATTTGAAGAAGAAATCAGAGACTAAAATTTTTAACTTCTCAATTTCTGAAATATAAATCAATTTCTGTTCTAGAAACTTTGTCATGCGCACCGTTTCTTTATGCTGACATGGATGTTGGCTTTATTGCATTTTTTTTTTAAACTCTCTCTCTCTCTCTCTCTCTCTCTCTCTCTCTCTCTCTCTCTCTCTCATCCAGGACATGACGGTCATCAGGTCAAGGCGTCTGGGTTTTATGCGCGGATTGACCCTTTGACGCTTGAATTAGCACTAAAATCTTTACAATAAAAGTAAAGGATACCAAGCTTAAAGATGAGGGGAAAGATGCTTTTCCTAGAGAGAAAAGGTGAGAGAGAATACCCATCGCTCGAATCACTATTCATGTTATTGTTGGTGAATTGTCAGTGATATGGTGGTGGTCCATGGATGACAAGTGGTGAAAGGGTGTGATATACGAAATTCATATCACTCAGGACCCAATTATATCTAGTCTTTCAGATAGTGATAGAATTGTTGTGTGCTCTGATAGAATAATACCAAAGTGGTGTCTTGTCAAGATTAGACCTCGGGCAATAAAATGTCATTGTTGAGGTGGAATTAGCCACACCCTTGCTGAGGACTACCTACACCCATCGGTGTCAAATGTGACACGTGTTAGGAAATGATTGGTTACTTAAAATCACCATCATCAGAGAGAGCTCGAAGCAGTATTTCATGATATGTTAAGATTCACATAGCAAATGATGAATTATTGCACGTGAATAGGTGCTTCCAATGTATCAAAGAAAAGTCCAGAAGTTGAGAGGGGGAGTATGTTTGGAGGGCACACATCATTTTTGGGAGGTTGTAGAACGCAGATCTGGTGGTAAGCGGGGCCTAGAAGCTTAGGCAAAACCATACCATGAATTGCTTGCTTGCTATCAATAGATTAAACTGCATTCGATTATCCTTGTCCCTACACGCATTGTGAAAATTCCTAATATGGAAAGTGTCTCCAAATAAGGTGAAGGCTTTGAGTATGTGATCATGGTGGCTTTCCTATATAGAGATCCCTGAGGAAACGGATCACCTTGAGTCCATCTGTTTTCAGGGAAACCTCTCAACAAGTAGTCCCCCCAGCTTTGTCACCTCTATCCATTTCTTTTTGAGACGGCTATCTGGGTTGACCTTGATTTCTGCCGTGAGACTATGACGTCTCCTCTGTCATTATCGCCAACGACTTTTGCCCGGATTCTCGTTCCATTCGTACTCGCCACTTTGCTTCTCTCTCTCAGTTATGGTTCGTCCTGATATTCCTCTTGGTTCTCCTCTTGAAGATTTTCATGTGTTTTAATCACCGATGGGTTATTCTTTCTGATCGAAATCGCTGAGATATGTTAACCAAGAAAAATTTGTTATACATATTGTTAGGAACATTTTTGGATTTAGAAATAACTATTCTGGCTTTCCGTTCATTGATATGGTGCACCAACTTAATTGCCCTGGTTGAGTTGGTTGAAGTACATGGAAGTGAATAACCCCATTTACTTAGAAGTTCTCTGTCGGCGATCGGCAGGCGCAGCTCCAAATAATAATTATTCGCGTGAATCTTTTGCAGTTGGGAATTTTAACGGATCAGAGTCCGAGTTAGATGTCAAGAGATCGGACTTCCCTGCTGACTTCTTGTTCGGAGCTGCTACTTCCGCTCTGCAGGTACATAAATCTTGTTATTATCCTAGGATATCTCAGCCTTCTCATTTTGAACCTCTTCAATGCCATGGCATATCATCATCCTCTGCCATCACAGTCCCCTACCATTGATTTCATCCTTCAGCTTGAGTGGCAATGCAGCTTGAGTAAATTTTCCCCCAACAAGAAATTACCTAGGACTGACGCTAATCCGCGTGTTAATTTGATTTGCGCAGGTAGAAGGATCAGCCAGAAAATATGGGAAAGGACTAAGTGTCTGGGACACCCATGCTGTGAAAATCCAAGGTGGACTACAATGCCACACCACTGTTCAATGGTTTTGTCTATTGTGATCTAATCACGCTCAAATTTTTTGTGACTAAAAGTTTTAAGCAGTCACCATTGATACATTGACCTGGGTCTAACATACCCGATGGTCTCATTTTGTTGATCAGAAAAGATCGCAGACAAGAGTACACCAGAAACTGCAATCGATTCTTATAGACGTTACAAGGTAGAAATGTCATAACATCACACAAAGTCACAAACCCATTTCTGGTCTTCGATATGAGAACTTATACTGTATATTCTAAGAGGTTTAGAGACCGCTCTGGGTGATGTTTTGGTTTGTATGTCATTGCAGGAAGATGTGAAGTTGCTAAAAGAACTTGGCGTGGATGCTTACAGATTCTCTATATCTTGGACGAGGATTCTGCCCCGTAAGTCGTCATCCCTATCATTCAGTAACAAAACCCGTTGTCCTCGTAGTTTACCGTCCACCTTGCTGCCCTGAAAGTCGTGTTTTTGTGTTATTGAATTTGCAGTTTGTTGGACCTTTTAGCTTTTCTTTGACAATATATAAAAGATTGATTCTTCCCCGCTGAACATAAAACTTTTTTTGTTTACTTTGGAACATGAAGGTGGATCCTTGAGCGGTGGAGTCAACCAAGAAGGCATTGATCATTACAACAATCTCATTGATGAACTAATCAGAAATGGTGAGTACCACAATGATACAGGATCTCGGTTACTGTTCCTTTTTCTTTGGGTAAGTAGGTTATTGAATGGAGTACAAGCTAATAACCCCATATACCCTCACAAAATGTCCCAAAGACTCAACTGTCACAGAGGATCCAATTAGATTGCTCAAAGGCCATAGCCACAGAGTACTTCGACATGGAAGCGACTTCAACAATCCTCTTAAGTTAAGCAGGGCAAAGAAACTCCCCACCTAGAGCAAAGATCCTTACTTTGTGCAGTTGAAGTCAACATTTTGGCAATTGAAAAAATGGACATTTTAATACGAATAACAAAGAGTACACTCACTCTATCAAGTGAAGGATTAATGCCATTGTGGACTGTTCTCTCCCTCCGGTGGTAATAGATAGCTTCACTCCATGCCAGTTTAAGGATTATCTTGCTCAGAGCTTTCCCCTTAGCAAGTTTGCAGCATCAAAGAAAATTCAACATTCCAGTCACCAATTTAATACTGTTCGAAATGTACTTTGTTAGCTTTCTGTTTCTCCAGTTGTAAGCATATCTTTTAGCGTTGGATGACATATGTGAAATAGCAGTAATTTCCTCCTTTAGTACTCACCTATGAAGGTAAAAGTCCATACAGCGACTGTTAATTAAGATCCGACCTTTTCTTGTGATCTAATGTAGGCATTGAACCTCTTGTGACAATTTTTCACTTTGATCCGCCACAAGTGCTGCAAGACAAATATGGAGGGCCCTTGAGTCAGAAATTTGTGTGAGAAGCATCACAAGTTCTTTTCCCATATTGTAGTTATATGCTTTATCTTCTTTTTAGATATATTAAACACGATTCTCATCACTCAACAATTCTTTTCTTTATTTTTTGCAGGGATGATTTTAGGGATTATGCTGAAATTTGTTTCAAAACATACGGAGATAGGGTTAAAAAGTGGATCACAGTAAATGAGCCGCTGATGATAGCCCAACTTGGTTACGATTATGGAATTGGACCGCCTGGGAGGTGTTCCTTACCAGCTTTCGAATGCCCAGCTGGTAATTCATCCACTGAGCCTTATGTTGTGAGCCACAACCTAATACTTGCTCACGCTGCGGCTGCCAGGCTCTACAAGGAAAAGTTCCAAGTGAGCCAAACACTTCATCCTTATTCTGATTGCTTCACCAATTGTCACGTCTATGTTATTAACTCAAATTTCAATTTATTTTTTGTAGCACAATCAAGGTGGAGAAGTTGGCATTGCCCTTGTAGCTGAGTATTTTGAGCCCCATTCAGAATCAGCAGAAGATAAAGAAGCTGCAAAAAGAGCCTTGGACTTCAACATTGGATGGTAAGTAAAATTGCTTGAATCCTGTATGAAGAACAAAGAAAAAATTTAAGGCACATATGTCTGCAAGATGAAACTGTAATGTAACGTAATTTTAACTTTGCTCCTTATTTTTTATTTTCAACAGATTGTTCCCTCAACTTAAAGTGAATGAATTTATGCCGCTTTATTTTAGACTATGTCAGGAAAAGTGATAATGGAGTTGGCTTTATTTTGCTTCTGTATTTTAACATGGTATCACTCTTGAATATTCTCTTCGTTCGATCACATCGTGTTAACTAAAGTTTTCACATTTACTTCAGTGTTCATCGCCATCTCCCTTCCTTATCTTTCAACCGTTAAAAATACATTGCCTCTTAACAGGTACATGGAACCACTAGTTTATGGATCATATCCAGCTTCCATGAGAGGTATAGTAAAAGAGAGATTACCCACTTTCACCAACGCAGATAAAGAGCAGGTCAGGGGATCATTTGATTTTATTGGCTTCAACTACTACACATCCAGATATGCAAAAACCATAACTGTGGATCCAAATGCACCACCAACCAGCTTCAGTCTTGACTGGCACTTAGACCTCCGAGGTATATTTGATATATCTCATCCTGAAATGACCTAGGAAGAAGCTGAAAACAACAGCTGAGACTTGCTCTTTTTTGGCTGTCGCAGCTGATAAAGATGGAGTTCCTATAGGTGAAAAGGTGCGAAGGAAGAAAAAGCAGAAGCTTTAGTGGGAAGAAGATTCTCATTGTAGGTGTTGTTCCTAAAAACTCAAAGCATCTTTTTTCTCATTGCAGGCTGAAGGAAGCGACTTTATTTTTATATATCCAATGGGGATACAAAAATTTCTGGAGCACGTGAACGAAAAGTACAAAAGCCCCAAAGTCTATATCACTGAGAATGGTCTGAAATCTCAAGTGACTTTATTTGTCCCCGTAAATGAGGACACCTGTTTCCTAAATGACTAGTCTTCATTGACAGGAGTCAGCGAAGCAAAAGTCGACAACAGGCCTATTCAGGAAGCTTTGAAAGATAAACACCGCATCAAGTTTGTCCTGCAACATTTGCATCAGATCAAGCAAGCAATGAAGTAAGCAGTTTGAGGCAAAGTGTTTATTTTAGCATCATCGTATTGGTTCTAATCATACTCACTTGACAAAAAAGTAATCTTTTCACTAGTAAATTGAGAACTTCAGACTCCAAATTAGAAAGTGACTAGAAAAAGGAACTTCTATAAGGCTACAGATAGGCAAAGCCCTGACTTAACTTGTTTACTTCCTTACTGCGTTATGCAGGAAAGAAGTAAAGGTCAACGGATACTTTTACTGGTCTCTGTTTGACAGCTTTGAGTTTGGAGCGGGCTATACAACAAGATTCGGGCTTTACTACATCGATTACAAGAACAATTTCAAGCGCATACCAAAACTGTCGGCAAAGTGGCTCCCTGAGTTTCTCAAAGGCAAAGAAGAAACAGCAGACGTGTCATTGTCCTCTTTTAAATAGATCACTAGCGTATGTACCTAATCTTACCTGATCCTGTTGTAAATAGTTTTGTACATCAGATCTAATGCTATTTGCTAGCAAGTACCCACATGTGAAAAGAGTTGCATTTTTGTAAACAATGTATTATTGGCATCCACCAAGAGGAAATGCGGTGCATTGTATGAGAAATTAGTTAGATGTAAGTATTCTGCTGCCGACTCTCACAGGGACTGGGCCACTTGTTGAACTTGAAATTGAGTGCATCCTTTTGTTGTGCTTGTGCTCGCTCATGCGTCAGGAACCGATCCCGCTTGTTATTCCACAATGCAGGCCCTCCTGATTTCATTTTGAGATATGTTTTCCTCAATGAAATTAAAACAGCGAGAGTCAGCAGTGTTCAGAGTCCCATGCACTACGGAAGACACGACAGATTTTACCAGTTCTGTTAAATGGATGTGGTTTGCTCATGGCCTGAATTAGTTGCCATACTAGCGGTTGTTGAATTGTTTCCCCCCTAAGCAGAAAGCACTTGCGTTTGATAATCAGGTTGATCAGAGAATGAAAATGAAACATAAGTTTGTCCGACCAGGGTTGTCATAGAACTCTTTGTAGTAACAGAAATGGTCCGGGCTATATCTCAACAGGTGATACTGACACCAAGAATAACATGATGCAGAGATATTCATTATATGATAGGAATCACGAATCCAAAGTCAGCAGGAACTTAGTTTAGTTGGATCAGGGTGGACCGGCCAGTCTCAGTTCGATTGCCACTTCCAGGCTCTCTATCGGAATACCCCTACACGGCCTCTCAGCGAGTAAAGCATAAACAAAATGGACTTCAGTCAAGGGAAATGCGAGCAAGCACGAAAAAGATTCGGTTCATGAACCCAAACTTCATATCTAATCATTTTCACATTGCACATGTTCATCCATTGATGGAATTGTCAAGACTTTCTTTTTCTAAATCATGCATTTGCATTCCCATTCTTATTCCCACATCAAGTATCCATCCTCATCGTGCTATAATGCGGTTGTTGAATGGATGGTCGTCTTGCAGTAACAACCGAAGCAGCTGAATGCACATCAGAAAAAAAGGGGTTTGGTATCGGACCATTCATCTCTTAGGGCGAGGTAGACATTCATTTCTCGTTTTTATCTATCCTGTGCAGTCGTGTGTGTACTCGGCATTGTTCATGAGGTTTGCCTGGATGGTGCAGCCGCGCAACTTCTTACTTCTTGCGTGCCATGCCTCGAATGAGGCTCTACATCTGTATCAACTCTCTCGATGGGCAAAGGACCAAGGGTAAGAAAAGGCCATTTCACCATTGAACATGAGCTTACTCCTACTCTAGCTCCTTTCTTTTCCATTTGCAAGTGGCAGTTGGGTCTCCTTTTTCTGTCGAACTTCTTGGGGATTACTTCATCACTGTACTTGGCTGGCATCCAATTATATATGCACAGAGGAGCGCAGGTTATGTCGGTCCATGTTTGCAAGAGATAGTTATGATACTTTTCATATTTCTCGTAATTATGCATATATCTGAGAGATTCTTCATACATATTTTGATTGATCGTACTTGATCCAATTATCATAGATAGTCATCTAATAAAATATATGTACTCTTCATTAGAAGTTATCAAAATAGTAAGAAATTCTTCATCAAAGGTCGTGCCATCTTCTTTTCGAATGATTACTAAGTGAACATTAATCTTCAATATCCTCCGTCTCGTCCGATAGCCATCGTCAGCCTGTTTAGTCGTCGGTAGTTTGTAGAGCCCCGTTATCTATCTCCAGTGTGTGCGTTGTGCACGGAGAGTGGACTTGGTGTGCACCTCAAGTTCGACTATTATTCTCCATTAGGTATCACCGAAATATGTATGAATACTTCGCATATTATTCTTATCTATGTTCATGGTCACCTATACACGTGGCTTATTTTCTTTTTCTGGTATTTACATAATTGCGGGTTGCAATATATATCTGCTTCAGGATTCTTCCATCTTCGCTCAGGTCCTCGCAAAAGAAGGATGGAGCCTCTGCCCTGCAACTTGATGCCAATTTCTTCCCTGCCCTGTTTCATTTTCCTCATCGGTTTTGTCTTCTGCTACGAGACTCTTGAATAATTTGCTTTTAGTTCCATCAAAGCGTAGGATGATTATGTCACACCCCAAATCCTATATGGATAAAGAAGTAACACAGCTGTCCTTTCTCCAAAAGACGCAACCTCAAACTATACTCCAAATATACAGCTCTTGATAATTCTTGCGATAATGCTCTCGCTCTATCAGTCACTAATTAAGGTGATAATAATAGGTAAACACCAATGGTTCAGTGCATTGGTCAATCTCATAAAAATACATGTTAATAGTTTATTCCATTGACTAACCTTGTGCCACGCATCAATGGTTTATACCACTGATCCATTTCTATGAAACTAGTCTATCCATTGACTAATCTTTTACTCAATATTTAAATCATGGTCAAAACACAATACCTAGTGACAAGACGATTAAGATTCCCTCGTTGATTAGGTCTCTACCCATTATTAGTCGATGACTCGACTTACAAGGATATCCTATACTAATATGCGCATATTTACAAGCCCCTCGTTGGGCTCACAGCGATATTGAGCACCCAAACTTATCCACCGACACCAAAAATTCAATCCATAAATAATCTCACATGTCAAAATGCATTTCACAAATTAATCACTAACAACTTTTGCAACTCAACTCATCCGCCAGAGATACTTTTCATAAAACATTCTCAAATCATTTTAAGACTTGTCTCATATATCGGTTTCATAAACCAAATAAAATAAAATGCATGTCATAAATCATTTCACAAATCGATATATACATATACATATATATATATATATATATATATGTATTATTTCTCAACTTTGTTCATCAAACAAAATATATAATTTTACCAAATATTTCTCATACCATTCACAAATATCAAAACATAGTAAATGTCTGATCCAAATTTTGTACAACAAACATGCTTATTCATAACTCATAAAATATCAAATCTTTATCATTTCGAAAACATGAGTTTACAAATTCTTAAAAGAAATAGTATCACTCACCTGAGAAAAAGTCGAAAACTAACCTATGGTAGTTACTCAGGCCAACGCACTCGCATTCCTACTGATTAATCATAAAATGATATAAATCGAGTAATATTAAACTCTAACGAACAACTCAACTAAACTTGTGACAGCCCACGCGACGGTGCGCGGGGAGGAGGGATGGCGGTGCATCCGCACCTCGGTCCCCGGACGTGCCCAGGGAAGGGGAAGGAGTCCCTCTCTAGTCCTACATCGCTTAGGAGAGGGAGTCCTAAAGTAATTTATAAGGCTTGGGTTCCTCTAATCTGTGTAACGGGTTTTAAAACCGTAAGGATTCAATGTCCAAAGTGGACAATATTACAAGGGCTCGGGTACAAAACTACATTTAATCGTCGGTAAAACAACTTCCACACACTAATATGAGTAACCTTGTTCAAAGCACACATTCATTCTTTTCCTTACATGTAACTCGCACACATACTTCAGAATTTCATTCCAATCAAACTATACTTCGGAATCGAATTTCTTCGAACCCCAAAGCTCCACAATGCCTCAATCATTTCCATGTAAATCTAAAGCTTAATAGCTTCTTAATTGATCATCGCAGTTTAGAATCCACATAAGTTTGAACTTGTGCCCTAAATTAGAAAATTACTCCTATTAGACAAATGATCGGCTTCAATACTCACCAAGCGTTACTTGTTGTTGATTTGGCAAATCATGGAGTCCGAATCGGTTTCGCGCTAAGCTTGTCCTCTTTTCTCCTTTTCCGCTTCTCCTTCTCCAAGGGATGATGCTCCGCCTAATTTTCCTCGTTATGCTCGCCAGAGACCTCTCACTTAATCTGTTGAAGAAAATTAAAATGGGTTGGGGCTTGGGAGACATGGGCTTGGGCTTGTTGAGCCCATCTATTACAGATTATACGAAGGGAGTGATCATGGGTCATCATCATCATCTTGGCATCGAAGCTCATCCCTCCCCATGATTTCCGTGCGTGGTGCGTGATTGAAACATATGCTGCTCGTCCGAGAACAATAAGATGTCAATTTCAAGCGAATCCAAAAGACGTCGATCACCATCATATATATGCTTTTGCAGACATATCGGGACATGTTTTAGGGATATATGCTTTTGCAGACATATCAGGACCTGTTTTAGGGATATATGCTTTTGCAGACATATCGGGACCTGTTTTAGGGAGATGAAGAGGCATATCGGTACTTGCCAACTTCTTGCCACTCTAGGTGAATCCATGAAAAGATGCCAATTTCATGGCAGACCAGCTTTTCTCGACGTTTCAACACTAAAGAAGAGCAATTGGATAGGTCCAACTCGAGAATTGAACCGAACCAATCTAACCCTGTTGATATCATGCCAGTTCACATGGGGATTGATTTGGTTCTCCGGTAAAAAAGTTGGAAAGCAGCCTTCAAGGGTTCGGTTTCTAATTCCTAGCCTTGAATCGATCGTTTCTACTCAGAAATCGGCCTTGTGAGGCTAGTTCTTGAGTAGAATCGTTTTGAACTGATTTCAAAGCTGGTTATTGGATAGAAACCATTTTAAATTGATTCAAAATCAAACTCTACAAGTCTCTTTATTAAGAAATTTTACCAAAAAAATTTAATAATAATTAGGTTGAGCAACGTAAGTAAGTTGGCTCCTAAATCGACCTGTTTCAAATCTAATTCCAAAGCCTAAGAATTGCTTTGACAGGATAAGTTTCGAATTCTTGATTGGCAACCTACTAACCATATAATTGATCAGCCCTAATTAATACTCTTATTACTCCCTCATTGCCAAAATCCTAGGATGCATTCTATATGCCTTGATGCTAAATATCTTTGCGGCAACAAAAATGGTTCATCTTATGGTTTTCCGTCTCAGCAAATAATATCAACACCCATATTGGCGTGAGATATCCATCGTATGATAGGAATCTAAAATCCACAATCATTTAGGAGCTTAATGTGGTTGGATTAGGAAGCTCACCTCCGCATGATTTCTGTGTGTGGTGATCGACACATATGCTGCTCGTCCGAGAGCCATAAGATGTCAATTTCAAACGAATCCAAAACATGTCGATGACCATCATATATATGCTTGTGCAGACACATCGGCACATGTTGTAGGGAGATGAAAAGTTATATC
This sequence comes from Eucalyptus leucophloia subsp. euroa, assembly GCA_017140325.1. Lineage (NCBI taxonomy): Eukaryota > Viridiplantae > Streptophyta > Magnoliopsida > Myrtales > Myrtaceae > Eucalyptus > Eucalyptus leucophloia. The sequence goes on along the minus strand of CM029469.1, from coordinate 840,180 downwards.
AGTACTTGCCGACTTTTTCTTGCCACTCCAAGCGAATCCATGAAAAGATGCCAATCTCATGGTAGACCAGCGTTTCTCCTTGTTGCGTGATCAACTAAAGAAGAGCAATTGGATAGGTTCAACTTGAGAATGAAATTGAACCATTCTCACCATGTTGATATCAAGCCAGTTTACATGGGAACTGATTTGATTCCCGAATAAAAGTTTTGGAATAAAAGTTTTCAAGGGTTCGATTTCTAATTCCTGGCCTTGAACTGATCGTTTCTACTGAGAAATCAGCCTAATGAGGCCAGTTCCTGAGTAGAACTATTTCAAACCGATTTCAAAGCTGGTTACTGGGTAGAAGCCATTTTAAATTGGTTCAAAATAAAACAAAGTTTCTTTATTAAGAAATTTTGTAATAATAATAATAATAATAATAATAATAATAATAATAATAATAATAATAATAATAATAGGTTGAGCATCTCAATGTAAGTTGTCTCCTAGGAACCGCTCTGATAGAATAGGTTTTGAATTATAGGTTTCAAATTCCTTATTAAAACCTACTAACCATATAATCAATCAGCCCTAATTAATACTCTTATTACTCCCTTGTTGCTAAAACCATAGGATGCATTTAATGCCTTGTTGCTAAATATCTTTGCGGCAACAAAAATGGCTCATCTTTTGGGTTTCCGTCTCGACAGATGGTACCGAGACCGACATTGGCGTGAGATGTCCATCATAGGAATCTAAAATCCAAAGTCATTTATTAGGAGCTTAAAGTGGTTGGATTAGGGAGGCCTATTTTTTAAAAATTTTCCCTATTTTAAAATGGAATATTTTTATAGTTACGTGATACTTCCATCTTTGTAGTAACGACGAAGGGATGAGGGAAGTTTAATCAAAACTCTGGCAGAGGAACATGCTCACCATCTCAGACAAGACTCCTTATTTAGTTTTGCTTCTTCTCTGTCTTGTCATCGTTTTCGTGCAAGCAGCAGCAGCAGCAGCAGAGGACGACGTTAATGTGTTTGTAGCTGACGGACATCTCAACACGCGCCGTCAGATTTTGGCTTCCAACTGTAATAACTGACGCATTCCCGCTTCTCTCTTCTCCTTCAGCTTCTGCTTCTGCTTCATATTTCCATGGCGGGCCCGACTAACCCCTCCGGCCACTCCACCGTCGACCCCAGCAGCGGTTACTGCTCCGCCACCAAGACCTTCCTCAGCCTCCGACCCCAGCCCCTCTCTCTCCTCCCTCCCAGCCCCTCTCCGTCTCCCACTACGCCCTCTCTCTTCTCCCATTCTCCTCCTCCTCCTCCTCCACCTTACTCGTTGACGCGTCTTCCGGCCACCGCCTCTCCTACACCGACTTCCTCCGCCGCGTTCGGTCCCTCGCCCTCTCCCTCCAGTCCCGCTTCTCCCTCTCCAAGGGCGACGTCGCCTTCATCCTCGCCCCTACCTCCTTGCATGTCCCCGTCATCTACTTCTCCCTCCTCTCCATCGGCGTCGTCGTCTCCCCCGCCAATCCTCTCGGCTCCCCCTCCGAGATCGCCCACCAGGTCCACCTCTGCCGGTCGGCCATCGCCTTCTCCACCTCGCAGATTGCTCCTAAGCTCCCTCCTGTTCCCGCCGGCACAATCCTCATCGACTCGCCCCAGTTCGAGTCCATGCTGACTCAGTACAGCTCGAGCGGCGACGGTCCTGTGGCGGAGACAATGCCTCCAAACCGAGTCGAGCAGTCCGACTCGGCAGCCATCCTGTTCTCGTCGGGCACGACGGGCAGAGTCAAAGGAGTCCTGGAGACTCACCGCAATCTGATTGCGCTGATCGCGGGGCTTTATCACACGCGGCCCGAGCGAGACGAGTCGGAGCCACACCCCGTGTCCCTCGTCCCGCTGCCTCTGTTCCACGTGTTCGGGTTCTTCGTGCTGGTCAAAGCGTTCGCGTTCGGGGAGACGTTGGTTCTGATGGAGAAGTTCGATTTCGTGGCCATGTTAGGGGCGATCGAGAAGTACCGAGTGACGTACATGCCGGTTTCCCCGCCGCTGATCGTGGCGTTCGTGAAGTCGCAGATCGCGGGGAAGTACGATCTGAGCTCCCTCCAGTCGGTCGGATGCGGCGGTGCTCCGCTCGGGAAGGAGGTCGTCGGCCGGTTCAGAGAGAAGTTCCCCCATGTGGAGATAAACAAGGTAAATTTATATGTAATCTTTGCGAATACTAACTCTGACGTGACGCTACGTGTGGTCAAAATCAAAAGTGAGACGCTTTTGTCAATTCTCAATTCTTTACTCAGATAGGTACCGCGTCATTGTTTGCCTTGCGTCATCTTCTACTAAAATAGAACTTGGTCGGCTTTAACAAATCTTCCGAAGTATGCGCGATTAGATTATTAATGAATGTTCAATCTAAATGTGAACTCTCATGATTCCTGGTTTTGAAGTTATTTAGACGATGACCTGGTAGTGGGGAATCTAAATTCGAGCCAATATCTGCCTGCTGAATAGAATGAAATGGCGTTTTACATTTGATCAAATGAGACGAAGTCTCCCCTAATTGTCAGCTTCACTCTTTTGGAGACAGTCCAGGCCAGCATGAGCACCTTCCTCTTGCACTATGGTCCTAGGCGGAGTGTAGCAGCGGGTAATACATTGTTAGATCCTGAATCCCATGGTGTGTAACCGGGTTCACCTCTCAATGTTTTGAGTGTAGCTGTCTAACTACATTGGGGAGTTTGGCTGCTTCCTTTGGAACTTAAGCCCCTGTTATCGGGTTTGGATCATTGTGGATATAACTATGGGTGTTCTTGAGTTGTTAATAATTTGAAGGACTGATTGAAAGTAATAGAATGTATTGATTGAGCTATGTGGGTTACAACGACTACTTTGAGTAATAACTAGTTTATCAAGCTCTAACTTCTACCTGTCCGTCATGTACTTTCTCGACTACTATGAAAATGGCTTCCTGCCCCTACTAATCTAAGAAAGTATCAGACTCGTGTTTCAGCTCTGCTTATGTTTAAAATATCAAATTGTTCTTCTGATTTCTTGTTTATGATGTGAGAGAACTACGATGCTACTAATACTGCCTCAGATTTCTAAGGGTCAAATACTCTCATTGTACAATAGGGATATGGTCTGACAGAGACTTGTGGAGTGGCAACTAGGACACTGGGGCTTGATGAGGCAAACCACCATGGTTCTGTCGGTCGCATTCAAAATATGGAAGCGAAGATTGTTGATCCTACCACTGGGGATGCCCTGCCCCCTGGTCAGAGAGGAGAGCTATGGTTGCGAGGCCCAACAATCATGAAAGGTAAGGGTCAGCCATAACTAGGAGCTTTATTCAACTGTGTGGAAATAACACATTTCCTTGCTCTTTGTTTTGACACTTGTGACTGAAAGTTACACATTAGTTATTGTGCTTCTTCCCCAGCATCAAACAACTGTATCTTTTTCTGGTTGGTGTTACTTGATTTACTGTAGACAGCAGGACTCCATGTACAATTTTTCTGCAGTTATTCATTGTCACTTCTTTGGCCACATCTTCCTTTAACTGTTTATTGCTCTGTATCTTGTATTTCACCTCTTCATCATGACCGCCAAGGTTTGCACCTTTTTCTCTTTGTGGATCCAAAATCCGAGGATTAGTAAATTACATCAGCCAATACTGGCCAATTGGTTGTTTCATGATGGAAACAATAGAAAATGAATCTATGTTGGCCAGAATTTTGGTTGCCCTTGTCAACAGGAAGTTCAAACTGCTAGCTTGAAAGGTAGCTGCATTAGGCATGGTGTGTTGCAGATAATAAATGCTAGTGAGTTTTATTACTGCCTTTTAAGTATCTTTTATCATTAACGATTAAAAAAATTGAGCTCATTAATCCATTGAATAAAAACTCTCTGCAATCCCCACATTAGAATGGTGCTAAAACTAGGTGAATTGCAGGTTATGTAGGGGATGAGAAGGCGACTGCCGAAACAATTAATTCAGATGGTTGGTTGAGGACTGGTGACCTTTGTTATATTGACTCTGTGGGGTTCTTGTTCATTGTGGACAGACTGAAGGAGTTGATTAAATACAAGGCATATCAGGTAACTAGTTCAAAATGGCCTTTATCCCCACTGGTTTTTGGCTTGTCAGTTGCCTTTTCTTATCAAGTTGTAACAGATCATTGCATGCATCTTTTAGGTTGCTTCTGCTGAATTGGAACATCTTCTTCACTCCAACCCTGATGTTGTGGATGCTGCTGTGATTCCGTATGCATCTTCACTTCCTTGAGTCTTTTCATATCACTCAAATTACATACTGCAGAAGTCAGAAGTCATGTTCTTTTTAGTTTTACTATTTGGTATGATTTGTACGAATCGCTCAAATTACAATTTGCAGAACTCATATGTTCTTTTAGTTTTAATAATTGGTAAGATTCGCATGAATTACCGGCTCCTATCTCAAATTTTTCCCACACCATTAAATTTGCATCCATTGGTAGGATGTGCTCTGCATTTTTCTGGAGACTGTCACTCATTGAGGATGTTACATCAGTTAACATAATGGCATTTCAGTGAAATTTCTGTTATAAAACGAGTTCATCATAATTTCTTGGACTGTTTGTCTTCCTGCCAACTCTTAACTCACAGTAGTCATATGTTGCTTATGTTGATCCACCTTTTCTGTCCTTTGTGATTATATGGAGGCAGTTATCCTGACGAAGAAGTGGGGCAGATTCCCATGGCTTTTGTGGTTAGAAAACCTGGAAGCAACATTACTGAATCTCAGATTATGGACTTCATTTCTAAACAGGTATTTTTTGGAATCCACTCAGTTAGTGTACTTCTCTCTCCCATATAGAATGGAAATGATTGTTGCTAAACAAATGTCAGGGGAGCCTGTAGGCTTTAAGGCGCTGCACATATCTTCATTTATCTGCATCGAGTTGTGCTATCTTATGCTCTATGCTGCAAAAGAATTACGACTTTGGTCTCTGGGGTCTGTTTCCTGCTACATAACATGGTAGGAAGCAGATCACATTTGATGCTGCTCATTATGAGAGACATGTAATATACAAGAATTCAACAGCCCATTGAGTTGCACCTTCTCCTCTCCTCTTAGATGTTCTTGCAGTTATGCAGAACTCTCAGACTGAACGCAAATGCATGATTTTCTGCTCATTCAATCTCATGCATCCAGGAGCATCTGTACATACTCTGTGCGTGCCATGGATATGTATGTGCTAGCATACCCTATGGGTCATGTCATCATTGTCTTCTCTTCGTTCAAGTGTTTTGACTCCTGGGAACTGTACTTTGGACAGCTTTCTGGAATATGTATGAAGGAATATAGGATTATCCTAGAATTTATATCATAGATCTCAATTACAGTTGACAATATATTTAGTGATTCCAAATTATTACTTTGAATATTGGCAGGTTGCTCCATACAAGAAGATAAGGCGGGTAGCTTTCATCAGCAGCATCCCAAAATCTCCAGCAGGGAAGATCTTGAGGAGAGAACTTGTCAATCTTGCCACCTCTGTCAGATCAGCTAAACTCTAGACAGTATGCTCAGAAGAGGAAATTAGACTTCCTGGTGCATGTTGTTTTAAGTTCTTTTTGACAATTTTTGGGGTATCCATCTTATTTGGAAGACCACCAAGGCTCTACTAGCGAGTAGCTAATCCATTTTAGCTTGATTCCTACAAAAGCTGTTCCTTGGAGAAAGAGGAATAAACTGGCACAAAATTTTGAGGGCTTCATTTCTGTCCTCTTGCTTTCATTAGCAATCTGTATTGCCATATTAGGAATCCCCCTCATAAAACTGAAAGCAGAAGCATTTCCTGTATTGATTCCTTGTAAGTAAATGTTGAGAAGAAAAACCACAGCCTGCTTCATACATGATTCCCTAGTTGTGTTTGGTAAATTGGTTGTGTTTGGTTACTGAACAAGCAAGAGAATGAGAAGAAACCAAAAGAATTGAGCTGGACAGCCATCTCTCCCTTTATTTTGGCTGTGCAGTCATGTGTGTGTATTCGGCATTGTACATCAGGTTTGCATGGATGGTGCTGCCGCACAACTACTTATTTCTTGCTGCTGTGCCTCGAACGAGGCTGTACAACTGTATCAACTCTCTCCATGGGCAAAGGACCAAGGTTAAGAAGAGCCATTTCACCATTGAATCTGAGCTTATTTGCACTCTCTCCTTTCTTTTCCATTTGCAAGTGGCAGTTGTGTCTCCCTTTTACTGTCAAACTTCTTGGGGGATAATACCTTTCAGGTGGATTTGTTCCTCTTCTCTTATCTTGTCACACCCCAAAAGCCATTCAAAATGGGGATGACACAGCCGTACTTGCACCCAAAGGATGCCGCCTCAAACCACTAAATCCAACTCCCAAAAGTCCTCATTGACATCGCTCTTGCTCTATTGCCCACTAACGAAAGAACCTGAAAAAGTTTGGAAAGAGTGGGGTGAACAACCACAAGAGTGAGTAGTAAAAGTTCCAGAAGAACCTTTCTGAACCTGAAGCAACGTAATGGCCCAAATCACAAATCAGAACCTTGAAACCCCAGAAACTCTCACAAGACATCCCAAAGACTCTCAAATGTCTCAAAGAGTCCAACTAGATTGCTCCAAGACCATAGCTACAAAATACTTTGACAGGGGAGCAACTACAATAATCCTCCCAAGTTAAGTAGGCAAAGAAACTCCCCATCTAGACAAAGATCCTTATATTGTGCAGCGAAAGTCAACTTTTTAGCAATTAAGAAAATAGGTATTTTAACACGAATAACAAACAGCACATTCTTGAAAACTCTACCTACAGAAGGATTAATGCCAATATAAGAACAATCCCTCCAAAGGTGATAGGATGCTCCATTCCATGCACATTTAAGAAATATCTTGCTTAGAGCTTTCTCCTTAGCAGTTTGCAGCATCCAAGAAAGTTCGATATTCCAGTCTCCAACTCAATACTGTTCTATTGTACTCTGTTAGCTATCTGTTTCTCCAGTTGTAAGCATTTATTTTAGAGTTTGATGACAGTGAAATAGCAGTAATATCCTCCTTCAGTACTCACTGATGAAGGTGAAATTCCATACACTGACTGCTAATCAAGATCTGACCTTTTCTTGTGATCTAATGTAGGCATTGAGCCTTTAGTGATTTTAAGGATTATGCTGAAATTTGTTTCAAAACATACGGAGATAGGGTTAAAAAGTGGATCACAGTGAATGAGCCGCTGATGGTAGCCCAACTTGGTTATGACTATGGAGTTGCACCACCCGGGAGGTCTTTCTACAGCTTGTACATGCCCAGCTGGTAATTCATCCACTGAGCCTTATGTTGTGAGCCACAACCTTATACTTGCTCATGCTGCTGCTGCCAGGCTCTACAAGGAAAAGTTCCAAGTAAGCTTCATCCTTATTCTGATTGATTTATCAATTGTCACATCTTTTTGATTTGCTCAAGTTTCTGGTATCTCCAAAAGGACTATAGCTTCAAATCTTAAAATTTGTTCCTAGGCTGAACAAGATGGAGAAGTTGGTATAGCCATTGTAGCTCAGTATTTTTCAGAATTAGCAGAAGATAAAGAAGCTGCCGAAAGAGTCTTGGACTTCACCTCAGGATGGTAAGTAAATTTGCTCAGATCCTGTATGCAGAACAAAAAAATAAAAAAAAAAAATCAAGATACATAGGTTCCCGTAATAAAACTGTGATATGAAGTAATTATAACTTTGTTCGTTATTTTCATCATCAATAGATATTGTCCCCTTAGGTCAAAATGAATGTATTTTATGCTTCTTGATTTTATGCTATATCAGGAAAAGGGCAGAAGAACAGCCCAAGTGCCATAACTTGACACGGGAGGATATTAAGTGCCATAACTTCAAAATGGTACACTTGAGTGCCAGTTTCGAAGTTCAATGGAACAAGTGCCACTCCAGCGAAAATCCGGCCAAATGGCTGACGTGGTAATTTTCCGACGAGTTTGGTCCAAAACGGCGTCATTTTGCACGCTAACGTGGTGAAAAAATGCAAAAACGACACCGTTTCGTGTCTAACGTGTAAATAATAATATAAAAATTAATTAAATTAGATTTAAACTTAATTTTATTTAAAATATTCTAAAATTTTAAAAAAATTTAAGAAAAATTTAAAAAAAATGGAGAGGTCGAATGGGGCGGCTAAGGGCTGAGCTCTCGCCGCCACCGCCTCCCGTCGTCGCGGGAAGGGCTAGCGACGGAGGGGGTAAAGTCGGCCGGCCCACGGCCAAGGCCCGGCGACTCCGGCCGACCCTCCCCACTCCGTTGCCGGCCCTTCCTGGCGGCGGCGAGGAGGTGGTGTGACATTCCGATTTTTCCAATTCTAATTTCATTAAATCGAGACGAGCATTTCATTGATACGCATACAATTCCTTTCCTTGAGTCGGCCACTCATGTGAAAACTATTCTATCAGGTAAAACCGCTAAAATATTCTAATGCATCAGACTCGAGAATTTGATTAGGAAGCGATCTTTCGACCGAGATAATCTGCAAGGGTCATTACGGCACAAATAAAAATTGATTAGAGATCGGAGATAGGTTGGCTTGATAGAGGCATGTGATCAGGTGTGGGTGATTTTACCGAATTTCACAATTCTTGTCGATCGATACTGGACCGACCTTTCTATTGATTGGGTACCCTGTGCCGTATTTGAAACCTTGAGATTACCCCGACAACCGAGAGTTGCCAATGTGTCAAAGATGTACATTGTGGCTTGAATTAATCAACCACAGGTCAAATGCATGAAAATTTCTAAAAGCTAACCGGTAGATCTGGTCGCGCTAGTATTGTGCCAAAATGAAATTAATCATGGAATTGAGACCGAATCCTAAAATTGGAAGTTATGGGGTGTCACAAATCTCATTAGGATCATTGGATTAATTTATGGACTTTAATTGGATTCAATTGGAAGATAATTGAATGGAATTGAATAAATTAGCACACAAGATTTTATGCCCCGGCGGAAAATGAAATTGAACCTATTGGACCAAAGTTGTGGAAGGTTGGAGTTAGTGGATGGTGACATCACAAGTGATGTCGTGGGGGAGGCAAGATGGGTTAGGATAATGACAAGTGGATGGTGGGGATGAGCTCTTGGAAATGTGGGATGTCACTTCCCCCTTATCCCCATCATTTTCTCCATTTGAACTTGGAAGAGAGAAAGAGAGGAGCTGCAACCGTGCGACAACCAGCCGAGCCCCCTTCGTTCGCCCTTTGCCCGCTCAATCATCGCTGCTCGTCGTTCGCCGCCGGAGCTCGCCATCGCCGCTCGTCCGCGCACGACCACACGCTGTCCCACGTGCGAGCTGCCCCGCCTCGTCCGCCGAGCCTCTAGCGTCGTTGTCCCTCCTCTCTAGCAGTTGCTCGTCGTTGCCGGAGCCTCCATCACCGCCGCTCGTCATCGCTAGTTGCCATCCCAAGCCCTAGCTATTTCCGCCGGTCCTCCTCCGCCTTTCCACCACCCATCCAACCGTCGTGCCGCCTCCCTCCAAGCTCAGTCAGTGACTGGAAGTTCCAGCAAGATCCGGCTCTTCCGAGCTCGATTTGGCCGCCTTTTAGTTCTCATTTGGTGTTGATCCGTGTAGGTTTGTCGTCGGCGTCGTCGTGCTCTTCACCGGAGACTCGTCGAAAAGCGATTACGGTGAGTTTAGCTCACTAAACCTTGATTAGTGGTTAATGATGCCTTAAGTGTGTTTAGCTTAGGTTGATTAAGATTAGGTGGTTAGATTAATTTATTTAGTTGTGGGTTAGATTAAGGTAATTAATTAAGGTAAAGCATGTTTAGTTTAAAGGTTAAGTAGGTTTATTTTAATATAAACATTGATGTGACTTAAAGGAATTTATTTATGATTTAAATAAATGTTTGAAATTATTGGATTATTTAATAATATATTATATTCCGAAAATCATTAAAATATTATTATTTAAAAAACTCGAAAAATTATTTTTGATCCTAATTGCTTAGAATTTCGTGCCGATCGCTGCTGTGTAATTAGAATTTGAATTTGATGAGTAAATATTGCAAATTGGGTGTTGATTGTGAAAAATAGGAATTTTATTTAGAAATTCCCAAGTGTCGGGTTTGACACGAAATCGAATTTTGAAGGGTTAATACGTAATTGGAGTGTGTGAGTGAAATGTAAAATATCTAGGGATCGATTTTTGAATTGTCGTGTGCAGGTTAAAAGACTCGGTCGTAGTAGTGGCTAGACTAACTAGACCTTTATTTTTCTAGAAATACTGTCAATAAAGTGACGTGGCTCGGGTCGCAGTAGAGGCTAGGCCAACTGGACCCATGCTCCTTCGGGAACGCCGTCGATGTACTGATGAAGCCGCGCTCCAAGGTAGGGAGGCGATGCTTGGTTATATGTCAGTAGATAGCCGAATTGCGAGTAGGCTATGCCCTTGTGTGGCAATGGATAATGATGATTTGGAACGCTTGTTGTGATTGCAAAATTGAGTGAAATTGATTGAGTTCCGATAGTTTACATTCTTATTATTACTTATGTTGAAGTGATATGAATTGTACTAACCTGCAGGAAGGCAAGAATGCGAGATAAGTCTCCTGTTTTGTGTGGCTAGACCACTCTGGGGCGTATTTTCTTTCTATAGGGGTTTAGGAGGGGTGAACTTGCTGAGACAAAGTCTCATCCCGATTTGGGGAAAATATTACAGGGCCGTAGATGGCGGTACCCCCAGAGATGAGTGGCCTACCGATGGAGATTGACCAGACGACAGAGAGTGCTTCTGACCCTGGAAGTCCTTGGGTCTATCAGTTGGTTAGGTCCCTTATTTGGGTCCAGGTGACTATGGATGTCAAAGTACCGTATAGGTTTAGGGCTTGGTTTCGTTCTAGAGTCAATGGCATTAGGGTTGGCCCCCTGGATAGCATGGACATTCCGTTGGCGATAATGAACACCATTTTGGGTGAAGGCGTGGCGGATCTTCCCAACGGTCGAGTGATTAACGCTTCGCCCCCGGCCTCTTGGGTAACAGATCCTGAGGATGTGGGATTGTCGAACGGGGCCGACCAGTAGTCTTAGGACTGTTTCTTTCCTTTTTGGGGGACCGATCCATGTTGTGTAGGCTAATCCCTTTTTGATGCACATAAACTCTTACCCATTTTTGGTGTATATAGTCTCTGGATCCTGTTGGTGTATATAAACCCTGGATTGATGATGATGTGTGAAAGTATGTTTATTTGATTTTGAATTGATGTTCATGCTATCATATCCCGTATGTTTTTTGTAAGGGGTTTCTTAGTACGTTTCGCATGCGCATAATAATTTAAATGAGGTCGGCGACACTACTTAGGAATGTGGCATTTACATGACTATGATAGGTTGTTCATGTGTCTTGGGGTTCGGGCGTGACGGGTGGCGAGGGCCGCGACCCTCGCCCCAGATCCGGGGGAGGGCTCGCATGGGGCGAGGATCGCAGCCCTCGCCACCTCCCGCTGCCGCCGGGAAGAGCTGGTGACGGAGTGGGGAGAGTCGGCCGAGTCGTCGCCCCGGCCGGGGGCCATCCAACCGACGGCGGGTCCGCAAGCCCTCGCCTAGATCCGGGCGAGGGTCGCGGCCCTCCTCGTGATCCGGCGAGGGCTGCGTTGGCCGGCCCTTGGCCAAGGCCCGCCCGACCCTCTCCACTCCGTCGTCGGCCCTTCCCGGCGACGGTGGGGAGGCGGCGGCAGGAAAGTGAAAACTCAACGATGCTATCTTTAATCTGCTTACGTAATTAAGATGGTATCACAATTGGATATTCTCTTCATTTGATCACATCATGTAACCAAAATCTTCACATTTCAATTCAATGTTCATCCCGTCTCCCTCCCTATCTTTCAACCACTCAAAAACATTGCCTCGTAACAGGTTCATGGAGCCACTAGCTTATGGATCATATCCAGCTTCCATGAGAAGTATAGTAAAAGAGAAATTACCCACTTTTACCAATGCAGATAAAGAGTCGGTCAAGGGATCATTCGATTTTATTGGCTTCAACTACTTCACATCAAGATATGTCAAAACCATAACTGTAGATCCACATGCACCCCCATCCAGCTTCAGTATTGACTGGCACGTAGACATTGAAGGTATACATTTGATAATATCTCATCCTGAAATGACCTAGGAAGAAGCTGAAAACAAGAGCTGAGACCTGCTCTTTTAGGTTGTTGCAGCTGATAAAGATGGAGTTCCTATTGATGAAAAGGTGTGAGAACAATGAAGCAAGAAAAGGCAGAAGCTTTAGTAGGAAGAAAATTCTCATTGTAGGTGTTGCTCCTAAAACTCCTATACATTTTTTGCACATTGCAGGCTGAAGGAAGCAGCTGTATATATATATACGAAGGGGATACAAAAATTTCTGGAGCACATAAAGCAGGAGTACAAAAGCCCCAAAATCTACTTAACCGAGAATGGTCTGAAATCCTAGATAATTTTATTCATCCCTGTAAAGGAAGACGCCCATTTTCTAAATGACTAGTCTTGATTGACAGGAGTCCCAGAAGCAAAATTCGATGCCAGGCATCTTTGGGAAGCACTGAAGGATCAACACCGCATCAAGTTTGTCCTACAACATTTGGATTCGATCAGGCACGCAATGAAGCAAGTGGTTCGAGCCAAAAAACATTTATTTTAACATCATCACATATAGTCAAAAAAGAGATTTTTCGCTTATTTTAGCAAAGAGAGAACTTCAGACTCCGAATTAAGTAGTGAACAGTTAAAAAGGAATTTTTATAAGGCACCAGATGGGCAAAGCATCAAACTTAACTTATTTGCTTGCTTACTGCGTCTTGCAGGAAAGGAGTAAATGTGAAGGGATATTTTTATCGGTCTCTGTTCGACAGCTTTGAGTTTGGAGATGGCTATACAACAAGATTCGGGCTGTACTACATCGATTAAAAGAACAACTTCAAGCACATACCGAAACTGTCGGCAAAGTGGCTTCCCGCATTTCTTAAGAGGACGTGCTCAGAGTTACGTGCACTTCAGAACACACAATAGATTCAGTCGGCTCCTGTGAAATGAATGTGCTTCGCTTGCGGCCTGAATGGGTAACCATACTTAGTGCTCGTTGAATTGTTGTCCCCTCAAGCGGAAAGCACTAGCGTTTGATAATCAGATTGATGAGAGAATGAAAATGAAACCAGGATTCTCATAGAACTGGATATCTTTAAGGGAGAGGGAAGCGTCCGACAAATTCCAAGCATGAACACAGCGCGGTAACGGCAACGAGCACAGACACGCAACAAAAGATTATAAAAGGTACAGGGACCGTTTTAATAAAATAAAAGTAAAAGAAAAGATAGATGAACGGTATTGAATTTCCCACAAAAATGGAGGAACCACGTGTGACATGTTTTTTAGTATAGAAAGTTATTACAATACAGAGAATGTTCTAGCTACGGAAGTACCTTTTTCATTTAAATGTTTAAAAAAATCTATAAAGCGCGATGCTAAGATTACTTACGTTAATATTCACTCACAGTGATGAAGCGCTTTAGTGCCGCCCCAATGCTACATACACGAGAAAAGCCATCACTCAAAAGTCAATGGAAGTATTTGAGTGCATCTTTCGAACAAGATATAAGATTAGATTCCATTATTGAAAATTTTTACAAAAAAAATAGAAAAAATAAAAGAACTGTTGATGTCCCAGTCGATGAAAACATGTTGTACTAAGACAGCTCTGTGGTGGAATTTAGTGCCAAGAAACAAACAGTGGAGGCTAGAGAGATCGAACTGGAGGGGTTTATAGAGGTATTCTCCATTATTGCCTTATTTGCTTTTAATTGATGCTGGTGAACTAGAAAGTTTTTTAAAGTACTACAGGTTAAAAGATAATGCGGAATGAGTAGGATTCATTCGAGAAAAACAGAACTCTTGGGTCTTAACACAGTTACCAAATGGGAAGAAGGTATTTCAGAACAAGTGGGTGTACCAAATCAAAGAAAAACGTGATAGTAGCATAATTGATTATGCAGAGATTTTTTTTCTATCTGCGGAAGTGACTACTGTTAGGCTAGTGTTTTTTTTTTTTTTTTGGTAAAACTGTTAGGCTAGTGTTGAGTATTATTATTGTTGAAAATTTACATTTGGAATAATTAAACATAAAGACTGCATCTTTCATGTTAACTTAAAGGAGGATATCTAAATGGTAAACCAAAAAAAAATCAAGTTCCTAGAAAAGAGATCTGTCTTCAAGCTGAAAAAAGTTTGTATGATTTGAAATAGGCTTCCAACTACTAGTACAAGAAATTTGACACATTTATGTGTGATAACAAGTTTGCTAGAAGTGAAATGGATCATTGTTATTACTTTAAGAAATTTGATGACTACTCATTGCAGGATTGAGCATGAGGGAAACCAACATATTGAAGCAACAATTGCCAAAACAATTTGAGATGAAGGACTTGGGTTCAACAAGTTAGATTTGTGGGATGAAAATTACATCAAAGGGTGCTGGACAGATTCAAAGCTCATAATGCAAAACCCAAAGGTACTCATTTAGGAAATCACTTCAAGCTCTCATAGAAGCATTCACTAAAAAAAATGAAGTGGGAATCCATGGCTAAGGTGCCTCGTGTGTTAGTGGTTGGTAGTTTTATATATACTATGGTATGTATCATACCACACTAGACATAGCTCACACAATGGGAATTGTGAATAAATACATGTCTAATTCAGGAATAAAGCATTGGGAATATGTGAAGTGGCTATTAAGATATTTGAGAGGCACTTCAAGTATGTCATCATGTTTTAACTTTACAAAGTTTTTTGATGCATATCCTATTGGTGACTTGGATAATAGGAAGAGTAGCTTGGCTTATGCTTTTTTAAGTGGCTTGAAGGTGGGGCATTGTGGACCCTGGAGTGTCCAACCGACACTTTTGCCAAAAGTTACGAAAAAGGACGTTTGGTTGTGTTTGTTTAAAAATTGTTCCGGGAGAACTAGGGGGAACAATTTTTGAACAAAAATACGCGTTTGATAAACTTGTTCGGGAATAAAAAATAAACAGAAACATGTTTGGTAAATTTGGATAATTTTTTTATTTCTTTTATTTTTTCTATTTTTTCTTATTTTTCCTTTTTTTCTTTTTTCTTTTTCAATTTTTTTTTTTTTCTTCTTTTGGCCGGTCGCCGCCGGCCAAGGACACTTCGCCCGGCGGGGTATCAAAGGCTCGGAGTAGCTCGGCCTCGCCGGAAGCTCACCTGGCGCGAGGTCGGCCTCGCCATGGCTGGGCGAGCTCGAGCTCGCCCGGATCCGGCGAGGCCGACCTCGCCTAGCGGCCGGCAAGCCTCGGCCTCGCCGAGCCGCCAGTCGGCGTCGCTTGGCGGTGGCTCGGCGAGGCCGAGGCTCGCCGCCGGCCGCCGGGCGAGGGTGGCCTCGCCATGGCCGGGCGAGCTCACGGCCGGCGACCGGCCGACGACCGGCCTCGGCCATGAAAGAAGAACAAGAAAATAAAAAGAAAAAAAAAAAAAAAGTGTTCGATTTGTGTAAACAAGAAACAAGTTTTTTTTTGTTTTTTGTTTTTTTTGTTCCAGGAACAAAAGAATAAAAAAGGACAGAAACGCGTTTTCTTTTTTTGTTCGCAGGAACAAAAGAATAAAAAGGAACAAACGCACACAAACGCGTTTGTTCTTTTTGTTCCCAGGAACAAAAAAACAGAATTTTTTTTGTTCTGGGGGAGCGTAAATAAGTGCAACCATGCGGGCCTTAGGGCGTGCATGATACAATTTCTACTTCTCTATTTTCTCGTTTCTTTGTTTCCGGAACAAGTTTGGAACATAAATCCATTTAGTAATCCAATTTGATTTTTCTATTTACATGTGCAATTTTTTTCAATGAAACTAAAATTTTTAACTTCTCAAAGTTAGAAATCAATTTACAAAATGACACCCTTAGGTTCGAGTAAAATTAAGTTCCAATCCGGCCAAAATCTAGCTAAAATGCTAATGCGCAATTTATGATGAAGTAAATGCAAAATGATTGTTTTGCATGCTGACATGGCTAGACAATGCAAAAAAGAAAAATATATAAAAATAATATAAAAATTAATTAATTAATTAAATTTATTTAAAATATTTTAAAATAAAAATACAAATATTACAAAATTTAAAATAAATAAATAAATAAATGAGAGAGGCAAGCTGAGGGTTGAGCCCTCGCCGCCGCCGCCTCTTCCCTACCGCGTGGGAAGGGCCGCCAACAGAGGGGGGAGGGTTAGCCAAGGCTCGGCGACTCAATCGACCCTCCCTCCCTCCGTTGCCGGCCCTTCCGGCGGCGGAGAGAGATGGTGAGGGCTTAGCTCTCAATCACCTCCCTCTTTTTAATTTTTTTTAAATTTATATTTATATTTTTAAATGTTTTAAATATATTTTATTTTATTTTATTTTATTTTATTTTATTTAAATTTTTTTATCATGTTAGCACCAAAACGACACAATTTTTGCATTGTCTAACCACATTAGCGTGCAAAATGATACCATTTTGCACTTACTTCATTGGAAATTACGCACGTTAGCATTTTGGCTAAATTAACACTGATCAATTTTGCTCTGACTTTGGCAGTTAAGTGTCACTTTTATAACTTTTTAGCACTTAAGTGCCCTTTTATGCTAACTTTTGGCACTTTAAGCATTCTTTTGCCATTCAATATATATGTTAATGGGTTCGAACTTGAACTCCTTGATGCTCCCAACAACCTGCGTCAGAGAGAACTGAAAGTAGTTTTTCATGGAATGCTATGAATATGAATCAACATTGCAAATGATAATTGATTGAGCATGAAATGACGGGAAGGCAAGAATTTATTTGGTGCTTCCAAAGCAAACGTGGGAAATCCAGAATGCGAGGAGCAGGAATCTGTTTTGGGATTGCACACAGTATTTTTCTGGAGGAAGTAGAACGAAGATTGGGTGATAAGCACGGCCTTCAAGCCAGGCGGAGCGCGGACGAAAAACAGAACATTTCTGCAAGTCGCAACGGATCAAGACCATAGCATCAATGGCATGCTATCAATAGATCAGAGGGCATTTGGTTATCTATTTTCGAACGTGCGTTATATAGATTCCTAAACATAAAGCTTTGAGTAAATGACCTGGCGGTTTTCTTATATTAATCATTGCTGACATTACTTATAGTAAATGATCATAGCGGGGTGCCTGAAAAAGCGGATCGCTTGAGTCATGCTTTATTTAAGGGGATCGATAACTCTTAACAAGTAGTCCCGACGGCTTTGTCATCTCTTTCCTGTGTTTTCGGGGACGGTTAGTCTACAGAACAAGAAAAACTTTGTTGATCCTCTGATGATTTTTGTATTGATTAGGTAGAGATCACGAGTCATAATTCATAAGGACTTGACCTTTCTTTCTGCAGTGAGACCATGGCGTCAAATCCGTCATTGTCGCGGATGACTGTCGCCCAGATTCTCGTTCCATTCCTATGCGCCACTTTACTCCTCTGTCTCGGTCACGGTACGTCATATTATTTCTCTTGGTTATATTCTCTCGAAGATTTGCAGTGGTTTAATGCCGATGGGTTGTTTCTTTCTGATCAAAATAGCTGAGAAATGTTAACCAAGACAACTTTTTTCAACATATTGTTGGAAAGAAGCAATTTCTTGCCGTTGACTAATTTGATGCACCAACTCAATTGCCCTGGTTGAGTTGGTTAAAGCACATGGAATTGATTCTATCGCATCATTACTCAATCTATGGAATATAAACTATCCTAGAGCTCCATCCCGAACGACCCATTTACTTAAAACTTCTCTGTCAAAGCTTGGCAGCAGCAGCTCCCACATAGTGATGATTCGCAAATTTTTTTCAGGTATGGATGTCAACGCGTCACAGTCTGAACTAAAAATCAAGAGGCCAGATTTTCCTGCTGACTTCTTGTTCGGAGCTGCCTCTTCTGCTGTGCAGGTACATTATCTTTTTATTATCCTAAGATATCTCAGCCTTGTCATTTTCAAATCGCCAGTGCCATGGCCTGTCACCATCCTCTGGCTGTCACAATCCCTTACTGTTATTTCATCCTTCAGCTCAAGTAGCAATGCAGCGTGATTGAATTAATCCGCAACAAGATATCACCAATAGCCGACCCTAATCCTTACGTTGCTTTGATTTGTGCAGGTAGAAGGATCGGCCAGGAAATATGGGAAAGGACCAAGTACCTGGGACACCTTTGCTGAGAGATTCCCTGGTGGATTACACTGCACAAACCCTGTTCAATAGTTTTGTCTTCTGTTATTAAACGACACTCAGTTGTTTCTGACTAAATTTTAGGCAGGCGCCATCGGCACATTGTCATGGATCTAATATAATTGATGGTACCGTTTTGTTAATCAGGAAAGATTGTAGACAAGAGTACCCCAGAAACTGCAGTGGATTCTTATAGACGTTATAAGGTCGGAATTTCATAACATCACTTGAGCACATTTCTGGCCTTTGATATCAGAACTTAAACTACATTTTCTAAGAGGGTCTGGGTGACATATTGGTTTATATGCCATTGCAGGAAGATGTGAAGTTGCTAAAAGAACTTGGCGTGGATGCCTACAGATTCTCTATTTCCTGGACAAGGATTCTGCCTAGTAAGCGTCATCCCTATCATTCAGTAGCAAAATCCACTTTCCGTATAGTTTACCATCCAACATGCTTCCCTGAAACTCATGCTTATGTTATAAAATTTGCAGTTTGTCGGACCTTTTAGCTTTTATTTGACAATTTTTGAACGCAGAACTTCTGTTACTTTGGACCACGCAGGTGGATCCTTGAGCGGTGGAGTGAACCAAGAAGGCATTGATCATTACAACAATCTGATTGATGAATTAATTCAAAATGGTGAGTACTACAATGATACAGATTCTCGGTTACTCTTCTTTTTTTGCTTTTTTTTTTTGTTTTTTTAATCCATATGTAAGATATCATATTGAGCACAGAACCTATGTGGGTACAATATCCACTAAAGGTCGCATTTTCCAAGTCAATCCTACAATTATCCCTAAAGAAAATTTCTGAACCCAAAGAAATATAATGTCCTGAATCACACATGAAAACCTAATAACCCCAGTACCCTTACACGATGTCCCAAAGACTCAAATGTCTCCAAGGATCCAACCAGACTGCTCCAAGACCATAGCCACAGAGTACTTCAACATGGGAGCAACTTCAATAATCTTCCCAAGATGAGCAGGCAGAGATACTCCCCATCTAGAGCAAAGATCCTTATTTTGTGCAGTCAAAACCAAGTTTTAGGCAAGTAAGAGAATAGACGTTTTAGTACAAATAACAAATAGCACTCTTGAGTACTCGATCAACCGAAGGATGAATGCCACTATGGACTGCATCTTGTCTCTCCCTCCAAAGGTGATAGATTGCTTCAGTCCGTGCCCATTTCAGAAATATCTTGCTCAGAGCTTTCTCCTTAGCAGTTTTCCGCATCCAAGAAAGTTCAACATTCCTGTTGCCAAGTTAATACTGTTCTTTCCGACCAAAAAAAACTTAATATTGTTCTAATTGTACTTTGATAGCTATCTGTTTCTCTAGTTGTAAGCATTTCTCTAAGAGTTAGATGACATAGTGATATAGTAGTACTGTCCTCCTTCAGTACTCACCTGCGAAGGAGAAATTCCATACACCAACCGCTAACCGAGATCTGACCTTTTCCTGTTATTTAATGTAGGCATTGAGCCACTTGTAACAATTTTTCACTTCGATCCACCACAAGTGCTGCAAGACAAATATGGAGGGCCCTTGAGTCGGAAATTTGTGTGAGCAGCATCACAAGCTCTTTTCCCATATTGATGTCATGTGATGTATCTTCTTTTAGATATATTAAACGTGATTGTAATCACTCAACAATTCTTCTCTATTTTTTGCAGGGACGATTTTAAGGATTATGCTGAAATTTGTTTCAAAACATATGGAGATAGGGTTAAAAAGTGGATCACAGTGAACGAGCCTCTGATCATGGCCCAAGTTGGTTATGATTATGGAGCTGCGCCGCCTGGGAGGTGCTCCGTACCAGCTCATACATGCCCAGCTGGTAATTCATCCACTGAGCCTTACGTTGTGGGTCACAACCTGATACTTGCTCATGCTGCTGCTGCCAGGCTCTACAGGGATAAGTTCCAAGTGAGCCATATACTTCACCCTTATTCCGATTGTTTTACCAATTATCACATCTGTATTATCTGCTCTAGTTTCTGGTATCTTTAAAATTACCATACCTTCAAAATTTGTTCCTAGGCCAATCAAGGTGGAGAAGTTGGTATAGCCCTTGTAG
Source organism: Eucalyptus leucophloia subsp. euroa (assembly GCA_017140325.1). Taxonomy (NCBI): domain Eukaryota; kingdom Viridiplantae; phylum Streptophyta; class Magnoliopsida; order Myrtales; family Myrtaceae; genus Eucalyptus; species Eucalyptus leucophloia. The sequence continues at coordinate 819,863 of CM029469.1, read as the reverse complement.
CTCTGTATTTTGAGCCCTATTCAGAATCAGCAAAAGATAAAGAAGCCGCTGATAGAGCTTTGGACTTCACCTCAGGATGGTAAGTAAAATTGCTCGAATCCTACATGAAGAAAATAAAGGAAAAATGATACATATGTTCGCATGATAAAATTGTGATATTACTTAATTATAACTTTGTTACTTATTTTTCATCTCCAAAAGATTGTCCCTCAGGTTAAAATGAACGAATTTTATGCTGCTTGATTTTAGACTATGTCAGGAAAAGTGATAACATAGTTTGCTTAATTCTGCTTCCGTATTTTAAGATGGTATCTCTCTTGGATACTCTCTTCATTTGATCACATCATGTAACCAAAATCTTCACATTTCACTTCAATGTTCCTCCCGTCTCCCTCCCTATCTTTCAACCACTCAAAAACATTGCCTCGTGACAGGTTCATGGAGCCACTAGTTTATGGATCATATCCAGCTTCCATGAGAAGTATAGTAAAAGAGAGATTACCCACTTTTACCGACGCAGATAAAGAGCTGGTCAAGGGATCGTTCGATTTTATTGGCTTCAACTACTACACAACCAGATATGCCAAAGCAGTAACTGTAGATCCAACTGCACCACCAACCAGCTTCAGTCTTGACTTGCACGCAGACATCCGAGGTATATATTTGATAATATCTTATCCCAGAATGACCTATGAAGAAACTGAAAACAACATCTGAGACGTGCTCTCTTTGGTTGTTGCAGCTGATAAAGATGGAGTTCTGATTGGCAAAAAGGTATGAGATCACTGAAGCAAGGAAGGCAGAAGTTTTAGTTTTAGTTTTAGTTTTTGTAAGAAGAAAATTCTCATTGTAGGTGTTGCTCGTGTACATTTTTTTCACATTGCAGGCTGAAGGAAGCAGCTTTATCTATATATATCCAAGGGGGATACGACAGTTTCTGGAGCACATAAAGCAGAAGTACAAAAGCCCTAAAATCTACATCACTGAGAATGGTCTGAATCCTAAAGGATTTTATTCGTCCCTATAGAATAAGACGCTCTTTCCTAAGTGACTTGTCTTGATTGACAGGAGTCACCGAAGGAAAAGTTGATGCCAGGCCTATTGAGGAAGCACTGAAGGATCAACACCGCATCAAGTTTGTCCTGCAACATTTGCATCAGATCAAGCAAGCAATGAAGTAAGCAGTTTGAGCCAAAAACATTTATTTTAGGCATCATCACATATAGCAATGAGGATTTGGTTCTAACTATACTTACTTCAGAAAAGGGAGGGGGGGGGGGTGGATATTTTAGCTTATTTTTAGCAAATAGAGAACTTCAGGCACACAATTGAAAAGTGAACAGTTAAAAGGAATTTCTATTAGATACCAGATAGGCAATCCACTGAACTTAACTCATTTACTTCCTGATACCTTCCTTCCTTACGTCATGCAGGAAAGGAGTAAATGTGAAGGGATATTTTTACTGGTCTCAGTTCGACAGCTTTGAGTTTGGAGATGGCTATACTTCAAGATTCGGGCTGTACTACATCGATTACAAGAACAACTTCAAGCGCATACCGAAACTGTCAGCAGAGTGGCTCCCCGCATTTCTTAAAGGCAAAGAAGAAACAGTGGACCCATCATAGTCTTCTGGTTAATCGATCATTGAGTATGCAGTTACCTCTTATCTGGTCCACTTGTAAAAAAATTTCTTGGTATGTCGGACAAATGCTATTTACTTCCAAGTAACCACATATGAGAAGAGTTGCATTTGCAGACGACGTACTGTTGGTCTCGTCAGAGAGGAAATGTGGCATAAGTTAGAAGAAGAATTCCGCCGGAGGACTCTCATCGGAGGGACGCGCCCTCTCATCGAAATACATCCTTCTGTCGTGCTCACACTCGCTCATGCGCTTGGGAACCAATATCACTAACTATTCCACAATTGAAGCCCTCCTGATCTCATCACAAAATCTGTTTTCCGTATTCAAATAACAGCAAACGTCAGCGGAAGTGCTAATAGTGACATACACTATGGAACATATAATAGGTCTAGTCGGCTACGGTTAAATAAATGCAGTTCGCTCACGGCCTAAATTTGTATACAAGCACTCATCCTAGTATCACCTTAGCACGCTTAACGATTTAATTTCACCTATATAATTAAGAGACCCTTTTCTATCTGTTTGTTGCGTCCGGTTCATTTCTACTTGGTTTGCCATCTTAGAAGCATACCGAGAGCAATAGTTCTTGCGATTGTTCCGTACCCTGGTCGGATCCGGTCACCGCAGAATGGAAACGAAATTCACATAAAAGATAACATTGTTATGTAACACGGAAGATGACACGAACCCAATTCGATCCGATTGATGACTTTCACAGGAATAAAATTATTGCGTTCGCTCTGTACGAGAAAGCCTCACGCGATCCCACGGGAAAGCCGCTTTTGAGCTCTTGAGCAGCTCCATGTTATAATAGCAGAACACGGGTCCATCTTCTTCACATTCATCGACGGATATCAGACGCGAGAGGAAGAGCCGATGGGCAAGGAAGGCAGCAGCGTCGTCTCCGATTTCGTCGCCTTCCTCAACGCCTCCCCCACTGCCTTTCACGCTGTTGGTAACTCTCTCTCTCTCTCTCTCTCTCTCTCTCTCTCTCTGGGTTCCTCTCTTAGATCCGATCTCGTTCGTAAAAAGAAGCGACCCGATTGAAAAGTGGGTGGAAAGTTCACATCTTTCGATTGAAAGAAACGATTTTGCCGACTACCCATTCGTGGGTAGGTCGGTGGCTCGTTCGGACTGCTGTCTAATGGTGATTTTGATCGATTTCTTTCTCTCTCTCTCTCTCTCTCTCTCTCTCTCTCTCTCTCTTGCTGTAGATGAGTCGAAGAGGCTGCTGCGGGATGCGGGTTATGAGCAGGTTTCGGAGAGAGAAGATTGGAACTTGGAAGCAGGAAAGAAATACTTCTTCACTAGGAATCACTCTACCATTGTGGCTTTCGCCGTTGGTAAAAAGTATGCTTCGTTTTCGGAATAACCTTTCCTTGATTTTCTTGGACTACTCTTGGTTGTTTTCAATCGATGTCTTATTGGGTCTTATTCGAATGATTGGCTAGATATGTTGCCGGAAACGGGTTCCATATAGTCGGCGCTCACACTGACAGTCCTTGCTTGAAACTGAAGCCTGTCACCAAGGTAATCAACTTGATGCTATCTGAGTTTTCATTTGCTCAATGCCTCAAAATATGAACCCCATATGATTCCACGAAAAGGGTGACATGAGACTTAGTTTGGGAGAATGGCGGCTTCTTCAGGTGAGCAAAGGTGGGTGTCTGCAAGTAGGTGTGCAAACTTACGGAGGTGGGCTGTGGCATACTTGGTTTGATCGGGACTTGACTATTGCGGGACGTGTCATGATACGAGAAGAGAATGATGGTTCTGCTTCATATTCACATCGACTTGTCAGATTAGAGGAGCCAATAATGCGGATTCCAACCTTAGCAATCCACTTGGATAGGTCTTTGCTTTATTTTATCTGTTGTTCTAATGTTATGCGGTGTGGTAACATGTTTCTTATGCTATACCCTGTATGTGCCTTGGCATCTGACTCATCTTTGGACAGAGGTGTAAATGATGGATTTAAAGTGAACACGCAGACTCATCTTATTCCGGTGTTGGCAACATCTATTACGGTAATCTCAGAACACTTCCTTTTTTTTTATTTTGTATTTTTGTATTTAACTAAATGTTTCCAACCGTATGGTGCTCAGAGATGTTGTTTGAATAAATTGTTAAGGTAAAATGCAAATCAGTCAAGATTAAGCACTCAGCTCAGAAATATCATTCCCATTTCATCAAGGTTTTATATAGATGCTAAATCTATGAAAATGACATAACTCGTTCTATTGAATCTATGTGAGAGTTCTATTTTACCAGTGCTTAGTCAATCATGGTTGGAGATGATTCTTGTTGATAGTTTACCTTGACAGTTCTCCTTCTCAGTCTTTTAGAAAATTGGACATACTGCTGCCTGTTTGTAACATTGTGACTATGAGCTCTAGAAGTTCTTTTCATGAGAACTATCCTTACTTCTTACTCTAATTTTACTTCTGACACGATCTTAGCTTGCTTTCTATTTAAATGCTCTTTTTTACTATTTTATCTTTAAGCCACTTCCATAACCACATTCAGTAGCTATATGGCTAAACTTGGTTTTATATATTCCCTAGCTCAATTGAGATTTAGTTTCTTGACAGCCTTGATTCCATATACCTGTACATGGATTCATCATATTATCTTCTCATGAAAGAATCTAAGGGTCTGTTTGTTTAGCAGAAATATGAGTGATTTGGAAAACATTTTCTAAAAAATGATCCGCTTGTATTGCTTACAAAAATGAATTAATGAAAAGTACTTTCACTGGCTGCAAAAATGTTTAGACATAAGTTGTTGTCAATAGTAAAAACAGTTTTCATTGACTAATTATTTCGAGCGATACAGGCTATCATTTTTTTGGAAAATGTTTTCCAAATTGTTCATTTTCTGTGAAATAAACGGAGCCTAAGTCAATCAACTACTATTTGAAGAGTCAGCATTAACTCACGTCCCCGTGGGGATAATTGAAATCCTAATTGAATATCCTCTATGCTTGAGCTTGACAATATACAGGCAGCTTATTTCTTGCAGGAAACTTCTTACTCTTTTTTTCCCCAATAGATAAAAGGTCCAACAATAGGGCATCAAGGGGGTGCAAACTTTATACAAAAAGAGCCAAAAAACTAAAGCCATGTACAAAACAGCTCTCAAAACCAAAAGGGAGCTAAGACAAGATAAATCATTGATTTAAGGCATTTAACAGGAAACTTTTGAGTTACTTCATCTACAAACTTATTGTCAACAAGGCAATAAACTGATGCTTCCTAAGTTTAGCTCGATTACGCATTGGAGTATGGGCATCTCACTTAAATTTTACTTTTATCTTGCTTCGATTATTTAGTGAATCCTTTTGCAGGCTGAGATGAACAAACCAGCTGCTGAAAATGGTCCTGAAGATGTAGGCATCGTTGGTAAACCAAAGCATCACCCACTTCTGCTTCAGGTAACTGACTCCCAAAATTTGTGCTTTCCTAAGTGTTTGTTAATCCTTTCGAATGGAAGTTGGAATCTGTCAAGGGATGGGTCAGTTCCTGTTCAGTTTGGTTTGTTTCCTTTCAATAAGGTTCATACAATGGGTCGTTTGGTCACAGTTTGTTCTACCCTAACCTAATTGCATCCATTTTTGTGTTTAACAAATGAGCATCCTCTTATGTATGCATGGATTCCATGTATAAATATACTTCATAAGGAACATAAATAGAAATTTAATGCATTAATTGTAATGGTTCCTAAAATAACTTCAAAAGAATCAAAACTCGTTTACCTGACACACCATACCACTGGATTAGGAATTTGAGACATGGCAGAAGGGATATGTCCGTTTTAGGTTAAAATCCAATTTGTTGACTTCTGAGGCACTAAGCAAAACACAGAGATTAGGCTTCTTACCATATTACCAATGGTGGTGAATTTCACTTATAGACATATGAGAAAGAGGGACTTCGAGACCAATTTGTATGATCTTTTAAGATTATTTTGTTAATATCTCAAATTTTGATATTTCTCTTTCAATCAATTTAGAGTTGAAGAGAAATATTGCCGTTCTGGCATTAAGTGAATTTTTGAAGGAAATCACTAAGTTCGTATTTCAATTATGTAAACTCTTTTTACAATCTAACTAGATCTGATTATGTTTAATTATGTTGCTAAATTACTACTTTTATTGATTCAACATTTCAACACAGGTGATGTTACAAAATCACACGATTATGATGAGATATTGCTCATATCTTGGGTAAAAAGATCTAAAGTTGAATGATGAAGATTCAATTTGCACGACCTCTTTATTATATTCTGTTAATATCTCAGATTTTAAATTTCCTTTTGTCACGAATTTTAGATTTTAAAAGAAACTTCGGTAATGGGAGTAAGTAAATTTTAGGATGAAATCACTAATATAATCCAACTAATTCTGGTTATGTCTAAGTTATCTTGCCCAGTTACATACTTCTATTGATTCAATAATTCAACGCAGGTCACATTGTAAAATCATGTGATTACCTTGGGATATATTGCTCATATCGTGGGTAAAAAGATCTAAAGTTGAATGATTTCATGTGATTCAAGATTTCTATAAAGAGGATAAAAAAGTTAACTCGATCTATCGGGTGACCCATCCAACTCAGACATTTAAGCCAGGTTGGGTTGATCCAGATATCGGTGAGTCGAAAGAACATTCAACCATACCCTAATTTTTCGAGAGAAATTTTGGGTTTGAAATTCAGGTTCATTTTGCCAGGTCTAGGTGGGATAGCGTGTGTTTTCTGGGCTAGCTGAATAGTATATTGCATCAATTTACATGTTTAGCTGAAAATGGTTAAGCTCTACTGATTTTTTGTATGGACTCTGTTATATAGTACAACTGTATCAAAATCCAGCACTTCGTGTAAAAAACTGTAAATCTGCTAGATAAAAACACGGACAGTGTAAAGTATCCATGCCCTGAGCAATGGATATATTGCTCCTGTAGATGTTAAGGTACTTCACAATTTGTTGGGGGTGACCACCAAATTGAGTTTTACTTCAGAATTTTTAGGGTGACTGCTAAATTCAAGTTTTGAGTTTATACAGTATGGATGTTTGAAATTTTTTCTTCTCCCTAACTGTCCTCCTTTTACTTGTAGATGTTGGCAAACCAAATTGGTTGTGCACCCGGTGAAATTTGTGATTTTGAATTACAAGCATGTGACACTCAACCTAGTGTGGTAGCTGGTGCTCTGAAGGAGTTTGTTTTTTCAGGAAGACTTGACAATCTGTGCATGTCATTTTGCTCTCTAAAGGTATGCACTTGTTATTATCATAGTAATTGCAGAAGATGTGAAGAGAGCCGCAGAGGTTCTTCTCTTTCTTCTATTGATAATATTAAGTTTCCTTCATAAAATGTGCATTGTTTCTCTAACAGCCATAAGTAGAGAGTCTGGATTTTTGCTTTATCATTGTGCATAAAGTGAAGGTTCGTTGTATGTTCCTATTTCTCCTGTGCTCTTTTAAATGCCAGGGGAAGATTTCTGTATCTATCGGATCAAATGAAGGAAACATATTGGTTGTGAAGCCTCTGTTACGATACTAGAACACTATCCAGTAGACATGAGAGGGAAAAATAATCCTCTTCTTAGGTTTTGCTGACATGACCTCAATGATTTTCTTGGTGATTAGATCTGTCCTCTTGTCTAAGTATCAGAGTCAGGTGACTGGAGATCTTTGGCTTTGAGCATCCATGTTCCTTTTACATTTCAAAATAATGACCTCAGATCTTTGTGAAGTAACATCAAAGTTAAATGATGTTGGAAACAATGTTAATTGAAATTTAAAAATGCAAGTGATGAGCAGCATCTTGCTTGATGGACTCAGGCTTTTTCCTGGGTTTGGAGAACAAAATACTGTGACTGCTTTGGTATTGTGAGAGATAGCTCCATTGTCATACTTCTTGTCAACTATAAGTACTAATGTCACCACTTGTGCCTTTACTTTTTCTTTTGATAGGCATTGATAGATGCCACTTCTTCTGAAAGCAGCCTAGACGATGAGACTGGTGTTAGAATGGTGGCATTGTTTGATCACGAAGAGGTTGGATCTAGTTCAGCCCAGGGAGCTGGATCTCCTGCCATGTTTGATGCCTTGTCACGAATCACCAGCTGCTTTGGTTCGGACTCCAATGTATCACACTCTTCCATCCCACTTTTGGCAATTTCCTTAAGTTGTCTTTCTGGTTGCATGGATGGTTTTTTGCATTATTTTGTAATTTGTTGTTAAAAGGGGATGCTTGTGCTGACTAGTGACATCATCGTTGATCATTGTGAATTCTCTTGTTTCTCCACAGCTGATTCAGAAGGCGATACAGAGGAGTTTTCTTGTATCTGCAGACATGGCTCATGCTCTTCATCCGAATTATATGGTAATACTGTTCTCAGAGCTCTGGAACTCATAGATTTAGTCTCTTGTACTCCCCTCACTTATAGTTATCTTCTCAGGAAAAACATGAAGAAAATCATCAGCCTAAGATGCATGGAGGACTTGTCATTAAGCACAATGCCAATCAGCGTTATGCAACCAATGCTGTGACATCCTTTGTTTTCCGGGAGATAGCACAGAAGCACGACCTTCCTATCCAGGCTAGTCTCTCGCTGAGCTGGAAAGAAATTCCTCTTTTAGTTGTTACTTTTCCTATCGTTTAATTGGTGACTAGATTTTCTTTGAATTTTTTTTTTTTTTTTTGGGCGCGCAGGATTTTGTAGTGCGCAATGACATGCCTTGCGGGTCAACCATAGGACCCATTTTAGCAAGTGGCGTGGGGATTCGCACTGTTGATGTCGGTGCTCCGCAGTTGTCGATGCACAGCATCAGAGAGATGTGCGCAGTTGATGATGTTAACCATTCATATGAGCATTTCAAGGCCTATTTCCGGGAGTTCTCTTATCTGGACGCTAAGATCGCCGTCGACATGTAATTATCAGGGTCTGTGCTTTGGAGTTCCCTGTTCTCAACTCCTCCAACAGATAAAGGGGAAGCTTTCAGCACACGTGCTGCTACAAATAACAGATATCTTGTCTTCTCTGGACCATTTGAAAATCTTAAAGGCCCTTTGGATACTATGATATCCCTTTGGATACTATGATATCATGGGAGGTTGTCGATCGTTCTGTATACCTAGGATGACTGGAATGCTCGCACTGTTTGCACCATCAGCTGATATTTGCTCTTCTGACTAACTTATAGTCATTTACCCTATTTCTCTCCACCACTATCGATCTTCAAATTTTCAGGATTACTGTGACATTTGGCTCATTTCAAATAGATAGGGGCGTCAACGAAACCGATAGGCTTAAAAACCCAAATCTAACAGGAAATTTTGGTTTGTTTTCCAAGTACGGTTGCGCCAATTGCAACGATGTTTATTCTTTGCCATTTCAGTCTGGCAATGACTTGACTTCAGATGTCGCGATCACTTCAGCTTCCGAAGCATTGTTTGTATCTCTCTTTACTCGGTTTTAGGACATCTCATAGGCCCATGGATTTAACTTTGTCTAGTTGTTTCTACCGCTTGTTTGTTCTCCCTTGAGTCGTTAGTAACTAGTGCAGTTACTTGACATTTCTTTTTCTTCCTGGTCCCTGAAAAATGACAGCTGCCACGGCGCACAAGCAAGATGCAAAAGGGAGAGAGAAAGGGGCAAAAACCCACAAAACAAAACTAACTACTTCAAGTTGTTGACTCAATGTACTCAAGTGATTCAATCCTCGTAGCAGATTGCTTCTGCATTAGCTTGTTATGAATAAGAACCCAATTGCCTATCTAGCAGAGGACAAAGAAAAAAGACCCCAAGGTGACTAATTACAGCCTACTTACATTCTAGCAATCATCAGTGAAAATTCACCATGTAACGAATTATATGAGTTATCAGTACAGGACCTTTTTCCCTCGATGCCTGTGTTATTAGGATGATCACGTCGATTAGTGAGCTTCAGATTTGCTTCAGCTTAAACATCAGTAGCCAAATGAACAAAAAGAACGCCGTAATAGCATGTCCACAACACGTGCCAGAAAGTGCTCGAACATGCAGTAAACAACTGATGTAATCAGCCAATTAAATGCTGTAAAAGCATGCCCACAACACATGCCAGTAGAATTGTTCAATTTCTGTTTGTAACTTTATTCTTGACCACTGAACTAAACTAACCCTCAAAAAAGTATGGATAGCAGCCGGAAATCAAATTTGACGCATGATGAAAGAGGGGGGATTGGGAAGGGAAAGGGGGGTATTCAGCTCAATCAAAGGTACTTTGGAGTTTGATAATGCAAAATCCTAGAATTAAATTATTCTGCAGGGAACATTTCTCATGATGAAAGCACAGTCTGGACCTCTGCTGTGACTTCCTTGGGAGGTTTCTCAGCATGAAGATCTGCAACCATTCCCTTTTTGGAGTAATAATCAATCACCTGCAAAGACATGGTAATTACGTCAAACTTGGGGCATAAGAAACTTCAAAAGTAAATGTTGGCATCAATAAATTCAACTGCATATCAAGAAAACTTTTGAGATCCAAAACATCTATCTAGACAAATATCAGCAGGCATCTACAAGAGGAACTACACAACTGGAAATGAATCATTGGCTCCCTATCTAAACAGCTTGACATTCAAATTAATCGAACTGAAAAAACCCAGACAGCACGTTACCGGCTCAGTTTGCCTGTGGAATGACTCCAGTCTTGATTTCAGAACAGCTGCCGTGTCATCCTTTCGCTGAATCAAAGGTTCCCCAGTGACCTACAAAAAATAGAGTAGCGACACTTAGTAATGCCCAAAAGTTTACCCAGCTACAATACGTACATTGTCTGAGCAATAGTCCTGAGGTCTAAGTATATGCTTTAATTAAGAGACCACCGGAGGCAAGAAGCTTACATCATCAATCCCAGGAACCTTGGGAGGTGCGTACTTTGTGTGGTAGGTTCTGCCACTGGAAGGGTGTATCCAGCGACCAGTAATCCTCTCCTCCAATATTGCATCATTAATAGCAAAGTTGAGCACCTTATCGACTTTAGCACCCTGCTTTTCCAGCATTTCATCAAGCTGTTGCCAGAAAGATAGAACAATGGGTTAGAAGAATCAGCTCAGCATTTCATATCTCAAATCTATACTGCATTTAGTGTGTTTTTGTGTGCATCTGCAGGAAACATGAAACAGAAAATAAAGCAAAGACGAGTTTAAAGCACCTTCTGAGCTTGGACCACAGTCCTTGGGAAGCCATCAAGAATAAAGCCCTTCTGGCACGAAGGCTTTTTCATTGCTTCATCGATAATGCCAACAACCAAGTCATCAGAAACAAGCTCACCCTAGTAAGAAGTTACAGGCGACCTCATCAAGAATCATTCGCGAGTAAAGGAAGCATAAGCAAATTAAGTTGTGGATAGATAACAGGACAAAACAGAGAGAATTAAACCTTGTCCATAGCTTCTTTAGCTTTAACTCCAAGAGGGGTTTTTGCAGCAACAGCGGCTCTTAACATATCACCAGTGGCCAAGTGGCACAAGCAGTATTCATCCTTAATAATGGGCGATTGAGTACCTTTCCCCGATCCAGGTGGGCCTGCAATAGTCAAGATCATTAAAAATCAATCTTAGCCGCCTAAGACAGCTCATCAAACATTAAAAATCCTTCTAAAACAAAAGCCCATGGAGTTCCGCAATAAAGGACTGTGCAATTACACATAATTAGTCTTAGATAAGGAAAATGTCGCAAATAGCAATGTATACAAATCTTCCAACAACCGCTGCATGGTACAAGCATGTTCATGCTGCCATGGGCCATGGCACTAGCCCCATATTCCACGACACCTAACAAGCGTCCAAGATGAAACAAAGCAGCAGCGAGCAGGAAATACAAAAGGCTTACAGAGAACTAATGTCAAACATATTCAACATCCCGGCATACCCACCCAATCATTCATCAAATCCCAACAAGAAAGTACCACAAACCCTCCCATTCAGTAGCTCCTAGAACACAATGCGCGTGGCCTAAGTCAACTCCAAACATATTTTCCGACAGCACAAAGCGCACGTTTTTCCGATTCGATACCGCACCAGGCAACCTCCGAGCTACCCGATTACTCTCTACCCAACAGAGGCAACACCATAAGCCAGGCGCACGCGAGAAAAAGCCGGTGAATTTCAGCCTCCCTAAGCGTTTCGCCATGAATTCGACCCTGTCGAGTCGCGAATCTAAGGGGAGGACGTCGAATCGATAAAACCGAGCCAAACCCAAAGCAGGACGGCACAAAATTCGACATGGGTAATCCAGATCCGGCCAGATTCTAGGCAAAGGGGGAGACTTTTTCTTACCAATGAGGATGAGGCGCTTGTCGGGCTTGGAGCTGCACTTCATGCGGCGTAGGAGCTCCGTCATGAGATCGAGGGACGGCACATCTTCCAAGTTCGCCATTTCAACACCCCCCGCTTGTAGAGAGAGAGAGAGAGAGAGAGAGAGAGAGAGAGAGTATGCTGCAAAGATGGTCTTCTCTTCTCCGCTGTCAGAAGAAGAAGAAGGAGAAGGAGAAGGTAGAAGAGAGAGAAGGGGAAGGACAGACCACCAAACCTGGTTGGGCTCTTCGGACCTTCCGATGCTTCCCTTCAATCTTAATTCAAAGACCAAAAACCCCAACTTCGCCACCAACCCCCCCAAACTGCCTACTTTTTTATATAACGTTCTTCTTGTCCCGTCTCCCCCTTTTCTTTTGGCGTTCCTAATTTCCTCAAAAAAAAAAAAAAAAAAAAGCCTTCGAATTTTAAGTCCAATCCTAATTTTGTCCCGAATCTTTTCTTATTTAGAAGTAAGTCCCAAATTTTAAGTCTAATCCCCCAATTTTTTCTTGGTCTAAAAAAATCATATAATTTTATATTCAGTCCCCAATCTACCTTGAGCTTTCTTTTTATTTAAGAGAACAATCATCAATTTTTCATTCTAATCTCAAATCTACTTTTGTTAGCCTATTATCCAAAAATTTGTTGTTAGTTGCTCCTAATTTTCTTATCCTAAAATGGTTTCATTTTGAAGATAATTTTTCATGTTAATGTCAAGTTGGGACTAAACAATAATGTATATTTGAGAATGGATTGAAAATTAGTGATTTATTTAGATAAAATAACATTTGGGGTAGATTTGAGACTAGATCTAAAGATTGGAGTTTTTGTTGAGAGTTCAAGATAGAATGGAGACTAGACCTAATACTGGTTTTTAAAAAAGAAAAATGGAAATGAAAATGAGGCCCTTCATTTCTCTTTTTTCTTTTCCTGTTTGTTTTTAAAAAAATGAAAATATAAATTGTGAGTATGGGCTGGGCTCCTGTAGAAACACCAGGTCGGGCTGGGCTGGGCTCCCGTAGAAACACCAGGTCGGGCTTCCTTGGACAATCGGGCCGATCCGGATGAAGGCTGACGGGCCGAAAAGCAAGCCCAAACGCACAGATGATCGGCGGGGCCCATCTTGGGGAAACCGAATGAAGGACAACCTCTTTTGAAGGATTTTTATTTTATTTTATTTTATGCTTTGATTCGGTTTACGAAATCTGTTTTTACTTGGACCGATTTACACAACTGGTGCATTAATAATTAATCTTTTTTAACATATCGACAAGAATAAATGAAGGACATATAGTAGGATTATATGCCGTCTATGATTCCAGAAACACAAGTTCAACTTACAAATCATTGATTTTCTCCAAATGAGTGAAATTTCTTATTCCACAGCCATGTCTTTTCTAACTTTTTATCCCAAAGGGAAAAAGGAGAAGCTTTTGGTAACTTTGGAGGATAAGGATCCCTCCACTTTCGTGGAGAAAGATGGCCCCCAAAGAATGAATGGATAAAGAGGCCTGTGCACATTGCACATGAGGGTGGGGCATGCTCCATTTCAACTAGCTATACTATATGTGCCCAAAACACTACTCGCCAATACACTTCCTCTTTCCCATCACGCCCCACTTTTGGATTTTCTCTTGGTCAGAAGAAGAATTCATCAATTTCAATGCTCTCTACTATCATGTACCACATATTATACCCATCAAACTTAATGAAATTTCAGAATTTGTTTGGTTAGATTCATAATATGTTCTACAATAATATGAATTGGATTTTATCCTTAACTCCATAGTGTATACTCATAAAAAAAAATATATATATATATAGGGGGCAGAAAGAGAGAGAATCTGCATTTCTTGAAAGTCTGATGGCAGCATTTCTCTTTCCTCCTCCTTTTGGTGGTGTCATAGGATTGCGGTCTGATGGCAGCATCTCTCTTTCCTCCTCCTTTTGGTGGTGTCATAGGATGGCGGTGCCCATGTTTTGTTATCTGAGATGGAGCGAGCGATGCTGAGAAAAAGAGTATATGGTCGTGCAATGCAAATCCAAGTTACTAAACTACACATTGCAAGCGCAAAGTGCCTGTGAGAATCTGCTGTCGGGGCTCTTTTTTTATGTATATTATCTGGAGTTGGAGACAACCTGTCTCATCGGGGCAAGTTGCAAAAGAGAGTGCCTTTCTTCCTGGACAGGGACTGGGCTGATGCAAGGCAGGGATGGGACCGAGACCCAGCGCCCGTCAAGAAGTAAATGAGCACGTGGACCAGTCATAAACTCATAACCCACTCTCCAATCCAAGGGCTGCTACTGTTGCAACTGATATTGACGTACATCCGAATACAACGCTCGTCTGTTTAGATTCAAGACATCAATGTCTGACGATTCTTTGGAGTACTGAAACTTTTTCCCTGCACTTCCCACTTTTCTAAATGTGACGCCCATGGAGCTGATAGACCATTTGATAGTGCCACCAGCTTCCAGGTAAAGTCTTCGATGCCCTGTTTCAGGCTCAAAATTCGAAAATAAAATGGTTTGTTTTCGCTACTGTCTGAGACATTCTTGGCCAAAACAAGAAAAGCGGATATTTTTACATGTTTTCTTTACTGACCGCAGTTATCTATGTCCTTTTCATTTCCTTAAATATTATGAGCCAGCTACAGCGGTCTTTCTGCTGACACTCCAGAGTTTTAAGAAGCATTCTCTCTTTGACGTTGTCCACCCTTTCTCCGGAAGCTATTCGTGTATTGCTCGCTGGTTCACAGAGCCGGTGAGACTTCTTCGTCTTTGTGCTGCATCGTTTTCATCGTCATTATGAGCGAGGGAGCCACGACCAGTGCCTCTTTCTCCATTGTACGAGACAGACAGGCAGTCCAACGGGGTAGCTCTTAATGCATTAACTCCATCATATCCCCACCACGGACTGACAGAGTGAGGATTCCAGGATTTCATATTTTTCCTACTTCTTGCTTCTTGTTTCTTCCTTTTGAGAAATATTCTGCGCATTTTGCTTGAACTGAACCCACCAAGTTCATGCTGGTCCATGTTTGGCGCTGATGGGTAAGCAAACACTACTCGTCGCTTTGGTGGCTTTTGTTTTGCTATGTTAGCTTCTTTGGCTTTGGAATCTTGTTCAGTGAAGTGGGTTGTGGACATTACTTCCCTTAGAAAGGAGAGATCTTTCATGGGTTTTCGCAACTACTTGTCCTCGTTCTGCTTCGCTTTCGCATGGAGCATGCTTATTGTACACACACACCAACTCCAGTCGTCGCAGACCCAAGTGCTGCTTCAGCTTAGAAAGCAGTTAGAGTATCCACCGCAGCTAGAGATTTGGAACGTTCATGGAGTGGATTTTTGCTCGCTCCCTCCTTCCCCAACTGTTAACATCACGTGCGAGAACAACTTCGTAACCGAGCTCAAGTTAGCCGGCGATAAGGTGCTCAAAGGGGGTTACTTTGAAGGGTTTTCAGTACCGAATAAGAGCTTGTCGCAGAACTTCTCCATGGATTCTTTTGTGAGCACTCTAGCAAGATTGACCAGCCTCAAAGTTGTTCATTTGGTGTCTTTGGGCATGTGGGGTCCTCTTCCTGACAAAATTCATCGTTTGTCTTCGCTTGAACATCTGGATTTTAGCTCCAATTTTCTCTACGGTTCGGTTCCTCCAAGGATTTCAGCTATGGTGAGGCTTCAAACTCTGGTGCTGGATGATAATTTCTTTAATGGCACTGTGCCCAATTGGTTTGATGCACTGCAAAATTTGACAGTTTTGAGCTTGAGGAACAACCGGCTGAGAGGTGAATTCCCATCTTCTGTGAACAGTGTCAACACTCTGAGTGAAGTTATTCTGTCTGGGAACAAAATAGATGGGAAATTGCCGGACCTTAGTGGATTGAGAAATCTACATGTTCTGAATTTAAGTGGAAACAAGCTTAGTTCTAGCTTGCCTGCATTGCCAAAAGAACTGGTCATGGCCTTCCTCAATAAGAACTCCTTTTCTGGCCAAGTGCCAGAGGAATATAGCCAATTGAATCACCTTCAATATCTTGATGTTTCTTACAACACTCTAACAGGAGTGCCTCCAAGTGGACTCTTCTCTCTGCCGAACATCAGTTATCTGAGTTTTGCATCGAATATGTTGAGCGGGTCGCTTCCGCATGATGTGGACTGCAGCAGTAAGCTGGGTTTTGTTGATTTATCCAACAATAGATTGAGAGGCAGCTTGCCTACTTGTCTAAATTCCAAATTAGGTGATCTAATTGTTCATTCTGGTGGGAATTGCTTATCTGTTAACTCACAGCATCAGCATGCACAATCTTATTGCTTGGAAATTCGTGAGGCAAAAAAATCTGGCTCTGGAGGGAAAAATTTGGGAGTAACGGTGGGTGTGATTGGAGGAGGTGTGGTAGCTTTGGTGGTTCTGGCTTCTGCCTTTCTGATTCTAGTCAAAAGATACTGTTCTAGAGGAATGTCGGAGCAGCATTTGCTACACAAACCAGGTCTAGATAACTCAGATGCTATATTCTCATCTGAGATCTTGACGAGCACAAGTAAGTTGTTCACTGTTCAACTGAGAGAGTACTAAATGTTTGTGTGATCGTTTTCTTGCAAATATTACAAAGAAATTCCTTGTTTGGAAGTGAGAACACCACAGATATAACCCTTTTAAGTCTTTAAATATGCAAAGCTCTAACTGCCTCTTTTTGCTCTGCTGCTTAGGGTTCATATCTGAAGCTGCAAAGATCAATGCGCAAAGTCTCCCACCATGTCGCTCATTCTCTTTTGAGGAGCTGAAAGTAGCTTCAAACAACTTCAATGAAACTTCTCTTTTGGGTGAAGGTTCTTATGGGAAGGTAAATTCCCTCATGTTTATCCTCCTGCCTCTCAATAATGTAAAGATAGGTCAGAATCTCTTGATTGTACTTTGACTGGGTACTTTATATAGCCGTAACATAGAATTCCTACATATTTCCAGCTTTACAGAGGACGACTAGATAACGGGATGCAAATTGCTATAA
Source organism: Eucalyptus leucophloia subsp. euroa (assembly GCA_017140325.1). Taxonomy (NCBI): domain Eukaryota; kingdom Viridiplantae; phylum Streptophyta; class Magnoliopsida; order Myrtales; family Myrtaceae; genus Eucalyptus; species Eucalyptus leucophloia. The sequence continues at coordinate 802,866 of CM029469.1, read as the reverse complement.
GATGTTTACCTTCAAAAAAATATTCAATCCGCAATCTGAGACTTAGATTGGATTTGCTAGCAAAGCTTCGGCATCCACATTTGGTATGCCTACTGGGCCACTGTATTGACGGAGGTGTAAGACATGATCCAAGGATTGACAAAGTCTTTCTTATATATGAATATGTGACAGACGGCAATTTCCAGGCTCTTCTCTCTGGTAAGCACAGATGTTGGTGTGAGATTGATTAGTTTTGTGCTGCTACATTTTAGGAGTAAGAGTAATCACTATTTGCTTTTGTTGGAACCACGTCCTGCCCCTAAATTGCTTGCAAACTGAATACCTTTGATACAGTGCTGCTATTTCTTTTAGCAAGTTTCCACATATGTCCCCAGCTTTACTTTTCTTATCTTGAATGTCTGCAGCAGCAGACCTTTGGGTATGCTCTGTATGAATTCCATGCTAACATAATTAAAGGTGAAGAGTGGCAAATGTGGCTTGAATAAACAGAACTTATTTAGGAGCAGAAACTTATGAAAAAGAAAGAGCAATAACCTTTCAACTAGAGGCAGCGTAAAGGTACGGGAGCAATCTATTGTGATTATATATGGGAAATGGATAATAATTGATTTATGATAGGGCTAATACCACAGAGTACCAGAATAGGATTTTTTGTGACAGAAAAATTAGTTTGGGTTTAATGTGGCACGGGTGCACTGCTTTGGAATTTTTGGTGGTATTGGCCCTTTATAATATGAAAATTCAACACACACTTCTGTTAGGAATGTACAGAGAAAGTATCTTAAGGAAATAAGCTATCAAAAAATAGAATCTGAAGTCTTCACTATGTGATTGTAATGATAATTGAAAGCCTTCAACTGAGGTTGGGTGTAGATTCTCCTCTAGTGCGAGATATATGGGGGTTGATTATCTATTGATGCCATGAGTCCCAGATGACTTGATGAAGAACATTCTATATCAGCTAACTGATGAGCAGCCATAACGTATTTTCACCATGCTAAAATCATCAGCAAGGGCAATCAAATTGGTTTAATACATGCAGGGAACAATCCTGCAAAGGTTCTTAGCTGGTCGAAGAGGTTGGCAGCATTGATTGGCGTGGCCAGAGCCGTGCACTTTCTGCATACTGGAATAATTCCTGGTTTCTTCAACAACAGATTGAAGACAAATAATATTTTGCTCAACGAGCATGGAATAGCGAAGTTGAGTGACTATGGGTTATCTGTAATCTCAGGAGAAATTGATAAGGATGAGGTGAGGTTCATTAATGTCTTTGTTAAGTGAAGGAGTAATTTTTGGCAGAACCAATTGTGACTTATATTAGTCTTCATTGCCACTTGGCAGGGGGAAGCAGAAGGCCATCGATCAAGGTAAAAATTTTCTCTCATGGCAGTTCGGTACACTCTTTCCTTTTATATCATCTTGTTGGGGTCATGGATATCAGTTAGGGAAGTGGACATGTTCTGTGCAATAGTTGTTGTTCCTGCAGGAGAAAGGAGGTCATCTATGTAGACAAAGAATTGAGTAGATAGCTTTCTTCCATCTTGCTCCATCATTTTTATTACTGGAAATTGTTTATGTCACAATCATTTCGTGTCTTTAACAGCAGATATTTCCTATTTCAGTCAAAGGAGAATTTTTGAGGATGATGCCTATAGCTTTGGATTCATCATACTGGAGTCTTTCATTGGACCTTCAATAGAGAGTAGAAGAGAAGCGTTTCTACTAAATGAAATGGTATGATCTGAAGATCTTGTTTTAAACGTTTTATAGTTCTTCTTAAAACAAACCCAAAGATGTAAGAGGTAAAATTCCTGAAAAAGAAAGCAGCTGATGAGACCTACCTGTGCCCTTTGTCCAAAAAAAGAAAAGATAACGCTTCTGCTCTCTAATAGCTATTAGACAAATCTTACCAGCATAACAAGAGGCACAGACACGGTTCTTCACTTGACTATCTTGTGCTCCTTGAGAGCCTCAATACCAATTCTGGAAACCAGAGGGTATGTACTATATAGCCTAGAGTTTGGATGCGTCATGATTATAGCGGTTGTTTAGGGGGAGAAAAGACCACGCCAAAACTGCTGTACAAGAGACTGGGTTGACTTTTTTCTTCTGTTGCTCTAACAGGCATTATTGAACAGCCAGGATGGCTGGCAGCATATGGTGGACCCATTTATTCTAACCACTAGCTCACGAGAGTCATTATCAATTGTCATCTCCATAGCGAAAAAGTGCATGTCTTTTGATGGGAGCCGTCCGTCGTTTGAAGACATCCTTTGGAACTTACAGTATGCAGCTCAAGTCCAGGCAATGGCAGATGATGAGCAGAAATAAGGAACTGTATAAAACCAGCAAGTTGCTCTCATTGATGCACAAAGACAATGCCATTGGTCCTTGCTTCAACCTCTCTGTGTACAAGTTAGCATACACAGCATATCAATTGGGCCATGGGGAGGCACGACGCTGAGTTGATATCAATCGTGGTAGCCCTTGTATGCATTGCATAATCCATATTGGTTATCCTGCAGAAAGCTGCAACCAGACAGAGAGACAAGGAAGTGCAAGCCATAGATAACAGCTTGCACATTTCTTGCGGATGCATTACCTGCAAAGATCGCCACATAATAATGATGGAATTCAAACCATGCTCTATTTGCTGTAGAGTAGTATGATCTGAGATGGAAATGCTCACAATGACAAAACCGATGTAGATCATCTCCCATTTATTTGTACGCTCTTAACCATGACGTTCGTAAAATCAGCTTGATTAGTCCATCCAAAGCTTTATGCGAGACTAGAAACCACCTTATCTGTGAGGTTGAGGCTGTACTGATGTACTAATGCATGGACTAGATTCCCAGACTATGCCTGTTTTTCACCAGCAGTCCCTAACGAACTAGTAAGGCCTTATGGTCACAAAAGGTACTGGTGTGCATCTGTACCTCATTTTTAGGATCAATTCGATTTGAAGTTCACCTTCTCGGTTTCATCCATCCGCATTTGGTCTCGTCTGCATACGCATAAACTGCAAGGCCAGGGAAATTGTTCGAGTTATGGAGAAGAAAAGAATATGAAAACTACCAAAACGATAAAGTTCAAACCCTGGAGCTGCATTTTTAAGATGATTCTTGGGAAACATTCCAACTTAACCTGAGAATTCATCCATTTGATTTTCCCTTAGATTCATCGGATATCTTGTTGGCATGTGGGGAAAAGAGTTAAAAAAGTCATAAATATTTTGTACTTGTGTCAATTTAGTGCTAAATCTTTTCACTTGTGCCAATTTAATAATAAATCTTTTGATTTTGTACCAATTCAATCTTTTCGGCCAATTTTGGTGCTAGGCATCATGAATTGGCGACGTAAGCACGATCGACACTAACATAAGCAACTTTTTATAATATTTTAATATTTTTTGAGTTTTTATTTTCCTTTTTTTTTTTTTTCTTTTTTCCTTCTCCTCCTCCTTCCTTCAGTCGGTTGACGGACCTTAATGATCAACCAAAGACAACGCCAAAGAGGCTCCCGGTGAGGTCAAGCCTCCCCCATGGCTGATGAGGCTTGACCCTTCCTAGATTTGGCGAGGGCTCAAGCCTTTGCCTTGACCTTGCCTGTCATCCCCTTTGGCAAGCCGCCGAGATCCAGTGATCGGCTAGAGGAAAGAGGAGGAGAAAGAAAAAATAAAAAAGGAAAAGAAGAAGAAAATAAAATAATTTCAAACAAATATTAAAAATATTATTAAAAGTTATCAATGTTAGCCGATCGGTCAAAACTAGTCAAAAATGACTAATTTAGCACAAAATGAAAATGTTTAGGACTTTTTTTATCCTTTTCTCCCAACAAGTGGATCTTAGTTATGAATAAGGTCATATGGCATCATCCATCAAATTTGGGACTATAGTGCATCGCATCAACAATTTTATAATGTCAAGCAAAACTTTAGTAACAAATCATACACAAGTTAGAATAATTGATTACTAAGAAATAACGAAAATTCACGTGAGCAGGTATTTCATTATTGAGATTCAATTGGTAATAAGTGTTAAATTAATCCATAAGACCGTGTTGTGGTCATCCAATTCAAGGATCATCTATTGTAATATATTTTGGATTCAGCTTTAAATTTTGCGAAGATTTATAATCTGCTGGAGTTGAGAAAAGAAAGTTGAAAATTCAAAATAACCATGTTAGCAAATTAGAGTTTTGCAAGTGAGTCGGGATGTGCATGATAAAATTTTTACTTATGCATTTCTTTATTTCTTTATTCCCCAAAACAGGTTTGGTAACGCAATTTGATTTTTTTATTTCAGAAATAGATTTAAAGAAAAAATCAGAAGTTAAAATTTCTCAATTTTTTTTTGATGACCTGAGGAAACCCATAAGTTAACAACTGGCAGGCAAACCCTAGGACCCATGGAGGAACCCACCACCCTTGTGAAGCGGGTAAGTTCACCTGTGACGTGCTAGGGATTTGAACTTCTCTCCTTCGTGAGGTGGAGAAAGCCCGAAGCCGTGTAGCGCCACTCAATTTCTAAAATAAGAATTAAGAAATCAATTTAAATTTAGAAATCAATTTATGTTAAATCAATTTCGGAACAGAAATTGTCATGTGCACCCTCAATTGCCATGTTAGTGCGAATAAAATGACTAGAATGAAGAAATCAATTCAAACACTGAAAATCCAAAATAGTCATATTAGCAAATTAGAGTCCCGTGACGGATTGCTATATTGGACATCAATTCGAATAAATTGGCTAGAACAAAAAGATTGATTTGGAACACTGAAAATCAAAAGTAGTCATTTTAGCAAATTAGAGTCTCGCATAATCGGATTAGTTGGATTGCGAAATTAGATATAAGTATGAATAAATTGACTAGAACAAAGAGATTGATTCAAAACATTAAGAAAAGAAAGCTAAAAATCTAAAGTAACCACATCACCAAATTAGAGTCCCATGGAATAAAATGAGTTGGATTTGTCATATCAAATGTCATTGTAAATAAACCGACTAGAACAAAAGGATTGATTTAAAACATTGAAAATCCAAAGCCATGCCATCAAATTATAATCTCATGGAATTGGATGAGTTGGATTGCCATATTAGACATCTATGTGGATAAACTAACTAGAACAAATAGACTGATTCAGAAAACTAAACAAATAAAAGAAACTAAAAATCTAAAGTAGTCATGTTAGCAAATAGAGTCCACAAACAAAGGGATTGATTCAGAGCACTCTGAAAAAAACCTAAAAATCTGAAGTAGTCATGTTAGCAAATTAGAGTCCTGTAGAATCAAATGAGTTGAATTGTCATATCAGATGCAAGTGCGAATAAATTGACCTGAACAAAGAGATTGACTTTAGACCACAAGGTTCGATGCACATGAGAAGGGCATGCTAATATTGCTGCAGGCCTTGCACCTACCCTTCACTCACCTAGGCACGAGTAGTTATTATACAAGCCTACCCCACTGTAGTCAGAGTATGTAAGCATGTCTTGACATGGAGTCCACTTTCCCCGTTGTAAGGCCCTCAAATTTTCTATCCATCTTTGTCTTCTTGACAAATGAAGAATAATCTCACGAGATATTATCCTAGTCTTTATCTTTATGAAGGCAATGGAGCAGCCTCTACCCTCCTTAGATTTACATCGGGAGAAAACCCCTGATGTGGGGTCGGGGTCTATCATCCGATTGATCCCCACCAAAGGGATTTGTCCCATCCTTTAGGAACAGAAGCATAAGGGGTCACCCTCTTCGGGAGGTTTCTCCTCTCTGTTTTCGCGTAGGCTTTTTAAGGACTTGCATAGTTCCAAAATTGCCATATCAGATGCAAGTGCGAATAAATTGACTGGAACAAAGAGATCGACTTCACAAGGTTTGATGCACGTGAGGAGGGCACGCGGCACGTGAGAGCGCTTGGGAGATGATAAGAGAAGGGAAGAGTGAGCCAACGATTAATTCCGCTTCATTTCCCGCTCCGACAACCTCGTCCTTCTCTCTCTCTCTCTCCAATCTCGTCACCTTAAACCCTCCGCTGCTTCCGCTTCTCCGTCCGAGTTTGCAGGGGTTTATCTTATTCCCGACAGTCTTGAAGCAGATGGGTGCGGCTTGATTCGACGCATGAAGTTCGGGGTGCTGCCGTCTCCGTTTCCGCACGCGCAGCCTCGCGTGCGGCGGGCTTTGCATCGCCCAAAGATGGCCGCTTTTGGTGCTTTCTCCTCCTGCCCCTACATGCCCACTTGCCCCAAGAACAAGAAACTTGGCAAGACCCCTGTTTCTTGCTCTGTTGCTGGTGAGTGCCCCTTTACAGGTTTCATGGCTGTGGCGTAGTTCAAAGTTATTCAAAGTGGAAGAAGTCTTGAGATGTAATCGGTTTTGATTGTTTGTACTGTTGGGCTTCGGTGGGTTTTAAGTTCTCGATGGTATTGGCTTGGTCAGCCGCGAGCCGATGATTAAGCACTCAGGATAAATGTGCTATTATCTTAGTAGCTCTGGACTGTGATAAGTTCTCTTTCCATAAGCTTCTATAAAGTAAAAATTGTTGTGGTTCTGGTGAAATTCGGGTGGGGGTGATATTCCCTTTTGTAGAAATTGATTGTTTGACTTGAAAAACATCGGACAGAATACAGTCTTTCCAGTTCTTATGTTGGTGGATTTTAGTCAGCCTCATATGTTCTGGGAGAGTTACTTGGGTTCCTCTCACCTTAATCGCATGTTCCAGACATCACCATTCAGGATTCTGTCTTGCGCTCTTCAACAGCTGGTTTTTTGTGTTTTTGCATACTTGTTTCTGCACTCAAAAATGCAGACTGAGCTGCATTATATCTCAACTTGCTTATTCTTCTCAAGGTTGCATGGTCTGCATGGAAGTCATGTGTATGTTTTTATCTCTTTTAGGTACGCATGGCTCTAAAATTCCACACAAGAAGTCTCGAAGAATGGAAGGAGCTGGAAAAAGTATGGAAGATTCTGTTAAGCGTAAGATGGAACAATTTTATGAAGGTTCTAGTGGTCCACCACTCCGTGTTCTTCCGATTGGTGGATTGGGTGAAATTGGGATGAATTGTATGCTTGTTGGGAACTTCGATCGCTATATCTTGATTGATGCCGGTGTCATGTTTCCAGAGTAAGTTGCCTTTTAAAAAAAAGAAAAGTTTGCAATGTAAATATGCACTTTCATATGGTGAAGTTTAAGCTTCTGCAGAGACTCTCTTGATGACCCTTCTTTCATGGTTTCAGCTACGATGAAATTGGAGTACAAAAAATCATCCCTGACACCACATTTATTAGGAGATGGAGCCACAAAATTGAGGCAGTTGTCATTACTCATGGCCATGAAGATCACATTGGTGCGTTGCCTTGGGTAATTTTTCTTCCTACATCTTGCAGTTGCCTTCTTAGACTTATTGTGTTCTAAACACTTTTAGGGTGAGTTTGGCAAATGCAAAAAATTGTGGCGTCAATGTACAAATGGGAAGAAAGGATTATGTAGGCTAATGAACTCTCTGCAGATATTCTGATAGCTTATTCAGAGGAGAGGCTGAAGTAGGCTCTCCAACTATTTCTATTTCACTGTTCTTTTTTTGTTGATGGCTTGGTGGTAAGTGCTTGATCCTGCCAATGGTAAAGCAGTTGGGAAACTTCAAAGATTTATTCAACCCAAAAACTTTAAAGATTTAGCTTTTTCTGTATTCAGTAGATGCCTTTTCTTAACTTTTTATTCCCTTTCGTTGTCTCTACCCTATTAGAGGCTTGGACCATGCTTACTTTAATATAATTTATTTTATGCTATGTTGCTAAAAGTATATTTCATTTCTTTGCAGGTGATCCCAGCGTTGGACTCCCGCACACCAATATTTGCTTCATCCTTTACTATGGAGGTACTCCTTAATCTTTTTTTTTTTTTTGGCTATAGTTTGTAGAGTTTCAACTCTTGAAAGGAATTTCCCATCTGCCACAAAGTACTAGCATCTCAACCAATCACAATTTATCTCTAGATGCTAACCATAACTCATTGGTATATGCAAGTTAGAGTAAAGAACTAATAGTGCTTTTGTCGGAAGTCATTTTTGCATGCAGTTTATATTCTCATCATATCAACCCTGGTGGGAGCTTCTTGGACTGCCTTTCTTTTGTTTAATGAAATCCTTTGAAAAAAAAGTTAATCATCAATTAGATTCATACATATTGTTAATTATATAAGTTTCTTCGATTACATAGTCAACTTTTTCCTTACCTTTTGTAAAGATCTCTTCTAATCATTTTGTGATGATTATACAGCTTATAAAGAAGCGTTTGAAGGAGAATGGGATCTTTGTTCCATCAAGGTTGAAGGTATTTAGAACAAAGAAGAAATTTAGGGCAGGGCCTTTTGAGATAGAGCCTATAACAGTTACCCATTCTATCCCTGATTGTTGTGGGTTAGTACTTCGCTGTGGAGATGGTACAATTTTCCATACTGGAGACTGGAAAGTGAGAATTCATTCTTCTTTTTGTTCTTTCCTGCTATATATGTATTTATGTAATGTAAGCGGTATAAAAGCTCTTATCTTCAACAGATTGACGAATCACCTTTGGATGGGAATGTTTTTGACCGTGAATCTCTGGAACAGCTTGCGAAGGAAGGAGTCACACTGGTAGGCTTCCTTGTGTCTCGTCATTTCATTTGTTATGGCTTGTTTGGCTACACATGTTTTTGGTGGAGAAAGTTTTTAATTAAACACAAAACTTTCTGGTTGGCATCCTTTGAAGTTCTCTTTCATTCTTCGGTTGTGCATACCAATAAATATGAATAGTGTGAGAGTGAACTGTTGCATATATAAATTGCATATATATTGATGAATGCTGATGCTATGAGAACATGGTTAACGTACCTCAGACTCAACTGCCAACCCATACGCTAATGATCTCATGTTTGCCACTCCAATCTTGCTAGACTTGCTACATACATGTTCTGGTTTGGTGGAAATGAGTGTTCCTTCCTTCTCTATCTCTCTCTCTGAATCTCCTTTACGGATAGAAGCTCAAGAAAGGACATTTAGTTAACTTGTTCAGTCCCTTCGCTTTCAGATGATGAGTGACTCTACAAATGTGCTCTCACCTGGGAGGACAACAAGTGAGACTTCTGTGGCAGATGCGTTATTGAGACATATTTCTACTGCTAAAGGGAGGGTTATTACTACTCAGTTTGCCTCAAACATACACAGGCTTGGAAGTGTAAAAGCTGCTGCAGATTTAATGGGCAGAAAGATGGTATGCTTTTTGCTGTTACAATATTGTCATGCATTTACTTTTAACTTCCTGACTGTGGATCTTACATATAGCTTGTGATCCTGTTAGGTCCTTGTTGGCATGTCACTGAGGACATATCTGGATGCAGCTTGGAAGGATGGGAAGGCATCAATTGATCCATCAACACTGGTACAGCTCTCAAAGCCTTTTTCATCCCCTTGCCAATATCTTTTGGGTTACGATCTCAGTTTTGCCTTCATAACTGCTGTGATGGGCTATCACTATTAGTCTGAACCTAACTAATAAACATATAGCTACAAAGTCATTCTAGCCTCTAACCATTACGGGAAAATCCATGTTCATGGTATCATTTCCATAAAATAAGCCTTCATTGTTATTCTTGTCTCTTGTTTATATTCATACATATATACATACATATATATGTGTATATATACAGTCCCTCTAAGTGACATGGCTGAATCCTTTGCCAAAGTCGTGTCTGCATTATCAGCCTATGCTTTTCCATCTTTTCCTTTAATTGCTTTTACCTCCAGTTATCTGGATATTTTAAGACTTTGCAAATGATAGTATATTGTGATTATGGAATTTCAGAGGATTTACATACTATTTCTTGCAGTATCAATGCATTTTGGAATGACTTTTGCTTTTAGGTTTTCACTTACAATTCTACTTTCAATAATTGAGATTTGGTTCTACTTAACAATGAACACCTCAAATCCTTCAGTGTGGAAATATTCAAAGTCCTTAATAGTCAAGAAGCTTTTTATAGTTTCTTATAAATCAAAATATTTTTTTATTTCTTTTTTTCCCTTTAGGTAGAAAAGTCATAAGCACTTTTCTGCAGTAGACTATGTTTTGTGTTTTCATGAGTGGGAGTTAAGAAGCTCTTGTTCAGGTTTTGTTAGCTTTGAAAATTCATGATCAATTTCGGTTGGTGTGAACTTTATAAAGTGATTTGTTGACATCTTATGTCCATAGTGTGGAATTTCATGGGCCACTGCCAACTAACCAAAAGCTTAAGCTGATAGATGAAATGTTAAATGGTGAAAAGCTATGTCAAGCATTGTATTTGTCATCTTGATTACTCCAGTGACCTTTCATGTCAATTTAAACTTTTTTTTTTTTTTTTTTTTGGCACAGATTAAAGTGGAAGATATTGATGCATACGCTCCAAAGGATCTACTAATTGTCACAACGGGCTCCCAAGTAAGGAACTTTTGAGGATTTTACTTTTTGTCCTTTTAAGTAACCAGAATGTAGCAATTACATGTTGGTATCTGCATCGCAATGTCAGGCAGAACCACGAGCTGCCCTGAACCTTGCTTCTTATGGAAGTAGTCACTCCCTCAAATTGAACAAGGAAGATGTAATATTATATTCTGCCAAGGTAATGAAGCTTGCATAGTCCTCCTTTATTTGTATGATACAATCTCATTATACATGAATCCTTGCCAAATATGTGGTGATCTCTTGAAATGAGATAAATGCAGGTTCCACATCAGTCACAATTGGTGATCTAAGATATTTATGCCTTTATTAATGGACAAACTGTCCATATATCAATATTAGCTCATATATACATTGTTGTTAAAAGCTTCTGTTGGCCTTCTCTTGGATCAGTTGCAAGAATCACGAAGCATATTTTTACCAAATCTTTGCCTAAATAGTAATCGGGTCTTGGAGGTCGTTTTCTGAATTATGCATTAAATAAATTGCTTAATGCTTGGTGGGTAAACGCTCCATAATGAGTTGAAGTGCTTTTTCCCAGGATCAGTTAATGACGTTTAACAGAAATGCTTGATTTGATTGTGATGATTGCGTTGTTTGTTAAACCTTTCATGCAAACGAATATGTGCACCAATTTTTTTCTAAATATTCTTTAAATAATGAGGAAAAACCACCATGTGGTCAGAATGGTTCTTCATTGGCTTGAACTTAACTTTCCTATTTTATTGACAAGGATAATTTACTTTCAATATTTTTGGCATGGTAAGCCATCTTTTGGCTTTTCAGCGAGTTGCTCCTGTCTTGTACATTTAAAGTTCCTTGATTAGCGCCTTAAAGCATTAATTCTTGTGGTGTTATTATATCTTCCCAAAATTTATAATCAAAATATGTAATTTGGTTTCTTCAGGTGATTCCTGGGAATGAGTCACGAGTGATGAAAATGATGAACCGCTTAGCAGATATTGGGTCAACTGTAGTAATGGGTAGAAATTCAGGGCTGCACACATCTGGTCATGGATATCGGGAAGAATTGGTAAAGAGTTTTCTTGTTCCTCATGAGATTCATGTTTCTTTGAGTTTCCTCTTCATCTTGTTGGTTAAACTATTCTGGGCTTATAATTACTGACTATATGTTGCTTAACCAGTTTGATTATCCGTTCTTATTTTTCATTTGTTTATGCGACAAACTTTTATATTTTTTGTGCTGGCATCACTTTCATGATTTTTATTGTATTATGGATTCTGATGTTAACTTGATATTTGAAGGATGAAGTGCTGAAGATTGTGAAGCCCCAACATTTTGTTCCCATACATGGAGAACTCTTGTTTTTGAAGGAACATGAATTGCTTGGCAAATCAACTGGTATACATCACACAACTGTAAGTCCCAAGATGATTGTTTGTGGTATAGTAGGTTAAGTGTCATTGTAAATTTCTTCTGTATTGTTTTTTTTTTTCCCTATTAATTGAACTCGTTTTTATGTATAAATAAAATGGTTAAGAAACCTATTTCTGCTAAATGTAGGTCTGATGATTCTTGATGTGCTTTCTTGCCCTAGCTGGTATGCTTTAGAATAATAACTTGTGCCACACAAATAAGTTGAGTTCTGAATGTAAACTGTTGCCTTTTCTTGCTTGAATTTATGTCACACATAGTATAGATGGTTGGACACTATTGTTGATGCTCTGGTGATAATTATATATAGAGAGGCTACAACTGAACTAATGCCTTTTGTTTTCTTGTAAGTAGTTTTCCAACCTTTAGCACTGCCTTTTTGTCTACCATGGAATTCTCTTTTACTATTGCCAGGAAAATATCATACCATGTCACTTTAATAGATTTCACATAATGTCCAACAGATTTGATTTGGTCCTAGAAGAAATAGATAGGTTAATCTTGTCTATCGTTTAATTAGCGATAAGATAATGTGATCATGCAGAGGGTTGTTTTCTGGCTCCCTTTTCCTTCATTCTATCAGCTAATTTAGGACTTGGAGTCATCAACTGTCTACTTGGTTACATCATCTGTCCTGAGTATATGAAAGTTACTGCAGCAGCATTAATAAGTCAATCTGCATCTCATGTCAGAGTCAGTTGTTTTTCATCTGGCTGCTACTTAGTGAAAATTACTCTTGATGTTTTCCTTTGTTTTTTTGCTTTTCCTTTGCTTATTTCTTTCCTTGTACATTTCTGGTGAGCTTGAATTTCTTATTTAGCAAAATCCTTTTTTAACTATAAAAGAAAGTCCTGTCTGTTTGCTTGAGAAGAGTCAGAGGTGCATGTGTCTTGTCGATCTTGTAAGAAATTTAGCTCCATTTCGTTCAGAGTGCTTGGCAAGATATCACTTCATACATGCTAAAGAGAATGATAGTGTGCCCCCACTGGGTATGGTTTATCACCTGCATTGACTTCCATGTGTCGGTTTGAGATTCATTTGTAGATCATGGTATCTTTTTGTATGACTACGACTTCTTCTGGCAATACTCTCTATATTTGGATTAGTATGTGGTCTTAAAATAACTGTTATCAGGTCATAAAAAATGGAGAGATGCTGGGGGTTTCTCATTTGAGGAACAGAAGAGTCCTTTCTAATGGTTTTATCTCCCTTGGGAAGGAGAATTTACAGGTTGGTGTCTCTAAAATGCTTGAATGTCTGAAAGAAATCAACAGGTTTAATCTAATCAATCTGTGGTCTATATTTTAGTTGATGTATAGTGATGGCGATAAAGCTTTTGGTACATCAACTGAGCTTTGCGTAGACGAGAGACTAAGGATTGCTTCTGATGGCATTGTTGTGGTCAGGTAGGCTGGCAAATACTTTTTCCATGTCAAGCAATTTTGTTCTTTTGATGCACTTGGTTTCTGATGGTCCTTCTCTTGCAGCATGGAAATTTTGAGGCCTCAGAATGTAGATGGTGTGGTGGGAGGCAGTTTAAAAGGAAAGATACGAATTACAACTCGTTGCTTGTGGCTTGATAAGGGGAAGCTTTTGGATGCGCTTCATAAAGCTGCCCATGCTGCGCTTTCTAGCTGTCCTGTTAACTGTCCCCTGGCCCACATGGAAAGAACTGTGTCCGAAGTTCTGAGGAAGATGGTACGAAAGTACAGTAGTAAAAGGCCTGAAGTGATTGCCATTGCTGTAGAAAATCCGGATGCAGTCCTCTCTCATGAGATTGACAATAGGTTATCTGGAAAGTCACATGTCACCTTTGGGTTTTCTGCACTTAAGAAAATGGTTGACAGTAGTCCAAAGAAAACAAAATCAAGCAAGAGGCAAGTGGAAGATGGCAATAGCCACTATTATTCAGAGAAATATTCAGAGCGGAGTTCTGAAGGTTTGTCTCTTCCTCTTTTCTTCCTCTTTTGTGCTATATGTCATGTATGTCATTGTATAATCTATGGATCATTCTCTGTGGAAACCTCTAGAATTCTGATGAGATTAGTACTTGACTTTGGAAAAAAAGAGGTATTTAAAACCTCCACTTAATTTTCCTTTTCTTTTCTTTTGGGTTATTATACTTCTATTCATCTTGTCATGTTCATGACAGCTATGAGAGTGATCTGGAGTAGAATTGGCTAGTCTTGGAGGTTGGAGCTGTGCAAAGGTGGAGGGTTTCAAACCCCTCACTAATAATTTGAAGTGGCAACTAAATAAATTAAACTGATGTAAAAATCGAACAAAAAAATAATAAAGAAGTAAGGGTAAAAGTTTACTAAAAATATTGTCCTTACAAAAGGTGTGCTCGTATCCAAACTGAGTGTATGCAAGTCTATATGCTGAGCTAATTAAATTTTTCAATCTGTGCTTTGCATATCAACTGAATGCCTATTTCTATAATCAACAGCTGCGTAGATTCTCACAGTGGCGGATTGATGCTTATTTTTTTGTGATCATTTGCTTTAGATAAGTTGTATAGATTCTCTTTTAGGCATGGTGTATCTGCAATCATGCATCTGAACTTGATGCCATGGCGAACATGTGTGTCATATTTGTTAAAATTTGACTTTACTTTGAAACAATTCTCGATCCAGGTGAGGACATTGAAGACACAAGTTTTTTGCATGAGGAAAACACTCCTACTAAAAGTTCCAATGCAGCCAAAACACAAACTGCATCTCCCAGTTCTGATGATTTAGATGATTCTTGGAAATCATGTCTTACTTCATCTCCTGTGGATAAATTGGCAAGAGATGTCAATGGTTCCTCCCAAATAAACGTTGCTGAGTTGAAGTCCATAGAAGATGGAACTGAGAGTAACGGTGAGGACTCCTTGGAAATGTCAACTACTCAGGCAAAACATTCCAAGCCTCTGAAAAGGAACAAATGGAAGCCCGAAGAGATTAAGGAGTTGATTAAATTGCGAGGACAGTTGCACGGCAAATTTCAAGTTGTGAAGGGCAGAATGGCCCTATGGGAGGAGATATCGACACACTTATTAGGAGATGGAATTACCCGTAGTCCAGCACAGTGCAAATCTTTATGGACCTCTTTAGTTCAGAAATACGAGGTTGGTTCTCCTTTGCATCTTGTCTTTCCGTGTAGTGAAAATTCTTTGCCAAAACATCGAGTTGTTCCACAAATCACAGCATTATTTGAACTTAAAAGTATTTCTTCACACACTTAAGTTCCTATATGTTTATAACTTCTCCTTGTTTCTGTCAGTTTTTTTTACACTATCTATAGGTTACTGGTTTCAGGGTCCTGTAAGTTTGTCAAATTATCCCTTTTTGCTAAAACACTTTCTGTCTGGTATGTCATCTACCAATTCAAATGAGATTATGATTAGAAGAGTGTTATTTTTATCGTCCGTTTGAATCTCAGCACTTGTATGACAAGGATATATGGACCCAGAACAAGAGAAAAGTGGATTGAACTGATTTGCATTGGTTGCATGCTTATTGGAATTTGGTTGGGTTTACTAATCACGATTTGCACGCACTTGCTCCTTCATCTCGACATGAATTTTGTCAATGACTCTGCTTTCCAGTTCTTACGCCTGTGTAATGCTCTTTTTTCTTAAACAGCAAAGCAAGAGTGGGGAAAGAAGCAGAACAAGTTGGCCATACTTTGAGGAGATGGATGAAATTTTATCTGTTGTTGAGGCAACAACATCAAAATGATTGGTTTCCCCTTTGCTTTTTCAAGATGAGAACTCCAAGCACTGAGAAAGGTCCCTCGGCAGTGAGATTTCGCTGCATAAGGTTGGCCAGGAGATTACCAGTGGAGATGATGACCTGAGCTACGATTTGGTGCACATTTCGTGATTTTCATCATGCTTCTGCCATCAGGTAGAGGAGGTTTTGAGTAATTTGTTTTGATCAGATAGAGGATATCGATTGATTTCTTATCTGTTATAGGGCCTCAATGAATTGGATAGTCATATATAATATTTACAAGTGAATTCACTTGCTCAATCTCCATCTCTCATTCTTTCTTCCCCTTTGCTTATGTAAAGGGTGGTGTAGAAATCTTAGCTTATAGTATCTGAGGAGATCTTTGTGGAGAAGACCTCTGAGGATGAAAATGCATTCCTTAAGGTAATTGAAGACGATATGGAAATATGTTACA
This sequence comes from Eucalyptus leucophloia subsp. euroa, assembly GCA_017140325.1. Classification (NCBI taxonomy): domain Eukaryota; kingdom Viridiplantae; phylum Streptophyta; class Magnoliopsida; order Myrtales; family Myrtaceae; genus Eucalyptus; species Eucalyptus leucophloia. The sequence continues at coordinate 786,815 of CM029469.1, read as the reverse complement.
CCGAGGTGAAAAAACTAACAAGCAGCAAAGGCTGCCCTTAGTTCCTATCCTACTTATATTTTGTACATAATTGAATTCAAGATGTATTAGGTGTCTTCAACCCCGTAGTCGATGCATTTCATCTTGAGCACCGCAAGTTGAGAGTGGTTGCAAATGCTTTTTTCCCATAAGATTGGATTAACGTGATTCAAATAAAATGTGATCGTATCAAACTCAAGAGTTATCATATTAATATATGTTATATTCTATAGTCTATTAACAAATTTTGTTACTTCCAAGCCGAAGTAAAATATATAAGAGGATAAACGTAAAAGAGTAATTAGATAAAAAAAGATAATTACTTCTTGTGTTTTCGGAATTTAATTTATAAGGATTGCTATATGACATGATTTTTAAGGTGCTTATTACGGGATTTGTAAGTAGAGAAATTGTCCAATTAATCTGAAACTCATTGTTTGGATGTTAATTTAATTATAAACTTTTTTGATTCACAAATTTAATTCAAACCCTTTGTGTGAAGTTTTAGGAAAATTGTTTAAAAAGTTTTAAACCTATTGCACTTTTGTCAATTCAATTATAAATTTTTCAATTTTACTAGCTCGGTCCTAAACATTTTCATCTTTTGTCAATTGAGTTCATCCGGTCAATGTTAGCTGGAATTTGCTAATGTAAACACTAACTATTCTACGTGGCATGGTCGGCGTTGACATGAAGAAAATTTATTAGTTTTAAAGTATTTTTTTAATTCGTAATTATTTTTATGTTTCCTTCTTCTTTTTTTGGTCCTTTTGTTCCCTTGGCCAGTCACCTAATCTCGAATGATTGACGAGAGGCTATGACTGGTGAGGGGCAACCTCACTGGCCATGGGCAAGGCTCGCCCTTGCTAAATTTGGCAAGGGCGAGCCATGTCGAAGGCCAGCGAGGGTGGAGTGAGGTTGCCCTATCGGCCTTTGGCGTGGGTGATCCGTTGCTAGCTTCTAGCGAGGCTTGATCTTGTCGGATTTGGCAAGTGCGAGCCTTGCTCGAGGCTGGCAAGGTTGCCCCTCACTAGATCCCAAGTCGATGAGGCTGACCCTCACTGATTGTAGCCTCTAGCTGGTCATTGGAGGCTGGGCAATTGACCAAAGGAAGAAAAGGCAAAAAACAAATAGAAATACAAGAAAAATATAATAAGAATTTAAAAAATATTAAAAATATAAATTTTGTTTACATTGGCGTTGATTAGGCCAAGCCAGTGAATTTTGGTTAAAATTGACTGAATTGACTTAATTGGTAAGAAGTAAAAAAGTTTAAGATTAAATTGATAAAATTAAAAAGTTTAGGACTAAACTATATATTTATGATTTTTGGACAATTTTCTTGTGAAGTTTTAATATAATATTTCCGCTCAAGTTTTGTTAGAATTATGTAGGACAGTCTGTTATAAATTTAGGACTAGATTAAGTTTATGATTGAATTGAGATACATATAATAGGTTTAGGATTAATTGAGCAATTTTTTTCATTTTTAAGCTCTTCAAGATTTTATATGTAAAGGGTATCGCCGGATTATAGGCGTGAAGCAAACAAAAAAAAGAAAAGAAGGTTTGCCATTATGATTACTCTGTGGTGATATATTTATACAGATTCCCAAGCACGACAGAAACTTTCCATTTCTTGACGCGAAGAAGAAAAGAATAAACAACTTTTGGGACGAAGGGAAGATTACCAAGAGACCGATTTCATGGAACGTTCGACCCCAATTAAAAATACTTAAATCCCATGCTTTGTTATAGACGGTTGAGAAAATTGAAGCCTTCTTCGGTAGCCTCATTCAATATCGCCACGTTCGTCAAACCTGCCCACGCGCAGTAATTTAGACTTGTCCTTCTGTCTCTCTCTTTTTCGAAACTCGTTTTTAGAGGGGAAAACTCAGAGTAACTTCTACGCTCCATCCTGGATAGTCTCTCCTCCGCGTCTCACGCGGTACATACTGCGTATATAGACTCCGTACCTTGATCATGCAAAACCCATCTCAGCCTTCGCGTCTCTCTTCTGTTGACTTCTCTTTCTTACCTACAGCTGAGTAAGTACTCTCGGTTTTTGGTGTGCATCAGAAGATGGCGAGGCTTGCGGATCGATACGAGCGTGTGTTCCGGTGCTTCGACGAGGATGGAGATGGTAAGCTTTCGCCCTTGGAGCTGAGGCGGCAAGTGGGCTTGATTGGTGGAGAGCTGCTCCTGGAGGAAGTGGAGGTCGCGGTAGAGTCGCTGGACTCGGACGGCGATGGCCTCCTGTGCTTGGAGGACTTCGTTGGGTTAATGGAAGGCGGGGGCGAGGAAGAGAAGATGGGTGACTTGCGAGAGGCGTTCGGAATGTACGTGACGGACGGGTGCGAGTTCATCACGCCCAGGAGCCTCAAGAGGATGCTCTCTAGGCTCGGACAGTCCAAGACTGTGGATGAGTGCGAGGCCATGATCTGTCATGTCGATCTCGATGGAGACGGTGTGATCAGCTTCGATGAATTTAAGGTCATGATGATGTAGATATTTCACTGTACATGAGCTTGAATTATTGTTTGATTTCATATTATGGAACATCCGTTCATATTGAGCTGCTCTTCTTGCTTCATTTAAATGAGTTTCTCCGACATTTACAGTTCAGGCAATTTGCCAACTGCCCACCATCTGAACAAGCTAATATGACTGTTTTATCATGTTGGGGGACTGGATTCCCACCTTGGATTGTCTCGTCGGACCTCTAGTCAATTACCCGTGCAAAATATACCGTTGGACAGGATTTTGTTTTGAACTATTATTTGAAATTCAGGAGAAATTGAGTTAAAATGTCTAACCTCAAAAGTTTAAATTGATAGGTGGAGGAAATCCACATGTATATATAGAGCATGTGTACCTCATTGTATATCTCAACACATTCTCTCACTTGCAAATTGGATTAGGAATGACACGTGAAATTTGACTATAAGGCTAGACACATACATGAAAAACGTAGATCGTGGGTTTTGATACCATGTTAAGAGTTATGATATAAGAGAGAAAAATGTAATGTTCTGTATATTATCAAATGAAAAGTACAAGACTCATATATAGTGAGAATGCAATTCAACTTAATTATAACCGTAATCCTAAATATGGAGAGGGAATACATCAAATGGTGAAAATGCATTCTTAAGGTAATTGAAGACAACATGGAAATAAGTTACCCGGAGGTGTAAATACTAACTAGGAGCAAAGGCTGGCCTTAATTCTTATCCAACTTAGATTTTTTACATAACCAAATTCAGGAGGCGTCTTCGCCCGCGCGTTGTGCAGATGTCAAATGGACTCAATGCATATTATCTTGAACAACGCCAATTGACAGTGGTTGCAAATGTTTTCTCCCCTTAAGAGAAAACTAACACAATCCAAGTAAAATGTGATTGTATCAAATGCAAGAGTTATCATATTTGTTAGTGATATTTAGAATGCTTTTGAAGATTTTTTGTATCTCTCGATTTGATTATGCGTATCTTTATTGAAATATTAGGAAAAATTTCAAATAAGGGCTTGAAATGCCTTCATTTCCTTAAATAAGGTCTTGAAATGAACATCGTGCCAAACAAAAGTTCGAAACACATTCATTTTCTCAAATAAGTACTTGAAGTGGACATTGTTTCAAATAAGAGCATGAAATAACGATATCAGTCTCAAATAAGGGCTTAAACTCACTAGCTGTGATGGGCAATTTCATCTTTTTAATTTTTTTCCTTTTATTTTTTCTATTCTTTCATAAAAAATTAAATTCTTTCATAAAAAAACTAAATAAATCTAAAAATTATATATTATAAAAGGAAAAACATAGGCCATCGCCTAATTGTCGGTGGGGGCCGTGATGATAGTCGACGAGGGTCAACGACCCCCTTTGACTAGAGACTAGGTGACCCTCTCCCGAATCTGAGCAAGGGTTGCCCACCCACACCCTCGTCTAGGCAAGGGTCGCTAGCCCTCGTGCCAGCCCAGCGGCCCTCACCTAGGGGCCTTGAATTTTGTTGTCTGGGTTTGGGGGTGCTAGGTGAGGGTCGGCAACCTTTACCCAGATTTGGGAGAGGGTCATTGCACTCTCCTATTTGGCCTTTGCCTTTTGTCAATGGGGGTCGCCGACCCTTGCCCAAGCGTTGGTGACCTCACTAGCAATTGTCGGGTGATGGGGTGGCGGCCATAAGCTGGAGGGCCTATGTGTGCCCCACCCCCTTCCCCCATTTTTTTTTTTTTTTAAAAAATTAAATACAATAAAATTTAAATTTAAATTGTGTATGGACAAAAATATCCCCAATCGATTAGAATTTTTTGCTCATCGGTGAGTTGGTGAGGCTAGGCCTTTATTTGAAATAAAATCCATTTTAAGCCCTTATTTGAAAAAATGATAGCATTTCAAGCTCTTATTTGCAATTTTCCTAAAATATTATTTTATTTAGTCATTTCATAATTTATTATGATATATTGAAATATACTAAAGTTTCTTGATTCTCTCTTCCGCAATATTATTTGTCAGCTTAGTGTCAGGGCTAGTGGATCTTAAAGTGCATCAGGTGCACTCCCAAGTGCCCATCTGAGGCTCATTTAGCTTTTGCTTCTTCCTCTTTTTGCTCGATAGGACCTACTATCCTTCGGTCAATGTTGAATCCAATATTACTTCTGTTGCATAGTCTGCAGAGCCCTCTCGTATGAGGAAGCGCTTGTGGTCATGCTTTTGCTTCTTCCTATTTTTGCTCAATGGACCTACTATCCTTTGGTTTGTGTTTTAATGCTTGTGGTCATGCTTATGATTGTGTTTTAATGCCAACTACAATGCTGCATCACCTTATTGAGCCTTTCATGAAGGTGGCTTTTCTTTTTATACTAGTTGCATATGTCGCATTGCTCGGTAACTAATTTTACAAGCCAATTGTATAGATTGCGTGCTCATTTATTGTTTTGCAAGCTAGCTGCATCGGCCATCTTCTATTTCTCCTTCAGTTCTCAACATATCGCATGTCATTTTGAGAAGCGATACTATCACTAGACTCGCCACTCTCGGGCCAGCTAGATTTGGAAGTTTTGCCATGAATAGTTGTTGAACACCACCTCACCCACCATGTCTTAGCTATTGGACACCATTTAGACTTGCATTTAGACTCAAGTTGACATCTTCAATACACCTTGAGTTTGAGGGAAAATATTAGAGATTTTAGGATGATTTTGATGGTTATCTGCATCTCTTATGATTGTGTGAATATCTTCTATAATTCTATGTATTGTGATTGATATGTTATCATATTTTGTTATTTCATAAAGTTTATAAATAGGCTAATGTAATATTTGTTATAATATATTGAAGTATACACAATTACTCTCTTCCGCATATCTTTCTCATTTCTCCACTTGGTTTAGTTGAAAAATAATATTGTGGAGGAGAGAATCAAAGAACTTTAGTGTATTTTGATAGATAAGCTTTATGAATGATTAAATAATATAACATATCAATCAAGATACACATAATCAAAGATAAATATGCACGCAATTTTGAGAGGTACAAAAAATTATTAGAATTATTCTAAATATCCGTAACATTCCCTCAAATTTAAAGTGCATTGAAGATGTCAACTTGAATTTGAATTAATGTTGAATAGTGCCACAAAAAAACTTGTTTCTCTAATGACACCACAGGGCATCGGGCTTGTTGATTAGTGGTGTGGTGGTGTGTGAGGTAACATCTTCCAAATTTGGCTCGTTTGAGGGTGGCAATCTAGTGGTGGTGTTGACTTCTCAAAACGACATGCAAAAGGTCGAGAATCGGAGGGGAAATAGCAAGTGGCTAGTGTGGCTAGCTTGTGAAATAGTAGCTGAGTGATGCGGCTTATACGATTGACTTGGAAAATAGTTACTAGGATGCGGCTTGTGCGGCTGGCATCGAAAGAAATCGGCCTCCATGAAAAAGACTCAATTGAACGATGTAGTTGGCCTGGAACATAGTTACTAGGATGCGGTTTGTATGGCTGGCATCGAAAAAAAAACTGCCATTATGACAAAGGCTCAACCAAACAATCTTGTTGGTGTGATTAGTGTCAAAACACAACTATTATAGAAAGGACTCGATTAAATGCTTCCTCATACGAGACTTGTGTACATGAAGTGAACACTATTGAGAGGCGATGATGGGGATGGATTTATTTGGATGTGCACTAGGGTGCATGGTGTCCACTTAGGTTTCCACGGGATTGAAAGCTCTTATATCAAGTTGAGAAATAAGAAAAATATGCGGAAAATAGTAATTATGTATATTTTGATATATCATAATGAAGATTACACTAGCCTTTCTATAAGTTTTATAAAATGATTAAATAAGATAACATATCAATCTAGAAAAGTACAATTATAGAGGACATTCATAGAATTTTGAAAGATATAGAAAATCATCAGAATTATTCTTAATATTTCTAACATTACTAAATGTACTTTCCTTTAGTATTGTCAACAAGTTTTGAAAGATGATTTGCATCTTCTTTTATTTTGAAATCATGATGATTCCTATATAAATCTTGATTTTTTTTATATCATAATGATCTCATCTGACTGTTTCATCCAATTGAAGATTCCTCCCACCCAGTGTTTTGCGGAACCGTCGACGAAGTTTCCTTTAATAAAGTGGAACAAGACAATCCGCACGTAGCGTAGACAGGGTTGAAATTCCATGATGCCTTTTTTTGCTGCCGCTTGATAACCCATCGCCTTGTCAAACTTGCATCCACACAGAAATCTATTCTGTCCTTCCTCTCTCCTTCTCTCTCTCTCGACTCGTTTTTAAGGGAAATCTCAAAGCAACTTCTGCGCTGTATCCCCGCTGCTCTCTCTTCCATGCCTCACGCGGTACACTTACCATGTATATAAACTCCATGCTCGACCATGCAAAATCTCAACTCCGCCTTCGCTCCTCTCTTCCCTTGTTTCTCTGTCTTTCTTAGTTCTAGCTGAGTAATCTCGCTTTTCGGTGTAACATCATAATATGGTGAGGCTAGCTGAAGCTGAACAGTACGAGCGTGTGTTCCGGTGCTTCGACGAGGATGGAGATGGTAAGCTTTCGCCTTCGGAGCTGAGGCAACATGTGGGCTTGACCGGCGGAGAGCTGCTCCTGAAGGAAGTGGAGGTTGCGGTCGAGTCGCTGGACTCGGACGGCGATGGCCTCCTGTGCTTGGAGGACTTCGTTGGGTTCATGGAAGGTGGGGGCGAGGAAGAGAAGATGGGCGACTTGCGAGAGGCGTTCGGGATGTACGTGACGGACGGGTGCGGGTTCATCACGCCGAAGAGCCTCAAGAGGATGCTCTCTAGGCTCGGGCAGTCCAAGGCTGAGGATGACTGCAAGGCCATGATACGTCATTTCGATCTCGATGGAGACGGTGTGATCAGCTTCGATGAATTTAAGGTCATGATGATGTAGACACTTTCACTGTACATGAGCTCGAATTATTGTTTGATTTCATATTATGGAACATCCGTTCATATTGAGCTGTTCTTCTTGCTTCATTTAAATGAGTTTCTCCGACATTTACAGTTCAGGCAATTTGCCAACTGCCCACCATCTGAATAGCTAATATGACTGTTTTTGATGGAATATAATACACAAAAACGACATGATTTTGCAATTTACGTTAATGCGAAATTACCTAAAAATAAATGAGAAAAATAATAATAACACCATAAATTTACATGATTCGATCCGAATATCGGTACTTACGTTCACGGGGAGAGTTACAGCAAATAATCCATTATAATAAAATAATCAAAGTTTATAATCGTTCACACGCTTGAGTATTTCCCACACCTAAATTTAACTCTAAACCCAATGTGCTTATAAATAAATAACTCACTTGCACATAAACTCACTGCACAAAATTATCGTGCATTCAAGCTCGAAACAAAAACACGCGCAACTCTCTTCAGCTTGACATGTGCGGGTTGTGGCTCCTTTTCCTTATTCTGCTTTCGTAGGGCTTCGGCAGCACAACCTCTTGGAGACGTTTGCTTCGGAGATGTTTGCTTTGTATATATGTGTGCCCAAAAGTCAAAGTCTTGACTTGGGCCCAACACCCTTTTTCTTTTTGGCTCCACGTGCAAGACTTCCTACACGCAGCTCTCTTTCCTCTTCCTCTTGTAGGGTTTCAGCCACTTTACGTGCAGCTCTCTTTCCTCAACGTGGAATATGCGCGCCCAAAGTCAAATATTTGACTTTGGCCCCAGCCATGGATAACTTGCACGAATTCAACTCCTTTGGATAGAAGAGGAAACTTTCGCTCATCTTATTTAATTTTCCTCGTTTGTACAGTTATAAGGAGTCCAAGAAAAATAAGGGTTTCTTTATCCAATTTTAAAATCTACTTGAGAAATCTTTATTAACAAATTCGATTTATCAAATCGTTATCCGAATTGAAACTCGAGACATTAATTTAGCTTGAGTTTCGCCAAAGAAACAAACTTAGTCATTATGTTTGTCGGGTTATTTACTGTAACAATCTTTTTAATAATAACATTACTCTTAGCTAAGACAACTCGGATGAAGTGGTACTCAATGTTAATATGCTTCGTTTGCTCGTGATAAACTAGATTATATACCAAACATATTGCACCTTGGTTATCACAGTGTATATCCACACTTTTCTGTTCTAATCCAAAGTCTCAAAGCAAATTTTGTAACAATATTGCCTCCTTCGCTACAAATGTTAGTGCTATGTACTATGCCTCAGTCAAAGACAAGGTAATGTGATTTTATAAGGACAATTTCCAACTAATTACATTACCTACCAGCATAAATACGTACCTTGCTAAAGACTTGCGATCATTCAAGTTACCGGCGTGATCTGAATCCACAAAACTAGTGGTCTCATTGCCATTGTTGTTCATCCGGTACACTATACCCACATCTGTTGTCTTTTTCAAATATCTGATGATCCACTTTACAGCTTCCCAATAAGCTTTACTATAACGTTTTATATAGCGACTAACCATGCTCACAATTTATGAAATATTAGGCCTAGTGCACACCATAACATACATAATACTACTCATGGCACTACAATAAGGAAAATGAGACATATGTTTCTCCTCCTCCTCCTCAGTTTGCGGTAAAAGTTTAAAGTGCTTCGCTAAAGAAGTACTTACAGATTTTGCCAACTGCATATTAAAACATGCTATTATCTTCTCAATATATTTCTTGTGAGATAGACGTAACATTCCTACAACCCTGTCATGCAAAATCTTTATACCTAATATTTTATTTACAGTACCTAAATATTTCATCTTAAATTCAGCATTTAACCGCATCTTCAGTATATCAATATCAAACATATTCTTAGCTATTATCAGCATATTATCAACATATAAGAGTAAATAAATCAAATAACCATTCTCCAATTTCCTAAAGTAGGCACATCTATTCATTTGACTTTTCGAATAGTCTTGACTAGTCATAAAAGCATTAAAACATTTATACCACTGCCTAAGAGACCGTTTCAGCTCATACAAAGATTATCTAATAAGTAAACATGATCTTTCTTATCCAGAATAGCAAATACCTCTAGTTACCTCATATAAATCTGCTCCTCCAACTAATTGTGAAGAAATATAGTCTTCACATCTAGCTACTCTAACTCAAGATCCTGTGAATCAACTAAGGCAAGTAAAACACAAATAAAAGTATGTCTTACCATAGGAGAAAACATCTCATTCTAGTCAATGCCCTTACGCTGTGCATATCCCTTTGTCACAAGTCTCGCCTTATACCTCGCTACCTCAACACCGGGAATGCCATCTTTTTATTTAAAGACCTATTTACTTTTGACAATCTTTTAGCTCTTGGATACTTTGACCAGCTCGCATGTCTGATTTTGATGGAATGATTTCATCTCTTTGTGCATAGCCTCTAACCACTGTGACGACTCTGAACTAGCCATTACCTTAGAGTAAGATGAAGGCTCATTTGTCTCCACCTCATTACCTACAGCCAATGCATAAGCAATATCTGTATAACCATAACGTACCGGTGATTTAATGTGCATTCTTTGTCTATCTACGGCTATAGTGTACTACGACTTAGCTGGTTGTTCACTATCACTGACTTTAGAAACTATGGCTTCATCTATAGTCTCAACTTCTGTTACCTTCGAGATCTCTAGAATCTCCACCTCACTAATGATACCATAATCTGTCTTCTCTGCTGGTTGTGTCTCAGAACTCCTCCATTGAAGCGTTGTAGTCTTGTCGAAGATCACATCTTTGTTGATTAAAAAATCGGGTGATCTAAGATCAATGCAGCATAGCCGGTAGCGTTTCCCTTCATGTGCATAGCCCAGAAATATGCATTTCTTCCCCCTCGGCTCAAGCTTACCATCACTCGCATGAGCATACGCAAGACATCTGAATATACGTAATCCGGAGTAATCAACAGGTTTCCCCAACCATACTTCCTCAGGAGTCTTCCATTTGATAGCATATGATGGAGATCGATTAACTAGGTAATGTGCCATGTTCACTACTTCGACCCAAAATTCATTACCAAGTCTTGCATGTGAAAGCATGCATCAAGCTCACTTAAGCAAAGCTCTGTTCTTCCGTTCTGTCGTTTTGCCACGCCATTCTGCTATGGTGTCCTAGGTACTATACATTGTCTCACAATACATTCTCTCTCGCAGAACTCGGTAAAATCTTTACCATAGAACTTCATACCATTATCGGTTCTCAGGCACTTGATTTGTTTATCTGACTGCTTCTCAATCAATTCCTTAAATTTCTTGTGCCGATCTAACACATTATATTTATATTTCAGAAAGTATACCCATACCTTTTTCGAATAGTCGTTGATAAATGTCAGCATATATCGGGCACCTCATTTCGAAGGAACTTAAGACATGCTCCAAACGTTTGAATGAATATATTCAATTGGTTGTTTGGTCGAATGAGTATCTGTAGTAAACTTAACTCGGTACTACTTCCCAAAGATATACTGCTCACATAAGTCCAACTTCCATGTCTTTTGACCCTTCAACAACCCCTTTCACTTAGTATCGTCATACCCGCCTCACTCATGTGCCCTGAACGCATATGCCATAATTGAGTTAAATTAGAATCCGACTCACCTAATGAAACTGCAGCGATTCTAGTTATGATCTCTCTCAATAGATGATAGAGTATTCACTTTTTTCTCATTTATCACTGTCATGGCACCTTAAGAGATTTTCAGTACTCTATCTTCAGTGGTGTACTTAAACTTGATGTCATCGAGTGTTCCCAGAGAAATAAGATTCTTATTAAGCTCCGGTATATGCCTCACATCTATCAATGTGCGCACTACCTCATCGTGCATCCGAATCCAAATTGTCCCTATCCCTATAGCCATAACTGCGTTATTCCCCAAAAGAACTCTACTATCATTTGCGGTTTGGTAAGTAGTAAAAAAGTTCTTATGAGGCGTCATATGATAAGAACACTCTGAATCTAGCACCCATTTATCTCCTAATGAAACAGTAGTCAAACATAAAACAAGTTTCTGTATCACTATTATTCTCCTTGGCAATGTTTGCCACATTGCTTGTGGCATTTTGCCTATCAGCTTTATTCCTCCGTTTTGGACAATCTCTCCTAATGTGCCATTCCTTGTGACACTCAAAGTACTTCACGCGTCATTTGGACTTTTTATGGCTTCATTTTGATCTACTTTTACCTATGCTACTACTAGGCCCTTGATGTTGCTTTCTACCCTAAATCATCAGTGCTTGCACTACTCCTTGTATTAGACCGTCATCTCGCAACTTTCTTTGCCACTCCTTAGAGAATAAGGTATACTTTACCTCTTTTGAGGTAATTGTAGTAAGCCCTTACAATAGCGAATCAGTAAAGTGCTCCCATGACTCTCGTAAAGAGGCTAACAATATCATGCCATGTTCTTCATCATCAAGTATCTTACCGACGTTCTTCAGATCTATAATGAGTTTATTAAATTCATCTAAGTGGGTTCTGATAGACATACCCTCAGTATATCTAAATTGAAATATCTTCTTCAACATGTACAAGCGATTGTTTAAACATTTCTTCACATAAAGTGCTTGAAGTTTTACCCATAATTCTGCGACATCCTTTTTCTCAGCAACTTCTATTAAAACCTCGTCCGACAAATTTAACAGGATTGTACTCTTTGCTTTTTCCATTAACTCTACCTTCTCATAAGCTTTCATTATAATAGGCAACTCATCTTCACCATCAAGTGCCTTAGCCAAACCTTGAGTTGTCAATAAAGCCTGCATTTTGATGTTCCATAACACAAAGTTGTTGTCCCCGTTAAACTTCTCAATTTCAGATTTCCTCTCAGACATAATTGCAATAACAGAATTTCTAGATAATAATCAGACAAGCAAAAACTCCAAATCACAATCAAGAAATCTGATCTTAAGCCCTGATACCAATTATTGGAATATAATACCCAGAAATGACAGAATCTTGCAATTTACCTAGACGCGAAATCACTAGAGAAATAAACAAGAAAAATAATAAGGATACGAGAAATTTACGTGGTTAGGTCCGAGTATTGGTATTTACGTTCACGAGGAGAGCCAATAGCAAATAATCCACTATAATTGAAGAATCAAAGTTTACAATCGTTCACATGCTCAAGTGTTTCCAACACCTAGATTTAACCCTAAACCAATGTGTTTATAAATAAACAACTCACTTGGACATAAACTCACTATACAATTTTTTAATTACCATGTGTTCAAGCTCAAAACAAAAACGCACACGACTCTCTTCAGCTTGACATGTGCAGCTTTGATATAGCTAGTACGAGTACCTAGAGGGGGGTGAATAGGTATATAAAAATTTTCTCGAAGATTGCACAATACTTAGATAGTTGAAGGATTTGCAATAATTAAAAATCAATCGTAAGACTGAGTAAAGGAAAGAGAGAATCGAACACGCGGTTTATAGTGGTTCGGCTTGATTCAAGCCTACGTCCACTCTTCTGCACTGACAGCCAATTGGCTGGATTCCACTATGAACAAAGAGATGTTACAGTGTTGATCTTCCTTGATTTCTAGGTGTAGATGATCTACCACACTCGCTCAAGGTGTCACCAAGTATAAACACTCTCTGTGTATACAATTTCGCTCGAACTGTATCGACTAATAATCAAGGTTCTTCAGACTCTGGAATTTTTCTATCGATCACTCACTTAAAGCAACTAGAACGTCTTCCTTTTATACTCCTTTATGCCATCATAGCCGTTGGCACTTACCAAAGGAATTCCTCCAATCTACCCGTTGGACGGAATCAATTAAGAAGATCATCCAAGCTATTTAAGGAATCTGATGATAGCCCATCAATCCTGTTCGCCCATACAATCAGGATCTTGGTTTCCAAGAATAGAACATTCCAAGAATATTTCGTCGACCATCGGATCTTCAATCGATCTTAGATAAGAATCAAAGAATCCGAAATGATTATCCAACCAAGGGATCTTTTCCAGAGGATAGGATCGAATCCTCAACCATATACTTCGGTTTTGGATTTCCTTCGTCACGGATTAGAAAGACTGTCAGTGAGAATAGTCTTGAGTCTTGAGTCTTGAGTCTTTAGTCTTAAGTCGGTGAATACAAAGTCTTCAGACTTTAAACCGTCGGTATCGAGACTAGATCGATAGAAATGTTTTGTCGCTTCAAAATATTCGGAAAGATTTCTCCAACAATCTCCCCCTTTTTGATGGTGACAAAACTTTCTTGTAGATTTGAACAACTTTGACCTGCAAAAACATTTCTCAAGCAATATGGCTAACTCATAAAGATTAATAAAACAACCAAACTCTGCATCCACAGAAAATTGGTTAGTCTTTCATGAGTAATACCATATAACAACACTTGATATAAATGCAACCAGTCAAGCATCAAAATCCACAGCTAATTCAGTCAAATTTAAATTCACACCCAAGTTCTCAATTCTCAAGTCATACTCAAAAATAAACATAACCACAAAAGTCAAAGTTTTTAAAAGATGTTGAAAGTTGTTGGTTCAAATTGGTTCTCCCCCTTTTTGTCATCATTAAAAAGGGTGAGAAAGGAGTCATGTCTGCTTGGGAATGCGCACGATCTGGAAATCTCCCATTGACTGGACTATGCCTTCTAGCCTCTTCAAGTCTTCCCTTAGTTGAGCTACCTCATCTCTTTTGGCATTGGCTTGAAGTTGCAGAGCGAGGTCTTTCATTTTGTCCTCCAGGGTAACCGAAGACGCTTGTCCAGCATTCTTGATGGTTTGAACCTCACAAGTCGAGCATATATTTGTCCCCGCATTTCCATAAGAATATCAAGAATATGACGAAAATCTGCTGAGTTGTCCGTACGTGTACCGGCATGAGCTTTCTCGGATGGAGTAAATGCGAGACGATGGAGCTTCTGTATAATCCTGCAGATTTGGAGTCGACGTATCATGACCTTCTTCAGGCAATTGAGACACCTGAACTTCTTCTGGATCTGCTGGAGATTGTCTTGGACCTTCACTATCGGCAGCATGAGGTGTGGACTTTTCTTGCTCGCCAACTCCCCCTGTCTCTAGGACATCAAAAGGGGAAGAGTGATGATCATGCTCTTGATTTCCCTTCTCTCCAGATTCAGCAGCAGACTTTTCTTTCTCTCCTTCTCTTTCTTCTTCAGCTTCTTTCTCCTTCTCTCTCTGCTCTTCTTCTTCTCTGCTCTTGGTTTGCTCTTCTTCTTTTCTCTGTTTCTTCTGAAGTTCTGTCGGTTGAGGCACAGAACGTCTGGTTCTTGTCAGTGCATGGATAGTAGGATCTTCATCCTCTTCATCTTCATCCTCCAGGATGAGAGTTCTTTTCTTCTTTTTCGATGGGGCACCAATGGCCTCCTTTCCTTTTCTCTTTGAAGACGAACCGGAGATTTCACTCTAAATTTCTCCATTACCTTGGAAAGTTCTTGCAGACGCATCTTCATTAACATCTTCAAACCTACTACCATCTTATCACACGGTCGAACACAAAGTGTTTGTGGCGGTTCAATATTCATGTGTCTGAAGATCTTGGTCACCGGACCAGGATAAGGCAATTGTCCTTTGTCTTTTGACATTGCTCGTACATATGGAAGAGAATAGTGTGCGGGAGAGAGAACTTCCGTCCCGAGTTGATCGCGTACATCAACTTTGCTTCGTAAAGAGACACGGAAGTCTTTGACGTAGACTTCGGTCCGAGACAGTTGATCACAATCTTATGAAGCACAATGTTGATGGCATTCATCCTGGAATAGGTAATTTTCTTTCTCGTGTCCCTATCTTTGACAAGTTCCGAGTAGTACGAGCAGGTGAGACTTTGATTGGTAGATAACGTCCTCGTTCAACTCCAACTATGTCCGCTAACATATTCACATCTACCACGTAGACTTGGTCTCGTATATTGAATGAAATTCTATTCGCATCCAAAAAGCTAAGATTTGAATAGAAATAAGCGGTCAGTTGAGCATACCCGTCCATAGAGTCAGAGCAAAAATTCTCAAGTTGAAGCAAATTCAACTTCTCTCTTAAGTTCATGTTGATGGCGTCCAGGAAGTCAAAATCGACACTTCTAGGGTTTATCACCCCTCTTTTCAAAGCCTGAAATACACATTTTCTGATCCTTGGATTTGAACAAATCCATCCGATTTCCTTTCACCTTTGCTGCCACTCCCATTCTCGGTTGGAATTCAAGGAACATTTGTCATCATCGTTCCCTTCAATTAAATTTTGTCCGGCATACGAGGATCACTTGGAATGTTCGCAAGTGCGTCCTCTCGCTTTTCCTTTCGGAGCAACTCCCAATTCCTCCATTTTCCGTAGAAAAAGATACTCATTCCCATAATTTTTATCCTTAAGGAAGTCATCTATATATTTCAATGGATTACCGGTGCTTTTCAACGCACGATAAAGCTTATAGATAAAGGAGGGTTTTTGGACTCTTACTGGGTCGGCATCCTCGATTATCTCTTCTTCCAGATGTTGACTGGCACCTTGTGGGGCAGGAGGAGTTGAATGACGTGGATGAGAGCGAATCGGACTTTGTCGTTGACTTGATAAGTCTTCTTCCTCAGTGAGATCGAAGTGTGTCGGTCCCTTCTCCATTCTTTGTGGTCCCCCGCTTGCAATTCTTGATGATTTCCTCGAAGAAGACATCTTTCTTTGTCGTTTGGAAGATTCCTTCACTTGCTTTCCCAAGAAAAATGACCACTTTCTCGACGATGAACAAGAAGTAGAAACAGTATCGGGAGGAGAGTGCCTTTTAGGGTTTTGAAGATTGGGTAAAGAAAAACTGTATATATATATAACTCAGTTTTGAAAAGGGAAGTTCAATCGGTACAAGGAAAGTGTACGAACACTTCTTTTCAAAATCAATAACTGCCAAAATTAATCCTTTTAAAAAGACAAGTTTTCGAATTTCACACGGATTATAGAATAACCGAACGAAAGATCATACCTTTTCGAGTTTAGATAAAATAACTAAACGAAAATTCGTACCTTTTAGATAAAATAGCAACTTACAGTCTATAGCCACGAATGTCTGAGTCTGAGGATTTAAAGTCTGAGAGATTAGAGTCTTAGAGTTTGTGAGTCTCTAGACTTTAACTTCTTCAAGCTTCAAAATGTTGAGTCTTGAACGGATAAAGTCGAATTGATTTTTCTCCAAAGGCTTTGTGAATATATCCGCTAGTTGACTCTTTGAATCAACAAATTGAATTGAGATTTCTCCATTTTGAATATGATCTCTAATGAAGTGATGTCGAATCTCAATATGCTTTGCTCTTGAATGAAGGATTGGATTTTTGGTGAGATTGATCGCACTTTGGTGTTGTCACATCTAATTTACGTGCATGAGTCTTTAATCCCAAAGTCTTGTAGCTGTTGTTTTATCCATAGAATTTGCGAACAGCAGCTTCCAAGAGCTACATACTCGCTTCGTCGTTGAGAGAGCTACGGTGCTTTGCTTCCTCGAAAACCAAGACATTGTCCTGTTTCCAAGCAGTTGACAAGTTCCGAAGTGCTCTTTCTATCGACTCGCAACCGGCCAGATCTGCATCCGAGTATCCTATAAGATTAAAGTCTCCCCTCTTTGGATACCAAAGACCGATGCTTGAAGATGAGGCAATGTATTTGATAATACGTTTCACGACACTGAGATGTGATTCTCTAGGATCTGATTGAAACCTAGCACAGATGCAAACACTTAACAAAATATCAGGTCTAGAAGCGGTAAGATAAAGAAGTGAACCGATCATGCTCCTGTACAGCTTTTGATCTACTTTCTTCCCTTCTTCATCCTTGTCTATCTTCTGAGAACATGACATTGGTATGTCGGTCTTTTTGCACTTTTCCAATCCAAACCTTTTGACAAGATCATTTGCATATTTTTCTTGATGAATAAAAGTTCCTTCCTTCATTTGTTTCACTTGGAGTCCAAGAAAGAATGTTAACTCTCCCATCAAACTCATTTCAAACTCATCCGCATAACTTAGAAAATTTCTTGCATAGACTTTCATTAGGTGATCCAAATATAATATCGTCCACATATATTTGAACAAGTAAAAAGCTTTTGTTTTCCTTTTTGATAAACAAAGTAGTATCTACTTTACCTTTGACAAAACCATTTTGTAATAAAAACTTACTTAGTCTATCGTACCAAGCTCGAGTGCTTGCTTTAAACCATACAAGGCCTTTTTCGGTCGAAGACCGAGTCCGGCTTCTTTGGGTCTTCAAACCCAGGTGGTTGTTCCACATAAACTTCCTCATGGATAAATCCATTTAGGAACGCACTTTTGACGTCCATTTGGAATAACCTGAAATTTTTATAACAAGCAAACGCAAGTAATAGTCGAATAGCTTCTAACCTTGCTGCTCTGGTGCGTAAGTCTCGTCATAGTCTATTCCTTCTTCTTGCGTATATCCTTTGGCCACGAGTCTTGCTTTGTTTCGTACGACTTTTCCTTCTTCATTCATCTTGTTCCCGAATACCCATTTGGCTCCAATAACAGTTTTACCTTTTGGTTTAGATGTCAATTCCGAGACATCATTGATGTTGAATTGTCTCGAGTTCTTCTTACATAGCTTCTATCCAACGTTCATTAGATAAAGCTTCTTCTATGCTTTTTGGTTCAATTTCAGAAATGAGAGCCACAGCACTAGATTCTTCACGCCTTTTTGATCTGGTGCGGATTCCTTCATTGATTTCGCCAATAATGAGATCTTTGGGATGACTGGATTTATGCTTCCGATTCTTGGTTGTTTTGCCTGGTTGATGATCTCTTTCTTTATTTGAATCTTCGTGAGCATCTTGATGTTGGACTTCCAGTCCGAGATGCTTCTTGAGTTGTAAGCGTTGGAAGGTGCGGGAGTGGGTTCGAGACTCTTCATACTGAGTCTGGCTGGATTCATCTTGCGTTGAGTCTTGGAATTTGACATTCATTGATTCCTCCACCGACTGGCTTTTCTTGTTATAGACTCGTAGGCTTTGCTTGATGTAGAATATCCAAGGAAGATGCCTTCATCTCGATCTTTCTTCAAACTTACCAACTCGATCATTTGCATTTTTCAAAATAAAGCATTTGCAACCAAACACATGAAAGTATGAAACAATAGGCTTCTTACATTTGAACAATTCATAGGGGTTTTCTCTAAAATAGGTCTTAGAAAGACTCTATTTATAATATAGCATCTTTGTTGAAACAGCTTCAGCCCAAAATCGTGAAGAAATTTTACTTTCAATTAAAAGTGTTCTAGCCATTTCTTGAAGAGATCTATTCTTTCTTTCCACAACTCCATTTTGCTCTGGAGTATATGGAGAGGAAAACATATGATTAAAACCAGATTTATCACAAAATTTCGTAAAATCTTGATTTTCAAATTCACTTCCATGATCTGTTCTTATGCTTGAGATTGCACATCCTTTTTCATTTTGAACCTTTTTAGCAAACTTCTCAAAGTACGAAAAGGTTTCTGACTTACTTGCAAGGAAATATACCCAAGTAAAGCGGGAGTAATCATCCACAATTACTAGGCAATATTTCTTACCTCCAATACTCTGGGTTCTGGTTGGTCCGAAGAGATCCATATGCAGCAACTGTAATACATGATTAGTAGAGACATGATTTATTGGCTTAAAAGAATTTCTTACCTGCTTTCCCAGAATACATGGAGTGCATGAATCAGACTTTTGGTATGGCAATTTAGGTAGACCTCGAACAAGCTTCTTTGATGAGATTTTGGCTAATTGCTTCATGTTGACATGGCCAAGCTTTCGTGCCATAAGACTGTTTCATCTTGAATTGAGATTAGGCATTGTGCTTCATTTGGTTTTACATCAAGAAGGTAGATATTTCCATGCCTTCGACCCATGAAGGACTGAGTTGAGTCTTTACTAATTCCAGAACATATGCCTTCTTGAAAGGAGATCTTGAAACCAAGTATCACACAATTGGCTAATGCTGAGAAGATTGTAGTTGAGTCCTTCCACTAGAGAGACATTGCTTATTGTGAGATTTCCAATTTTCACAATTCCAAATCCCACAATGCTTCCTTTGCTGTTTCCTCCAAATGAAACTTTTCCACCATTTACTTGAATAAGCTTTATGAAGCAATTTGAGTCTCCTGTCATGTGTCTTGAGCATCCGCTGTCAAGATACCACTTTACCTTCTTTTTGACAGAGACCTGCATTCAAAAGAGAGTCTCAAGCTTTCTTTGGTACCCAAATTTTCTTGGGTCTTTTAGCGTTAGTAGAATGAGCATTATTAGGCCATAATTTCTTAACAGGCTTTCAAACCATATGACACTCTTTTTCAAAATGATCTTGACTGTTACACTTTGAACACCTTAAAGCATTTCGACCTACAGACTTTACAAAAACTTTCTTGAAATGATTTTTGTAAGCCTCTCTCGACGGTCTTTTCTTAATTCTTTCTTTTACTTTTGGAAAATCAATCAAAGGGATTGTTTCTGCTGTCATACCTAAACTAGACTTATTGAAGTAAGGTCTTTGAACTGAAAGAACTTTCTTAAGTTTTTCAGACCCTATTGAAAATTTCTTTGAAATATTTGATAAGTCAGTTTTTAAGAAAGCATTTTCTTTTGAAAGTTTATCTTCATTCTCTTTAAGAGTAGAAATATTCAAGTCTAAACTTTTCACTTTTTCTTCTAAAATATTTTCCTTTTGTTTTAAAACTGAGTTTTCCTTTTTAAGTTCGGAAATCTTTTTGAGAGAAGTCTTAAGACTAAAACATAGTTCATTAATGTATTTAGAGACTTTGACAGGGATTTTATAATCACTTACCTCAAATTCACTGTCGAGTCGATCCAGTCTCGAGTCTGATTGTGCCATCAGACATAGGTTGGCATATTCCTCGTCACTTTCTTCACACTCTGTATCGCTCCAGGTTTCGGATTTGAGAGCTTTTTGAGACTTTTCAGCTTTTCCTCTCTTCTTCTTCAAAAGAGGACAATTGGGTCTGATGTGTCCCTTTTTCTTACATTCGAAGCAAACTACATCTTTGTTTGGTTCCTCATTATCAACAAACTTGGTTTGCTGTTTCGAAAACTTTGTTTCTTTGAGTTGAACCTTCTTCCTTTTCTATTCAGCTTTCGAACCTTCTAATCATAAGAGCAAGCTCCTCATCGTCCAAATCTTCTTTAGAATCTGTATCATCGAATCATCATTAGATTTTAATGCAATGGATTTCTTACCTCTTGGATCTTCGTCTTCATTAATTCGTTCCACTTCATAAGATCGAAGAGTTCCAATCAGCTCGTCTACGAGATAATGGCATAATTCTTTGCGTCTCTCTTATTGAAGTCTTTATATGATTCCAATCCTTGGAGAGTCCACGCAGTAGCTTGTTCACCTTCATAGGATCAGAAATTTTCTGTCCTTGATTCTCAAGGCCATTGACAATATCTCGTAAAACGGCTAAACATGTCGTTATAGATTCTCCTGGTTTCATTTTGAAGGCTTCATATTGACCAAGGAGAATGTTAATTCTGGTCTCCTTCACTCGGTCTGTCCCTTCATAAGTGATATGTAATCTGTCCCAGACTTCTTTTGCTGTAACACAAGAAGATATTTTGTTATATTCAGTTGGTGACAAAGCACAGTATAAAGAGTAAATTGCTTTTGCATCGAGTGCTTGTCTCTTGTTTATCTCTTCTTGAGACATTCCGCTGGTATCAATAGTTTCTTTCCCTCTTTCGGATACTGATGCAGCAGTAGGAGTAATTCCTCTTTCCACAACGTCCCATTCCAGAGGATCCTTTGACCGTAGAAAAGCTTTCATCTTGTTTTTCCAGATGTTGTAATCCTTTCCATCAAAGTAGGGTGGTCTGGTATTGCTTTGCCCTTCCACCAGCCCGGTGCTAGCATACTAGCCATGGATCTTTTACTACGAAGTAAAACACTTCAAATAAAGTAAGAACACGAGCTCTGATACCAATTGATATAGCTAGTACGAGTACCTAGAGGGGGTGAATAGGTATATAAAAATTTTCTCGAAGATTGCACAATACTTAGACAGTTGAAGGATTTGCAATAATTAAAAATCAATCGTAAGACTGAGTAAAGGAAAGAGAGAATCGAACACGCGGTTTATAGTGGTTCGGCTTGATTCAAGCCTACGTCCACTCTTTCGCACCGACAGCCAATTGGCTGGATTCCACTATGAACAAAGAGATGTTACGGTGTTGATCTTCCTTGATTTCTAGGTGTAGATGATCTACCACACTCGCTCAAGGTGTCACCAAGTATAAACACTCTCTGTGTATACAATTTCGCTCGAACCGTATCGACTAATAATCAAGGTTCTTCAGACTCGGAATTTTTCTATCGATCACCCACTTAAAACAACTAGAACGTCTTCCTTTTATACTCATTTATACCATCATAGCGGTTGGCACTTACCAAAGGAATTCCTCCAATCTACCCGTTGGACGGAATCAATTAAGAAGATCATCCAAGCTATTTAAGAAATCTGATGATAGCCCATCAATCATGTTCACCCATACAATCAGGATCTTGGTTTCCAAGAATAGAACATTCCAAGAATATTTCGTCGACCATCGGATCTTCAATCGATCTTAGATAAGAATCAAAGAATCCAAATGATTATCCAACCAAGGGATCTTTTCCAGAGGATAGGATCGAATCCTCAACCATATACTTCGGTTTTGGATTTCCTTCGTCACTGGATTAGAAAGACGTCAAGTGAGAATAGTCTTGAGTCTTGAGTCTTGAGTCTTAAGTGCGGTGAATACAAAGTCTTCAGACTTTAAACCGTCGGTATCCGAGACTAGGCGATAGAAATGTTTTGTCAGCTTCAAAATATTCTGGAAAGATTTCTCCAACAAGCTTGCAGCTCCTTTTCTTTCTTTGCTTTCGTAGGGCTTCGGTGGCACAACCTCCTGGAGACGTTTGCTTTTGAGATGTTTGATTTGTATATATGTGTGCCCAAAAGTCAAAGTCTTGACTTGGGCCACCACCCTTTTTTTTGGCTCCACATGCAGGACTTCCTACTTGTGGCTCTCTTTCCTCAACAAGGAATACGTGTTCCCAAAGTCAAATATTTGACTTTGGGCCCCACCATGGATGACTTGCGTGAATTCAACTCCTCTAGATAGAAGAGGAAACTTTTGCTCCTTTTATTTAATTTTCCTCCTTTGTACAGCTATAAGAAGTCCAAGAAAAATAAGCGCTTCTTCATCCAATTTTAAAATCTATTTGGGAAATCTTTATCAACAAATTCAATTTAATAAATTGTTATTTGAATCCAAACTTGAGACATTAATTTAACAATTTTATTAGGTTGGGGGACTAGATTCCCACCTTGGATTGTCTTGTCAAACCTCTAGTCAATTACTCGTGCAGAATGTACTATTGGACAGGATTTGTTTTGAACTATCATTAGAAATTTAGGAGAAATTGAGTTAAAATGTCTAACCTCAAAAGTTTAAATTGATAGGTGGAGGAAATCCACTCGTGCATAAAGAGCATGTGGACCTCATTGTATATTTCAACACATTCTCTCACTTGCAAATTGGATTAGGAATGACACGTGAAATTTAACTATAAGACTAGACACGTACATGAAAAATGTAGATCGTGGGTTGTGATACCATGTTAAGAGTTATGATACAAAAGAAAAAAATGTAATGTTCTATGTATTATCAAATGAAAAGGACAAGACTCATATACAGAGAGAGAATGCAATTCAACTTAATTATAACCGTACTCCTAAATATAGAGAGGGAATACATAAGATGGTGAAAATGCATTCTTAAGGTAATTGAAGACAACATGGAAATAAGTTACACGGAGGTGTAAATACTAACCAGGAGCAAAGGCTAGCCTTAATTCTTATCCAACTTCGATTTTTAACATAACCAAATTCAGGAGGTGTCTTCACTCGCACGTTGTGCAGATGTTAGATGGAGTCGATGCATATTATCTTGAACAACACCAATTGAGAGTAGTTGCAAATGTTTTCTCCCCTTAAGAGAAAACTAACACCATCCAAGTGAAATGTGATTGTATCAAATGCAAGAATCATCATATTTTTTAGTGATATTTAGAATACTTTTGAAGATTTTTTGTATCTCTCTATTTGATTATTCGTATCTTTATTGAAATATTAGGGAAAAATTCAAATAAGGGATTGAAATGCCTTCATTTCCTCAAATAACGTCTTGAAATGAACATCATGTCAAATAAGTGTCCGAAGTGCCTTCATTTTCTCAAATAAGTACTTGCAGTGGATATTGTTTCAAATAAGGGCATGAAATAACGATATCAGTCTCAAATAAGGGCTTAAACTCACTAGTTGCAAATGGCAATTTCATCTTTTTAATTTTTTTCCTTTTATTTTTTTTATATTCTTTCATAAAAAAACTAAACAGTTGGCTAGGGTCGATGACCCCCTTTGACCAAAGACCAGGTGACCCTCTCTTGAATCTAGGCAAGGGTCGCTAGCTAGGGGTGTGCATGATCGAGCGGGCGGTTCCCAACCTAGAACCAGAAACCGCCCGCTAAAAATCGGTTACGAAAAATTGGAACTGGAAACCGCTCACTAGTTGCCTAGATCCATTTGGGAATCGGACCGCTAGTTCGGTCCGGTTCTCAGGTAGATCCATAGAACCGGTCCAACCTCCACACATTCCCCTTTTCGCCTTCCCCTTTTCGCCTTCAACCCGTCGCGACCCTCGCTCCTCTTCTGTCCCAACCACCATCACCATCTTGGCCACCGCCTTTATTGTCTCCCACTCCTCCCTCGAGACGGACAATGTGGACAATGGGGACAATGAGCTGTTCTTAGACCCAGAGTTTGCCCGTCCCCGAAGATGAGGATGATGGGGAGAAGCCTGAGGAGGGGGATGAGGAAGAGGGGAGGTAGAAGCGGGATGAGCCCAACAACGAAGAGAACGATAGTGACAGTGAATGTGGAGATGGCGATGACGTGGAGATAGAGTTTAAGTTCAAGGGAGGAAAAGAGAATTAACTCATTGTTTCGTTGAATTCGGACTAAGACTCAAAGAGAGATGAGTAGATCCGGAGATAAATCAGAGAGGAAGAGGGAGCTCGGGAGATTTTGAACTGAAAGAGACGAGATGGAGTAGGAGAGTAATGAATTGAAACAAGATGGTGATTGGAGCCATAAATTTTAGATTTGCTAATTTCGAATTATTTTAATATTAAAAATTAATATATTATTATAATATAACTGATCCAGTCCGATCTGGGTGGGCGGATCCGCCCATGGAACCGGAATTGGACTGGTTCCCTTAAAAACCACCGGTTTCGAGTGATTCCGGTTCGGTTCTGGGCGGTCCGGGTGACTCTCGATTGTTTTGCACATCCCTATCGCTAGCCCTCACGCTAGCCTAGCGGCCCTCACCCAGGGCCCTTGAATCTCGTCTCCTAGGTTTGGGGGCGCTAAGCAAGGGTTGGCAACCTTTGCCCAGATTTGGGAGAGGGTCATCGCCCTCTCTTATTTGGCCTTCGCCTTTTGTCAATGGGGGTCACCGACCCTTGCCCAAGCGTTGGTGACCTCACTAGCAATTGTCGGGTGATGGGGGTGGCGGCCATAGGTTGGAGGGCCTATGTGTGCCCCCCCCCCCCCTTTTTCAAAAAAAAAAAAGATTTAATACAATTAAATTTAAATTTAAATTGTGTATGGACAAAAATATCCCCGATCGGTTAGAATTTTTTGCTCATCGGTGAGGCTAGGCCTTTATTTGAAATAAAATTCATTTCGGGCCCTTATTTGAAAAATGATGACATTTTAGGCTCTTATTTGCAATTTTCCTAAAATATTATTTTATTTAGTCATTTCATAATTTATTATGATATATTGAAATATACTAAAGTTTCTTGATTCTCCCTTCCGCAATATGATTTGTCAGCTTAGTGTCAGAGCTAGTGGATCTTAAAGTGCATCGGGTGCACTCCCAAGTGCCCATCCGGAGCTCATTTAGCTTTTGCTTCTTCCTCTTTTTGCCCGATAGGACCTATTATCCTTCGGTCAATGTTGAATCCAATATTACTTTTGTTGCATAGTCTGCAGAGCCCTCTCATATGAGGAAGTGCTTGTGGTCATGCTTTTAGCTTTTGCTTCTTCCTATTTTTGCCCAATGGGACATACTATCCTTCGGTCAATGTTGAATCCAATATTACTTCTGTTGCATAGTTTGCCAAGCCCTCTCATATGAGGAAGCGCTTGTGGTCGTGCTTATGGTTGTGTTTTAATGCCAACTACAATGGCTGCATCACCTCGTCGAGCCTTTCATGAAGCTGGCATTTCTTTTTATACTAGCTGTCCTAGTTGTATATGTTGCATTGCTCGGTAACTAATTTTACAAGCCAATTGTATAGGTTGCGTCGCTCATTTATTGTTTTGCAAGCTAGCTGCATCGGCCACTTTCCATTTCTCCTTCGGTTCTCAACATTTCGCATGTCATTTTGAGAAGCGATACTATCACTAGACTCACCACTCTTGGGCCAGCTAGATTGGGAAGTTTTGTCGTGAGCAGTTGCTAAACACCACCTCACCCACCATGTCTTAGCTGTTGGACACCGTTTAGATTTGCATTTAGACTCAAGTTGACATCTTCAATATACCTTGAGTTTGAGGGAAAATATTAGAGATTTTAGGATGATTTTGATGGTTATCTGTATCTCTCATGATAGTGTGAATATCTTCTATGATTCTACGTATTGTGATTGATATGTTATCATATTTTGTCATTTCATAAGGTTTATAAATAGGGTGATGTAATATTCGTTATAATATATTGAAATATACACAATTACTCTCTTCCGCATATCTTTCTTATTTCTCCACTTGGTTTAGTTGAAAAATAATATTGCGAAGGAGAGAATCAAAGAACTTTAGTATATTTTGATATATAATAATGAATGTTACATTAGCCTATTTATAAGCTTTATGAATGATTAAATAAGATAACATATCAATCAATATACACATAATCAAAGAGAAATATGCGTGTAATTTTGAGAGGTACAAAAAAATAATTAGAATTATTCTAAATATCTGTAACATCCCCTCAAATTCAAAGTGCATTGAAGATGTCAACTTGAGTTTGAATCAATGTTGAATAGTGCCACAAAAACTTGTTTCTCTAATGACACCACGGGGGCATCGGGCTTGTTGATTTGTGGAGTGGTGGTGTGTGAGGTAACATCTTCCAAATTTGGCTCGTTTGAGGGTGGCAATCTAGTGGTGGTGTTGACTTCTCAAAATGACATGCAAAAGGTCGAGAAGCAGAGGGGAAATAGCAAGTGGCCAGTGTGGCTAGGTTGTGAAATAGTAGCTGAGTGATGCGGCTTATATGAATGACTTGGAAAATAGTTACTGGGATGCCGCTTGTGCAGTTGGCATCAAAAGAAAGCGACCTCCATGAACAAGACTCGATCGAATGATGTGGTTTGCCTGGAAAATAGTTACTAGGATGCTGTTTATGTAGCTGGCATCAACTGATCCAGTTGGTGCGATTAGCATCAAAACACTACTATTATAGAAAGGACTCGATTAAATGCTTCCTCATACGAGACTTGTGTACATGAAGTGAACACTATTGAGAGGCGATGATGGGTATGGATTTATTTGGATGTGCACTGGGGTGCATGGTGTCCACTTAGGTTTTCACAGGATTTGAAAGCTCTTATATCAAGTTGAGAAATAAGAAAGATATGCGGAAAATAGTAATTACGTATATTTTGATATATCATAATGAAGATTATATTAGCCTTTCTATAAGTTTTATAAAATTGTTAAATAAGATAACATATCAATCTAGAAAAGTACAATTATAGAGGATATTCATAGAATTTTGAAAGATATAGAAAATCATCAGAATTATTCTTTATATTTCTAACTACTAAATGTACTTTCCTTTAGTATTGTCAACAAGTTTTGAAAGATGATTTGCATCTTCTTTTATTTTGAAATCATGATGGTTCCTATATAAATCTTGATTTTTTTTTTTATATTATAATGATCTCATCTGACTGTTTCATCCAATTGAAGATTCCTCCCACCCAGTGTTTTGCGGAACCGTCGACGAAGTTTCCTTTAATAAAGTGGAACAAGACAATCCGCACGTAGCGTAGACAGGGTTGAAATTCCATGATGCCTTTTTTTGCTGCCACCTGAAAGCCCATCGCCTTGTCAAACTTGCGTCCGCACGGAAATCTATTCTGTCCTTCCTCTCTCCTTCTCTATCTCTCGACTTTTTTTTAAGGGAAATCTCACAGCAACTTCTGCGCTCTATCCCCGCTGCTCTCTTCCATGCCTCACGCTGTACACTTACCATCTATATAAGCTCCATGCTCGACCATGCAAAATCTCAACTCCGCCTTCTCTCCTCTCTTCTCTTGTTTCTGTCTTTCTTAGTTCTAGCTGAGTAATCTCGCTTTTCTGTGTAACGTCATAACATGGTGAGGCTAGCTGAAGCTGAACAGTACGAGCGTGTGTTCCGGTGCTTCGACGAGGATGGAGACGGTAAGCTTTCGCCTTTGGAGCTGAGGCGACATGTGGGCTTGACCGGGGGAGAGCTGCTCCTGAAGGAAGCGGAGGTCGCGGTCAAGTCGCTGGACTCGGACGGCGATGGCCTCCTGTGCTTGGAGGACTTCGTTGGGTTCATGGAAGGTGGGGGAGAGGAAGAGAAGATGGGCGACTTGCGAGAGGCGATCGGGATGTACGTGACGGACGGGTGCGGGTTCATCACGGCCAAGAGCCTCAAGAGGATGCTCTCAAGGCTCGGGCAGTCCAAGGCTGAGGATGACTGCGAGGCCATGATACGCCATTTCGATCTCGATGGAGACGGTGCGATCAGCTTCGATGAATTTAAGGCCATGATGATGTAGAGACTTCACTGTACATGTAATTAAATTGTTCTTTGATTTCATATTTATGGACCATTCGTTCATATTGAGTTGTTCTTCTTGCTTCATTTGAATGAGTTTCTCCTCCACTTTCTGTCCACACAATTTGCCAACTGCCCGCCATCCGAACAACTAATTTGAGAACTTGTCAGAAACTGTTTTATCAGGTTTGAAGACCGGATTCCCATCTTGGATTGTCTCGTCCGACCGTTAAGATGGTTAATTACCGGTACAAATTATACCCGCCAGACGGGGTTTCGTTTGTAGAATATCATCTGACATTTCCGACTAGTTGGAACTATGAACCATTTTTCTTGACCTATTGTTAACACCAGACCCAAATTCTAGACCCAAACCTAAAAAAATCCAAATTGCCGAAACTGGGCCACGACGATACAATTAAGTTTCCAGTGGTATGACTACATGATGCGTGGCGAGAATTGATTGACTCAAAATATGCGCGATAGTTAAATAACCAGTCAATGAAGATCCATTGAACGAGGATAATCGTAGCTATG
This sequence comes from Eucalyptus leucophloia subsp. euroa, assembly GCA_017140325.1. Classification (NCBI taxonomy): domain Eukaryota; kingdom Viridiplantae; phylum Streptophyta; class Magnoliopsida; order Myrtales; family Myrtaceae; genus Eucalyptus; species Eucalyptus leucophloia. Next base: position 757,838 of record CM029469.1, on the reverse strand, counting down.
GTATCAAGAATAGTTACGAATCATCTCTAGCGGTCATATATATATAGAATGACGTCATTTCTTGAGTGATGTCTCGTTTTATAAGTAATTAATTTATTAACGGATTTTGAGAAGCATAAACATTTATTTGTACTTCAAAAAATACCAATTGGTTTTATAAGTTACTGACATTTATCGTTGTAGCTTAATTACATAATAACATTTCTAAATTTTATGCGAAATTACCAACCCTAAGTTTAGTGATTCACTAGCATTTCTCCTGTTAAGATACCAACTAATTCTATATTAGCAAATAATACTAGAGTCGCTTACCAACTTTTATTTTACTATTTCAAAAGTAGTAGATGGCGTCATAATCTACCAACATATCACCGACATACGAAGCTAATTGCTCTTGTGCATATCACCAATTTGTTTTTTGGTAATAGTTTAGCATGTCTGTAACCAACTCAATTAAACGTGTTAAGCTATTGGAATGATTTGTAAATCGGAAAATTTAAATAGATGTTGGAAAGTCAATTAAATTAAGATTAGTAGTTTCGTACAAAAATTAGAAACCTCAGCGCTCTGGTAAACTACGAAAACGTTTGGAAAGTTTGTTAGGAATGGTTGGTAATATGAGAGGATCAAATAAAACTTTTCTAGAAGTGTTAATAAACATACAAGTGACAAGTCCAGCAACCTGTCAGTCAACTTTCTTGTTACCAGAGAATTGATAGTTACACATTTTCACGAATTTACCATATGGAACAGTGTATTTTTGCCTCGCGGAGGACTAGAATGTTTGTCGACATGGACTCGGATTTGACACATGCTTTTCGGAACAAGAATTTGTCTCGTCCCTTACTCATTTTATGAATAATGTGATGGACAAACAAAACCAATCACAAAATAGGAGTTTACCAGCCTAAGAAGTCATGATTTCTATGTCCGACGTGCCGTGCTGGTCCCGCTTTTGTTCGGGTTTTGCAGCGTTTCTCGTTTCATGATCAGCTAGGTCCGGTGGAACGAGTTTATAAATGATGACTGCTTGTGGCTGGGGATACTGTTACCGTCTCAAGACGTGCAAGCATGGTTCTCTTCCTTTACATCCGTGCAGGGACGTCCGTGCTCAGCTGTAATAAGAGGAGGATAGCTTCAGTTGGTGGAATATGAACTTGCGTATTTAATGGGATTAGTCCCTCTGAACGTTTGGCAGGTTTCTGAGCAGACCCGGAACAGGAACCTTCTCTTCAAATGACTAAAGTAATGACATTTTTCTCTGTTTTATATTGGTCCAAATACACCTCCCGATCTATGTTTTCTTGCGTAGGCCTTGGGCATATTTAATTCTTGATTATGCTCTGGCTTCGGAGTTTAACACTATAGCCGGTTGTCCTTTTGAACGACAAAGATGACGAGACAATTCTTCTTTTTCTTAAGGAGAAGAAGAAGAACAAGAAGCAGAATTATATAATAATGACAGCCTAGATGGGACCCTGATAGAGATGTGCAGATTTGTCAATGAAGCAACCAGATTTCGAGCCAGTTTTCCAAGCTTTCTGTCCACCTGATTCCAGCTCCACTTGTCATTCTCCCTTCTCTCTCTTTTTTTCCCCTTGCGATCGAGGTGGATCAAGAGAGGGATCGGGAAATTCCGTCGCTGATGGGTGCCTGTGTTTCGATCGATGATGATGCTAACGGGAGGGTGGCGGAGACGCGCCTGATTCGGTCTCCTTCTCAGCTGGATGGGGCTTTTGTTTCCCAAAGCAAATTCGGTTCTCAGTATTCGACCACATCATCATGGACGACTACAGGTTAGGCTCATACAAAGTGTTTGTGAATCACTAGCTATCCATCCATATCAATCGAATTAAAGATTCTCACAGGAGTAGCCCCCTTGGACAGGCATGCCAGATGCTACCAGCTTTGAAAATAATTATGCTGTCATGAATCATGTCGTGATGTGTAGTTAGCACAGATATATGCCTCCTGTTTTGCGAGATACTAAGATGATTCCATAATTATATGCACAATCAGACTTGCACTGGATCCATTCATCGCATGCTGCTTACCAATTGCTGCAGGTAGTAATAAAGAGGAGACGTTTTTCGATGCACAAGCATGGCCGGATTCCAGCTCTGAGGATGATTTCTTCAGCGTCAACGGAGGTACTACCGATTGATCTATTTTGGTATGATCGCAGTGTAGATTTAGTTGCTGTCTTTGAATGTTGGAAATTGCTCCTGTAGCAATTCATGCCAGCTATGAGGCATCTCGATTCATTGGCTAAACCTTCCATATCCTCCATGTGTTGTCCTTGCTTATTTTCATTATCAGATTTTAAAGAAACACCTTCCCCCTGCAGATTTCGTTCCATCTGGTGCAAGCAGTCCGATTCATCAGAGAAGCTTCGCTGGCTTCCCACCTGCAACCAGAACTGTGTCTTTGAGCAGAAGCAGCTTTTTCAAGCGTGAATTGTCATCGTTTACAGAGAAAAAAGAGCCCCTCGATCACGGCAATGTCCTTCCCGACCCCAAGTACAAGAAGGAGATACAGCTGGTTCAGTTCTTCCAAGACAGATTTTGGACCAATCAGGCTGGACAACTTGATCATGACAGCCACCCTCACAATCGAGGCATAACCCGTGGCAAGTCGATGTCAATGCCAAAAGATCGTTAAATGCGATCTCCTAGGGCTGACAAATATACCAAATTTTACATGTCTTAGGTGACACGGCATCTGCAAGTACAATTTGACATGACCTCGAAAGCTAAAAGTCGATGATGCTTGGAGTTGGAGAGAGCTCAGATGTCCCGCCACATGCCATCTGAAGATGTGTGAGTTTTGACAATCTTGTATGAGTTACCAGCTCCTACATTTGATGCATCCTGCACCATTATTGGATGTTCATAATTTTTTGAATTGATGAGAGATCAAAAATGAATTTGTTTAGCATGTCCTGCTTGATCTCTAATTTGTGGATAGAGTATTGTCCTCCCACAACAGCTTTTTGTGTGTAAAATTGAAATCTTTCACGTAAATTCAGAAGCTTTTTGAGTTGACAGAAGTGAATACACTGGCAATCTGAATACAAACAAATTGGCATTTGTACATGTCCAAAAGTGCTCGGTCATACCAAAACCAGTTGGGTCTGTAAATCATCTAACAAGCTTGTCTTTGACGGTTTACCGAGACAAAGACAGCAGATCCACTGCCAGCGATGCCATTTCATGTATTCTCGAACACAAAGGCCGACAGTTTCTACTACAAGATTTTAAATGATCTTCATTGTATACGAACGAATGAAACATCCAGTGTGCAAAACTGTTCCCCTCTGTGAAAGTATTTAGTCCCTCAAGTATAGATCCCCAAGAAGCTGTTCTCAATGAAAGTGAAAAAGGCAACTTATTTTACACGATATAATCCAACTTTGCACCCAGAAGTCAAATGCCTAAATGATCTAGAAACTGATCACATTTTGCCTGTCCGGAGGAGCAACACACTGCCATAAGGAACGATACGCTGGGATATCAGCTGCTTCAACTCCAAGCACAGAAAGGTTGCGCCCATACTCCTGCTCGAGAAAAACTTGGCAGTTATCATAATTTGCTAGTGAGTAACTCACAAATATATCAACTTTAGATAGAAAGAGACAAACCTGAATGTCCAGGAATAACTGCATACAGATCTTATCCGTGTCAGACACATTTTGTTCTGATACATCCGAGCTTGCACCAGCTCGTCTCTGTGCACCCTGACGTATTCTTTGAAGCGAAGATTCTGTTTTCCTAGCCTATATTGACAAACAGAAGATTGATCTCTACTTCGAAAAACAATCATGTGAAATTGGACATTTCAGGGGGAAAAATCAGCAGAAAGTACTTACCACATTAACAAGGTCAGAGGCCAATTCATTGTAGCGGCCGGTAACCTCAGTTGCAGCACTCAGTAGCAGTGCATTTCTAACATCTGTAGTCAAGTATGCATTTGCACGCTCGCCTTCCAGAAAAGTCTGTAAGATAAGTGGTTCACCATAAAACACCAGAAGAAAATTGTCTCATTTATGCATAGAGCCAAACATCAAGATAGAAATACTAAAACAAAACACATTATTCTCCCATGAGGAAATAATCAACCCATGCTAGGAGATATGCTAGTGTGTATCTCCTATGCTTCATTATCATTAATGGGCCGTGGAAATTACTGTGGGACTATTCATTTTCGAAAAGCTCCATATGACATCAGCAGTTCAACAAGCATGCAAAAAATTGCTGCTCATTGAGAAACCATTAGCTTAGATATTCAATGGATTGCAGTCTTTGTTCTTCATTTTTCTCCCTTTCTCCCATCCCTTCTCAACTTTAGGCATGTCTCCCCAAAAATAAGAGCATCTATGAGTCTAAAACTTGATGCCCCACTCCTCACACATACATGATTTTTTCTTTCCCCACACAGACTATTTAGATTCTTTTCACGTCTAAACCCTGTATTTGACAAATTTAGCACAGGAAAGCAAGTATACTCTGCCGATGTGAACGGCGTCAAATAAAATAATGCGAATATAAAATCAATTCCATAGAGGAGATCATTTGGTCCTTAGACACCACTTGAGTCCAAATAAGAGGTTCAAGGAGAGAGGACACCAATCTCTTTCATCTAAACATGACTTAAATTGTTGTTCTTTCATCAGTCTATACCTGCTGGCTTTGTTATCAAAACTGCTAGAAAGTTCCACTACACTTGGGCCAAGACAGATACATCTGGAACATCAAATGCTGGAGAAGATGAACAAAGTAGAAGAGGTATAATAAGGGAGTGCATACCTTCAGGGGACGCAACACGCCTGCTACATATGGTGAATGCCTGACAGGAAGAGGTTTATTCGTCATCCGGTAAGTCGCTGTTATCCCCTTCAGCTGCCTTAAGTCCTGTATATTTTCATAAATTTTTATAAAAAGTTTCAATAACCGCATTTGATTAGACAAATACCACACGACAAATCACTACAAGTCAAATCACCCAGTATCATCTATTGTGTTAGGACCACTTGAACATGAAAAAAGAAAAAGCAGATTCAAGTACTTCTAATAACAAAAATAAGACAAGGCACCTCAACAGACTTCTCAACCAGAGCTTCCACAATTGCATTGATGATTGAAGGTACAATGTCATTCAAGGATTTTCCTCCCTGCAAAATGCTGTCTTTCACAGAATCATGAACTTCGGCAGAGCACGAAGAGAGATGCTGAAGCACAAGGCCCAGGTAATCACCACAGACTTCTCTTGCAAGAAAACGTACATCATGAATAACCTGAAAATCGAAAAATAAAATAATTCTTAAAAGCAAGTAGGAACCGCACTGGATAAGCTAGGCCATTGAAGCTTCTTTGAAAAACTGGACATTTACTACTTGATTATCAACTCACAGAATAAATATGACTTGAATGAATGAAAGGTCTCATCAAAAAGAAATAAAATGGAGGCATACATAGATTAAGTCATCGTGCGAAGCAGCGATAGCCCACTCACATCCAGGATGTGACCCCGTAGCACCCATCTTGCGAGCAGCAAGTCCAGATGACAACCAATTAGAATACCTGTTATGCAAATCTATGCAGTGAATAAAGAGATGCATTTAACAAACTAATCAACTCATGCAATGCACAAGTACAATTCTCCTTGATCAAACGAGAAAAACAATTCACAATAATCTTAATATTTTCCAAAAGGACTTGACTCTATGATATATATATAGATCTTTTGTATTCATGGATTGACATGGTACTATTAACAGGGAGTTAACTTCTGACCTGGAAATAAGCTGCAAAGATAAGCGCAGAAACTTGTCAGAGCAGGAGAGAATGAGAACATCATCTCTCCAGCAGGATTTGAGGCTATCCAACAGTGTAACACTTTGCTTCAACGTCAGACTTTCTTTATCAGGACTTAGATTCTGAAGTGGTACAAGACTAGTCGTCATAAGTGCTGAATCTAATGCCCCTGCTATCTCCTGCAATCTGAGGTAGTAATATCAGAAACGATGTCCCATTTTAGAAATGTCAAAAGTCATTCTCTGAACATTGGTAAAGGAAGAAAGATGTGAAGCTTGTGCTAACCTTAACGAAAAGTAAACCCCAATATTCCATTGCTTCATGAACTCTAGATAGACTGCTTCTCCACGAAATTTAGCAACAGCAGATCTGGATGGACAGTAGCCTTGCATGACAATTGGATGTTACAACAATAATGAGCAATCTAGTTGCTGTCTACTCAGAGTAATTAAGATGCTTAGCAGATCAATTCAAGATTTATTACTTATTTTGAAGTCTAACATCTAGTGTGAATTTAAAAGAGAGGAATGAGGAAGCCCTACCTTCCAGATGAGCTAAAAAATCGAGACTTGAATTGTAGTTTTTTAAGAATTCTGTGGGTCTTCCTGGAGAAAAGGCACCAGGCTTTGCCTTTTGAATAGCAACCATAACCTCTTTAAGGATTGAATTAGCCAAGAAATCAAATACATGTAAGCCAGAATTTTCTGCACATGGCAACAACAGAATACTCATCAGAATCTACTTACCGTATAAGATCCAGATGAATAGATACAAAATACATTGAGAAGGGAGGTCAAAATCACACAGAAACAATGCTACTGTCGTGTAACAGATTGAGGTCACAGGACAAGTGGATTTGTGGTGCCAGAAGAATGGTTATGTCCATGTTTGAGACCTTTGACAAGAATAAGTACACTCCACTCTAACAAGCATACAGAAAATTCAGATCTAGTCTGAGTGATCTAATAAAACAATTAGGTGCAGCAGCCATAAGGACAGAATTATATGGTTTGATACCCAGAGGAAAACCAAGGAGACAACTGGTTCAGCATATCAGACAGAAATTTGGATAGGAGAAGAACAAGCAATGTATAACCAAAGGCAGACTAAGTAAAACCAAGGAGACAACAGATCTAGCAAGTAAGCAAACTGTTATCAGAGAAAAGATCAGATAACAAAAGAACAAGCAATAAAAAACCAAAGGCAGACTGTACCTGTGGAAGCAATATCCAGTAAAAATTTACAATCTTCTCTTATACTTCGCTTAATTGATTGGTAATCACTTTCAAGCGCATCTCCTGATGCTGCCACTCCTGACTGTCCATATGGAATAATTTTCTGTATCACAGGAGCCACAACAGTGGTCCGGAAAATTTCTTCAGCACTAGTGGTGTTATCGATAGCAGCATATGCACGTAGACAATTGTAAATTGCATTGGCATCTTGATGCTCCAACCCATCTACAAAACAATGAGCCAAGCTTGCATCAAGCAGCCTGCTGGCATTCTGAATCCTCTTCTCCATGTTCTCAACAAAAGGTAGGTCCTGTACTGGCAATAAAGAAATAAGAATGAGTAGAAAGCAGACCTATATATATATAAAAAAAAAAAAAAAAAAAAGGAGCGAGTAGAAAGCATAAAGCAGTTGTTGAAAAATGATAAGCAATAAATGTACAGAATTTGCTGTGGCAACTCCATCATACAAATCGTATCTCTGCATGGGAACTGCAACGTATTATTACAGTGACAAGCAATCTTTAAAGAGGACTAGAACAAATGCACAGAGGTACTATGCAAATAAACTTAAAGATTGGAGACAGCAATAGTGCTGGGCTTTATTTTTTGGGGGATATTCATTGGATTCAGAAAGGTACAGCAACAAGGGTTTGCATTTAGAAAATAACAGTGAAACAAGTGTTAAAAAGAAAACAGAGGCACACTTAGCTCACTCCTCACTATATTTTGTTAGGGATGGAACTGTGAAAACCTGGAGGGATCGAGTAGGCAAGCTCTACAGTGCAGCATTTTAGATGTGTTAAAGTTAATATATTAGATAGCTATAATTGCTAAATCCGGGGTAGCTTGGGCAGATTTTTTAAAATTTCTAGGCTGAGTGAGACACCTTTGACTTCTTTTCAAGACGTGATTAAGGCAAGGGGTTTCCACGCTATGCACAACTTAGCTCTCAGAAGAAATATTTATTGCAATTGAAATAGAAAGCAGTTCTGTTTTTCATTTTTGCCTTTTTTTTTTCTTTTTTTGGGGTGGGGTCAGAAAGGGGCAAAAATGCCCTTAAAAGCACAATTATGAAGCAATTCTGTTTTCTTGCTATAACATTAGCACACGGGAATAAATGGAAGCATTACATCTAGAAATGAAATACCATAGATAACAGAAGCAGGCGAAAGAACAAATAACATATCAGCTTTTGATGCTGTGGTGTTATAAATATGTGATGCTCATATAACTTAGCCATAGTTTTTAAGTGCTTAGTGCTGAATTATTAATTCTTTTTGAAGAAATGGAGCATGGACAAATGGACCTGATTTCAATGTAATAAATTTAGACTGCAACATTAAGACAATAAACAGCATACGCCAGAGCTGCCAATGCAGTTGAATTGGACAGCATTTATGCCATAGTTGAAGCTTCTATTTTTGCATTAAAACTGAAACAGGTATTACGCAGTGCTACCTCTTCAAACCTAATTGCATTCCTACATATAGGGAGAACAAGACTTGTAAGACATTCCTCATGCACTATGCACAGTTCTATTTAATTTATTTTTACATGCAGATATACTAAGAACCAGAACTCCAATGAACATGGGTGCCAGAGTTAGTGATCTCCTGGATTCATGAGTCACACATGTAATCAAAAAGTGAGTAAATCATACTAAAAGAGTTCCATCATGTGGAATCAGCCAGTTCAGCTTCATCCACTTCTTAACTCAAGAACTAAGAGGAGATTCAATAGGCTAGAGATCTGCAACGATGTTCAATAGAAGTGGGCATAAAATTGCAAAAGAAATCGATTCCAAAAAGCTAGATCAGCAGCTAACTCTTATCAAGGTCCTATAAGCTAGTGTACGTCGTTAATAGTGTCGCAGTCCCAAGCTCACAGCAGCAAGGTATCAATGCGGCTAGATGTATCTTTAAGTTTTGCAAAATTATGCTCTTTCCCGATTCGGTGTCAAAATTCTTTCCTTAAGAACTCAATACATTCATTATGCAGATGTGATGGACGGGTTATTGGCTGCAGCAAACCCAAATTGGAGTCAAAGATTCCCAATTCATCCGATATCCGAACCACCATGTCACATCTTTCCATAATTCTAAAGCAACGAGACCAATCCTCTCAAGAATTCACCTTGCCGATAGAGATAGACAGAGACAGAGACAGAGAGAGAGACCTGTGCATGAGCTATGTAGAACTTGAGCCGATTCATCTCACTGGCAATCCTCTCCAGGAGCATGCTTTGAGTCTCTCGTAGATTCGTTCCATTCTCGGCAGCATGACTCAAGGACACTCCGTTACTGAGGGGGGATCCGTTCTCCGCCGGATTCACATCCCCATTCGACCAATCGGCAGGCACGCTCGGGAGCTCCTTGATCAGCTTCTCAACCTTGGACACCACGTGGAACGTGTCGAGCAACAGCTCCAGTACCTCCCTCGCGGACGCCGCCTCCGACCGCTGCCTCAGGCCGTTGCGCAGGGCGACGAGCGATCCCTCCACGCTGCCCCGGAACCCCTCGATCTTGTCCCTCAGCTCCAGCAGCGGGGCCCGCATCCGCACGATGGCGGCGTCCACGTCGACGAGCTTGGTGCTGAGGTTGACGAAATCGTTGTAGTCGCGGTTGATGAGGTCGATGAGCTCGTGGTTGAGGGAGGAGAGGTGGCTCCGGAGCTCGGACCGGAGGGTGTCGAAGGGGACGAAGGTGCGGAGCTCGGAGATGTAGGACTCGGAGTCGAAGTCCCCGGAGAGGAAGGCGGAGGGCTTGAACCAGAGCGGGTGGGAGTCCTGCGGGTCCGAGAACAGATCCGCGGCCGATCTCGGCGGCGGCGCCGGGGGCGGCGGCGACGGCGACGGCGACGGCGACGGGACAGATTCCACCATATCGGCGCGGGGTTTTGCCGGTGCTCAACCGTTCGAATCTCGGGCGAAATGCCGGCGACTGCGAAGATCTGCGACACTGCAGCCGGAGCCCGAAGAAGAGGAAGAGGAGGACGACGGCCGAAAATATTACTCGTCCTAAATTTATTATATTTTATTAATTAAATACTAAATTTTTCAATTTTATCAATTTAGGCCAAAATTTTCTCATTTCTTACCCATTCAGTCAATCTTAATTGGAAAACGTTCATTTGGCACTTTTCTAATAATATTTTATTTTTCATGTTTTTACTTTTTTACTTCTTTTTTTTATTCTCAAAGTCAAAAATTCTAAAAAAATTTAAAAGATTTAAGATTTAATTGGTCAGAAGTAAAAAAAAAAAGGGTTAAAAAAAATTTAGGGTTAAATTGATAAAATTAAAAAATTTAGGATTAAATCGGTAATTGAGTAATGGTTTTAAGATTATTTGGACAATTTTGCTTGACAACGGACACCAGAAACGACGCCGCGCAGGAAGATATTGGGCCGGGCCTGAGACCAGCCCAATATTTTTTGGGCTGAGCCCGTTTCCATTGAGCCCACGAACGCGGCCCATGAATCTGGAGTTCGGTCTTTTTTGCTCTGATCTGTTCTTCCTAGGAGGAGCAGTTGTCTGCAACTTCTTCGCTCAACTGATTGCTGGAAGTGCGCTCACTTTCTGCTATCCTCTCTCTCTCTTCTTCATCATCTTCATCTTCATCTTCTTCATCAGTGTGTTTAGGTTGATGCTTCGTGAATAGCGTCGGGGGTTCCTAGGTGGGTTTCTTCGAGTCGGGAATCGAGGAGGAGGAGGGAGCCTCCCACCGCCCCCTTTCGGCAATGCCGAAGAGGAAGCAACGCGAAGTCCTGGTCGTGGATGATTTCTGTGCTGCTGCAGGTAATTCGTTCCTGCTTTCTGGTGAGACGGCGGACGAAAGTTTCGAGCTTCGCTTGCATGTGGGTCTTTCGTGATCGCGCTTCTCTTCTTTCCTCTTCCTTTCTTTTTTGCGTTTCGAGGGGGAGCCAAGGGCAGAGAATAAGCTAGTTCGACGAAACGTGGGTGAAGGAATTCTCACTCGACCTGCGAGAAAGATGTTATCTTGACCTGTCTAGGGTGACTCGAGAAGCTAGTATCTGTTGCCTCTGTTGCTGCCCCCTTTGCGAATTCGATGTGATGACGAATTTTTTTATCCAAAAAGGATGTCGTGAGGGGATAGCTGATCCCAAAAGAAGTATGGTATCTTGTTGTCATGGCTTGAGGCGTCTGTTTGCTGATTGCAAGATGGGATGCTTTGCGAGGAGGCCGATGTATCTGTGAATGAATGATCGCTTACGGCGGAATGGGGCTTGCGGGTTATTGCTTTTTACCGAGATTTCTTTACTAGTGAGGATGGAAATTATTCATCGGATATCTCAAAGCTTTTCTAGAAAATTGTTTGGCAGTTACTTCCGTGTTATGTTGTGGACGTTGTCGTGCAACTTTGAAAAGTACCTCTGATTGAGAGCGTATGATGTTAAGACTTTCCAGTTTATGAAGAAAGTTGTGTCTGGACGTCTTTAGTCACAACACCGTGGAAAAGCTTGATCAGATGCAATAGTAACTATTAACATTTGTTTTCATGGTGTATAAATAGCTCTAGCAAAGTATATTGGAGGACACCCTAAAGTGCAAGCCTTTAGCGTGAGGCTTTTGGGTAGTCAAATGCGTGATCACAGTCTGATTACAGTGATCATGCATTTCAGATAAACTTCTTTTGGAGCATTTTTGTGAAAGTTGTCTCTATGACCTCATGCCTTTCTGGTACACCGTACGTCAAGGCTCCTAGTTTGGCATAGATTATTCAAATTTCAAGATAGACAGAAGCAATCTTCCATTTTCAATGCACTGAAGGGGCGATTACATTATAATGGGTCTTACATGTTTTTCTTAAAATATGAAAATCAAGATAAGGGGAAGAACAATTCGAAGATGAACCAGAGTAATTTTATAGACAGACTTGTTTGCTAGAATGCTTTGAAAGTCACAGTAGCTTTATAGGGTTATTTTTGAAAAAGGTGTCCTAATGTGTATATACAGAGGGGGCAAGTTACCCTGAAACTCTACCGCATCTAAATTCTGTTAATTGCTTATTTGGTTTCCTTTTCTCTTTCTCATGCTAAGGGACAAATAGGAGACGGAACCATAATTCTACCTTTTCCAAGCACCCAAATACGTTAGACACTGATAAATTTGAGCGTTGTTTCAGGTGAGTTCTATAACCACTACTATCATGGGGGACAGCTTAGCTTCTCCTTTATAAGTGTATGACCTGAATTTTCGTTGTTAAGGAATATATGGCGGGATCTTTCAGAAGATAAGAAGGCTTCGTTCACTTTTATGGACAGCCTGTGGTTTACCCTGTACATGAGAGAATCATCGAGGGAAAAGGTGCTGAAGTGGATTAAGAAGGAGTGCATCTTCTCCAAGAAATATGTTGTCATACCCATTGTTTGTTGGTTGGTAATTTTTCTTTTCTGAGCTTTTCATGTCTGAATTTTATTTTCTCTGTGTGCTAAAGCTTCTAATCTGTCCGTGTCTACCCGCCAGGAGTCACTGGAATCTCTTGATCTTATGTCATTTTGGCGAAACAAAATCAAAGGCCAGAACACCATGCATGATATTGCTTGATTCGCTGCATATGGCAAACCCTAAAAGACTGGAACCTGCGATAAGAAAGTATGTTCTATGTGCAATTTCCTTTTATAATCCTGTGACAGTTCAGCATCTTCTAGTATAAACTCTACTTCTGCATGTGACTGAAGCCAACCTTAATTTTCTGGATTCCACCCAGGTTTGTAGTGGACATTTATCAAGCTGAAGCCAAGGAGAGACCAGAAAAGAAATGGGCAATTTCTCAGATTCCGCTCTTGGTGCCTAAGGTGACATATAGCTCTTAGGTTGCTAAGTTAATCCAATTTTTTTTTCCCATTTCTTCTTGTTTAATCGAATGGCAAACTATGAGTTAGGTACCACAACAGAGAAATGGGGAGGACTGTGGCCGTTTTGTTCTTTACTTCACCAGTCTATTTGTTGAGAATGCTCCAACGAATTTCAGTACAGATGACGGCTACCCATACTTTGTAGGTTTCTTTAATTTTGTGGCCATTATTAATTATTATGAGCAACCCACTTTTTCACTGTGCTTTTGTTTTGAACTGCAGATGAAAGAGGACTGGTTTCGTCCTCAGGACTTGGATAATTTTTGCGATAGACTTAGATTATAAAACTGAATATTGTGGATGTGGAAGACTTGCCCCATAGTGAATTATGTAAGAAGGTAGCACATCCGTAACAGGGAATTTCTTTTCTAGAATGGCTAGATTAGGTCTGATTGGATTGACAATATTATAGTGGTTGGATGAGTTACAGGCATGCCTTACTGGATGTGTTCTCTTCACATAATTTCTATGGACAATATTGACGGTATACTGTGATTTGACAGACCAATAATTCTTTGTTGCAATGTAAAATTCGTTGTCTATGCAGGACCACCTGCATGTGTGTTATTGTGGATTGAAATTGTGACAATCAGAATGCTAGTGGACACTTAATAATAATGCTGCCGAATCTCATGCTTTATGTTGCCTGTATCTGATATTCATTAAATGATACATTGTTGAAATTAGCTCCTCTTACATAGTAACTTAAAAGGAGGAAATGGGTGACGTGTTCCAATCAAGCATGTCTGTGCTCTTAACCAGAGCAAAAACAGTGTGGCATTATGCCTTATGCAATAATAGGCATCGAAACATCTTAAGGTGCCGTTGTCTAACCATGATCTGGAGAACTTCCTTTTTGGGGAAGAGCAGTATATCCATAATGATAAATTATAAAGGTGGATAAACACCCAAATTATATTTCAAAGGTAGATGCAAGTCATAGTTTGAAGATGTAGATTTTAGCAAACGTCCATGGGAAGAATCATCATTGGTGTAACTTAGGAGACTGGCATATCCCTATCCTGAAAGAGTATGGAGGAAGAGAAGATCGAGTCATTTGCAAGATTTTTCTGATCTATGAAGATGCATGAATGTGGGCATGGATTGGTTGAGGGGAAACCGCAGCAGAAAGAGACGACTTGAATCCATTTTTACTTGAATCTCGAGTTTTCATCTATTGAACAGTTGAAGTTTCAAGAATTGCCTAGAAACTTCCAACTACTGTCAGCCACTTCATCAAAGAGAAACTTGAGGGTCTTGTTGTTCTTGCTAGTTGAACTCTTTAAGAAGTGACGGATTCATCAGTGAACATTGGATTGATTGGAGATATTGAGTTACATATGGCCTGTTGTGGGCTTCATATTTATGATCATTGTAAATCTTGGCATCTCTGGAGGTTCATTTCGCACTGTATTTTGGATGGATTTCTTACGTGCTTTATGTTTTCTCTTCTAATTTGTGGAGACCATTGCATGCTGCTTCCAGAGTGCCATTGTTGTCATCTCCCATGACTTATCTGTGCTGTGTACTGTTGTCAATTTACCGGGGAATATGGACCATTAATGTAGACACAGACTGAGCACTGTCGATGCTGAAACCATCCCTCAGGTACATTAAATTTCTATATGGTTTCCTATGTTTTACTGCTGCCCGTCTCTTAACTTCATCATGCTATGAGATTATAGATTTCCAGTAGGAGATTCTGGGTTCAGTAGCCAGAGTTCTGGAGATGATATGATATGGACATGTTGTTTCTACTTGTTCTTTGCCTCTATTCAGCTGGGAAAGTATATTCCAATATAGCTGAGATTTCTATAATTAAGCTGTAATATTGGGATGATTTTTTCCCCTCTATAGCACATCTTTGTCACTTTATGAACCCCCATTTTAAGCATCATCGTGGGATTTTCTTTATTTTTGTTTGTGGTTTCTTAATTCAAATGCTGGTGTTCCAATCTGCATGTCACTCGTAGAGGACTTGATCTAGTGGTTATAGAACTGGAAACAGACGGTGCTTGAGTAGCATAATATTATACACGCTTCTTCTTAGGAAATTGATGTTGGCACCTTGTAAATGTTCTGGTTACTTGGTAAAAATGCTCAGAATATCACTGCATCCACGTGAATCATAAGCAGGATACGCTGATCTACAATGTGGATGTAGGTTTTGGGTCTGAAATTCAGCCAGATGATCATATGGTTGTGTTGAGTTTTCTTTGCTTTCTCCATGTTTGTATCTGTCAACATTTGCTGTGATGACGGAGCTTAACTAAAAAGTTCCAGTGAAAATTGTTTTAAATGAGCTTTGCTGTATTTTCTGGTTGATTTGACAGAACCAATTTGCATCGTTTTAAATGTTCTGGTTACTTGGTCAAAATGTTCTGCATCCATGTGAATCATAAGCAGGATACGCTAATCTACAATGTGGTTGTAGGTTTTGGGTCTGAAATTCAGCAAGATGATTATATGGTTGTGTTGATTTTTCTTTGCTATTTCCATATCTGTATCCGTCAACATTTGGTCAACATTTGCTGCGATGATGGAACTTAATTAAAAAGTTAGGTACTTGCAATTTTCATTCTTGTGAGTACTGGAATCACTTGGGTGAAAATCGTCATAAATGAGCTTTGCTGTATTTTCTGGTTGATTTGACAGAACCAATTTGATGGAAGGATTGAGAGTATCATTTGGCATCAGTAACCTATAATATGCACTAGCAAAGAACGCATGGAGTTAAGATCAGTGGAGTGAAATTTGTGCCAGCTTCATTTTGGTAATATCCGGTCATAACTTTTGCATGCGCTTTTCCGTCTTACATTTTTGTCATGGCTTCCATCGTTCACATGCCATAACTTCAGGAAAATTGACATCCTCGAAATGAAACCCAATCGACAAGACTGGAGATTAAACAAAACGTGAAGTTAGGTGTGTCGTGTTGGCGTCTTCTATTCAATTCTTACTTTTGGCCTAATTTGACCCCAATCACTTAAGGAAGTCATTGTATTCACACAATGATACATCTTAGGTGTGTCGTGTTGGTGTCTTCTATTCAATTCTTACTTTTGGCCTAATTTGACCCCAATAACTTAAGAAAGTCATTGTATTCACACAATGATACATCTATTAGAAGGAAAAATTTCAAAAAAGGATCCAAAGTGCTTTCATTTTTTTTATTTTTAATTAAGGCCGAAGTAGATCTTATTTATTTCTTAAATAAGGTTGTGAAGTGAATCTTGTTTTAAATAAGAATAAGAGTTTGATGTGATTATATTTGTTTTAAATAAATGTCCGAAGTAGTTATATCTATTTCAAATAACGACTTGACTTGTTTCAAATAAGGACTTGACTTTCTGGTGGTTAATGATATTTTTGTCATTTATCATTCTTTGTTTTTTCCTCCTTTTTTTATTTTTTTGGGCCTTTAGACACGGGTGATGTCCATAGAGGGTTGGGCGAGGGTCATTGTTGCCCAATTCAATGAGGGCCACCCATGTTGGCATAGGTGAGGGATGGGCGAGGCGACCCTTGCCTTGAGGGAAGATGCCCCTTGCGGCCATCCATAAGGTTGGCTCTCGCCTACCAAATGCTAGCAATAGTCGTTAAGCCCTTGTTGGTCACTAGCAAGGTCGACCCTTGTTAGATTTGGCAAGGGTGGCCTCACTGCGACCAACACGAGGGCCCTTCCCAGCGGTTGGTAAGGTTCGCCGAGCCCTTCCCGAGCTTTGCTAGTGGCCATCGGCCAATGTTGGAAAAGTAAAAAAGAAGAAAAGAAAATTTGGATGAAAACGTCATTGACCAATCAAAAAGGTGAGGTCAAGTCCTTGTTTAAAACAACCATAACTAAATTAGGCTTTTATTTGAAAAAAAACAAGGCCAATTAAAGCCCTTATTTAAAATAAGGTGCACTTCAAACCCTTATTTAAGAAGGTATTTCGGGTCTTTTTTTAAAAAATTTCCCTCAAAGGATTCTTAGGGGCACTTAGAATCCAAAATGTCCATAAAAAATGGCTTTGGATTCCTTCAGGTCACTGGGATCTAAAAACCCTTATTCTCTACCGATTTATGTATTGGTGCATATGGTCCGTTCTCCACAAGGCTGTATTATGGGGGTAGATATTCATGTATCGAGGAAATGATATGAGTAGGCATTTATTCCACATGAACACTACTTCATTAATCTTTTCATTGAATCATTTGAGGCTTTTAAAACTACAAAAACGACGAGCATTGTTATGCTACCAACCCTATCTTATGTACCCTCCAACTCATTTCGTTGCAACACCTTGGCAGCTTCCCATTAGCTCCTTTTCTTGACCGCCACCTTCAGCCCTCCGGCCATGTGCGCGGTCAACAGAGGAACAAAAATGGGCCCGTTCTCGAGAACCGGTCTGATCTCAAACCTCCTCAAGATCGATGCCACGACATACTTCATCTGGATGAAGGCCATCTCCTTCCCGAGGCACACCCTTGGACCAGCCTGAAACACCGGGTACTTGAATGGACTCACCGCTCTCAACTCCCCCTTGGCACCATCTTCCATTCCTGGTCCCACCAGCCACCGGTCCGGTTTGAACTCGAGCCTGTCCTTCCCCCACAGCTCCTCCATCCTCCCCATCCCGTAGGGAAAGTACGTCACTCTATCGCCCTTCCTCACCGGGGTCCCATCCGGCAACATGTCGTCCATAGTGGCGTGCTTTGAGTCCCATGCGATCGGCGGGTACAGCCTCATTGATTCACAAAGGCACGCCTTCAGGAACCTCATCTCTTTCAAGTTTTCGAATTCCAAGAACTTGTTGCAGCTCTGGTCAAGAATCGAGTCAATTTCACTTATGATCGCCTGCTCGGCATTCGAGTTCTGAGCAAGCAGCCAGAAGAGCCACGTCATCGCTGCCGATGTGGTATCTCTCCCGGCCATCACGAAGCTTATCACCATGTCCCGCACCATCTCTTCACTGTGCCCGGCTGCAAGAAACCGAGACAAGAGGTCGCCGTCGTATTTTATCTGCTGATCGCCATTCTCCTGGAGCAGCTTCTTCTTCCTGTTCCGGATTATATCAAGTATATCGCCATGCACGAGCTTGACAGCTTCAGCAAGCTTCTTTTCGGACCCGATGCTCAACGCTCTCTTGATCTTCCAGACCAGATAAACTGGGGAGGTGGCCCGCATTGCGCATATCCTCGAAGCATTTTCGAAGGCAGTCACCAGAGGAGGCAGCGGGCGCGAGAGGTCGAGGCAATCCGGGTCGGTGCCTAAAGAAACCTGGCACACAGTGTCGAAAGTGAACCTCTTGAGCAAGTCTTGAAGGTCTAGGGTTCGATCAGTGTTGGCATAGTCTTGGAGAAGCGGCAAGAGCCGGTTCTCGACTTCAGCTTCAAGCATCCACAGGACAAAGTCCCTCAATGAATGGGTGCTGAACTCATGGCTGGCAAGCTTGCGCTGGGTGCTCCAGAGAGGACCGTCAACGTTGAAGATGCCGCAGCCAAGTAAGTCGCCGAGGATGCTGGTGAAGGGGACGCCCTTGGGGTAGTTGTGGAAGTTGGCCTTGAGGACGTGCTCGACGTTGTCAGGGTTGGCAGTGACGACCGTGCGGCACGCGCCGAGCCGGTGAATGACGATGGTCTGGGTAGGGGATCGGGACAGGAGGTCGGTGTACCAGTCGAGAAGGCGGGAACGGTTCTGGTAGAAAGAGAGGAGACACCCAATGATGGGATAAGAAGGAGGGCCGTGGCTCATACGAAGTGAAGAGGAGGAGGAGGAGGAGTTCTTCTTGCTGATGTTATGGTGAATGAGGGATAGGAAGGCATACAAGATCACAGAAAACCCTACAAACAGGAGAATAGACATGATGAGTTTGCAGTGCGGGATGTGAGGGATTATGGGTGATGTCTAAGTGCGAATTCGAGGGAGGAAGAAACGAAGAGCTCATGTATATATAGATATAGCTACGTTCATCTTCTGGGGAGTTCTTTTTTTCTTTTTTTGGCGGTTGGACTGGAGAGAGTTGAATGGAGAAGAGAGAGATGGAGGACTAAAGAAAGAAGGGTTGAAGTCGTACTAAATTTCTACAACGTGTAATAACTGTTGGAGAGATAATGGGGGTCAAACCGTGGTGATGGATTCAATCCGATGGGATGTGCGGATGGACATGGAGCGGTTGATCGCGGCCAAAGACGAGGCAGGCAATCATGACTTCCCCATTTCGTTCTCACTTTTTACACGCTTTGACTTGAAAATAAATAAGCAAGTTCCTAATCTTCTATATAGTTACGAGAAGTTATTCTATAATCCCCTATTATTCAGCAACACTTATCTACATGAAGTTATAGATCTGAAAATATCAACTCCACTTTTTGGCAAATACATGCTAATGTCAATAATCTCGTCACCTAGTGAAGGCTTTTTTTAATAAGCAGTGATGCCCGCCATCAACAACTTCATCGACAAGTTGTCGGTTGTTCTGTTCATTTCATTAGCGATATGTGCTTTTACCAAACTCCGCCCACGTGAACTGATTTTGTTACTCGTTGATAATAATAATAAGTTGCTTTTACCAAACACAGCTCTCATTTCATTAATCACATAATACTTTCGTTGATAAAATATTCAAGAGAATAATTACCGTGCTGTTCTCCCAAGAGAAAGGACTACGATATTTGCCTACCATCAGCCAAAGTACGAATAGAAAAAAACCAAAATGTCGATTCCACGGAGTTACCCGAAATGAAAATGGCATATCAAAGTAAGCTTTGGCTTTGTAAATGTTTCGTTGTTGAAGGCCGCCTTCACTTGGTAAAAAGCCGAGGGAGAAACTCTCTCTATGGTTGCATTCTCATGCATATAATATGAGATAAAGCTTTTTGTGTGGGAATTTGACAAAGCATAATTGTGGATATTAGGTATTTGATCATTAAGTTGCTAGAGATAACATTAGATATAAAGGAAATTATTTGGTATTTCATTACTTTTTAATATAGCTAATTTTTCTTATAAGATTATTTCATTTCTTATACTTCAAGTATCAATACTATTAATTCTAATGAGGTAAATGTCAAGCCAATTGAGTAAAGATATGATCATTTTGGTTCTTTCTCCCCCTCTCTCTTGAAAATTGTAGAATATTTACAGAATTAAAAGTAGTGTATATGAATGACCTAAGCACGGACATAATTTGCTCGCTCTATGCGTGGGTTGCACACCTCTCACAAGAATTATCAATTTATAATACTCTTTCTTCCCGAATCAGGACACAATGCAGGATAGAGAAAGTCAAACGTTTGATTTGATCAATACCCGTGAAAAGGCAATGAGCTTGGTTTCCCCATTGCTCAACTCCAGATCTATTCATGGTGTTCTTAGTCAAGGGGCTTGATTCGAGTGGGGTTCAGTGATTCTTTAATTGGGAATAGTGTGTGAACTTGAATGTGATGGGGACCGGGGCATTAGCAGAACACAGAGGAAGAAACCAAAAACGTGCATGGAAAGAGAATAGAATGTGCAAATTTACCGGTGAAGATTACAGGAAAAACTTATAAATGGCACAAGAAGGCTATCTAAGTATTAAGATATTCAAACTATCGTAATGTGATTTACAATATTAGTTACCATCAATCGATGACATACATAATCAATGAGAATACAAGTATTTCCTAAGTATCTCAAACCCATGTTTAAGAATCTGAAATAGATCACTTGGTCTAGGCTCAGCGATTGTAATTCAAAATTGCGATTGTCGGTGAACGGAACGGGTCACTTTTCAAAACACATTCTTCTTAAAAACCTTGCAAATGTCCTGATGTGCCTTTTTTTTAACTACTTTAAGTAATCTTGATTGGGCTTCTCCTTTTGTTAACTAGGCGACATGCAGCTTGCTTCTTTCAATTTGAAAGTTTTTCCCAGAAAGAGAAGAAAAAATCATCGCTATGCCTTCCAATAAAGGAAAAGTTGTTACATGTAACATCTTACAAATCGATTCATCTGATGGGAGGGGTGGTCTCATCGGTTTATGCAAAATCAAACCGAGCAATTCATAGGTCGTTACAATCTCAGCTTTGATCACAAGAAGAAAATTTTTACTCTTCTACGAGCCATTTGACGTGTCGAAATGGTAAAACTCTACTGGTCAGTACACGAGCGAATCGAATAAAGGCTTTGCGGTGACCAAGAAAACCGAAGTTGGTCAGCGATGGGGGCGGGAGCAAAAACGAAGTGGACTTGTGGGGAAGATGGGTCAGGCGGAAAGCGATCGAAGGACGAACTCCATCGGCCACGCACGACATGGACGTCTCATTTCCATAAGGAAAAATATTCTTAAAAAGAGACAAGAGGTAAAATCTCTTTTCTTCTCTCTTTTGGCGTCGATTTAGAGCACGTGAAGAGTGAAGACCATGTTTCTCTTTCGCGTCCGAACGTGGGACCTTCCTCCTCACCTGCTTCTTCATGACCAGCAATCAGGGTGGTTTGGACTTTGTAAAGGCGATGGCGGATCGGCTTTGTCGCGATCGAAAATAGCTGTCGTCCTGCCGTTTGCTGGTTTGGTCGTGAACGGAGAACGCGTATTTTTATATCAAGTAGTTGAGACAAGGAATTTGTTCAATACGAGGAATTCCCCCACGTTTTGGAAAACAGGCGTCCGCCTTAAATTCCGACGTTTGAAATTTCACGCCCGTTTGTCGGGGACTCGCCGTCATATTTAACTGGATTTTTCGACGATTCTGATGGGCCGGTCAAGTCAATGCGATGGTCACATCGTCAGTGAGCTTTTCTCTTCTTCCTCTTCCTCTTTTTCCTTTCCCTTGAGGGTTTTCACCGAACGAGTCACGTGCAAAAGGAAGGAAGAGCCGCGGCTGACAAGAAGCAAGAAACGAAAGGGTGGCGCTTCTAAATCTATAAATCGTCGTCGTCGTCGTCATCATTATCATTATTGTACGACCACGACCTTCGCCTACGAAAGGCGGTAGACTTTGCTGAAGGTTCGTGTCCACTGCCAAGCGTATGGACTCGACAGCAGCGATTTACCATATCTCGATGAACCCCGTGGAATGATCACATTCACATTACAGGACCGTAGGTCTTGCGGCATGCGTTTCTTCACGTATGACAATAGCAAGAAAAGAAGAGCCATTGCGAAGTAGTTTTAGAGCCTATTTGGTCATGATGCGTTTGGTAATAATTTTTTTTTTGACCCAAGGAACCTCGCATAGCCGATAGCTAGTAAACCTTAGGGAGGCACATAGAAAACCACCACCCACGCAACCCGGGTAAGTCGCCAAATAATCCACCAGCCTCCTTACAACTTGCGTTACAGGGGTTTCGAACTCCAGACCTTTCGAATTGAGATCCGGAGCTTACCCGCCGGAGCCACCACGGCAGGTGGTACGTTTAGTAACAATTCTATTCCGAGAACAATTTCGAATAAAAATAACTGTTCCCGAAAATAATTTCTAAGCATTCTAAACAATTTGTAATTGTCCAAAATTTCTAATTTGAAGTAGAAATTTGTTTGGTACCATACTTAAAATTTCTATTCCAAATCATTTTCTTTTAATTTTTAAATAATTATTTTATTTTTTTTCCATTTTTTCTTTTCTTTTTTTCCTTTCTCTCTTCTTCAAGTGGCCAGCTACCTCACCAAATTGGTGCCGGCCCTTGGCAAGACCAACCCTCGTCGATCGAGCCTCGCCCATGGCCGGGCGCGGGCCTCACCGGGGCTAGGTGTCACACCTCGAATCTTGGGCACGCACACATTCTTCGATAGTCGACTAAAATTCACGACGTTCCCCAGACGCGTTGCCAACCCATTTGTTTTATACACATGCGGAAGCGAACTAGTAATTACTCAACCAACAAACAAATACATGGGATAGTGAAAACATGCTAACACATTTTTCATAAAACCACACTTTATAACTAAACCAAGTTAGCCTTGTGGAGTTCTATACAAAATGGTCTAACTCAAAAAGAAAGTCCTAGGCCATCTATGCTCTTGACCCTTCAACCTCAAGTACGGGATCCTTCACAGTAGGGACCCGAAAATATTTAAATCATAATGGGGTGAGATAAAATTTGAGTCAACACCTTAAACCTCGATTAGGACGAGAATTCACTTAGAGACAACATAAACATGCACCATATAGGACTTACCTCACCTCAGCATCTCCCTGCACATTAGTACATTTCATATACACATATAAATGCAGCAAGCGTAATTCAATAATTGGAACACCTCATATCATTCATCAAATATTCATAGCGGTCCCAATTATAAGGCCAAACTGTTATAACACGTCTCATTCCGTACTACATAATTTTGTCTCATAATCAAGCATGGCTATTTCAATCACTTAAGCGTGTTCCAATTATTTACAATCCAACGACCACAACCACCTCAACAGTCGTCCTGCTTCATCGTGCATGGCAATGTCTATATCTAGACAACATTCCTGAAAAGTGTATCGGCCCAACTTCCACTGTGACCGGCATCTATTGTCAATGGCATCCAAACTTAATCAAACATCGCCTCCACTACTTTCATTGGGTGACGGGTTCCAATAGCAATCACACGCACATCCAAACTCAGTCAAGAATATCGTGCTTTGCACTCAAATACTTTTATTTCAAATAATAGACTTGGCCAATTTTCTTTGTATTAAAAATACCTAGCAAAATAATTATGCATGATCACACCATCAAATCGAACCATAAAACGTGATACTCTCCCATTTCAAAATTTCACAATTTTATATTTATATAAAATATTTTTGGCGTCAAAAATCGACACCCAAAGTATTCTTCTATTTAAATACCAAAAAATCTGATTTTTGCAATAATAATCCATAACAACAATCAAGCACTCAATTGCACAATTAAACAATCAATTTTCACATATAAAGTCAATCATGAGAATCGGCGTAAAATTATAAGAAATGGCTAATCTGTCACAATTTACTCTAATTATAATTAATTAAATAAATTACAAATAAATAAATAAATAAATAAATTGCGACTAATTAAACTGAACCACTTAATTAACCTAACCATGTAAGCATCTCATCAACCAAGCCAACTCTTAGCTTCCAACATGTAGTCAAGAACCCCAAAAACCCTTTTTTTAAAAATTCACTTGGCCACTTTTTTTTTTTTTGTTCAAACTTTCCGAAATAAATTCATATGGGATTCGGTATTTGAAATTAACCTGCGAAACTTTGCACGCATCTAGAGTGAAACCTCACGGTTTTATTGAGCCCATAAAACTTGGTGTCCAAACTCGACACCATATTTCTTTTCTAATTTATTTTCCACCCACCCTCTTTTGAAAACCAACCTTAATAACCCCCTTTTTTTTTTTATCAAAACGTTTAGAAATAAATTCATAGGTGCTCATGTACTCAAAATTAATCCGTCAAACTTTGCACGTACTTAGTTTAAAAACCTTATTGTTTCATTGAGCAAATGAGTTTTAGTGTCCGGACTCAACACCTCATTTATTTTCTATTTAATAGTCTAAAAGGTCACCTTTTGCAATAATAATAAACAATCACCATAGAACAATCAACCTCATGATATCACACATGAGTTCTCAGCATACCAAACATCAACCAAATCATAACATATTCATTTCCTAGCAAGTAAGATACTAAGAACAACCACGAAACCCCAATTGGCCCTAACCGACAGAAAGCGGGCCACTCGTGTGTCTCTAAGTTTAATTCTAGAAAAATACTCAAACAAGTTTGGAAAATTCTCAAATTTGAATATATTATAAAAGACACTTAAACAAGCATTTTTATGAAGACACCTTGGCTTAGATCCTTCTAGAATGAGAACAGTAAATCGCTCAAACCGTTACAAAAACTGTAACCATGTTAAGAAATTACGTTTTCAAAAATCAGTTTAGTTCGAGGTCCAAATATTATCCGTTTGATTTGAAATTTGATTATGTTAAACTAAAAGATGTTAAGAAATAGTTTCGTGAAGAAAATATTTCGAAAATCAAACCCTAAGAGTTGATAAAAATTCTTTGAACACTAAAAGATCACTGTTTCCAGTATAATCCGAGATTTTGTTTTGCAAATATCGAATATGAAATCTCACCCTTTTAAATCCCCAAAATCTTGAGTAAAATATATGTCATAGCTGAAAATGTCTAGAACATTTTTCAAGGAGGAAAGCACTTAAAAATCGCAGCACATTTTTCTCCACAAAAATAGCAAATGGCGAGAGTCCAGTACCAAATCCGAGGGAAATCCACTAAATTAGACTAAACCACCATCATTAGTATTAATCTAACCAATTAGATTAACACTCACCATCTTAAAGTTAATCTAACCAAACTAGATTAACATTAATCCAACTTAAGGTTAATATAACTTAACATTAATCTAATCAAGCTAATTAACACTAATCTAGCTCCCTAAGCACAATTAACAACCTAATCAAGGATTATGGAGTTAACTCACCGGAATTCAATGGTGGCGAGTTTACAGTGATGGCAATGCGACGACAGTGAGATCTCGAAACTACCAGGTCTCCAACAGAGCTCAACCAGCAAAGGAAACAACCTTGCAAGCTCTCGGCCAAAGAGAGGGATTTGGTTTTGTTTAAGGCTGAGTTGCTGGGCTTTGGTGGTTGCCGGCAAGTTGGCTAAGGTGGCGCTGTGGTGGCAGAAGGTGGAGGTGGTGAGGCGGTGGAGTTTGTGTTGGTTGGTGGCGTTGGACACAAGATGGGGCTGCTGTGGCCGTGAGGTGAGATCGCTGGACGTGGGGGAGATGCGGCTGTGGCGGTGGTGTTAGCTTGAAGTGGTGGTAACATTGGATGGTGGATGAAGTTGGTGAAGGTGAAGTGGCAACCACAAAATGAAAGGACCGAACCAGGGGGAAAAACGTGGAGGTTAGCGGCAGATTGAGGGGAAAGGGAATGGGGAAGAAGGAAATGAAAATGAAGATAAGAAATGGACGTGAGGAGAAAGGAGAGAGGCAGTTGAA
Source organism: Eucalyptus leucophloia subsp. euroa (assembly GCA_017140325.1). Lineage (NCBI taxonomy): Eukaryota > Viridiplantae > Streptophyta > Magnoliopsida > Myrtales > Myrtaceae > Eucalyptus > Eucalyptus leucophloia. The sequence continues at coordinate 731,933 of CM029469.1, read as the reverse complement.
CGTGCACAGGAGGGGGGGGAGAATAAGAGAGGAGAGAGGGGAGAAGAAGGGAACAACAAGTGCAAGCTTTGGCCAATTGAAATGTCTTGTGAAATATCTCCCTCATCAATGCAAATGCCTCAAAGTCTTCATGCTTAAAAGTCAAGGCTCCCTCCAATGAAAATATAGCTCCAAAACCCTCCAATTAAACCATTTTGGTGAAGAAAAATGAGCCCATCTTTAGCCATCCGAATTTCCAATTCTTTTTTGAATTCGTCCGAAATTGATTTTTCCGAAATCTCGGACTCATCGAAATTTCTCCAAAAAATGAGACGACGTCCTAAAAATGAATCGTAACATGCTCAAATGTTCGATTCCCGAAACCGAATTCAATGTCGTTGTTAAAATCGATCAAACGCGATTTTAGTACAACCTAACCCATCGGGTAATTTTTAGGGATTTTAGCGCGTTTGACTCATGGTCAATAATTTTCGATTCACGTTTGCGCATCTCCAAACCGTAGACAACTCTCGGTTGTCGTAAAAATCGCAAGATTTCAATTACGTGTCCCGAGTATAAAATCGATAGAAAACCAAGTTAGTGCCGTCCGACATAAATTTCTCAATTTTACAGAATCACCCGCAATTCAATTACATGATTCCGTCGAATCAACATATATCTGATCTCAATTCAAATATAATAGTGTCATATTGACCCTTGCCAATTATTACAGTTGAACATTTGAGTTTTTTGATCGAATTCTTGAGTTTGCCGCATTTATATCCCTTAACGATTTCACCTAGTAAATTAGTACTTAGAGTCGAATGACCATAAGCATGTCGACGAAATGCCTATTTCATATTATCGAGATAGGGTCGAACTTTAAGATGTTACACCGGGCGAGGCCCGTTTAGCCACTGACGGGGCTGGGCAAGGCCCGCCTGGCCTTCACCGAGGTTGGGCAAGCCTTGCCGAGGCTGGGAAAGGCCCTTCTAGCCACCAGTGAGGCTTAGCCTCGTCGGATTTCTAGGCTTGCCCAGCCCTGCTAGCGAGGCCGAGCCTCACTAGTGGTTGGGCTTGCCTTCGACAAGCTCGCCGTACCGGTTGCCGGCGACTGGCGGAGGTGGGCGGCGGTGGATGGCAATTACAATAGTGGCGATAGATAAAATAAGAGAAAAGGAAATGGCTTGATTCTTGGATTTGTCCTTGGGAACAAGAATCAATTTTTCTTTTATTCTTGATTTTGTTCCCGCGAATAAAATTTTTACCAAACATGATTCTGTTCCAAAACTATTCATAGGAATAAAAAAATCAGAATCTAGCACTATCGAGATAGTTACCAAACATGCCATAACTAGCCAAACAGTGCCAGATTTTGATTTTTTATTTCCAGGAGTAGTTTTGGAACAGAATCATATTTGGAAATTTTTTTTTTCTCAGGAATAAATTTCTATTTTTGTTGTTCCTGGAAGTAGATTTGGAACATAATCAAAAATAGGAAAAAAAAGTTGATTCTTATTCCCAAGAACAAATCTAGAAATCAAGCCATTTTCTTCTTCTTCTTCTTCATCTACTGCCACCATAGCGGTTGCCGTCCGCCATCCTTTGTTTTCGTCCTTCGCCCACCGCCGCCGGTTGCTAGCAATCGGTCCGGCGAGCTCGCCAGGCTAGGACGAGGTCCGGCGAGCTCACCTAAGGCAAGCCTAGCCACCAATGAGGCTCGGCCTCCCTAGATCCGGGCGAGGCTCAAGGCCGGTGATGCTTTGGTGAGGTCGCCGGCCCTCGTCCAATGACCAGCCACTTGAAGAAGAAGAATAGGATAGAGAAAGGAAAAAAAAGAAAAGAAGAAAAAAAGTGAAAAGTAATAAAAGTATTTAAAAATTAAAAGAAAATAATTTGGAGTAGAAATTTTGAGCACGATACCAAACACAATTCTATTCTAGAATCAGAAATTTTAGATAGTTACCAAATGGTTTAAAATGCTTAGAAATTATTTATGGGAACAAAATAAAAAATAATAATTTCTAATTAGAAATTATTCTCGGAAATAAAATCGTTACCAAACACGTTCTTAGAGATAGAGTTGTTTTTGCTAGAACGCTCTTAAAGTCACGGTGGCGCTTCTTTATAGGGGTTAGTCTTTAAAATGGTGTCTTATAATGTGTTATGCACAAAGAAGGTAAGTTACCTAAGAACTCTTACCACATCTAAATGTTAAAATATTAATAAAATTGATTGCTGTTTTGACAAATCTTCTATGAATACTAAAAGAAATCAACAAACGTGAACTGTGTGAATTATATGAACTCAAGAATGAAGAATTTTATGTAAAGATCACATTAAATGCTAACAAGCGAATGATGGAGATGAAGACAAAAATTACAAGCATTTAATGAAGACAAATGTCATTGAAGAGTTTTTCCGGCTTGTTTTTCAAATGCATTCATGGTGTGCATTTATTGTATTGACTTTTTTGTGTACTTTTATTAGCTTCATAGATTTTTTGTTGCTCACTTAATGTTGTCAGAAGGAGTGCCGAAGACTTCATGGCTCTTTTAATACGTGTTTTGAGTGTGTGGGATGATTGTCTTCTGTATTGTAGATGTTCTACTATTATATAAGGACGTGAGGACGAGAATAGTAATTAGAAGCCACCAGAAAAGGCTAGGGTATATCATAAATGCCAAATACTTACGTGTCAAAAGTTTTAAAATATACATTTAGGTGTCAAAAATTTTAAAATTTACTCTTAAGTATCACTCTCTTTTTTTTTTTTTTTTTAAATTGGGACACTTAACTACTAGCCCTAGCGATAGTAGCCGCAAATCCTACATAGCTTATTTTAAAAATATATGTAGTCTACATGGCTCATGGGAGTTGTCTACTCAGAAATCAATGTGCAAAACAATGTTATTTTGCCCCGAAATTTGATTTTTAGTATAAATATTAATTAAATTGAAAAATAATTTTTTTATTTAAAAAAAGAAAAAAAGAAGGGATAGCAAATCAGTGAGGGCCTTTTTGTTAATTTAGTTTTTAAAATTTAATTTAATTAATATTTCTATTAAAAATTCAATTTTTAGGGACAAAACGACATCATTTTGGGACAAGCTAGCCATATTAGCATGATGTGGATAATTTTTTTTTTTGTTATAGATAATTGCCACATCGGCCAAAAAGTCACTAGAAAATGCCAAGTCAACATTTTGGTTGGAATTTCTCACTACTAGCACTTGAGTATCTATTTTTTCTCCAATTTTCATATTTAAATGTATCTTTTGGAAGTTTTGGTACTTAAGCATACATCCTTGTCAAGCTTTGGTACTTCAGATGTCCAACACGCCACGAGAAAAGCATTTAAGAACAATTTTTCCATCCAACTTGTGCACTTATTCCAAATTTCCAAAGTTGCCATTATCTTCTTTTTCTTCTTTTTTTGTTTTTTTTGTTCCAACATTGAATTTTGTTGATTTTTTTTTTGTCTCCTTCTCTTTCTCAGGGAAATTACCAAAAAAAAAAAGTCATAAACCTATTAGCCTTGTACTATTCAATTCTAAGCCTTTTAACTATTTGTCAATTTAATCATAAAATTTTCAAATATACCAATCTATCCATAAATAGTTTGATGATTTGTCAATTTAGTCATTCTAGCCAATTTTGATTAGCATTGATCATCCTATGCCACATGACTGGCACTAATGTGGACAATTTTTATAATTTTTCTATTTATCTTTCTCTTCCAACTCCTCAATAACCTCGTACTGGGAAAAAAGAAGATGAAGAAAATAATAAAAAAAAACTCAGAAAATTTTAAAATATTGTGCACGTTAGTGTTGCCGTGCTTATAGGATGGTTGGCATTGACTAGGCCATAACTTTAGCACTTTTCAGCCAAATTGACTTAAATGACTAAATTGACAATTGTTAAAATGTTTATAATAAAATTGACACAATTATCATAAGATTTAGAACTAAATTCATATTGAAATGTTTAGGACTATTTTAGCAAATTATCATAATATTTAAGACTGAATTAGCAAAAATGTGATAAGCGTAAAGCTTTTTTTTGATAATTTTTCTCTCTTTCTCATGTTGACAGATAAACGGGAGACGTAAATATGATGCTACCATTTCCAAGCACCCGAATAAGTTAGACACCGATAAATTTGAGGGTTGTTTCTGGTGAGTTCTATATCCACCGCCGTCATGGGAAAAGGCCTAGCTTCTCCTCTATAAGTTTGTGACCTGAACTGTTTACGTTAAGTTATTTTCTTTCAGAAGATAAGAAGGCTTCGTTCTCTTTTTTGGGACAGCCTGTGGTTTTCCCTGTACCTGAAAGAATGGCGTTGAGGAAAACGTGCTGAAGAGGATTGACAAGGAGTGCATCTTCTCCAAGAAATATGTTGTCCTACCCATTGGTTTTCCATTGGTAATTTCTATTTTCTCAGCTTTTATGTCTGAATTTATTTTTTCTTTGTGTACCAAAGCTTCTGGTCTGTCCGTTTCTACTTGCCAGGAGCCATTCGAGTCTCTTGATCCTATCATTTTGGTGAAACAAGATCAAGGACCGGAACACCATGCATGATATTTGCTTGATTTACTGCACATGACAAATCCTAAGGCTGCATTTGGTCGTCTAGATTTTTAAATAGAATAAGATAAGAAATCCATAGATTTCTTCATATTCTATCTACTATTTGGTGAACTACGGCTTTAAAATCAGATATTCTCAAATCCTATCATATCCACTATTTGGTGAATTGCGGCTTTAAAATTGGATATTTTCATAAATAATTATATAAAAAATTAATAAAATTAGGAAAGCACAAACTAATAGATTAGATTATAGAAAAATCATCAGAAAAGGATTTTTTTTTTTTTTCAAGTCAATAGATTCTCACGAAATCTAAAAAATCAATCCATGATTATGCATTATCTGCGAAATGCATAAAGAATCAAAAAGCGATATTGCGTATGCTAATATGAGATGAGTCAATTAAGACTAACACGAGAGCATTAAAAATATGAACGGATGAGAAGTCGAATTGTGTTGTAGCATATTTGAACGGCAAATGCTAATATATAATGTTCGCAATAAGTTGCACAAAAAAAAAAAATAGCAAAAAGTGTGAGGTCAACTTTAGGTCAGTGTCCTAAAACATGTGTATATCTACCTAGATTGTAGATGGTTATCGGTGGAGGAAATATGGGCAAAAGATGACCAAAGGAAACCCATGGCCTCCAGCTTATTATCATTGTTAAATGCGCATTGCACTAATCATATGTTGCATGCTTCGGTTGTTGGCATGACTGTTTTCATGTGCTTCCTTATACGATTTTCTAAAGTCATTTCATGTTGTTTAAGTACTCTTTGGATTGTGCTCTTGAGTTTCAATTTTAGGGAGATTTATGATGTGCATGGTATTTCAAATTTATACATGAAAAATAAGGGAAAGTAATAAAAAGTTTGACTACAGTCTTGACATTTGATTTGAAGATTTTGTGGACGAAAGGTCTACCCAAAAAGTAGCAAAAGCACTACCAAAGCACTCCATCAACAAACATATCGAGGAACAATATGTTATTGAATTGAATTTAACCACCATCGGAGACAAACTTCAGCACAAAAATAGCAACACACTCTCAAGTTTAAGATGTTTCATGTACCTGAAAGTCTCAAATAAGACTCAGTATGACTATAAAGGGATTACACAAGAAATAACACCTTAAGAAAAACATATGATTCCAATAAATAACAAAAGTAATAATGTTCGATATTTCGAATCCATTGTAACTCATCACTTCAAGTCATCACTTGTTGTCTTCTCTCATCTCTTGGAGAAGTAGTTCCACAAATGCCTTCCTATCATCTCCTTGAAATCCCCAAAAAAGATGACTATTCTTAGGATCCTTCATAATTTTTCTATATATTTTTATTCTATCCATTATACCTAGAAACATTTGAAGAAGCTCCTCATTGATTTTTTTGCTTGTCATTATCCAAATCCTTAGCATGTCCAAATGCAACTACCAATCATCTCCATCCTCTCAATAGCTTTTTCCAAAAACAAGTCAAAGGTTCTTGCATCTCAACTAAACCAGCAACCCATTTGTCATTTGCTTTAACCCTTTTTCTTCTTGAATAATTAGAAATATTGTGTGTTTGAGAAGATAATAGTTGCAATATATTTCGACTTACACCATTAGTTTCCACGTCATCATTATTTTCACTTTGTTCGTGATCTACATCCGCATGAGCTTTCGAAGGATTTTTATTGAGATTTCCCTTGATCTATTCCAGGTATGGTTGCTAGTTGATCATACTGAGGGACTTGCCTAAGTAGTCCTAGATAGACCTACAAAGAAAATATGTTGTTTTGATAAAAATGAAACAAGTATTAAAGAAGAAAAATGAGAAGAAGTGACACAATCTTTGCAATGTTTTTGCCAACTATCTTCCTAATAAATAACAATAAAATGGTTTTCATGATTCCACCTAAAGCCACTTTGATCCTTCAAATCAAATATTTGATTGTATAACTTTTTCAAGTTTTTCATCTTCAACTCTATGTGAGGATTACCCTTAATGCCGGAACCAGGAAGCTTTTCTTCAAACCATTTCTCTAACATAATCATGTAACTTCTATTGATGTTGTTATCGGCTTTCATTCCTCACGCAACTAGTTCTTCAAGACCATCTAAAAGTTCATTTTCTTCATTTATTGTCCATACACATCAGTCTCTCTTTGTTCCCTTTCCTTGAGTTTGATTGAAATCACTACCTTCCATTCCTAAACATCTCATTTAAATTTTAGAAAATTTATTGATAGAGAATAGCATGGTAGAGAAAGTATAATGATAGAAAACATAGTACTAAATATTCAAAATAATGAAGTCATAAAGCAAACACTAGCCATGGAAAATATGTCTCGATAATGAGAAACCGGCATCATATTACACATGTCTAATAGAAACGAAGAATTAAAAACATATCACAACACAAGTCTTGCAACAATAGGAAACAAATGAATTTTTCTAATAACATCAAATCATGCAACTTTTCCATGTCGTCAACTTGCATTCCACTCATTAAACATTTGTCTTGCCAAATTTTGCCTCCATGTCATCCAATGATCCAATAGCTCAATAACATCAATTGTTTCTACATCCTCCATAGTATTAGCAACTTCATCTAATTGTGCCTCAATTGGATCAATAGCCATTTCTCTTCTTATCAAGTTGTGAATTAGGCAACAAGCTATGATCATTTGACCTTGCATTCTAATTGGGTAAAAAGATGGACTCCTAAGAATAGCCCATCGTAACTTGAGTAGATTGAAGCATCTTTTTAACCATTGAAAAATATCTAGAAGATTGTCTTCCAATATACCCATTAGATAAAATTGTATCAAAAAGATTTAGTAGCTGTTAAGTGATAGAAGCAGAATCCCTAGTTGATTTTGATCGCCCATATAAACGGAATCTTAATTTTCATAAGTATAGCTTCTTTGTTTAGAAAGTTTTTGTTTTTCAGGATACAATTGTCAATCAATTAGATTGAGTCAATCAAATCTATTTTGATGTAGAATCCAAACCAAATCATTAGCCATTATATATTTAGGGCTTGTGTCACGTTCTGTAAAGTTGTTTCATTCTTAACTTGTCATGTTCAGGATCACATTCTATACTTGTGTTGTTTTGAACCTATTACATGTTGGACCCATCACATTCTAGACCTGTTTTGTCTGAAATGGATTTTACAATCTAAAAATAAGTCTGAATATTTTCATCCTTAAAGTTTGCATTTAATTCTTTCAAGTATAATCCTTGACAATATCATTTACACATTCCATCATCTGCATAGCAGCTTGTGCATCTTTCACTTAGTTACTCAATTATTATATAAGTTAGTAGCATTTGATTTATTTTGTCATCTTCAAAACATTATAAGAGATCTCCTAAATAAATAACACATGGAGTCGAGATGGGGGAGTGAAAATTATGCCAACCGCATTTTGGTAATGCCCGGTCATAATTTTTGCATGCGCTTTTCCCTCTTACTTTTTTTGTCATGGCTTCGATCGTTCACATGCCGTAACTTCGGGAGAATTGACATCCTAGAGATGAAACTGCCCAATCCACAAGACTGGAGATCAAACAAAAACATGAAGTTAGGGGTGTCGTGTCGGTGTCTTTTACTCAATTCTTACTTTGGGCCCAATTTGACCTTAATCACTAAAGTAAATCATCGCATTCACACAATGATATATCTATCAGAAGGATTCTTAGTGGCATTTAGAATCCAAAATGTCTTATCGAAATGGCTCTGGATTCCTTCAGGTCACCAGGATCCAATAACCCTTATTCTCAACTGACTTATGTATATGTGCATATAGTCCTTTCTCCACCGGGCTGTGTTATGGTGTCTATTCATGTACCGAGGCAATGGCATGAGAAGGCATTTTGTCCACATAAACGCTGCTTCAGTAATCTTTTCATTGAATCATTTAAGGGTTTAAAACTACAAAAACGACAAGCATTGTTCTGCTACCAACATCCCTATCTTTATGTACCCACCAACTCCTTTCGTTGCAACACCTTGGCAGCTTCTCGTTAGCTCCTTTTCTTGACCGCCACCTTCAGCCCCCCGGCCATGTGGGCGGTCAACAGAGGAACAAAAACGGGCCGGTTCTCGAGAACCGGTCTGATCACGAACCTCCTCAAGATCGATGCCACGACGTACTTCATCTGGATGAAGGCCATCTCCTTCCCAAGGCACACCCTCGGACCGGCCTGAAAAACCGGGAACTTGTATGGACTCACCGCTCTCAACTCCCCCTCGGCGCCACCTTCCATTCCCGGTCCCACCAGCCACCGGTCCGGTTTGAACTCGAGCCTATCCTTCCCCCACAGCTCCTCCATCCTCCCCATCCCGTAGGGAAAGTACGTCACTCTATCGCCCTTCCTCACTGGGGTCCCGTCCGGCAACACGTCGTCTACCGCAGTGTGCTTCGAGTCCCACGCGACCGGCGGGAACAGCCGCATCGATTCACAAAGGCACGCCTTCAGGATTCTCATCTCCTTCAAGGCTTCGAAGTCCAAGCTCTTGTTATTGCTCCGGTCAAGAATCGAGTCAACTTCGCTTACGATCGCTTGCTCAGCATTCAAGTTCTGAGCAAGAAGCCAGAAGAGCCACGTCATCGCCGCCGATGTGGTGTCTCTTCCGGCCATCACGAAGCTTATCACCATGTCCCGCACCATCTCTTCACTGTGCCCGGCTGCAAGAAACTGAGACAAGAGGTCGCCGTCGTATTTTATCTGCTGATCGTCATTCTTTTGGAGCAGCTTCTTCTTCCTGTTCCGGATTATATCAAGTATATCATCATGCACGAGCTTGACAGCTTCGGCAAGCTTCTTTTCGGACCCGATGTTCAACGCTCTCTTGATCTTCCAGACCAGATACACTGGGGAGGTGGCTCGCGTTGCGCATATCCTCGAAGCATTTTCAAAGGCAGTCACTAGAGGAGGCAGCGGGCACGAGAGGTCGAGGCAATCCGGGTCGGTGCCTAAAGAAACTTGGCACACGGTGTTGAAAGCGAACCGCCTGAGCAAGTCTTGAAGGTCCAGGGTTCGATCAGTCTCGGCATAGTCTTGGAGAAGCGGTAAGAGACGGTTCTCGACCTCAGCTTCTAGCGTCCGCACGAGGAAGTCCCTCAACGAATTGGTGCTGAACTCGTGGCTGGCGAGCCTGCGCTGGGTGCTCCAGAGAGGACCGTCGACGTTGAAGATGCCACAGCCGAGAAAGTCGCCGAGGATGCTGGTGAAGGGGGCGCCCTTGGGGTAGTTGTGGAAGTTGTTCTTGAGGACGTGCTCGACGTTGTCGGGGTTGGCGGTGACGACGGTGCGGCACGCGCCGAGCCGGTGGATGACGATGGTCTGGGTAGGGGATCGGGAGAGGAGGTCGGTGTACCAGTCGAGAAGGCGGGAACGGTTTCGGTAGAAAGAGAGGAGACATCCTACGATGGGATGAGAAGGAGGACCGTGGCTCGTCCAATGAGCAGCCGAGCATGACGTCTTCTTGCTAATGTTGTGGTGAATGAGGGAGAGAAAGGCATAGAAGATGACAGAAAACCCTACAAACAGGAGAACAGACATGATGAGTTTGCCGTGCGGGATGTCAAGACTTATGGGTGATGTCCAAGAGCTTATGTATATATAGCTGTGTTGAATGGAGATGTAATGCGATGGAGATGTATGTACATCTTCTATAGAGAGAGAGAGAGAGAGAGAGAGGACTAAAGAAAGAAGGGTTGAAGTCATCATAGTAAATTTCTACAACCCGTAATAAGAGATTAGGGGTGTCAAACCGTGGTGATGGGTTCAACCCGATGGCGACGTGCGGGCGGACATTGAGCAGCCGTCCGCAGCTAAAGCATTGAGATTGTGTAAAATGTGAGGACATATGGAACATCACATGCATGTGGTGACAGTGTACTAGAAAACAAACAAATTAGTTGTCCGAGCCCAAATGATAAATCCCGATGTCAAATCTTAATTAGTCAACAGTTTCCTTTCGTTGACAATATGGATAATCGATATGAATCACCAGAAGTTATGATGATTGTTGCTTTTGGATGGGAAAATAATGGATAAGGAATTTAAAAGTCTGAACATAGAGAATAATATCACCCACAATGTAAATTGTAGGAAAGTAAAGATAAATATAAATTTGTGTCGGAAAATTATATTTGTTAAGAATACAGTGTGCGTAAATAGCTTCCTAATCCTACATGTAATTATCAGAAGTTAATCCACAATTTCCTATCATTCAGCAACACTTATTTGTGTGAAGATACAAATCCAAAAATATTATTGACTCCACTATTGGCAAATACAAGCTAACGTCGATAATCTCGTCAACTGGTGAAGGCTTTCTTCAATAACTGGTGAGGCCTGGTATCAACAAATTATCGGTTGTTCTGTTCATTTCATTAGCGACACATGCTTTTACCAAACTCCGTTCTCATGAACCGAGTTTGTTACTTGTTGATAATAATTGGAAGTTGCTTTTACCAAACACATCTCTCATTTCATTAGTCACATATTACTTTCGTTGATAAAATATTCAAGAGAATAATTACCGTGGCGTTTCCCGAGAGAAAGGACTACGACAGTCGCCTAATATCAGCCAAAGTCCAGACAGACAAAAACCAAAACGTCGATTCTATGGAGCCACCCGAAATGAACATGGCATGTCAAAGTAAGCTTTGGCTATGAGTGCTCCAGATGGTGCAATGAGAGGGATCGAAGTGATTTACTTTTGATCTGTTTTAACTTCAGTGGGATGTCTGCAATGTGAATCCCCGCGATGATTCGGTTTCACTACTAATGCGCACGTGATTTAGGTGCCGGCGCCAGCAATCGATTAAGATTTAGTCTAATTGGGTTTTGGCTTTGTAAACGTTTCGTCGTCGAAGGCGGCCTCCCCTTAGTGAAAAGCCGGGGGAGAAACTCTCTCTTTGTCAGCTCCACTTCACCCTCCTTGACGACCTCCCGTTTGGACTCACCCTCTTTGATGAAGCATATTTATGGATGTTAGAAATTTTCCCTATTAGAGAATGTTGCTGGAGAGTATGTTAGATGTTAGGGGTATTATTTGGTATTTTGTTACTTTCTAATATAGCTAACTTTCTTATTAGATTATTTCATTACTTATACATATTGTTCAGGGTCTCAATACCCTTAATTCTAATGAGGTAAATGTCAAGCTAATTGGGTAAAGATGTGATCTTTATTGATTCTTTCTCCCTCGCTATAGAAAATTCTAGAATATTTACAGAATTAAAGGTAGGGTATATGAATGACCTAAGCGCAAACGTAATTTGCTCGCTCTATGCGTGATTTGCTCGCTTTACTGATTCTTTCTCTCTCGCTACAGAAAATTCTAGAATATTTACAGAATTAAAGGTAGGGTATATGAATGACCTAAGCACAAACGTAATTTGCTCGCTCTATGCGTGGTTTGCACACCTCTCACAAGAATTATCAAGTTATAGAGCTCATTTTCCCCCAACTTGGACACATTGGAGGCTAGAGAAAAAACGTTTGATTCGATCGACACATGTGAAAAGGCGATGAGCTTGGTTTCCCCATTGCCCAACTCCAGATCTATTCATGGTGTTTTTTAGTCAAGGGGCTTGATTCAAGTGGGGGTTCGGTGATTCTTTAATTGGGAATAGTGTGTGAACTTGCATTTGATGGGCACCAGGGCATTAGGAGAGCACTGAGGAAGAAACCAAAAACATGCATGGAGAGGGAGCAGAATGTTCATATTTAATAGTGAAGAGTACAGAAGGAACTTATAGATAGCAGAAGACGATTATCTAAGCAACAAGATATTCAAACTATCATATCGTGATTTGCAATATCAATCAACGACATACACAATCAATGAGAATATGAGTATTTCCTAACTATCTCTAACCCATGTTTAAGAATCTAAAATAAAAAAAACTTGGTTGGAGCTCAATGATTGTAATTCAAAATTGCAACTATTGGCAAATGAAATGGATCACTTTCCAGAATGCATTCTTTTTAAAAATCTTCTAAGTGTTTTGATGTGCCTTCTTTTTACTACTTTTAGTAATCTTGATTGGGCTTCTTCTTTTATTAACTACGTGACATGCTAGTGTTACGGGTTGGTCGATTACGATCGATCAAAACACCGTGCGGCTTTAGGAATATCGATCCCAAGTCAGCCTTTCACATACATGCTCAAACACAAGAGTCGGATGAGCAAGGAGAGTGTATATTCACTTGTGAACGAACTAGTTATAATGAGAGGGAGGGACCCCTATTAATACAAGATCAGGTCTATTCCTAGCCGTTGATCGTCCTTTCGATCCAACAGTGGGTTTTGAATTCATATCATCATTATAAGGCCACACAGCAAGTCACTCAATGACCTTAGCCCTTGGGAAGCCCATGGATGTGTGTCAAAAGCAAGATCAGGGCTGCAGGGCTGCCTGACATGCCTGACACGGGAGAAGGTGAATGGCCACAAATCGCACATGGGCTGGCCAAGCTTTGCTCACGGGTTGCTCACGGGTTGCTCACGGGTCACGCATGAGCCTTTGTCGGTATTGCGCATGGGCTGGCCATGCACGGATCGGGGATTGATCATGGGTCGGTCGTGGGCTATTCTTGGGCAGCCCTTCGTGCATGACACGGCCTGGACAGTCTTGGAACATGCTTCGTCCGTGGACCATGTCACTAGCCCGTGTCTTTCATTTGGGAAGGTTTTCGCAAAAAGAAGGAATCATCATTTTGCCTTCCAATAAAGGAAAAGTTGTTGCATGTAACTTCTTACAGATGGGTTCATCTGTTTGGGGGGTCGTCTCATCAGTTTGTGTAAAATTAGACCGAGCAATTCATATGTCGATACAATCTCAGCTGTGATCACAAGAAGAAAAATTTTACTCTTCTACGTGCTTACGCAAGAGCCATTTTGATGTACTGAAATGGTAAGTCTACAGAGCACGTGGTCAATATACGAGAGAAACGAATCAGGGCTTGCGCCACTAAGGAAACCGAAGTAGGTCAGCGATGGGGGCCGGAGCGAAATGGAAGCGGACTTGTGGAGAAGATGGGTTAGGCGGAAAGCGATCGAAGGATGAACTCCATTGGACACGCACGACATGGACGTCTCATTTCCCTAAGGAAAACCATTCTTTGAAAGAGACCAAGAGGTAAAGATCTCTTGGAGATAGTGCTGCTCCCAGTTCGCCTTTCTTCATCTCTTCTGGCGTCGATTTAGAGCACGTGAAGAGTTAAAACCACGTTTCTTTTTCGCATCCGAACGTGGGACCTTCCTCCTCACCTTCTTCCTCTACCATTAATCAGGGGTGTTTGGACTTCGGTATTGGCTTTGTCGCGATCTAAACTGGCTGTCGTCCTGCTGTTTACTGGCTTGGTCGTGAAGGAAGAACGCGTACTTTTTCCAGAAGGAGATAGACAGCTATCCAAAAGGCTTTATATCAGGCGGTTGAGACTTGGAATTTATTCAGTACGAGGAGTACCCCCACGTTTTGGAAAAACATGTCCACCTTAAATTCCAATGTTTGAAATTTCACGCCTCGTCCATTGGGGATCGCCATCATTTTTAACTGGATTCTCGACGATTCAGATGGGCGTGGGTCAAGTCAATGGGGATGGGCGGACGGTCACATCGTCTGTCCGCATTTTTCTTCTTCCTCTTCCTTTTTTTTTCCCCCTTTAGGGTTTTCACCGAACGAGACACGTGCAAAAAGATGGAACAGCTACAGCTAACAAGAAGAAAGAAACAAATAAGTGGCTCTTCTAAATCTATACATCATCATCATCATCGCACGACCACGACCTTTGCCTACAAAAAGCGGTAGACTTTGCGGAAAGTTTGTGCCCGTTTTCATGGCCAGACTCGACAGCAGCGATTTACCGTTTCTGAGTGAACCTTAGGTGTGATCACATTGCAGAACCGTAGGTCTTGCGGCATGCGTTTCTTCACCTATGATAATAGCCAGAAAAGAGGGCCTCCAGATACAATCTGCCGTGGCGGAACAGTTTGTGGGTCGAGAACCTCAACTGGGCTGTTTTCTTCTTTGCGAGCAAAGATTTCTACAAGTGCATTGCTCGCTTTTCTTTTGATGCTTTTTGTTATTTTATTTGGAAGCACAGGAATAGAATCCTCTTTAGAAAACAGCACTTATCCATCTTAGCAGTGAAGAATCAACTCATCAAGGTCATCAAAAACAAAGCCACCACCTTCAAAAGTGTGGATAATACTTATAGAAATCAGAGATTGTAGCATAGCTAGGGTATTGATCCGATCATTTTTTCAGCTGGGGAATCTTCTACTTTGGTAGGGCCCTAGCTTGGTGTTTTTTGTCTGGACACTCTTCCTCCGTGTGGGTGCTTCCTTGATGGCTTTTCACTTTTGTCATAGGTGGATGTGGGCGTAGATTGTGGTTCATCTGGCTTTCTTTGGCCTCCCGCTGCTTTCATTTTCCTTTCGCCATTATTTTGGCTGTTTCTACTTCCTCAGGCCTACTCTTGCGGTCCTCTTTTGCATTCGGCTCCCTTCCACTCACTCTGACTGTTATCTTGTTGAGTGCAAGTTTTGTGGTGCCGGATTTTTTGTAATCATTAGTTCAAGCTACATATTCTTACCATTTACCAAAAATAAAGAAAAAAAAGAAAAGAGAGCCATTTGATTCGATGACAAAGAGCATAGTAGCTTTAGAAATTGTTTTGCTAGAATGCTTTGAAAGTCACGATAGCTCTTCTTCAGAGAGGTGGGCTAAATACTATAAAAATGTCAACATTTTCATACAACGCTCACTCAAATGTCTATTTTTTTTTTTCATTTACTTTAGTAAAATCAGAGTAAATTAACTCACTTAAGTGTCATTTCCAATCAAATATTTTACATAAAACCCTCTTCCAAATTAGGTGAGGGCCGCCTTACCCTCAACCACAAAGGCCTTGGGTGAGGCCGTTAGAGCCTCGCCAGCTTTGGGTAGCTATGGGCGAGGGTCCTTGCGGCCTCACCGTGTTGCCCACAAGACCTTGACGCCATTGTCCAAGGCCTTCATGGCGCGAGCAAGGTGGTGAGGGCCCTCTCTAGCTACTGGCGAGGTCATGAGGGCCCTCGTCAACTTTGGTCGGCGATGGGCGAGGGTCCTCATGGCCTTGCACGTTGCTAGCAAGGCCTCAACACTGTCACCCAAGGCCTTTGTGGCTAGAGTGAGGCTGCAAGGGCCCTCGTTGACTTTGGTGTCGCACGAGCAAGGATCCTTATTGCCTTGCTCGTCGTTGCCAAGGACACGAGGGCCCTCGATGACTTTGGGTGTTCATGGGCGAGGGTCCTCACAGCCTCGCTGTCCACTGCCGGCGAGGCCCTAACGACATCACTCGAGGCCTTCATGGCGAGAGCGAGGCAGTGAGAGCCTTCACCAACCATAGGCGAGGCCCTAATAGCCTCTCCCAAGGCCTTTGAGGCCGAGGGCGAGACGGCCCTCTCCCAAATTAGGCTAGGATTTTGTGGTCGGTGAGGGTCACCAATGACCTTTGCCGGCCCTGAAGAAAAAGCACAAAAAGAAAAATAATTATTAAAAAATTTAGAAATATTTACAAATAGTAAAAAAAAAAAAATTGTGTAAGTTAGTGCTGATTATACTATATAGAATAGTTGGAGTCAACTAGATTGTCACGTTAACATTTTCTAGCCAAAATTAGATGGAATAACTAAATTTGACAAATCGTCAAAAGGTTTATGACTAAATTAACAAATCATTGAAACATTTAGAACTTATCGTATAATTGAAAAGTTTAAAACTAAATTAATACATTATTAAAAGGTTTAAAATTGAGATGGAATAATGATGCTACCATTTCCAAGCACCCAAGTAAGTTAGACCTAGATAAAATTGAGGATTGTTTCAGTGAAATCTATACCCACCGCTTTCATGGGAAAGGGATTAGCATCTCCTGTATTACGTTTATGGTCTGAACCGTGTACGTTAAGGATTATCTTTTTCAGAAGATGAGAAGGCTCCGTTCACTTTTTTGGACATTCTGTGGTTTTCCCTGTACATGAAAGGATGCCATTGAGAGAAAACGTGCTGAAGTGGATTAACAAGGAGCACATCTTCTCCAAGAAATATGTTGTCCTACCCATTGTTCGTCCGTTGTTACTTTTTCTTTTCTGAGCTTTTACGTCTTAATTTTTTTTTTTCTTTGTGTTCCAAAGCTTCTAATCTGTCCGCATCTACTTGCTAGGAGTCGTTGGAGCCTCTTGCTCCTATGTCATTTTGGTGAAACAAGATGTTGGAACCAATAGCAACTTTGGAAATTTGGAACGACACAAATTGGAGGAAGAAATTGTTCTTAAAATACCTTTTTAGTGGATTATTATTTACAATACACCCTCACATCCTATATAATGGCAAAACACCTAAATTACAATAAACATGAAGATAAACATTCCACACACTTATTATCAAGGACAAAATATCAACAACAAGAAACACAAACATTAAATGAGCCCAAGATCATGAAGTCTTCACTCCTCCCAATGTCAAAATTTCACGCTCTTTGACCAAAAAACCAAACAAGAGCTTCTCTTTTCCTTACGAAGGCATGTATTCCTTGTTGAATGGTAGGGGGTCCACCCAAACACAGCCCACCATAAATCATGCTCATTTCCTTTTGTCTTCAACTTCCTTTTGACGCCCACCATTAATCAAGACATCCTTTGAATAAGACTAACGACCAATTTTAGAGCTCATAACCCACGTGCTCAAATCTTCGTCAATTTTATGTTATTCTTGCCAGGAGTTGTTGGAGTCTCTCGCTCCTATGTCATTTTGGCGAAACAAGATCGAAGATCAGAACACCACGCATGACATTTGCTCGATTTACTGCACATGGCAAACCCTAAGAGACTGGAACCTGAGATAAGAAAGTATGATCTATGTGCCATTTTCTTGTATGATGCCTTAGCAGTTCAGCGTCTTCTAGTATAAAATCTGCTTCTTCTGCATGTGATTTAAGCCAACCTTTAATTCTTAGAATTCACCCATATTTGTAGTGGACATTTGTAAAGCTGAAGCCAAGGAGACCAGAAAAGAAACTGGCAAGTCCGCAGATTCCGTTAAAGGTGACATTTGCCTCTTAGGTTGCTCGGTTTAATCCATTTTCTTCCATTTCTTCTCTTGTAATTGAATGGTAAACTATGAATTAGGTACCACAACAGAGAACCGGGGAAGAGTGCGGCCATTTTATTCTTTACCAGTCTATTTGTTGAGAATGCTCCCGCGACTTTCGGCAAAGATGACGGCTACCCTTACTTTGTAGGTTCTTTATTGTGCGGCCATTACTTATTACCATAGGCCGTGCACTTTATCACTGCGCTTTTGTTTGAACTGCAGATGAAAGAGGACTGGTTCTGTCCTTAAGACTTGGATTTTTTTGCGGCAGACTTAGATTATAAAACTGAAAATGGTGGACAGGGAAGACTTGACCGCAATCGTTGTTGAGAATAGAAGATAGTGCATTTGTATTGTAAATGGCACACGCCATTTCTGTTCTAGGATGTCTAGGTTATGCGTGACTGAAATCTCAGTATTATGGTGGTTGGATGAGTGTTGGAAATTGTGATCCATTTTCCACATTCTTACACAAGAAGTTGTCAACTAGCCTAATCTTGAAGAAAGTCTTGGACGGTGGATAGCTTGAGGAAATCTTGAAAATAAGTCAAGAATAGCTGCTTAACCATGAAGAAAGAAGAGTCCAGAACATGGACAACAACTAGAACCATTGAACTTCCAGCTGGAATTGGAAATATGCTCTCTAAGTCAGTGCCAAAGTAGAAGAAGCCAAGTTGAAGAAGGTTTATTAGTCAAAACAAATGTCAACTAAAACAAGTTATCTAAGGTCCATCAAAAGTCTAGCTATCTAAGGTGGTGGCTAAGGACATTTGGTAATGTTTATGTTTTAGGGAACAATTTTTGAATATAAATAGTTCTTTTTTTTTTTTTTTGTTCCCGAGAACAATTTCTGAGTATAAGAACGTGTTTGATAACTGTAAAAAATTTATATTCCAGGAATAGAAGTGCATTTGATAAACTTGTATAATTTTGTTGTTTCTTTTAATTTTTCAATATTTTTATTATATTTTTTTTTTCTTTTTCTTTTTCTTTTTTTTTTTCCTTCTTTCTCCTTTGTGGCTGGTCGCCGCCATGGCACGGCCGGCGATTGGTCTGGGCGAGGTCCAATGAGCTCGCCGGAAGCCTCAATAGGCCACCGCGATGCTTGGCCTCACCAGATCTAGGCGAGGTCGAGCCTCGCCGGTGGCCTTCGTGGCTAGGCGAGCCTCGCCAACCATCGGCAAGGCTTGACCTCGCCCAGGCGGCATGAGGTCGGCTTCGCCTTGGTTAAGTGAGCTCGAGCTCGCCCACCATGGCTGGGCGAGCTTGGCCTCACCGGGACCGACGAGATCGTCGGCCCTCATTAGCTAGTCATCGGAGAGGATGACGACGGAGAAGCTGAGAGACCCCGGAGAAAGGAGGGACTTGAGACAAAGAGGGTGTAGGTGGATTGGCTGAGACATAGGACATGGGCTGAAGTAGAAATAAACAAAAGAAGAGTTTTTGAATTTTTGTTCTTTTGTTTCTTAGAAATTGTTCCCGAGAATAAGAAACTACTTTGTCCTACTTCTTGTTTCTATTGCAAATCTATTATAGAAAATAAAAAAATAGATTTTTTGTTCCCAGTAACAAAAGTTTTACTGAACATATTTTTGTTTTTTTTTTGTTCCCTGAAACAAAAGAACAAAAAATTTTGATCCAGGAAACAAAAACACTTTTTAACAAACAGGCTCTAAGTCAATTGTAATTGCTTATAAATAGGCTTGTAGTTCATTCATTTGGTATGTAAGGTTTAGACCTCCACCGTGTGTGGAGGAGTAGAGCTAAGATAGTTTCTATACCATGAAATACTCCTCCATTACCAAAACATCTTATACTACCCATTTCCATCAACTACATAAACTATATCCCATGTTCTTTATTCTTGAACTATCCTATATTGTCATTTGTCCATTTCTCAGCTCCCTTGCCATATATCACACACACCTACACACACGCTTCTGCAAAATCCAACAATAAGTTACAGGAATGTGTCACTGGGTGGGTTTTCTTTTACATAATTTCCATTGATTATGTTGATTGGCATTATCTTAATTGATGCACTGGTCATTCTTTGTTGCCACTTAAAGTGAATTGTCAATGCTGGAACGCATTGGTGTGTATTATTGTGGATTGAAATTGTGACAATTAGAATGATACATTGCTGGCATTCAACCATGTCGCAGTCCCATCAAGCATTTTATCCTCTAAACCACAGCAAAAGCAGTGTGGCATTATGCCTCGTGCAATGATAGGCATTCAAACATCTTAAGGCGCCATTTCTAATCATGACTGGTAGATCCCCATCTTAAGGCGCCATTTCAAAGGGTAAACGCGAGTCATAATTTGAAGATACGGATTCCAGCACACGTCCATGGGAAGAATCCCCATCGGTGTTACTTGGGAGACTGGTAGATCCCTATTCTCAAAGAATACTGAGGAAGAGAAGCTCCAGTCGTTGGCGAGACTTTTCTGAAGTATGTTTGAATGGTTGAGGAGAAACTGCAGCAGAAGGGGATGAGGCCTTGAATCCATTCAAACTCGAGCCTCGAGTTTTCATGCACTGACTATCTGAAGTTCCAAGAACTGCCTAGAGACTTCCAACCACTGCCAACCACTTCATCAAGGGACTTCCAACCACCTGTTCTAAGAGGTGACGATTCACCAGTGAACACTGGATTGATCCGAGATATTAATTGGCAATTTGCATCAGTAGCCTACGTTATGCAGTAGCGAAGCACACGTGGAGTCAAGACCGAGGGGGTTGAATATTTGGCCAGCCACAATTTGGTGAATATTTGGGCATATCGTGCACATGCGCTTTTGCATGTCAAATCATTTCCTTCTTTACATTTCGGCCATGGCTTTCATCGTCCACGTGTCCCACTAGTGCATTAGGAAAGCTACATCACGAAGCTACTAGCCCACGTATAATGCCCATCAATATCGTGTCTCCCTCAAAAGATACATTTCAACTATCTAACGAAATGTCCCTGGATTCCTAACGATCACTATTAGGGGTGTCAAATTTAGCAGAATCGAACCAAACTGAAAATTTCAGGTCATTTCGGTTCGGGTAATTAGTAAAGGAATTTGGGTAGTTTGATGATTTAGTTTAGATATTTTTTTTCTCCCTTCCCTTCTCACCTGCATTCTCAAGAATCCTAAAAAAGCACTATAATTCATCAAAAGAGAATATTCAAGGTTCACTCCAAAAATTGACAAAAATGAGGTCTCACCATAGAGAAAGCATTACTGGTATAAGAGATCAGCAAGCAAGTTTAATCATTCTCCCTATAGCTTCAGATTGGACCATCGGATGCTTTCATTCTTTAGAGTTGAGGACGAAAATTGTTAGTAGAGTTGTACAATTACTGTTCATAAATATAAATAATAAATTGGGTCTTTTGAAGATTATCCTTCAGATATTTAGCTAATATGGTCTTTTGACCATGATGAAGATTGCTTGAGCATGATTGAATCTGTTGGAAAATATTGGTTTTGTTAAACAAAAAGATGGGGAGATCTTGGTCATTCTTCATTCCAATGTGTTTGTATATCTTTGTAAGCACTTGTACTGTCAAGTTAAGCAATTGTATAAGACTCAACCTGATTAAATGTCTTCCACAGTTAAAGTTTTGGTGTTTTAAGAAACTGTATTTCCACAGTTTAGCTTGTTGATAAATTTCTTTGGCCAAACGATTTGAAATTAGCTCAGGATAAACATCTATAGGGAATCAAATGTAGTAGACTAGGTCTGAAATAACTTGATGGTCAATCAGGGCATATATTCGAAATAGCCTGGGAAAAAAAAAAAAGGAAACCTGAAAACTTGACGCGAACCAAACCTCATTTTTCATTTCCAATCAGTCCACGGTTTAGCTAAAAACAAATGCGATTCTAAATGGTTTGGGTGTCATGGAAACCCAAACCTGAACCGCTGACACTCACGATCTAATAATTTTTATTCGTTGTTAGGGGATGATATGATTAGGCATTTATAATCTTTCCAATTAATCAATTGAGGCAGCAAAACTACAAGAACGACGAGCATTCGCTCCGTCACCAACCCCATCTTCATCTACTCTCCAACTCCTTTCGTCGCAACAACTTGGCAGCTTCCCATTAGCTTCCTTTTCTTGACCACGACCTTCAGACCCCCGCCATATGGGCGGTCAACAGAGGCACGAAACCGGCCGGTTCTCGAGAACCGGTCTGATCTCGAACCTCCTCAAGATCGACGCCACGACGTACTTCATCTGGATGAAGGCCATCTCCTTCCCGAGGCACACCCTCGGACCGGCCTGAAACACCGGGTATTTGTATGGACTCACCGCTCTCAACTCCCCCTCGGCGCCACCTTCCATTCCCGGTTCCACCAGCCACCGGTCCGGTTTGAACTCGAGCCTGTCCTTCCCCCACAGCTCCTCCAGCCTCCCCATCCCGTAGGGAAAGTACGTCACTCTATCGCCCTTCCTCACCACGGTCCCGTCCGGCAACACGTCATCCACCACGGCGTGCTTCGAGTCCCACGCGACCGGCGGGTACAGCCGCATCGATTCACAGAGGCATGCCTTCAGGAATTTCATCTCCTTCAAGGCTTCGAAGTCCAAGCACTTGTTGTAGCTCCGGTCAAGAATCGAGTCCAAGCACTTGTTGTAGCTCCGGTCAAGAATCGAGTCAACTTCGCTCACGATCTCTTCCTCGGCATTCCAGTTCTGAGCAAGCAGCCAGAAGAGCCACGTCATCGCCGCCGATGTGGTGTCTCTTCCGGCCATCACGAAGCTTATCACCATGTCCCGCACCATCTCTTCACTGTGCCCGGCTGCAAGAAACCGAGACAAGAGGTCGCCGTCGTATTTTATCTGCTGATCGTCATTCTCTTGAAGCAGCTTCTTCTTCCTGTTCCGGATTATATCAAGTATATCATCATGCACGAGCTTCACAGCTTCGGCAAGCTTCTTTTCGGACCCGATGTTCAACGCTCTCTTGATTTTCCAGACCAGATACACTGGGGAGGTGGCTCTCATTGCGCATATCCTTGACGCGTTTTCGAAGGCAGTCACCAGAGGAGGCAGCGGACGCGAGAGGTCGAGGCAATCCGGGTCGGTGCCTAAAGAAACTTGGCACACGGTGTCAAAAGCGAACCTCCTGAGCAAGTCTTGAAGGTCCAGGGTCCGATCAGTATCGGCATAGTCTTGGAGAAGAGGCAAGAGCCGGTTCTCGACCTCAGCTTCAAGCATCCGCACGAGGAAGTCCCTCAACGAATTGGTGCTGAACTCGTGGCTGGCGAGCTTGCGCTGGGTGCTCCAGAGAGGACCGTCGACGTTGAAGATGCCACAGCCGAGAAAGTCGCCGAGGATGCTGGTGAAGGGGGCGCCCTTGGGGTAGTTGTGGAAGTTGTTCTTGAGGACGTGCTCGACGTTGTCAAGGTTGGCGGTGACGACGGTGCTGAAAGGAAATGCAGAACAATGGAGAAAATGCTATTCTATATATTCTGTATATCCAAGTGTACAAGAAGTGTCGGTATTTGTAATACAAGAGAGAAGAAAAGAATCAAAGTAAGAATATATGCACAATATTGTTTTTCCTAAAATATTCTATGTCTATGATTTACTATATCAATTGAAATCTCAAAGGATAAAATCAAATTCTCCTTCCAACACTCCCCCTCAAGCTGGCGGCTTATAAATGTCAAAGGTGCCAAGCTTGCTCAACAAGTATCTATGCTGTCTCTGGCATAATGGCTTAGTGAAGATGTCTGCTGGCTGTTCTATAGTCCCAATTCCTCGAGTCGTAATGACGCCTTCTTGAATTTTTTCCCGAGTAAAATGACAATCAACCTCAATATGCTTCGTTCTCGTGGAAAACTGGGTTTGCCGCTAATTTCAGCGCAGCATCATTATCACAAAACAATTCACTTGCTTCTTTGACTTGCACTCCAAGATCTAAAAGTAATCCTCGTATCCAAACTATCTCGCAAACAGTCTTTGCCATGGCTCGATATTCTGATTCTCGCTGATGACAATGAAACTGTTGACTGTTTCTTCGTTTTCCATGAAATCAAAGATTTTCCTAGCTTGATGCAAAAGCCAGTGATGGATCTTCTTGTCATAGGACAAGTAGCATAATCCGTGTCGCAATATGCTGTCATCTTCATGTTGCAATTACGAGATAGTAGAATTCCAAGTCCTGGACATCCCTTCAAGTACTTTACAACCTTCAGCGCTGCATTCATATGTGATTGCTTTGGGTTGTGCATAAATTGACTAAGTATTTGTACTGCATAACATATATCAGGCCTGGTCATGGTGAGATAGATTAATTTGCCAACAAGTCGTTGATATCCTGATGGATCCTTGAGCAGTGGATCTTCATTTGAAGAAGAAGAACTTACATCATATTCATATGTTGTCAACTTGATATTCTGCTCAATAGGTACAGCAGCTGGTTTGCACCCCGACAATCCAGAATCGATATGATTTCCAGGACGAATTTTCGCTGACCGAGACAAATTCCTTCACCGGATCGAGCTATTTCGATACCAAGAAAATATTTTGGAGGACCCAAATCTTTAATATGGAAAGCTGAATGCAAGTATTCTTTGAACTTTTGGATTGCAACATTATCGTTTCCCATGATAAGTATATCGTCAACATAAATCAATAGGTAGATCGATGAAGTACCTTTGGTCCATGTGAACAATGCATAATCATGCTTTGAGTGTTGAAAACCTGCATTTGTAAGTGATGCAGTGAATTTTGCATACCACTGTCGAGAGGCTTGTTTAAGCCCGTACAGGGATTTGCGGAGACGACATACTCGAGACTCCCCCTGTCTACGTAATCCTTGTGGAACCTCCATGTAAATTTCTTCATCAAGGTCTCCATGAAGAAAGGCATTGTTGACATCCATTTGGTGTAAGTCCCAATTACGTAATGCAGCAATTGCCAGAAAAGAGCGAACTGTTACTTCTTTAGCAACCGGAGAAAAGGTCTCATGATAGTCAAATCCTTCACGCTGCGTGAATCCCTTGGCAACAAGTCGAGCTTTGTATCGCTCAATTGAACCATCTGCCTTATATTTTATTTTATAAACCCATTTGCAGCCAATGGGCCTTCTGTGAGGAGGCAGAGGGACGATGTCCCAAGTGTTATTCTCTTGGAGGGCAGCAATCTCTTCTTTCATGGCCCTTTGCCAACGGATGTCACGCACTTTGCTTCCTCATAAGAAGACGGTTCTTGTTCTTCGATATTTGACTGATGCAACACATGTGTTCCCGCGATAATCGACTGAAAGAAACATAGGAGGAGACCGGATATTGCGTACCTGAAGTTCTCAAGGTAGAACAGATATAGTCCTTTGTCCATGTCGGAGGGCGAACTGGTCGTCCCTGAGCGCCTCGGCCTGTCAACCGTTGGGGATGATGGTTCAATATGCTGTTGCTGTGACAAAGGAGGCCCATGACATGTTGCTGGAGATTCATTACTGATTTGTCTTGTTGGAGAATCAGAAGACCCAGGAGCGAGAGTAGAAGATCCAGGACATGTCGTTGCAGAACATGGGTTGGGAAACAATTGATCAGGTCCAATCAAGATACATTGTGGCTGCACAGGAATATCTTCCATTGATAAAAAATGTCGATGGCCGGATTCTGCCATGGATGCCTCATGTGAACGTCCCATTTCTTGAAAAGGAAATATATCCTCGTGAAATATAACATCACGACTAACAAAGAAACGACCTGTTGATATCTCCATAACCCGATAACCCTTTTGCATGGTGGCATATCCCATAAAGACACATCGAAGAGCACGAGGATCCAATTTATGTCGATACCGAACATTCGTCATGTAGCAAAGACAACCAAACACTCGAAGATGATTAATGTCTAGTTTCTTACCAAAGAGCATTTCAAAAGGAGTGCAACCTTTTAATATTCTAGTTGGCATGCGATTAATTAAATAGGCTGCCGTGATCACACAATCTCCCCAAAAGGATTCAGGGATGTAAGCTTGATATTTCAGTGCACGAGCAACTTCCAGGAGATGTCGATGTTTACGTTCGACAATTCCATTCTGTTGTGGAGTGTAAGCACAAGAACTCTCATGGAGAATTCCTTGTGATGACAGAAAAGATTGATACTCAGTGGAAAAGAATTCACTTCCATTGTCTGTACGAATCCTCTTAACATGCGTATCAAACTGATTTTTAACCATAGATAAGAATTTCGACAGACATGACAAAGCTTGACTTTTGAACTGTATGAGAAATACCCAAGTGGCTCGAGAATAATCATCCACGATAGTAAGAAAGAATCGGGATCCATCACGATGTGATGTATGATAAGGACCCCAAATGTCCATATGTAATAATGAGAAAATACTAGTGGCTCGAGATACACTAGTTGGGAATGGATGTCTCGTTTGTTTTGCCAAGGGGCATACTTCACAATCGAACAAGGAAAAGAAGCACTATGACCCGGACGCTTATGAAAAAGTGGAATTTTATTTGCAGTAATAGCATTACAAGAAATGCCTTTATTCAAAGAGGAAAGATCAAAATCTTTGGGGAAATTGATCCAAAAGTACAGCCCTTGTTCCATTTTACCCAAGCCCATCAGTTTCCCAGTCGAAAGGTCCTGAAAGGAACAATTTTCACAGTTGAAATTGGCTCGACAATTATTGTCCTCACGAGACTTTGGAAACAGCTATGAGATTGAATTCAAATTTGGGATATAGAGAACATTTTTAAGGATAATGTTTGGGCTAAGGTGAACAAGTACCAATCTTTCTGACATCAGTAATATTTCCATTTGGAAGTCGAACATATATGGAATCAAGCTTTGTAGAGGTACTAGAAAACAAATATTCATGACAAATTATGTGATCACTAGCGCCTGAATCAATAATCCATGCATCAACTGGAATATTATTAGTCTTGTTTGATGAAGTACACGAGAAATTTGCACTTTTGTCAACCGTCCGTAGCTGATTTAGTGCCTTCATGATGTTCCGATATTGATCCCGGGAAATAGGTTGATGAGCTTTGTCATATCCTTGTGCCGACACTGGTAAGCAGAAAATTCTTTTCCTTTCTTTTCTTTGTCGTGGGTTTACCATGTAATTTCCAGCATGTCTCAATGGTATGATGAGGACGCCGACAATATTCACAATATTTACCTTTAAATTTATAATTTTGGCTTCCTCCTTCGTGATGACGTGGCATTATAATGACCACCGGATTCGGTCCCATGTGAGATGAAATGAGAGCCGTCAGATCCGCGGCCTCGCTTTGATCTACGCCGTCCGCGGGTGAAATTTGGGCCGTCGATCCGCGCCCCGTTTATCTCTACCGTCGGATCTACCGAAAAAATAAGGGCCATCGGATCCAAGCTTCTGATCTTGGCCGTCCGTTCTGTAAGCCCTAAAGTTAGGGTTTCCTTCGTCTTCTTCATTTTCCCCAAACGAGCGAGGATTTCCTCCCGAAGTCGGGACTCCCGCTGCGGCGCGCGGAGGCCGCCGTGAAAACGGCCGGAAACCCTTGCCGGTGCAGCGAGGGCCATGCTTTCTCCTCCCTTTCAGTTCCGGCAGAGCCATTCGCCGATTCTCCTCCCGGACAGCGAGCTGGAAGATGCGGCCGAGCGGTGGGACGGTCTCCATGGCAAGGATCTGCGATCGGAAAGGTACGTAGCTCTCATTTAGGGCTAACAGGAACCGGGTCACCTTCTCACGGTCTTTGATTTTCCGTACCGCTTGAGGGTCGACTCGGGTCCTTCAAGCTGCTCCTCGGCCGCCTCAAGCTCGTTCCAGAGCGCTGAGAGCCGGTTGAAACAGGCGGTAACCGAGAGATTCCCCTGTTTCAACTCGGCGAGGGCTTGAGTGAGCGAAAAAACCTTCACCCTGTCGAGCTTCCCGTACATTTCCTTTATGTTATTCCACATTAATCTTGCGTCTTCAGTCGGAGGAAGCCCAGCTGCGACCTCCGGCGACACACAATTTCCGATCCATGTACGCACTAATTGGTTGCATTTGCGCCAATGGCGCGCAGCGTGCGTTCATCGGTAGGAAAGGGGACAGATCCGTCAAGGAATCCGTCCTTGTCCTTGGTAACCCGAGCCCGCTGAAAATCCCGCGCCCATGTTGAGTAGTGATCCGGTCCGGTGAGTTGAAGGGTGATGAGTCGCAGCCCGGGCCATCGCAGATGACGTGTACAATGCATCTCCGGGTTCGGACGGCCGGCGAAGGGCGGAAGGACCAGCGGCGCAAACCTGTGGGAAACTCGGGTAGGGATTCATTCCCGACCCACCCGGATTGAATTCGGGTCTATCGCCCGAACTTGGCCCGGTGGCCCATGGTCCTTGAACTGGAACCCACGGTGCATACGGCCATGAAGTTGGAGTAGGAAGTTGTCCGGTGACCTGGAGTGGGTGCAGATTGGTCGAACGATTCCTCCGATGTGTTTCGAGTTGATCTCGTGTTTTGGGTTGATCTGGGTTTTGGATTTCGAGTCGCTGGGGTTCTGCATATTGAATTCCTCTTTTCAATGTGCTGTCTTTGTTCTGCAGATAATGATTTGCAGCAACAAAAAACAGAAGACAATTGGAGGCAATTCGAAAAAAAATGTTGCGGAAGGTGGATCAGAAAAACCTGGCTCTGATACCATGAAAGGAAATGCAGAACAATGGAGAAAATGCTATTCTGTATATTCTGTATATCCAAGTGTACAAGAAGTGTCGGTATTTGTAATACAAGAGAGAAGAAAAGAATCAAAGTAAGAATATATGCACAATATTGTTTTTCCTAAAATATTCTATGTCTATGATTTACTATATCAATTGAAATCTCAAAGGATAAAATCAAATTCTCCTTCCAACAGGTGCGGCACGCGCCGAGCCTGTGGATGACGATGGTATGGGTAGGGAATCGGGAGAGGAGGTCGGTGTACCAGTCGAGAAGGCGGGAACGGTTTCGATAGAAAGAGAGGAGACATCCTATGATGGGATGAGAAGGAGGGCCGTGGCTCGTCCAACGAGCAGCCGAGCATGACGTCTTCTTGCTAATGTTGTGGTGAACGAGGGAGAGGAAGGCATACAAGATGACAGAAAACCCTACAAACAGGAGAGCAGACATGATGAGCTTGCAGTGCGGGATGTCAGGACTTATGAGTGATGTCCAAGAGCTTATGTATACATAGCTGTGTTGAATGGAGATGTAATGCGACGAAGATGTATGTTTATCTTCTATAGAGAGAGAAGGGTTTGGGGGAGAGGAACTAAAGAGGGTTGAAGTCTTCATACTAAATTTCTACAACGTGTAATAACTGTTGGTGAGATAATTGGGATCAAACCGAGAGCGGCCGTCCGCAGCTAAAGCGGGGGCACGCTACCGAAGGACTTTTTGATCAGCCAACATCATCTTTCGGGGAAGACGAAATCAATTCGGAGTTGTGGCGGGGAGGAGGAATTGAAAGTTCACATGGTTCTCGAGGTTCAAAAAGGACGGGACAGCATGCGGAAATTGCAAGGAAGATGAATTGATTGCAAGACGTTTTAGCGGCGGGCGAGTACGTCTTGAATCACCGCGCTTGCCACCAGAAAAGAGGAAAAAGAACATGGGGCCAAACAACAGAAGACGAGGGAGGCAATCATGTTTCCCCCCATTCGTTCTTACTTTTTACACACTTTGACGTGAAAGGAGTATAATAACTACGCGGTACAAAAACATTGAGATTGTGTGAAATGTGAGGACATATGGATCATTACATGCATGCGGTGATAGTGCACTAGAAAACAACCAAATTGGTATCAATAGATGTGTTCGGTGAGATTAGTGGAACAAGCACAAATGACACGTCTAAATGTCAAATCTTGCTCAGTGACATTCTCACCGTAAAGACGAAATACCGTTGAAAATATGAACGATTGATATAAGTCAGCAAAAGTTATGATGGGTTATTTTGCTGTTTTTGGATGGGAAAATAAATGACCAAGAATTTAAAAGCACGAGCACGGGGAACAATATCACCCATGATGTAAATTGTAGAAAAATAAAGATGAAAATAAATTTGCACAAGAACATTGAGTTCTATAATTGATTTGGGGTCTTTCACAAAGAATATAATATGGGTAAATAAATAAGTGACTTCCTAATACTGTAAGTAGTTATGAGAAGTTACAAGAACAATCTTCTATTATTCAGCAACACTTGTATACATGGAGTTATAGATCGGAAAATATCGACTCCACTATTTGGCAAACACATGCTTGCATAGATAATCTCGTCGACTAGTGAAGGCTCTCTTCAATAACTGGTGATACCATCATCGACAACTTTATTAACAAGTTGTTGGTTGTTCTATTCATTTCATAAGTGACACGTGCTTTTACCAAACTCAGCTCTCATGGTCCGAGTTTGTTACTTGTTGATAATAATCGAAAGTTGCTTTTAACAAGCACAGCTCTCATTTCATTAGTCACATAATACTTTCGTTAATAAAATATTCAAGAGAATAATTACTGTGTTGTTTTCCCCGAAAGAAAGGACCACGATAGTTGCCTAATATAAGCCAAAGTACAAATAGACAAAAACCAAAGTGTCGAGTCTATGTAGGTATCCAACATGAAAATTGCTCCGTATCAAAGTAAGCTTTAGCTATGAGTGATAGATATGGTCCATTGAGAGGGACGGAAGTGATTCACCTACGATCTGTTTTAATTTTAGTGAGATCTTTGCAGTGTGAATCCATACGATGATTTGGTTTCGCTACTTGCCGGCAGGTGTGGAAGGGAAGGGGAGCCGACTTTGATGTCGACTTTGTAGAATCGTAGGGGACTGGAATGCGGACGTGATGAGGAAAAGAACGAAACGAGCAGGTGCGGGCGCCAGCAATCGATTAAGATTTAGTCTAATTGGGTTTTGGCTTTGTAAACGTTTCGTCGTTGAAGGCGACCTCCACTTAGTAGAAAACCGAGGGAGGAACTCTCTCTATGGATGCATTCTCATGCATATAGTATTAGATAAAGCTCCTTGTGTGGGAATTTGACAAAGCATATTTGTGGATATTAGGTATTTCCTTAGTAGGCTGCTAGAGATAATATTAGATATTAAGGAAATTATTTGGTATTTTGTTACTTTTTAATATAGCTAATTTTTCTTATTAGATTATTTCATTTCTTATACATATTGTTCGGATATCAATACTCTCAATTCTAATGAGGTAACTGTCAAGCCAGTTGAGTAAAGATGTGATCTTTATTGATTATTTCTCCCCCTCTCTCTTGAAAATTTTAGAATATTTACAGAATTAATAGTAGGATATATGAATGACCTAACCACGGACGTAATTTGCTTGCTCTATGCGTGGGTTGCACACCTCTCCCAAGAATTATCAAGTTATAATACCCTTTTTCCCCCAACTTGGACGCATTGGAGGGTAGAGAAAGTCAACGTTTGATTTGATCGATACACGTGAAAAGGCAATGAGCTTGGTTTTCCCATTGCCCAACTCCAGATCTATTCACGGTGTTCTTAGTCAAGGGGCTTGATTCGAGTGGGGTTCGGTGATTCTTTAACTGGGAATAGTGTGTGAAATTGCATGTGATGGGGACCAGGGAATTAGGAGAGCACTGAGGAAGAAACCAAAAACATGAGTGGAGAGAGCATGATGTTCATATTCACCCGTGAAGAGTACAGGAGAAACTTATAAACAGCACAAGATGGCTATCTAAGTATCGAAATATTCAAACTATCGCATCATGATTTCCAATATCAATTACCATCTATCAACGGCATACATAATCAATGAGAATACAAATATTTCCTAGCTATGTTTAACCCATATTTAAGAATATAATATAGAACACTCAGTCCAAACTCGGTGATTGTAATTCAAAATTGTGACTATTGATGTATGGAATGGATTACTCTCCGAAACCTGTTTAAAAACCTTGCAATTTGTCTTGATGGGCCATTTTCTAGTACTTTTAGTAATCTTGATTGGGCTTCTTCTTTTGTTAACTGCGCGTCATGCGCCTCGCCTCTTTCATTTTGAAAGGATTTCCCAAAAAAGAACAAAACCATCATTATGCCTTCCAATAAAGAAAAAGTTGTTGCATATAACATCTTACAGATCGGTTCGTTAGATGAGATGGGTGGTCTCATCGGTTCGTGCAAAATCAAGTTGAGCAATTCGTAAGTCAATTTATTCTTAGTTCTGATCACAAGAAGGAAAATTTTACTTTTTTACGCGCTTACGCAAGAACCATTTTAACGTACCGAAATGGCAAGTCTACATAACATCGATATACGAAGGCTTGGGCGACCAAGAAAACCGAAGTAGGTCAGCAATGGGGGCGGGAACGAAAATGAAGCGACTTGTGGAGAAGTTGGGTTAGGTGGAAAGCGATCAAAGGACGAACTCGATTGGACACGCACGACACGGACGTCTCATTTCCCTAAGGAAAACTATTCTTTAAAAGAGACCAAGTGGTAAAATCTCTTGGAGATAGTGCTCTGCTGCCGTTGATGTGTCGATGGCTTTTCTCGTCTCTTTTGGCGTCGATTTAGAGCACGTGAAGAGTTAAAACCACGTTTCTCTTTTGCGTCCGAACGTGGGACCTTCCTCTTCACCTTCTTTTTCTTGCCTCTTCGATCAGGGGTGTTTGGACTTTTGCAATGGCGATGGCGGATCGGCTTTGTCGCGATCGGAAATAGCTGTCGTCCTGCCGTTTGCTGGCCTGGTCGTGAACGGAGGACGCATGCTTTTTCCAAAGGAGAAAGACAAGAGCCAGCTATCCAAAAGGCTTTATATCGAGCAGTTGAGACATGGAATATGTTCAATACGAGAGATTCCCCCGCGTTTGGAAACAGGCGACCACCCTAAATTCCAACATTCGAAATTTCACCCCCGTCTATCAGGGATTCGCATCATTTTTTAACGGGATTTCTCGACGATTCGGATGGGCATGGCTCAAGTCAATGGGGACTGGGGGGATGGTCACATCGTCTGTCAGCTTTTCCCTTGTTCCTTCTTTTTTCTTTCCAACTCTTCCCATTTAGGGTTTTCGCCGAACGAGTCACGTGTCAGAAAAAGGTACAGCCGCGGTTGACAATAAGAAAGAAACAAACGGGTGCCTCGTCTAAATCTATAAATCGTCGTCGTCACCATCATCATCATCATCGTACGACCACGACCTTGGGCCCAAAAAAAGCGGTGGACTTTGCTGAAGGTTTGTGCCCACCGCCACGCCCGGACTCGACAGCAGCGATCTACTATATCTCGATGGACCCCATGTATTATTTTTACATGTGTTCAATACGCTCGAACATGCAATCATGTGTGTTAAAAAATTTAACACATGATTCACTTTTCCAAATGCATTTCCACATGTAAGTTCAAAATTTTAATAATCAATTTTAGCGCGTATATGATCAATTTTTAAAATTTTGAATACTTGAGATATCAAAATATAAATATATAAAAAATAAAAATGTAAGGGGTAGCAATCATGGCTAGGCGTCATAGCCGCTACTACCATTATCGAATGGGGTTGGCAAGGTGGCAGAGGTGAGGCAGCACGTTTTGGCCAGGCAAGAGCCAACGAGGCTCACCTAAATCTAGGCGACACCAAACCCTCGCTTGGGCCTAGTGAGGGTCACTGGCCCTCACCTAGGGCTAGGGAGGCTCGCCACCATAGGCAAGAGTCAACATTGCCAAATTTGCAAGTCTCACCAACTCTACTTGAGGCGTCACCTGGATTTGGGGGAGCCTCGTTGGCCCTTGCCTAGTCAATGATGGCCTTGCCCGGGTCAGCGAGGGCCACCCCCCCTCCACAACCTAGGGCTGACGACCTCACCGGCCCCCTCCGACGGTGGCAATGATAGTGGCAGCTATTGAGCCACCCACGACCCTGCTTCTTTTCTTTTTTTCTTTCTTTCTTTTTTTTTTTAGTTTCATTTTTTTAGAATTATTTTATCTTTTAAAAAAATACTATTCTTTAAACAAGATTTAAAGAAAAAAGCAACAAAAAACACCACGTAAGATAAAATGAATTAATTTAAAAATACTATTGCTGTCAACATTGCATCGAGGGGAAAAGACAGTGTCTTGTTCTTGCCGGTTGAACTCTCTTAAGAGGCGACGGATTCAGCCAGTGAACATTGGATTGACTCGATTATTACTAGGCAATTGGCATCAGTAGCGAAGGACACGTGGAGTCAAGACCGAGGGGGTGAACATTGTGCCATCCGCAATTTGGTGAATATTTAGGCATATTGTGCACATGCGCTTTTGAATATCAAATAATTTCCTTCTTTATGTTTCGGCCATGGAATCTATCGTCCATATGTCCTACTAGTACAAAAGAGATTGACTAAAAAAGCACTATAATTTGTCAAAAGAGAATATTTAAAGGTTCAATAAAAAATTGACTAATGAGGTCTCACCGTAGAGAAAGTTTGCTGGTGTAAGAGAACAGCAAACATGTTATATCATTCTCCCCATAGTTTCATTATTGAATAATTGCACCGTTGGATGCTTTCATTCTTTAAAATTGAGGATGAAAATTGTAAGTAGAGTTGTACAGTTGCTGTTCATAATATAAATAGAGTATCTTGCAAACTGAAGCATCCTTGAAAAAAACATATGTTGATGTTTTCCACATGATTGGCAAATTTACAATATCGAATAATTAATGGGCTGGAAAGATTTTCCTCAAGAGATTTAGCTAATATGGTCTTTTGGCCAAAATGGAGATTGCTTGAACATGATTGAATTTGTTGGAGAATATTGGTTATGTTAAATGAAAAGATGAGGAGATCTTGGTCATTCATCATTCCGATATGTTTGTATATCTTTGTAAGCACTTGTACTGCCAAGTTAAGCTACTGTATAAGACTTAACCTGATTCAATGTCTTCCACAGTTAAAGTTTTGGTGTTTTAAGAAACTGGACATCCACAGTTAGCTTCTTGCTAAATTTCTTTGTCCAACAGGTTTGAAATTAGCTCCAAATAAACATATATAGGGAAACCAAATGTAGTATACTAGGTCTGGAATAACTTGATGGTCAACGGGGGCATATGCTTGAAATAGCCCGGGAAAACAAAAAGGGAACCCCAAAAATCCAACCCAAACTAAGCCACATTTATCATTTCCAATTGATCCATGGTTTAACTTGAGATAAGTGTGGTGTCAAGCGTTTTGGATATCATGCAAACCTTGATATCCACAATCTAATAGGTACATTATTGTGTAGATATATAAATACCGAGGGGATGATATGATTAGGCATATATTTATAATCTTTCTTACGAATTTCGAGGCAGTTAAACTACAAAAACGACAAGCATCCGCTCCGCCACCTACCCTGTCTTATGGACTCCTCTGAGTACTCTCCAACTCCTTTCGTCGCAACAACTCAGCAGCTTCCCATTAGCTTCCTTTTATTGACCACGACCTTCAGTCCCCCCGTCATGTGGGCGGTCAACAGAGGCACGAAAGCCGGCCGGTTCTCGAGAACCGGTCTGATCTCGAACCTCCCCAAAATCGACGCCACGACGTACTTCATCTGGATGAAGGCCATCTCCTTCCCAAGGCACACCCTCGGACCGGCCTGAAAAACCGGGAACTTGTATGGATTCACCGCTCTCAACTCCCCCTCCGCACCACCTTCCATTCCCGGTCCCACCAGCCACCGGTCCGGTTTGAACTCGAGCCTGTCTTTCCCCCACAGCTCCTTCATCCTCCCCATGCCGTAGGGAAAGTACGTCACTCTCTCGCCCTTCCTCACCGGGGTCCCGTCCGGCAACACGTCGTCCGCCGCGGCGTGCTTCGAGTCCCATGCGACCGGCGGGTACAGCCGCATCGATTCGCAGAGGCATGCCTTCAGGAACCTCATCTCCTTCAAGGCTTCGAAGTCCAAGCAATTCTTGTAGCTCCGATCAAGAATCGAGTCAACTTCGCTCACGATCGCTCGCTCCGCATTCGAGTTCTGAGCAAGGAGCCAGAAGAGCCACGTTATTGCGGCCGATGTGGTGTCTCTTCCGGCCATCACGAAGCTTATCACCATGTCCCGCACCATCTCTTCACTGTGCCCGGCCGCAAGAAACCGAGACAAGAGGTCACCGTCGTATTTTATCTGCTGATCGTCAGTCTCTTGAAGCAGCTTCTTCTTCCTGTTCCGGATTATATCAAGTATATCATCATGCACGAGCTTCACAGCTTCGGCAAGCTTCTTTTCGGACCCGATGTTCAACGCTCTCTTGATTTTCCAGACCAGATACACTGGGGAGGTGGCTCGCATTGCGCATATCCTCGACGCGTTTTCGAAGGCAGTCACCAGAGGAGGCAGCGGGCGCGAGAGGTCGAGGCAATCCGGGTCGATGCCTAAAGAAACTTGGCACACGGTGTCGAAAGCGAACCGCCTGAGCAAGTCTTGAAGGTCCAGGGTTCGATCAGTATCGGCATAGTCTTGGAGAAGCGGCAAGAGACGGTTCTCGACCTCAGCTTCAAGCGTCCGCACGAGGAAGTCCCTCAACGAATTGGTGCTGAACTCGTGGCTGGCGAGCTTGCGCTGGGTGCTCCAGAGAGGACCGTCGACGTTGAAGATGCCGCAGCCAAGTAAGTCGCCGAGGATGCTGGTGAAGGGGACGCCCTTGGGGTAGTTGTGGAAGTTGGCCCTGAGGACGTGCTCGACGTTGTCAGGGTTGGCGGTGACGACGGTGCGGCACGCGCCGAGCCGGTGAATGACGATGGTCTGGGTAGGGGATCGCGAGAGGAGGTCGGTGTACCAGTCGAGAAGGCGGGAACGGTTCTGGTAGAAAGAGAGGAGGCATCCTATGATGGGATGAGAAGGAGGGCCGTGGCTCATACGAAAAGAAGCGGAGGATGACTTTTTCTCTCTGATGCTTTGGTGAATGAGGGAGAGGAAGGCATACAAGATGACAGAAAACCCTACAAACAGGAAAACAGACATGATGAGTTTGCAGTGCGGGATGTCAGGACTTAATGGGCGATGTCCAGGAGCTTATGTATATAGCTGTGTTGAAGGGAGATGTAATGCGATGGAGACGTATGTATATCTTCTAGAGAGAGAGAGAGAGAGAGAGAGTTGAATGGCAGAAGAGAGAGAGAGAGAGAGAGAGAGAGAGAGAGAGGACTAAAGAAAGAAGGGTTGAATTCATCATAGACGAAATCGATTCGGAATTTTTTGGGGAGTTTTGGCGTGGGGGTGGGGGGAGGAGTTGGAAGTTCACATCGTTTTCGAGCTACAAAAAGGACGGGACAGCATGCGGAACCGCAAGAAAGATCAAATCATTGCGAGGCGTGCTTTGCGGCGGGCGAGTAGGTCCTGAATCACAGCGCTTGCCTCCAGAAAAGGAGAAAAAGAGGAAAAAACATAGGGCCGAACAACGAAAGACGGGGCGGGCAATCGTGGCTCCCCCCATTCCTTCTCACTTTTCACACGCTTTGACATGAACACGGGATTATAACAGCGCGGGACAAAGAGTTTAAAACATTAGTGGCGGTGTACTAGAAAACAAACAAGTTGGTATGTGAGATTAGTAGGACAAGCAAAAATGACACGTCTCCTTAATGTCAAATTTTAGACAGTCAGAGTTTAAAATACCTTTGAAAATATAGACAATTGATATGAATCAATAAAAATTGTGATGGGTCATTTAAATGACAAGAAATTTTAAAGTACAAGCATTAAGAACAACGTCGCTCCCAATGTAAATTGTAGAAAAGTAAAGATAAATATAAATTTGCATGGGAATATTATATTTGCAAACACAATGTGGGTAAATAAATGAGCAACTTCCTATCCTGTATGTAATTACAAGAAGTTATTTTGTAATCTCCTATCATTCAACAACACTTATCTGGATGAAGTTACAGGTCCAAAAATATTATTAACCTACTTGGCAAATACATGCTAGCGTCCATAATTTCGTCGATTGTTGAAGGCTTTCTTCAATAACCAATGATGCCTATTATCAACAACTTCATTGACAAGTCGTTGATTGTTCTATTCATTTCACTAGCGACACGTGCTTTTACAATACTCTGCCCTCTTGGACTGAGTTTGTTACTGATAATAATTGTAAGTTCCTTTTACCAAACACAGCTATCATTTCATTACTCACATGGTACTTTGTTTAATATCAGCCAAAATACGAATAGACAACAACCAAAATGTCGATTCCATGGAGCTACCCGCCATGAAAATGGCTCCATAGCAAAGTAAGCTTTAGCTATGAGTGCGTCAGATGGTCCATTGAGAGGGATGGAAGCGATTCACTTAGCGATCTGTTTTAACTTTAGTGGGATCTCTGCAATGTGAATCCACGAGATGATTCGGTTTCACTACTTGCCGGCAGGTGTGAAACGGGAGGGGGAGCCGACTTTGATGTCGACTTTGTAGAATCGTAGGGGATTGGAATGCGCACGTGATGACGAAAAGAACGAAACGAGCAGGTGCGGGCGCCAGCAATCGATTAGGATTTAGTCTAATTGGGGATTGGCTCTGTAAACGTTTCGTCGTGGAAGGCGGCCTCCACTTAGCAAAGAGCCGAGGGAGAAACTCTCTCTATGAATGCATTCTCATGCATATAATATAAGATAAAGCTCCTTGTGTGAGAAGTTGACAAAGTATATGTAAGGATATTAGAGAATTTTGCTAGAGATTATGTTAGACATTGGGGATATTATTTGGTATTTCATTACTTTATTTTCTTATTGAATTATTTCATTTCTTATTTATATTGTTCGGGGTATAAATACCCTTTATTCTAATAAGATAAATGTCAAGCCAATTGAGTAAAAATGTGATCTTTATTGATTCTTTCTTCCTCTCTCTTAAAAATTCTAGAATATTTACAGAATTAAATCTGGGGTATATGAATGACCTAAGCACATACGTTATTTCCTTATCCTATGCGTGGGTTGCACACCTCTCAAAAGAATTATCAAGCTATAATACTCTTTTTCCCCCAACTGGAACACATCGGAGGCGAGAGAAAGTCAAACGTTTGATTTGATCGATTCACGTGAAAAGGCAATGAGCTTGGTTTCCCCATTACCCAACTCCAGATCTAGTCATAGTGTTTTTTAGTCGAGGGGCTTGATTCAAGTGGGGTTCGGTGATCCTTTAGTTGGGAATAGTGTGTGAACTTGCATGTGATGGGGACCACGGCATTAAGAGAGCACTG
This sequence comes from Eucalyptus leucophloia subsp. euroa, assembly GCA_017140325.1. Taxonomy (NCBI): domain Eukaryota; kingdom Viridiplantae; phylum Streptophyta; class Magnoliopsida; order Myrtales; family Myrtaceae; genus Eucalyptus; species Eucalyptus leucophloia. Next base: position 693,015 of record CM029469.1, on the reverse strand, counting down.
AGGAAGAAACCAAAAACGTGCATGGAGAGAGAGAGAGAGAGAGAGAGAGAGAGAGAGAGAGAGAGAGCAGAATGTTTATATTTAGTAGTGAAGAGTACATGTGACGCCTCAAAACGTCACCTGTTACACCTGTCCATTTTACATTATTGTTTTAATAGCATGCCGAAGCTTGATAAAAAATTTCTCAACCAAAACACCTCATTCAAGCACATCCAAAATACAAAGATCCCGGGAAAGGATTCGGCCAGCTAGCGTCTTTACTTCTATCTTTTTTCCGTAAACGAGCCACCATCCGACTCAGGGATTGATGATCTCGAGCATCGCCTTATCCCTTCCATCGTCAAATTTCAATGATCATCCTACAAACTGAAAAGTAAGGGATGAACCAAAACCCAATAAATGAAATATCTAGTTTTAAGTTTAAAAAAAAAAAATCATTTTACCACTTCATTTGGTCCAAGCAAAGCGAATGCATAACAATCCAATAAATATGATAAAACATGAGCCAACTTTACCTCTCCCTTTTTTCATTTACCACAATAACAGTCATGCAACAATAATTTTATTCAAGCTCATGCATGTAGCATAACAAGTTCCAATGCAAGGCAACGAATCAAACATCTCATGATTCTATACATGCAAATAGACATACAATATATTCGTTTAACTTTTCCTCACGAGCTCTCCCAGGACATCCCGACTCACGGGGCAATCCAACCATTAGGGCGGGCATCCTAACTCACGATGCATTCTAACCACTAGGGCATTTCAATTTTGAAACATCCTGCAAATTTCCACCACAAGGCATCCCCATGACAGGGGTATCTCGACTCTTGAGGTATCTCAAAACACTCCTTGGGGCATCCCAACCATTGGGCATCTCAACTTTGAGGCATCCTGTAAACTTCAACCATAGGATATCCTCACCATAGGGGTATCTCAATTTCCAAGGTATCTCGAAACACTCCCTGGGTATCCTAACCACTGAGGCATCCTGCAAGCTTTCGTAACGGGGCATTGTCACGCACCATATGTGGGTCATGGAATCACATTACTTTCATGCACAATGCACTTGTTAACATGGATGTTTCTTACATCAACAATGAAAATAAACAACCATTACAATAATCAACATCCAATGCATAATCATTTTTCATATATAACCTTACCTTCCCCTTTTTAAAATCACATAAGTGAAGGATGAGGGTTATAAGTTTATCTCACCTCATTTCTCATCATACCTTTTAACATGCACATCATAATAGCATGCTTGTCCTTCTATTTTATAAAAACAAGTAAACATATACATTTATTGCAATACCCATACCCATTTTCTTAGAATGCATTAGTCACATAATCGGGTAAGAAGCAACTTGTGATCCTACTTAGAATGTGAATATGTTATTTGGTAATCCGTCTTTTTAAGGAAAACTAGACTTGGAAGCGAATCAAACTGAGAAAGTTATAATGGTTAGATTGAGTAAAACTATATATTTAGATTCAAAAGATAAGGATGCTTAGACGTAGAAAGAATTTGATCGAATCATTACAAAGGTCTAGATTCAATAAAATCTGATTGTATACACAAATACATGCAGGCCAAGTAAAATTTGATTGCATAAGGAAATAGGTTCAGACTTCCATAAAATTTGATTTTATCCAAACCTAGTACAATTGATTGTATAAAGAAATTGGTTCGGACTTCTGTAAAATCTAATTGTACAAACAAACACAGCTAGAATTTTATAATTAAATAGTTTAAATCCAGTAAAATCTAATTTTCCAAAGAAACAGGTTCTGGTCATTAAAATCTGATTAATCAAATGGGCAAATTCTGAGCCTAAATGAATAAGTGTATTCTAGATGTAAGGTCTAAACATGCAAACGAGTACAATTCTAAGTTAGAACAACAAGCACGTTCTGGTCGAAAAGTCTAAACAATTAATAAGGTGATTTCTGGCTTGATAAACAAAATTATAAATGGACAGATTCAGCAAATGGACGGAATCAACAAATGAACAAATTTAACAATGAACATATTCATACTCAGTAAAGTCTATCTGAACCAATGCATAGATTTATCAACATACAGATTCACAAGTTGACAAATTCAATAACAGAATAGATTTGACCAATTAAGCAAATTCATGAAGGCACAAATTCACATAGACTTAGTAAAAATCTAGTATAACAAATGAATAGATTCATATTAGTAAAATCCTAACAAAACAAAGTAAAATGAAAATGCAATGGGTTATCAAGATAAATATGACAAAATAACCAGTTCTAACTACCCAGAACGAAGCGGAAAGAAGCAAATGAATATGTAATGGATCATCAAGATAAATATGATAGCACGGCCATATTTTGACTATCTAGATTGAAGTAAAAAGAAGCAAAACGAATATGTAATGGGTCATCAAGATTAATATCACAAAACGACTGGTTCTAACTATCCAGAACAAAGAAGAAAAAAGCAAAACGAACATACAATGAGTCATCAAGATAAATATGGTAGAACGCCAAATCTTGACGACCTAGAATGAAGCAGAAAGAAGTAGAACAAACACGTAATTGATCATTAAGATAAATATGGTAGAACGACCAGATTCTGACTACTTAAAACGAAGCAGAAAGAAGAAGAACAAATATGTAATGAATCATCAAGATATGTATGGTAGAATGACTAGATTATGACTACCTAAAATGAAGTAGAAAGAAGTATAACGACTATGTAATGGGTCATCAAGATTAATATGATAGAATGATTAATTCTAACTATCTAGAACAAAATAGAACAGACATGGAAAAGATCACCAACACAAATTTAAAAATCACCATACTCAAAAAGGTTCAGCCAACCCACCAAGATAGAAATACTAAGTAGATTTAAATTAGCTTAATACCTAGAAATTGCACTTATCACAAACAAGCGCAAACCACCCAATTACCATCACCACTTTCTAGCCCTTGGATAGAAGAGTTTAGCCCACTAATTTTAGGATTGAAAGTGAGAATAACAAAATGCAAGTGTTATTCAGAGTTTTGGAAATGCGGAAAGAGTTCTTTTGCCAAAGTAAAAGAGGTTTTATTAAAATTTTTACCAAAATGGGTCTTCAAGTGCTAGTAGAGCCATGCATGTTAATCACCATCTTGATGTGGTACAAATGCCAGGCAAAACTTTTGTACATGGGCAAAGGAAATGCAAGAAGGAGTGACTCACTTAGAATAAGTCTCCACTTAATCTCAGGTGTCAAAAATAATAAAACCTCATCTTGGTTGCAACAAATGGTCATGCAAGACATGATATAAGGACAAGTGTGTGGGTGGCTTAATATAAGAGAAAAGTGGATTATTACTATTATTAGGAAAATAAATATAGCCTATCTATCCTCGATGCCATTAGTGAAAATAATAAATCATTAGCACTAATTCATTAGATTTCAAACAAGTAATATTACTTGTTATCAACTAAGTTGTCCCCCAGTGGCCACCCTTCCAACATGAAAGGGGGAGGTGAGGGGTTTAAATCCCCTACATTTTCAGGGGAGATGGGGTGGGGATGCGTAAGTTTCAAGAATGAGTTTCGACTTCCATGCCTTGCAAGAGGCAGGGCAAAAGTCTGAGAGTAAGTGTAGAGTAGAATAGAGTAGGACTGACCAAAAAAAAAAAAAACTAAGCTATCCATTAATTAATCGGTACTATTATTAATGCACACATCAATGTTTATCAATTCAACTCGACATGACGGATGTGGAATGATTGCGTTTATGGAGAAATTATCTGTTGTGTCCCACAAAATTTATGATTCAATTAAAGCTTCTACGTATTGTCGGTATACTAAGGTAAATAATATTTAGCTTATAACTTAAGTATCATCAACATGCATTGTCACATAATTACATGAACGAAATTTTCGGATGTCACAGGACAAGAGGAACTTATAAACAGCACAAGACACTATTGAAGTAACGAGATACTCAAACTATCGTATCGTGATTGACAATATCAATCATCATCAATCAACAACATACACAATCAATGAAAATATGAGTATTTCGTATAATTATCTCTAACCCTTATTTAAGAATATGAAATAAAACACTTGGTCCAGACCTAGTGATTGTAATTCAAAATTACAACTGTTGGCGAACAAAATGAGTAACTTTTTGAAAGACGTTCTTTTTAAAAATGTAGGAAGTGTCTTGATATGCCTTCTTTTACTACTTTTAGTCATCTTGATTGGGCTCCCTCTTTTGTTAACTACGTGGCATGTGGCCTGCCTCTTTCATTTCGAAAGGTTTTCCCAAAAAAGAAGAAAGAAATCATCATTATACCTTCCAATAAAGGAAATTTTTTTTTTCTTTGGCTAGAAACCAATAAAGGGGAGTTTGTTGCACGTAACATCTTATAAATTGATTCATCTTATGGGAGGGGTGGTCTCATCAGTTGTGCAAAGCCGAACCGAGTAATCCATTAGTCGATAAAATCTTAGCTTTGATCACAAGAAGAAAAGTTTTACTCTTCCACGCGCTTACGCAAGAGCCATTTTGACGTACCGAAATGGTAAGTCTAAGTCTACAGAACACATGGTCAGTATACGAGCGAATCGAATCAAGGCTTGCGTGACCGAGAAAACCGAAGTAGGTCAGCGATGGGGGCGGGAGCAAAAACGAAGCGACTTGTGGAGAAGTTGGGTTGGGCGGAAAGCGATCGAAGGACGAACTCCATTGGACACGCACGACATGGACGTCTCATTTCCATAAGGAAAACTATTCTTTAAAAGAGACCAAGAGGCAAAGATCTCTTGGAGAAAGTGCTGCTGGAATCTGCTTTTCTTCTCTCCTGTGGCGTCGATTTAGAGCACGTGAAGAGTTAAAACCAAGTTTCTCTTTTGCATCCGGACATGGACCTTCCTCCTCACCTTCTTCTTCTTGCCCCTTAATCAGGGGTGTTTGGACTTTTGTAATGGCGATGGCGGATCGGGTTTGTCGCCTTCCAACATAGGGCCTGCATGGTTGCACTTGTTTCTGTTCCCAGGAACAAAAATTTCTGTTCTTTTGTTCCTGGGAACAAAAAAGGAACAGAAACGCGTTTGTGTGCGTTTCTGTTCCTTTTTTGTTCTTTTGTTCAAGTGAACAAAAAACAGAAACAAAACACAAATTTTGTGTTTCTTGTTTCGGAACACAAATGAGAAATATTTTTTTCTTTTTTTCTTATTTTCCTGTTCTTCTTTCTTTTGGCCGGTCGCCGGCCGGCCATGGCCGGCGACCGGCCGACGAGGGCCGGCGGCCTCGCCCGCCACGGCGAGAGGCTCGCCGGCCCCCGTGAGGCCGACGCTCGCGTCCCGGCGAGGCCGAGGCTCGCCGGCCGGCCGGGCGAGGTCGGCCTCGCCGGATCCGGGCGAGCTCGAGCTCGCCCGGCCCATGGCGAGGCCGACCTCGCGCCGGCCCGGGCGAGCTCGATCTCGCCCAGATCCGGCGAGGCCGAGCTCGCCCGGCCGGCCGGCGAGCCTCGGCCTCGCCGCGGTGGCCCGGCGAGGCCGCGCCTCGCCCGGGCGAGCGAGCTCGGCCTCGCCGGATCAAGGCGAGGCCGACCTCGCGCCGGCCGGGCGAGCTCGATCTCGCCCGAGATCCGGCCTCGAGCTCGCCCAGCCGGCGAGGCCAAGCTCGCCCGAGCGGCCGGCGAGCCTCGGCCTCGCTGGCGGTGGCCCGGCGAGCCTCGGCCTCGCTGGCGGTGGCCGGCGAGGCCGCGCCTCGCCGCCGGCCCAGGCGAGCTCGGCCCTCGCCGGCCGGTCGCCGCCAAGGCCTTGGCCGGCGACCGGCCAAAAGAAGAAAAAAAAATGAAAAAGAAAAAAAAAAAAAGGAAAAATAAGAAAAAAATAAAAAAATAAAAGAAATAAAAAAATTATCCAAATTTACCAAACATGTTTCGTTTTATTTTTTGTTCCGGAACAAGTTTACCAAACACGCTTTTTGTTCAGAAATTGTTCCAGGGTGAACGAAACACTTTTTTCTATTTCTCGTTCCCGGAACAATTTTTAAACGAAACGTTACCAAACGCGCCCATACTGTCGTCCTGCCATTTGCTGGCTTGGTCGTGAACGGAGAACGAGTATTTTTTTTTTTCCCGAAGGAGAAAAGACGTGCCAGCCATCCAAAAAGCTTTATATCGAGTGGCTAAGGCATGGAATTTGTTCAATACAAGGAATTCCCCCCGCTTTGGAAACGGGCGTCCACCTTAAATTCCAACGTTTGAAATTTCACGCCCCGTCTGTCGGGGATTCGCCATCATTTTTTGACTGGATTCTCCACGATTCGGATGGGCGGGGGTCAAGTCAGTGGGGATGGGGGGATGGTCAAATCGTCCGTCAGCTTTTCTCTTCTTCCTTCTTTTTTCCCTTCCCATTCCCATTAGGGTTTTCCCCGAACGAGTCACGTACAAGAAAAAAGGTACAGCCGCGGCTGACAAGAAGAAATAAACCAACCGGTGGCTCTGCTAGCTAAATTTATAAGGACGCATTTAATAACACTTCTATTTTAGAGAATAATTTTTAAATAAAAATATTTTTTTTCTATTTTTTTATTTCTCTTTTCAGAATTAATTTCTGAGTATAAGAATGCGCTTGGTAACTGCAAAAAATTTTTACTCAAGGAATAAAAATGTGTTTAGTAAACTTGTATAATTTTGTTTCTTCTTTTTTTTTTCCTTATTTCTCTTTGTGGCCGGTCGCCGGCCATGGCAATAGCCGACAACCGGCGGGCCGAGCTTCAGCAAGCTCGCCGAAGCCTCACTGGTGGCCTTGGTGGCTAGTCAAGCCTTGCGTCGCTTGGGCGAGGTTGAGCCTCATTGTGGCTTAGCATATCCGAGGGCCGACAACACTCTAGCGAGGTCATCGGTGCCCAAGGTCGATGACTGGCAAAAGGAAGAAAAGGAAGAAGAAGAAAAGAAAGAAAAGAAAAAAGAGGAGAGAGAAATTGTTTCTCGAAATTGTTCAATAAACAAGAAATAAGTTTTTTCTACTTCTTATTTTTGTTTTAAATTTGTTCTCAAAAATAAAAAAAATAGATTTTTTGTTCTAAGGAATAAAATTTTTTTACCAAATACGTTTATATTTTTTTTATTTCTTAGAATAAAAGAATAGAAATTTATGTTTTGTTAATCTTACCTTACCAAAAAAAAAAAAAAGAAGTTATGTTTTGAAAAGTAAAAATAAAAATAAATAAATAGGCCCTAAATAGTCATAGTCATCGCCGTCGTCACCATCACCATCATCATCGTACGACCATGACCTTAGGGCTACAAAAAGCGATAGACTTTGCTGAACGTTTGTGCATGCTGCCACGCCAGGACTCGACAGCAGCGGTCTACCATATCTCGATGAACCCCAAGGGGTGTTCACATTACAGAACTCTAGCCTTGCAGCATGCGTTTCTTCACGTATGATACTGGCAAGGAAAGGAGAACCATTCGGGGATAGAGAGCAGAGCAGTTTTGGAGACAGGGTTGTTTTTGCTGGAACGTTCTCAAAGTCATGGTGGCTCTTCTTTATCGGGGTTAATCTTAACAATGGTGTCTCATAATGTGTTATGCACAGAGGAAGTAAGTTACCTACAAATTCTCACCACATCTAAATTTTGTTGATTGCCTTTTTTGGTGTCTCCATTTCTCTTTTCCCGGGGAAATTACAAACAAAAAAAAGGTTATAAATTTATTCTCAACTTAATCCTAAACCTTTTAACGATTTGTCAATTCACTTTTAAAAATTTCAATTATGTTAATTTAATCATAAATTTTTTGATAATTTACTAATTTAATATTTTCAGCTAATTTTAATTGAAAAACACAAAGCCATCCTATTTAGACGGCTAGTGTTGATGAAGACCATTTTTCTAAATTTTTTATTACTTTCCTTTTCACTTTCCATCTTTCTATTCCTTTTTTTCTTGCAACTCTTCGGCAACCTCGCTGACTGACTTGAAGAAAGAAATAATAATTAAAAATTAAGAAAAAATTGAACATTTTAATTGTGATATAAGATGATTGGCATTGATTAGATTGTAGCATTAGCATTTTTCGTATAAAATTGGTTGAAAAAACTAAATTGATAAATCGTTAAAAGATTCAGGACTAATTATCAAATCATTGAAAGATTCAAGACTTAATTTGCACAATTAAGAGGTTTAAGACTAGATTGATAGATTATTAAAAGTTTTAAAATCGAAACAGAATAATGATGATATCATTTCCTAGCACCCGAATAAGTTAGACGTTGATAAATTTGAGGGTTGTTTCGGTGAGTTCTATATTTACCGCTATAAGGGGAAGGGGCTTAGTTTCTCCTATATTGAGTTTATGACCTGAAGTATGAACGTTAAGGAATATTTTCTTTCAGAAGATGAGAAGGCTTCTTTCACCTTTTTTGGACAGCCTGTGGTTTTCCCTGTGCATGAAAGAATGTCATCGAGAGAAAACGTGCTGAAGTGGATTGACAAGGAGAGCATCTTCTACAGGAAATATGTTGTCTCACCATTGTTTGCCATTGGTACTTTTCTTTTCTGAGCTTTGATGTCTGAATTTTTTTTTTCTTGTGTAGCAAAGCTTCTAATTTCTCCGTGTCTACTTGCCAGAAGTCGTCGGAGTCTATTGCTTCCATGTAATTTTGATGAAATAAGAGGTTGGGATCTGAAAATAACGGCAACTTTTGAAATTTGGAACGAGGCACAAGTCGAAGGGGGTAATTATTCTAAGTTTCTGGTGGCTTCTTGTTTACAACACACCCTCACGTCCTATATAATAGTAGAACACCTAAACTACAATAAAGATAAAGACAAACATCCCACGCACTCATTATTCTAAGGACAAAATGTCAACAAGAGCCCAAGACCATGAAGTCTTCACTCGTTCTGGCAATGTTAAAATTTCATGCTCTTTGACCAAAAAACCAAACGAGCTTCTTTTTCCTAATGAAGGCATGTACTTATAGTTGAATGGTAGAGGGTCTACCCAAACATAGCCCACCATAAATCGATTTCCTGTTGTCTTCAATATTCTTCTGACGCCCACCATTAATCAAGATATCCTTTGAATGATACTAGCATCCATATCTGGAGCTCGGAACCCACGTGCTCAAATCTTCATCAATTTTATATTATTGTCTACTTGCCAGGAGTCGTTGGAGTCTCTTGCTCCTATGTCATTTTGGCGAAACAAGTTCGAAGACCAGAATACCATGCATGACATTTGCTAGATTTATTGCACATGACAAACCGTAAAGGCATGCATGACACCGTTGACACTATTTCTATTTTTCTATTCTTGAAACATTTTTGAAATATAAATCCGTTTGATAACGCAATTTCATTTTTCTATTTATAGAACAAATTTATATTCTAAAATAGATTTGAAGTAGAAATTATAATTTAAAATTTGTAGTATTTTTTATTTTTTTTTATTTCTAAGAAATCAAAACATTCTTAATCATTCACTCTAGTTATCGTTCATCACCCATCCGCCACTTGTGGGATGCCAAATGCCCACCGTTGGTCACTAGCTAGCGGTGGGCACCACTAGCCCCGGCCATTAGCCGCTCACCACCAACCGTTGGCTATTGAACATCGGCCGTCAGCTATCGGACTCCAACCGCTCGACATTGATCGCATAGGCACCGGATGTTGGATGCCCGTCAGTTGTTGGCCACTCAATTGCCAACCACCGGACACCGGAGGCCCACCGCTAACCACCAAACGTCCCTTGCCAACCGCCCATCGGTCACCATCGTTGTTGGATGTTGATTGTCAAACTTGGCCGTTGGCCACCCACCGCCAACCACCGATTGTGGGCCGCCGGACTCCAGTCGTTAGCCACCCACCGCCAACCATCGGACTCCAACTATTGGCCCCTTGCCACCAACCGCCGATTGTCGGTTGCCGGACTCTGGCAGTTGGCCACCTGTCGCCGACTGTCGAACTTTGGCAGTTAGCCACCCGCTATCGATTGTTGGCCCCTCGTCGCTGGTCGCGGGACTCTAGCTTGGCCACTGCCGCCGGCCATCGACTTTGACCATTGGCCACCCGCCGGATGTCGGTTCTGGCCTCCGAACGTCGGATGCCGAACGGACATTAGACGTCGGCCACGGACATTGGACTCTGACCACCCATCATTGATTGCCGAACATCGGATGCCGATCACCAAACGTCATACTTTGACCACCAAATGCCGGTTGTCGCCGTTCCTAGAAATAGAAATTCTACTTTCTTACCAAACAAAGATATAAAATCTTTAGAAATATAAAATCTAACTAAATTATCAAATGCATTTCTTTGTTGAGAAACTCGTCCATGGAATGGAAATTGAGAAATTAATTAATTGATCAGAAATTTATTTATATTCTAGAAATTTTGTTATGAATGCCCTAAGAGACTAGAACCTAAGATAAGAAAGTATCATCTATGTGCCATTTCCTTGTATGAAGCCGTGACTGTTCAGCAGTATCTAGTATAAAATCTGCTTCTGCATGTGATTTAAGCCAACCTTAAATTCCTGGATTTCACCCAGGTTTGTAGTGGACATTTAGCCAAGGAGAGACCGAACCGGCAAGTTCGCAGATTCTGCCTTGGTGCCTAAGGTGACATTTGCCTCTTTGGCTGCTCGGTTTAATCCATTTCCTTCCATTTCTTTTCTTGTAATTGAATGGTAAACCATGAGTTAGGTACCTCAACAGAGATATGGGGAGGAGTGCGGTCATTATGTTCTTACTTTACTAGTCCATTGGGTGAGAATGCTCCTGAGAATTTTAGTACAGATGACGGCTACCCTACAATCAAGCATGTCTTGTCTATCCTCCACACCACAGCAAAAGCAGTGTGGCCTTGTGCAATGAAAGGCATTCAAACGTCTTACGGTGCCATTGTCTAATCATGATTAATAACTTCCCTCGTGGGGAAGAGAAGCTTATCCGTAATGGCAAATTACAAAGGTGGATTTACAACCAAATTGAATTTCAAAGGGTAAACGCAAGCCATAATTGATACAGATTTCAGCAAACGTCCATGGGAAGAATCATCATCGGTGTTACTTGGGAGACAGGTAAATCCCTATTCTCAGAGAATACTGAGGAAAAGAAGATTGAGTCGTTGGCAAGACTTTTCTGATCTTTGTTTGAAGATGCGTGAATGGGGGCATGGAATGGTTGAGGAGAAACCGCAGCAGAAAGGGATGAGGACTGAAATCCATTTTAACTCGAGTCTGAAGTTTTCATGAACTGACTGAAGCTCCAAGAGCTGCCTAGAGACTTCCAACTGCTGCCAACACTGCATCAAGGGGAAAGGACAGTGTCTTGTTCTTGCTGGTTGAACTCTTTTAAGAGGCGACGGATTCAGCCAGTGAACATTGTATTGATTCGATATATTACTTTGCAATTGGCATATAGCGAAGGACACGTGGACTCAAGACCGACGGTGTGAACATCGTGCCAGCCGCAATTTGGTGAATCTTTAGGCATATTGTGCACATGCGCTTTTGAATATCAAATCATTTCCTTCTTTATGTTTCGGCCATGGCTTCCATCGTCCACATGTCCTACCAGTACATTAGGATAGCTACATTGTGATGCTACTAGTCCACATGTACAGCAGATTAATATCGATATCCCTCAAAAGATACATTCCAACCGTCCATCGAAATGGTCTTGGATTCCTAGCGATCATAGGGGTGTTAAATATACCCAAACCGAACCAAACCGAAAGGTTTTGGTCATTTCATTTCGTGTAATTAGTAAAGGAATTTGAGTAGTTTGGTTGTTCGCTTCGGTTTGATTTTTTCCCCCCATCTCCCTCTTACCTGCATTCTCAAGAATCCTAAAAAAGCACTATAGTTCGTCAAAAGAGAATATTTAAAGGTTAAATAAAAAATTGACTAATGAGGTCTCATCGTAGAGAAAGTTTGCTGGTGTAAGAGATCAGTAAACAAGTTTTATCATTCTCCCCATAGCTTCATTATTGAATAATTGCAAAGCTGGATGCTTTCAATCTTTAAAGTTGAGGGTGAAAATTGTAAGTAGAGTTGTACAATTACTGTTCATAACATAAACAGAGTGTCTTGCAAACTGAAGCATCATTGAAAAAACATATGTTGATGTTTTCCTCATGATTGGCAAATTACAATATCAAATACTTAATGGGTTTGAAAGATTTTCCTCAAGAGATTTAGCTAATATGGTCTTTTGGCCATAATGGAGATTGCTTGAACATGATTGATTCTGTTGGAGAATTTTGGTTTTCTTCAACGAAAAGATGGGGAGATCTTGGTCATTCATTATTCCGATATGTTTGTACATCAATGTAAGCATTTGTACTACCAAGTTAAGGTATTGTATAAGACTTAACCTGATTCAATGTCTTCCACAGTTAAAGTTTTGGTGTTTTAAGAAACTGGACTTCCACAGTTTAGCTTGTTGCTAAATTTCTTTGCTCAACAGGTCTGAAATTAGCTCCAAATAAACATATATAGGGAAATCAAATGTGGTATACTAGGTTTGGAATAACTTGATGGTCAATGAGGGCATACGCATGAAATAGCCCGAAAAAAGAAAAAAAGAAAAGAAGGAAACCCCGAAATCCCGACACGAATCAAGCCGCATTTTTCGTTTCCAATGGGTCCATGGTTTCGCTTGAAACAAGTGTGATTCTAAACGGTTTGGGTATCATGCAAACCTGAACCGAATTATTGACATCTGCGATGTAATAATCCTTATTTTTAATTAGTTTATGTCTGTCCTGAATAAGTACATTATTGTATAGATATACAGATACTGAGGGGATGATATGATTAGGCATTTATTTATAATCTTTCTAATGAATAATTCGAGGCAGTTAAACTACAAAAACGACAAGCATTCGCTCCGCCACCGACCCTTTCTTATGGACTACTCTCCAACTCCTTTCGTCGCAACTACTCAGCTGCTTCCCATTAGCTTTCTTTTCTTAACCACGACCTTCAGCCCCCCCGCCATGTGGGCGGTCAACAGAGGCACGAAAACCGGCCGGTTCTCGAGAACCGGTCTGATCTCGAACCTCCTTAGGATCGACGCCACGACGTACTTCATCTGGATGAAGGCCATCTCCTTCCCGAGGCACACCCTCGGACCGGCCTGAAACACCGGGAACTTGTATGGACTCACCGCTCTCAACTTCCCCTCCGCACCACCTTCTATTCCCGGTCCCACTAGCCACCGGTCCGGTTTGAACTCGAGCCTGTCCTTGCCCCACAGCTCCTCCATCCTCCCCATCCCGTAGGGAAAGTACGTCACTCTATCGCCCTTCCTCACCGGGGTCCCGTCCGGCAACACGTCGTCCACCGCAGCGTGCTTCGAGTCCCACGGGACCGGCGGGTACAGCCGCATCGATTCACAGAGGCATGCCTTCAGGAATTTCATCTCCTTCAAGGCTTCGAAGTCCAAGCACTTGTTGTGGCTCCGGTCAAGAATCGAGTCAACTTCGCTCACGATCTCTTCCTCGGCATTCCAGTTCTGAGCAAGCAGCCAGAAGAGCCACGTCATCGCCGCCGATGTGGTGTCTCTTCCGGCCATCACGAAACTTATCACCATGTCCCGCACCACCTCTTCACTGTGCCCGGCAGCAAGAAACCGAGACAAGAGGTCGCCGTCGTAGTTTATCTGCTGATCGTCATTCTCTTGGAGCAGCTTCTTCTTCCTGTTCCGGATTATATCAAGTATATCATCATGCACGAGCTTGACAGCTTCGGAAAGCTTCTTTTCGGACCCGATGTTCAACGCTCTCTTGATTTTCCAGACCAGATACACTGGGGAGGTGGCTCGCATTGCGCATATCCTCGACGCGTTTTCGAAGGCAGTCACCAGAGGAGGCAGCGGGCGCGAGAGGTCGAGGCAATCCGGGTCGGTGCCTAAAGAAACTTGGCACACGGTGTCGAAAGCGAACCTCCTGAGCAAGTCTTGAAGGTCCAGGGTTCGATCAGTATCGGCATAGTCTTGGAGAAGCGGCAAGAGACGGTTCTCGACCTCAGCCTCAAGCGTCCGCACGAGGAAGTCCCTCAACGAATTGGTGCTGAACTCGTGGCTGGCGAGCTTGCGCTGGGTGCTCCAGAGAGGACCGTCGACGTTGAAGATGCCACAGCCGAGGAAGTCGCCGAGGATGCAGGTGAAGGGGACGCCCTTGGGGTAGTTGTGGAAGTTTCTCCTGAGGACGTGCTCGACGTTGTCAGGGTTGGCGGTGACGACGGTGCGGCACGCGCCGAGCCTGTGAATGACGATGGTCCGGGTAGGGGATCGGGAGAGGAGGTCGGTGTACCAGTCGAGAAGGTGGGAACGGTTCCGGTAGAAAGAAAGGAGACATCCTATGATGGGATGAGAAGGAGGGCCGTAGCTGATACAATGAGAAGCGGAGGATGGTGTTTTCTTGCTGATACTTTGGTGAATGAGGGAGAGGAAGGCGTACAAGATCACAGCAAACCCTAAAAACAAGAAAACAGACATGATGTGAGGGATTATGGTCGATGTGTGGGGTGAGCTCGGGAGAGGAAGAACCTAAGAACTGATGTATATATAGGTGAGAAAAATATTAGGTATCCCAATGACGTGACACTTTTAGTGTACCTAATATTTTCTTGATGGCTGTGTATCTTCTAGAGAGAGAGAGTTGACTGGCAGGAGAGAGAGAGAGAGGAATAAAAATCAGAGGGGTCGAACTTAACATATTAAATTATTAAGATTTGTCTTAATAACCACCATTTCAACATGAAAAGAAAGGTTAAAGATTTGAATTCTCAACTTTTCAAAGGTTAAAGTGGGGACGATATAGTTTTAGATGTGGATTTTGACACGTCCTGTAAAAAAGCATGGTAAAAATCTAAAAGTGAGGGTTAGAATAGAAATATAAAAAAAAAATTATCATACTAAATTTTCATAAGGGTCAACCGACGGACGGCGACATTGGGCGGACCAGGAGTGGCGTCCGCGGACAAAGCGTGGCCCGCTGCCAAGGACTTTTTGATCAGCACATGCCTTCTTTTGGAAGACGAAGTCGATTCGAAATGTAGGAGATATCCCAAGCAATAAAAAAAAGAAGAAGAAGAAGAAGAAGGAGCACGTGGTTCTCGAGCTTCAAAAACGACGGGACAGGCCTGCCGAGTTATAAGAAAGATGAGGCGACTGCCAGACATCTTTTGCGGCGGGCGAGTAGAGTCCTAAATCACAGCGCTTGCCCCAAGTCAAAAGAAAAAGAGGAGAACATGGGGCTAAAAACAGCTTTTGCAACAGTAAAAAGATGGAGGCAAGCATCCGCCAGTAATTACGTACATCCATGAAATATTCAAAACAATCATGTTGGATGAAAGGCGACCCCACGTATATCGTCACATGCATTTGTGGTTGCGCCGAGATGCATATGTCAATTGCCCACACGGAAAGGCTTACCGCACGCCTAGCCGACATACGTAAACATATGGCTTTGTCCAGTAGAAAACGGAAAACCTGTATATAATAAGTGCCGACGTGAGATTTTAATATGGGTAAGTTTGTTCCGTTGAAAAGAATTTCTGAAGAACATTTTCTAGACTTCTAATGTTTCTTTTTATAGGTGATATGTATAGGACACCTAAATTATATATGAGATGGGATGAAAGTGGTGTTAGAATATTTAAATTTTAGTGATATTTAAAAGTTCATATCGAGAAGCTAACACCACCGCCAGACTTGGTTAGCAATATTAGTATATTTCAATATTTAGAAAATAGTACATGGAGATATTCGTATATTTATGGAGAGAATATATATAAGCTTAGATGGAGGAAATCAAATTAGATATGCAAAATAAAAATAGATATAAAAAATTAGAGGATTGTAAATATTTTTAAGAGATGTTTAAATACCATAATATCACTAACATCCCCTCAATTGCAAGTTGAGTTCAAACAAATCAACTTGAGTTTGAAAAATAATCGAACAATATCACAAAATCTTTGATTAAAATGAGTTTAATGGATTTGAGATGAAGTAGCGCTTGTGATGGCTCCAAGCTTTAGTTGATGAGAAGATTTTAGTATGTTGCTCGTCTAATGATAGTGAGTTTAGTGTTGGCATCGGCTTTTCAAAACAAGAAGTGAAAAGTTGAGTATTGAAAGGGAAACAATCAACATTTGATGCAGTTGGCTTTGCAAAACAATAACTAGGTGACATGATCCATATGATTGGCATTATAGCATCAAACGGCCCTATATGACTGGCTTAGGAAAATAGTTACTAAGTGATATGACCTTTGCGGTTGGCATCAACCTCCATAAAAATGCTTGACTAAGTGATGCAATCAATGCGATTAGAGTCGAAAAACAACTATTATGGAATGCACTTGATTAAGTGCTTCCTCAGAGAACCTATTTATAGGCTTAGATAGAAGAAACCAAATCAGATTTATAATCAAAATAGATATAGAAAATCAGAAGAAATATCCTAAACATTCCTAAGAGATATCTAAATATCATAAAATTGTTAAGAGTGGGCATGTTGTTCGAGTAGGTCCAGTTTAAGAATGTGATGGATTGCCCGATGATGATGATTAGCTGTGGTCGAGGCCAACAACAACTACTTGGTAATAAGAGGTGACGACGATTAACTATTGTAGTGGTGGTCCTTTCTTGGTGTTGTCATGTATCGTGAATATGAGAAATTCTATTTTCCTTTATCTCATCCTTGCATAGAAATTTTGAATGCGATTACATCTATCTTAACCGGCCTTATTTTAGCTTTGTCTGGAATAAGGTTTCTCCTTTTTGAAAAAAAAAAAAAAAAACATTTTCATTAGGTAAGTTTCTCGTTGTTCCACGGCACAAGACATCAGAGAACTTCAACAAAAGTTAGAGGTTGAAGAAAGATCTCTCTCTCGTCGTCATCCACTTCCCGATGTCACGTTCTCTGTTTCTTATTTGATAAATCAACAACTCGTGTTCTATTTATTGTAAAATAATACTTCCAACATGTGATTTCCCTATTAAAACTTTATTTCATGGCCTGGAGAATACAAAAGGTATTTGGTGAGATCCGAAAATAATTGGACTTATCCCGTCACTTCTTCCCAACACTAATTTCGAAACCATAGAAAAATGATTGTAAAGATCGAATACTTTCATGTATGTTTATGTTTATGATTAATAGACTTAGCATGTTCTTTAGTTTTTTTTTTTCCATATTTGCTTTTAAAAACATTTTATTTGAAATTTGTTGATTCACTATACTAACAATTGTGGATAATCTATAATTTTCTTGATATTGTTAAATAGCATTATATAATATATCATATTCGCATGGATACCTATAGAAACGCTGCAGACGTTTTGCTTTGATTCGAATTTTTTTGGTCTTTTTCTGCAGGGCCCTAGCTTGGGTTTGTTTGTTTGACTCTTCCATTGCGTGACTACTTCCTTGATGATTTCACTTTTGTTGTTGGCAAATGGGTCGTAGATTGTGGTCCAGTTGTGAGCCTACCGCCGCTCCTCTATTTTCGTCTGGCCATTGTTTTGGCTATTTTCTACTTGCTTGCCTGCTTTGAAGTCTTTTTTTTGTGAGCTTCCACTCACGGTGAGCTTGTTGATCTTGTTGAGTAAAAAAAAAAACAAAACAAACAAAACAATTGCTATAATTTTCTTGATATTGTTTAATAGCATTATATAATATATCCTATTCTTAGCGGTAAAATCCAAACGGTGGAAAGCTACTTCCTTTTATTTACATGCTCATAACCAAACAAGTAAAAATCAATAAAAATCAATCACTTAAAATGGATTCTAGTAAAGCCATTTCATTCAACATGTTCTTTTTCCCAAGAAACAAATGCATCCTTACCTTATATATATAATCAATTCCATGGAGTTACCCTAAATTAAATGGCTCCATACCAATGTAAATATTCACTTTTGATAACTTAACTTTGTGAGATTTGCAATTAGATCGCCCAAGTTAAATTTAAATCATTTAATGCACTTAAATTATCATCCTTTTTTCATGTTTTCATCAAAATCACCGATGAGTCAATCTATGTGAGGTCTCTAGCTAATCTTAATAGCCCTATTACTATATATTATGAACCCTTTTGTACATGAGTCACAAGACATCACAGATCATCTTAACTTTGATCTAGAGTACTAGTTTGACATTGTCGTTTCTGGACTTGAAAGGGCAACCAAATGAAAATCCCAATCTAGATACTTTATTTGATTTGGAGAGAGAGAGAGAGAGAGAGAGAGAGAGAGGAGGAGATTTGAGGAGATTCGCATGCGTCTGCGATGGAGAGCCCCACTTGATGATTTTGACATCAGTCCCTGTCGCCTGTCGGCAAGCCGAGTCGATGTCGACGATGTAGACTCACGAGGGGACTCTCGAACGTGCACGTGGCGAGGACGAACGAAACGGGTCGGTGCGTCGACTGATCGACGATCGGGCCGTTTGCTTTCAAGAGGGTGCCGCCGTTGAAGACGGGCGTCCGCTTTGCTCAGACGCCGGTCTCAATTTGTGTGCTGGGTGCAAAAGGGAATGGAGGCGTCATCGAGTTATAATCCTTCCTCTTCTTTTTCCCCCCACGTTGGACACAATGGAAGCTAGACAGATTCAGACGTTTGATCAGATCGATGCACGTGGAAAGTCAATGAGCTTGGCGTCCCTATCGCCCGCCTCTAGATCGATCCATGGCGTTCTTGTCAAGTGAGGTTTGGTGATTCTTTAATTGAGAATAGGGTCGCGTATTCGCGCATGTGATGGACGGGACCAGGAGATTAGGAGTGCATTTGAAATGCTTTCCTTCTCTTGGGAGGAGTAATTTATTTCCATACCATGGAATACATTAATGTTAGATAAGGATAAATATGCTGCACAAATTGCATGTATAATTTTTAATGCATTCACTTGTTATTACTTGTAAGTCATGAAATTTGACTATCAAAGTAACGGGATATTCAAATCATTGTACCATGATTTATAGAAAAGATATGGCAAATTTCCTAATCATCTCTAACATTGTTAAAGATTTCATTGCGATGCGCTGTATAAGAACACACTTTTAAATTTTCAAGGCTCGTCCATTGTAATGTGGAAATGCAGATGTTCTCAATTGGAAGGGATCATTTTTTGAGACGTCTTCTTTTAAGATTTCAAAGTGTCTTTTGATGATAAGTCAACATGCGGCTGCCCCTTTCAATTCAAAAGGTTTTTCCAAAAAAAGAGAACTTGTCATTCTGCCTTGCAATGATGGAAAAATTCTTGCATTTACCGTCTTATAGATGAATCCAAGTGACCGAAAGGTGGTCTCGCCAGTTCGTGCAAAAACCAGACCCCAGCAATTGATAAGGGGGATACAATGTCGGCATGATTAGAAGAAGAAGGAAAATGAGGAGGAACTCCTTCACGTGTATAGCCATTTCAACGTACCGAAATGATACGGGGCCCATGGTCAGTATATGTTGCATTAGATCCGAATGTGATATGACACGACAGTGATCAAGGGAAGTGGGCTTGCCTCATGTTCACGTGTCCAAACCGGCCGGAATAATTTCCATTGCGGCGCGAGCGAAAACGAAGGGGCTCAGGAGAAAATTTGGGGTTAGGCCGAAAGCAATTGAAGGACAGAACTCCAAAGGACACACGACGTGGACGTCTCATTTCCATAAGGAAACTTTTCTTTAAAAGAGACGAGGTAAAAACTCTCTTGGACCTACAGCTGCTGCTGGCAGTGTTGGGTCGATCGCTTTTCTTCTCCCTTTTGGTGTGGATTTAGAACACGCGAAGAGTTGAAATCACGTTCCCATTTGCGTCCGAACGTGGGACCTTCTCCTTAATAAAGGGCCTTTGGACATTTGTAAATGGTAATGGTGGATCGGCTTTGTCGTGACTTAATTAGCTTTTGTCGTGATACCCGTTTGTTGATTCGGTCGTAGATGAGGAGGAGTGGCGTTCTTTCCATTGGAAGAGGCTGGAGAGCCAGCTACTCCAAAAAGCTTTATTCAATAAAACTAGACTCGAACGTATTACGAGGAATTCCCACGTTTGGAAATATCATCGAGGGAAAACGTGCTGAAGTGGATTGACAAGGAGTGCATCTTCTCCAAGAAATATACCGATTTTTGGTTGATGGGTACTTTTCTTTTCTGAGCTTTTATGTCTGACTTTATTTTTTCCTTTTGCACCAAAGCGTCTATCTGTCCGTGTCTACTTGCCTGGAGTCATTGGAATCTCTTGATCCCATGTCACTTTGGTGAAACAAGATCGAAGACCTGAACGCCATGCATGATATATGCTTGATTCACTGAACATGGCAAACCCTAAGAGACAGGAACCTGGGATAAGAAAGTATGGTTGGTGTGCCATTTTCTTGTATGATACCGTGATAATTCGGCATCTTCTGGTATAAAATCTGCTTCTGCATGTGATTTAACTCAACCATAAATTCCTGGATTTCGCCCAGGTTTGTTTTGGACATTCATAAAGCTCAAGCCAAGGAGAGACCAGATTCTGCTCTTGGTGCCTAAGGCGTCATTTGCCTCTTAGGTTGCTGGGTTTAATCCGTTTCTTCCATTTCTTTTCTTGTAGTTGAATGGTAAACTATGAGTTGGGTACCACAACGGAGAAATGAGGAGGAGTGCGGTGATTCTTTACTTTACCAGTCTATTTGTTGAGAATGCTCCCGAGACTTTCAGTGCAGATGACAACTACCCTAACTCTGTAGGTTTTCTCTATTTTGCGGCCCATTAGTTATTACCATAAGCGATACACTTTTTAACTGTGCTTTTGTTTTGAACTGTAGGTGAAAGAGGACTGGTTCTGTCCTCAAGACTTGGATTGTTTTCGCAGCAGACTTAGATTATAGAACTGAAAATTGTGGACGGGGAAGACTTGACCGCAATTATTGTTGAGAATAGCAAGCTATGTCGGAAGGTAGTACATTTGTATTATAAATGGCATACGCAATTTCAGTTCTAGGATGTCTAGGTTACGTGTGATTGAAATCATAGTATTATGGTGGTTTGATAAGTTACAGGCATGCCTCACTGGATGTGCTTTCTTTGGAATAATTTCCATTGATTATGTTGATTGGCAATATCTTAATTGATTGGCACTGATCATGCTTTGTTGCAACTTAAAGTGAATTGTCTATGCTGGACCACTTTCGTGTGCATTATTGTGGATTGAAATTGTGACAACTAGAACGATACGTTGCTGGCATTCAATCATGTCGTAGTCCTATCAAGCATGTCTACCCTCTAAACCACGGCAAAAGCAGTGTGGCATTATGCCTTGCCCAATGACAGGCATTCAGAGAGGCAATCAAACATCTTAAGGCGCCATTGTCTACTCATGATTATGAGAACTTCCCTCACGGGGAAGCAAAGCATAGTCGTGATGGTAAACAACAAAGGTGGATATACACCCAAATCGAATTTCAAAGGTAAAAGCAAGTAATAGTTTGAAGATACAGATTTCAGCAAACGCCCATGGGAAGAATCATCATTGGTGTTTACTAGGAGACTGGTATATACCTGTCCTCGAAGAATTCGTTGGCAAGACTTTTCTGATCGATGTTTAAAGATGCGTGAATATGGCATGGAATGGTTGAGGAGAAACCGCAGTAGAAAGGGATGAGGAATGGAATTAACTTTTAACTTGAGTCTCAGAGTTTTCATGAACTGGCTATCTGAAGTTCCAAGAGCTACCTAGAGACTTCCAACTGCTGTCAAAACTGCATCAAGGGGAAACGTCAGTGTCTTGTTTTTGCTGGTTGAACTCTTCTAAGAGAAGACAGATTCAGCCAGTGAACATTGGATCGATCCGAGATTTTACTTGGCAGTTGGCATCGGTAGCCTATGCCTATGGTATGCAGTAGCGAAGGACAGGTGGAGTCAAGACCCGGGGGGTCGACATCGTGCCAGCCGCAATAGGTGAATCTTTAGGCATATTGTGCACATGCGCTTTTGAATATCAAATCATTTCCTTCTTTACGTTTCAGCCATGGCTTCCATCGTCCACATGTCCTACTAGTACATTAGGATAGCTACATCATGAAGCTACTGGTCTACATGTCCAACTGATCAATATAGCGTCTCCCTCAAAAGATACATCCCAATTGTCCATCGAAATGGCTCTGGATTCCTAGCAATCAACACTAGGGATGTCAAATATACCCGAATTGAACCAAAACCGAAAATTTCACGTCCTTTTAATTCGGGTAATTAGTAAAGGAATTCAGGTAGTATCGTGGTTCGGTTTGGGTACTTTTTTTCCTCCCTTCCTTCTCACCTGCATCCCCAGGAATTCTAAAAAAAAGCACTATAATCCATCAAAAGAGATTATTTAAAGTTTCAATGTAAAAAAAAAAAATTGACAAAAATGAGGTCTCACCTTAGAGAAAGCATTGCCGTTGTAAGAGATCAACAAGCAAGTTTAATCATTCTCCCTATAGCTTCACTATTGAATAATTGCACCATTGGATGCTTTCATTCTTTAGAGTGGAGGACGAAAATTGTAAGTAGAGTTACAATTACTGTTCGTAAGATAAATACAGTACCTAGCAAACAAGAGCATCATTGGGAAAGTATATGTTGATGTTTTCCTCATGGAAATTTTACGATATCAATGATTAATTGATCAAGAGATTTAGCTAATATGGTCTTTTAGCCATGATGGAGATTGCTTGAATATGATTGAATAACTTGGAAAATATTGGCTTTGTTAGACGGAAAGATGGGGAGATCTCTGGTCATTCATCGTTCCAATATGTTTGTATATCTTTGCAGGCAATTGTACTACCAAGCTAAGCTATTGTATTAGACTTAATCTGATTGAATGTCTTCCACAGTTAAAGTTTTGGTGAATTGAACTTCCTTTGCAATTTTGTCTGTTTAGTTTGTTGCTAAATTTCTTTGTCCAATACATTTGAAATTAGCTCCCAATGAACATATATAGTGAAATCAAATGTAGTAGATTAGGCTTGGAATACCTTAATGCTCAATCGGGGGCAGATGCTTGAAATAGTGCAGGGAAAAATAAACAGGGGAAACATGGAGACTTGACCCCAACCTAACGCTGAAAAAAAGTGAGAACTTAAATAAATAGATCACCCACCACTCATAAGAATTCACCTAAAAGATAGGAGCAAAACAAGAAATCTTTCTTGTTCTCGAGCCAAAGACTAATTAAGTTATGAATCAAAACAAGTCTACCTTCTTATTCAACATATAATGCTTATATAGATGAGCTTGGAACAACCCTCCAAGCATGAGTAATTACCAAGACTCATTGGAAAGACAAAACAACTCATAGATAATACAAACTAGTTTTACTAGAAAATAACAACAATTAAAGAAGGACTCTGGAAACTTAAAAAATATTTACTAGACCTTAAAGATACAAGAAATAAATATTGGTTGCATGTCTCCAAGATTTACTTGTTCCAAAGTTACTGAGTTAATGGCCTTTAAAAAATGCGAATACCCTCCAAACCCTAAATGATCGAAGTAGACTCAAGATAACTTAGTTGATGATTAATAACAATGCAATCGACGACTCTTCTGCAGAATCAACGTCTTCTAGGAATGCTCCATATCATAACCGAACTGCATTTTTTGTTTCAAGTCGGTCCACTGTTCAGATCGAAACAAGTGTGATTCCAAACGGTTCTTATATCATAAAAATACAAACCGAACCATTAGCATCAACAATCTAATAATCCTTATTCTCCATTAATTTATGTCTGTCCCGTCTTTCTCACTAGTTATGTTATTATGTAGATATACATATACCGAAGGGATGAGGGGAAGATATGAGAAGGCTTTTATAATCTTTCCATTGAATCAATTAAGGCTGCAAAACTATGAAAACGATAAGCATTCGCTCCGCCACCGCCCCTATCTTATGTACTATTCTCCAACTCTTTTCGTCGCAACAAATCAGCAGCTTCCCACTAGCTTCCGTTTTTTGACCACGACCTTCAGCCCCCCCGCCATGTGGGCGGTCAACAGAGGCACGAAAACCGGCCGGTTCTCGAGAACCGGTCTGATCTCGAACCTCTGCAAGATCGACGCCACGACGTATTTCATCTGGATGAAGGCCATCTCCTTCCCGAGGCACACCCTCGGACCGGCCTGAAACACCGGGTATTTGTATGGACTCACCGCTCTCAACTCCCCCTCGGCGCCAGCATCCATTCCCGGTTCCACCAGCCACCGGTCCGGTTTGAACTCGAGCCTGTCTTCCCCCCACAGTTCCTTCATCCTTCCCATGCCGTAGGGAAAGTATGTCACTCTATCGCCCTTCTTCACCAGGGTCCCGTCCGGCAACACGTCGTCCACTGCGGCGTGCTTCGAGTCCCACGCAACTGGCGGGTACAGCCGCATCGATTCACAAAGACATGCCTTCAGGAACCTCATCTCCTTCAAGGCTTTGAAATCTAAGCACTTGTTATAGCTCCCGTCAAGAATCGAGTCGACTTCGCTCACGATCGCTTCCTCAGCATTCGAGTTCTGAGCAAGCAGCAAGAAGAGCCACGTCATGGCCGCCGATGTGGTGTCTCTTCCGGCCATCACGAAGCTTATCGCCATGTCCCGCACCATCTCTTCACTGTGCCCGGCCGCAAGAAACCGGGACAAGAGGTCGCCGTCATATTTAATCTGCCGATCATCATTCTCTGGGAGCAGCTTCTTCTTCCTGCTCCGGATTATATCAAGTATATCATCATGCACGAGCTTCACAGCTTCGGCAAGCTTCTTTTCGGACCCGATGTTCAACGCTCTCTTGATTTTCCAGACCAGGTACACTGGGGAGGTGGCTCGCATTGCGCATATCCTCGACGCGTTTTCGAAGGCAGTCACCAGAGGAGGCAGCGGGCGCGAGAGGTCGAGGCAATCCGGGTCGGTGCCCAAAGAAACTTGGCACGCGGTGTCGAAAGCGAACCTCCTGAGCAAGTCTTGAAGGTCCAAGGTTCGATCAGTATCGGCATAGTCTTGGAGAAGCGGCAGGAGCCGGTTCTCGACCTCAGCTTCAAGCGTCCGAACGACGAAGTCCCTCAATGAATGGGTGCTGAACTCGTGGCTGGCGAGCTTGCGCTGGGTGCTCCAGAGAGGACCGTCGACGTTGAAGATGCCACAGCCGAGGAAGTCGCCGAGGATGCAGGTGAAGGGGACGCCCTTGGGGTAGTTGTGGAAGTTGTTCTTGAGGACGTGCTCGACGTTGTCAGCGTTGGCAGTGACGATGGTGCGGCACGCGCCGAGCCGGTGAATGACAATGGTCTGGGTAGGGGATTGGGAGAGGAGGTCGGTGTACCAGTCGAGAAGGCGGGAACGGTTCCGGTAGAAAGAGAGGAGACATCCTATGATGGGATGAGAAGGAGGGCCGTGGCTGATACGATGAGAAGCGGAGGATGGTGTTTTCTTGCTGATGCATTGGTGAATGAGGGAGAGGAAGGCGTGCAAGATCACAGAAAACCCTAAAAACAGGAAAACAGACATGGTGTGGGAGATTAAAGTTGATATGCAGGGTGAGACTCGGGAGAAGAAAAACCTAAGAGCTGATGTATATATAGGCACCTACTTCTTCTAGTGGTTGAGTGATGCAAGGCGATGGAGATGCGTGTATACCTTTTAGAGAGAGAGAAAGAGAGAGTTGAATGGCAGAAGAGAGAGGACTGGATAAAAGAGTTTGAGTAAAAATAAAGTAGGATCGACTGAATAAAGAAGAAGAAGAAGTCATTCTCAATTTCTACAAAGAAGTGATAATTATTGGTGAGATTATGAGGGAGTCAAACCATAGACGACGATGTTGGGCGGACCTGGAGTGGCGTCCGCGGACAATGCGGGCACGCTGCCAAGGTCTTTTGAGTTGATCAGCACATGCCATCTTTTGGAAGACGAAATCAATTCGAAATGCGGGAGGTACCGAGCGATAAAAAGGAAGAAAGGAGAATTAAAACTTGAGGTTCACATGGTTCTCGAGCTTCAAAAAGGACGGGACAGCCTGCGGAGTTGTGAGAAAGATGAATCGATTGCCACGCATGTTTTGCGGCTGGTGAGTACAGTCCTAAATCGCAGCGCTGCCCCAAGACAAAAGTAAAGAGGAAAACGTGGGGCCAGAAACATCTTTTGCAACTGCGCAGTTCAGTTAAAAGGTAGAGGCAATTATGGAGAAGATAGGCATTATATTTTCTCGGCAATCATGTTCGTGAGTATTCACATGTATCCATGAAATCAAAAACAACACAAAGGGTTCGAAACAATCAGGTCCGGTGAAACGCGACCACGCATATATCATCACATGCATATATGTGGTTGCGTCCTGATCTATATGTCTATTATTGGCAAGAAAAGGCTAACTGCACGCCTAGCCGACATACATAAACGTATAGCTTTGTCTAGTAGAAAACACCAAATTTGTATATGATAGACAATGAGATCTTTATATAGGTGAGATTGTTTCGTTGAAAAGTGTTGAGAAAATTTCTCTAAATGATTTTGAAGATCGATAAAATATTTTCATAAGTGTTTTTCCAAGTGAAAATTTTGATACATATTATTAGACTTTACTCACTAGATTCAGAGAATCAAACTCAGAAACTTATCAAGAAGTTCAGGTTGTCTATGATGAAGTCATGATAATCAAAGACAACGATATAATTTGTATGAGAATTGTTAAGAGAATATATATCATCAGACGTTATGGAAATATTTCAGATTTTTGCGGTCAATTTAGATTATGTGAAGCGCAATGGCTAGGAAAGTGGCCCAGATTTCTTTCTATACTTATTGATGTCCAAGAAGGAGGAACATCCACATAATCTTTCTTTGTTGAAGATTCATAATTCATGTGACAATCATTGGAGACGAGATATACTTTTCAAATGAAATAATCAACTTATGGAAATTTTATCTCCGTTGTATGAGCAACATAATAAATGGAGACTCTATTCTTAGCAACTTAGAAGCAATTGGATCATCCTGAATCATCCATGTCCAATGGGTGGATTAGATGAATGATCCTCAAAATTTATGTCCAATGGTTATTTTGGAAAATGAGGAGTATAAAAGGATATCATGATGCTAAAGGGAATAAGAGATTGGTAGCTTATAAACTCCAAAGTTCGAAGAGTCTTTTATACTCGTCTTCATGAGCTTAACTTGTAAGAAGTTTGGATCACACTTATTCGAGTTGAAAGTACTCAGTTTTAGTCACCTCCAATTGATTCATTAATAAAATCTAGCTGATAGACGATCAACATGAAAGAATGGACGTAGTTTTATCATAACCTAAACCACTATAATTATTGTATGCAATTTTTTCTATCCTTTAGTCTCTCATTTATTCCATTTATTACACATGGTAAAGTTTAATCATTACATAGTTCTTTATTAGACGTTGCAGAAGATCTGATTACTATATATTATGAACCCTTTTGTACATGAGTGACAAGACAATCATAGATCATCTTAACTTTAATATGGAGTGCTAGTTTGGCATTGTTGTTTCTAGACTTGAAGGAGCATGTATACGAAAATATTCCTATCTATATAAGTTACTTGATTTGGAGAGAGAGAGGGAGAGGAGGAGGAGATTTGAGGCGATGAGCACAACCCGATGCGCCTGCGATCGAGAGCCCCACTTGATGATTCCGATGTCAGTCCCTGTCGCCTGTTGGCACTTATTGGAGCCGAGTCGATGTCGACGGTGTAGACTCACGAGGGGACTCTCGAACGTGCACGTAACGAGGACGAGAGAAACGGGGTCGGTGCGTCGACTGAGCCGGTGGCTTTCAAGAGGGTTCCGCCGTTGAAGGCGGGCGTCCGCTTTGCTCAGAGGCCGGATGCAATTTGCTTGCCCAGTGCGAAAGGGAACGGAGGCATCATCGAGTTGTATCCTCCTCCTTTTTCCCCCCACGTTGGACACAATGGTAGCTGGACAGAGTCAAACGTTTGATCAGATCGATGCACGTGGAAAGTCAATGAGCTCGGTGTCCCCATCGTCCCACTCCAGATCGATCCATGGCGTTCTTGTCGAGTGAGGTTTGGTGATTCTGTAATTGAGAGAATAGGGTTGTGTATTCGCATGTGATGGGGGGACCAGGGATTAGTAGAGCATGTGAAATGCATTCCTTCTCTTTGGAAGTAGTAATTTAATTCCCTCCCATGGAATATGATGTTGATATTAGATAAGAATAAATATGTTGCACAGAAATCGCGTGTATAATTTTTAATATGTTCACTTATAAAGAGCACATGAATTACTTGTAGATTGTGAAAATTGACTATCAAAGTAATGAGATATTTAAATTATCGTACAGTAATTTATATGAGAGTTATAATCCTAATCGTTTCTAGCAATATAAAAGATTTCACTGTGAGTTGTTGTATAAGAACACACCTTTCAATTTTCAAGGCTCGTCGATTATACTTCGGAAATACAAATGTTCCCAATCAGAAGGGGTCACTTTTTGAGACACCTTTTCGAGATTTCGAAAGTGTCGTTATGCAGCCTACCGCTTTTAGTGATGTTAACAGGCTTTTTCTTTTACTGATAAGGCGACACGTGGCTGCCAAGAGAAATCATCATTCTGCCTTGCAATAATGGAAAGACGCTTTGCTTTTACCGTCTTATAGATGAATTCACGTGACCGAAAGGTGGTACCATCAGTTCGTGCAAAAACCGGACCCAGCAATTAACAAGGGGGGATACAGTGTCGGCATGATTAGAAGAAGAAGAAGAAGAAAAAAGAGGAGGAGGTCCTTCACTTGTGTTGCCATTTTAACGTACCGAAATGATAGGGGACCTATGGTCAGTATATGTTGCATTACATCCGAATGCGATATGACAAAGTAATAATAAAGGGAAGTGGGCTCGCCTTGTGTTCATGTGTCCAAAACGGCTGGAATAATTTGCATTGTGGCGCGACTAAAACGAAGCGGCTCGGAGAAAAGGTTAGGCCAAAAGCACTCGAAGGACAGAAATCCGAAGGACACACACGACGTGGACGTCTCATTTCCATAAGGACAACGAGTCTTTAAAAGAGACAAGAGGCAAGATTCTCCTGGAGCCAAGTGCTGCCGCTGCCGTTGATGGGTCGATCGCTTTTCCTCTCAATTTATGGCGTCGATTTAGAGCACGTGAAGAGTTGAAATCACGTTTCCCTTTGCGTCCGAACGGGGGACCTTCCTCCTTACCTCCTCCACCCTTAATCAGGGGTGTCTGGACATTTGGTAATGGCGATGGCGGATCTGCTTTGTCGTGACTTAATTAACTTTTGTTGCGTCGCTTGTGGATAAGGAGTCGCGTTCTTTTCTTTAGAAGAGGCTGGAGAGCCAGCCGCCCGAAAAAGCTTTTATTCAATAAACGTATTACGAGGAATTCCCACGTTTGGAAATATGCATACGTCTGCCTTAACTTGTCTTTCATATTCTAAGGTCTGAATCTTTGCGTTGTTCGTCCTTGAATCGCGGCTACTTTTAACTTGAATCTCTCCCTTCTCTCTCTCTCTCTCTCTCTCTCTGAGCATTCTTTGGTATATTCTGATTGTCGATGTGATTTTGATGTTGAAGTCAATGGGTATGGTCATATCATCCATCACCATCGCCCTTGTTATTCTCCTGTTCTTTTCGTTGGGTTTTTACCCTATGCGTCGCGTGCAAAACGAAGGGGAAGCCGCAGCGAAAAGAGAGGAAAGAAAGGGGTCGATCTTCCAAATCCGTGTAAGGTCCTCGTACGACCTAGGACCACAAAAAGCAGTGGACATTCTCACCGCCAAGCCCCCCCATCCCCCATCCCACTCAATTCAATCACGGTCACTCCATTAGCGGCGCCGCTGCTGGTGCCCGTCCCTATCCCATTATCGACCTTGAAAAGAAGAGGTTAGATCCCTATCACCCCACCACCGCCCATCACAAACCACATATCTGTCTGTCTCAATTGCGGGCTGCGATCAACTAGCGATCCCCAACCGCCCCTGATAGGATAGCTCGACACGTGTTTTCGCCAATATCGGCAATCGGACTGACCCCATTGGGCAATCAGGCTTTTCAGGCCCATGCTCGTCTCCATATGTCCCCAGTTTCATTTGCTATGATGATCCGACTCATGATGGCAAGTTTTAAGAAAACCCACATTCCCCAAAAAACAAATTTAGAACGTTCAGCATAGACCCATCAAGAACACAATTAATCAAACTGTATAGCTCAACACACCAACTAGTAACTCTCTCTCTCTCTCTCTCCCTTCAAGTCAGTGTGAGTTCGGTTCCCCCCTGTCCCGCCCCCTACAATATTCCAAACCACTATGACAACCACTTAACCTTCTCATCCCTTCTATAGGTTCGGTACAATAAGGGCGCTTTACTCGGTCTTTCTCCACAGGATCCTTAGCCAATTGCACTCTTTAAGCGCAAAACCAACTCATCCTGGACATGTGAAGAAAAATGATCAGTATATGCAGATGAATTCGTAATACCGGTAACGAATGCACAACCATGACAAAGGATGGAAAGATCGGTCCAATAAATAAAATGAGACAATCAGTCCAATAAACTAGCAGATTCATCAATTCAAGCTGCCAACTCAAAGGTGTATTTATGAGGAGACCTCATATAAATCAAGGCCATGCTCACCTTCTTGCCTTTGGGAGAAAGACCCCTTTCCTTGAGAAGCGCACGAAGCCTCTCCACGGTCAAACTGTGCAATTCCTTTTCCGGTAAATGATTGCTTGAACCCTCTGCAATTCAGATCCTCTTAAAACTATGAACCAGCCAAATGGCAATACTTGTTAGAAGTGACTAAGATGTATAGGGAAAATATATTTCCTTCTTTATCAGTTCTTCATCTCAGTGCTCCCTCTCTCTTCAGAATCAATATGCTAAATTTCTCATCCCCTGCCCCCCACCACCCCTTCCCCTCCCCCCTTTCCAAGAAAAAATAAGGAATGAGAATAGAAGCTACTTTTGCAAGACAAGATAGAATATAGATAGGTCCCGTTTAGTTCATCATTTGGAGAGAACTTTTGCGCTCTAGGGGGATTTGGCCAAATGCAGACGTGTTTGGTTCAATTTTTTGGAGGACTTTGGCAAAATGTAATTGTCTCCAAATGACTCTAAGAGCCTTTAAGCCAAAAAACAACTCTGGAGGTCCTTTGAGAAGTTACATTTTCAGAGTGTCTCATTACTGTTCAAGGGTACTGTTCATATTCTTTGAAGAAACGAATGGAGGCTGACAACCGCCAGCCAAGGGATCGCCTAACCCTAGCAACTACCACCCGGGGTCACGACCACCACCTGGTGACCACCTGAGGTCCCCAAACCTCAGGCAATGCCTAGGGTTTGTGACCTAGGCGGCAGTTGCCTGCCTGAGGTTGCCAGAAACCCAAGTGTCACCCAAGGTTCGTGACTTAGGCGACGATCGCCTAGGTCACATGACCGTAGGCATTGTCTGAGGTCCAATGACCTTAGGCGAGGTTGTCCAGTGATCAAATCTAGCCACCGGAGTATGGCTGGAATGACCACTGGTGGCTAGATAAAAAAAATATATATATTTATTTATTTATTTATTTATTTTAAATTTAGCAAAAGTCTTTTGTAAAATTTAGTTTTACCAAATGGCATTTAAGTCAAATTTATTTCGTAATGCACTTTAAAATTACAATTTACCAAACGCTATTTGTATTTTGAAAAACTGTTTTAACGCAAAGGTATTTGTATTTTCTCAAAGACATTTACCCAAATTTGAACCAAACGGAGCCATAATATATCCAACTGTAGATGTCCATAGATTGTCATTTATAGCGATTGTATGGTCAATATAAGAAGAATATTGCATATACCAATTAAGCCCCACAATTGCTAGAAAAGGTCGCTTCTTCAATAACCTCAAATAAGACTATATAAAATAGCCAACACCAACAACACCAACACCAACACTAAGGGTGAGTAGTTTCGAGTTCCGCCTAAAATATGGAACCTATCTTTGGGTATAAGTTTATTATTTTTTGGAACTTGGAGCCTACCTATAGGAACCTGGAACCTGAAACCTACCCTGTCACAGGTTCCAGGGTCGGTTCCAAAGTCCAATAGGTTCCTTTTTTTTTTTTTCATTTTTAATTAAACAAAATGAAAATGAATACGATAATAATAAACAAGTTTGTCATTCATAAAAGAAAATACAAAATGAAGAAAACAATCAACAGAAGAAAATGAACTCTTGGTAAGGAATTCAACTAGATAGAAATAGGGATGAGCGAATCTAAGTTCTGTACAAGTTCTATTTGGAACTTGGAACTTACCTGTTGAAATAAATTCCTTAGTTTTTTGGAACTTGAAACCTACCTTCCATACCCTAGAACTAGGAACTTATCCTGTCATAGGTTTCAAGATCTACCCAAGTCCTACTTATATTGTTATATAAATGATTACAATTTACTAATCATAACTTATATTTAGATACACGAAAAATATGAACATTAATAAAGTAAAAATTTTAGCCATAAAATGGAAACTCGAATTAGTGATTTTAAATTGTACACTCATCTTTGAATCTTCAAACCTAGAATATCAGAAGATCACACGGAGACATGGATCAAGAAAAATATTAAAACTTGTTCCAGGTTATAGGTTCCAAGTTTCAAGTTCCTCCAACTAAAAACTTGGAACCTACTTTGCGTATTTTGGAACCTAAAACCTACAGGTTCCCACTGGTCCAATTATTATGTTCCAAGTTCTACCATGGAACCATGCTCACCCCTAACTAACACCATAAATTAGAAAAAAGGCCTTCAGTGACTATATATTGATATGATCAATGAAAAGTTTTGCCATTATTATGCAAAAAATCAAACCATGAAAGATTTTCTCATTTCAAACAAAGATAAGATAATCACTGCAAGCGTAAGAAGAAATGGATGCCCTTCATCCATTCTCATCCAATCAGTGAATAAATTTCTCACATTTTTGGTTGTGAAGAATATGGTGCGCAAATTGTACGACAACCATAAAAGATGAAAAAAGCAATGTCTTACCTTGTCGAGAACCAGCTTGACCAGCAGGTCTCTTAGATGATGTCCCACTGTCCAAAAGTCTCTCAGATGCTCTGCAAAAGCAAAACGATTGCCCCCATAATCATGAAACAAGAAGTAAGATAACTGGTAAAAATCTGGTCCCTAGAAAATAGTTGTTTTACAGTAAATATGAAACCCATCACTAAGCAGACTGTTTACAGTTGCTACAAATGCAAGCAAAGCCACACATCTGACAATTGAATATTGAATACCTCTTCCTAGAACCTTCAGCTATTGCCACACCCTTTGCAGTCCTCGAGCTAGGCTCTCCCCTCTGTTTCCTGATCGTGAGTGCTCTTATCAGTATATTTTGTTGGTTTGTCTTTATTACTTGCCCCTCTGCATGTGAAAGGGAGGTCAGTTCCTTACATTCCAGAGCTAATTAAATGCTTTGACAACAACCGGATGAACTACATGTAATAGTAAACATGAGTGAACACAAACAGATGATACATAGTAAATGAGGCCATTAGCAAATTCACCTAAGTTTTCCCCTCTTCACCATTTCTTGGAAGATGAACATCAGTATGCATGATACGAGAGCGGCGGAATCTACACTACACAATTACTAGGATTATGAAACAAGCATTGGAAGTGGACAGAGTACAACCCACCAAAATTCCAGAAGGAAATATTTGCTTTGAATTTCACTATTAAAGAAAAGCATCAAACACAAACATTAGTAGCTGTAGCAACCACAATGCTCCATATCTAACTATAAGTGTTGGTAATGGAAAGAGTACAGCCCACCAAGTTTTCAGTAGAGCTTCTAATAAAATTGAACGAGACACTATCTTCTCTTTTCTTTCCCCCCTTTTCTAAACGATTGACTACCCAATGAACGCTAGCAGAAATCTAAGAATATGCAGAAGTCAGAGGTGAAAACCTGGTGGTGAAGTGTCATGCTCACAAACGTAAACTCGCATCCCACCCTGCACAAAAAATTCTCAAATTTCAGTTCAAAGACAAACCAGTTATTCCCTCGATGCTTGGGGGAGAGGGCAAATCAACCTGGATGGGCAAAGAAATCATCTTTACTCGGGGGAAGACACTTTCAGGAACAATTAACCAGGATGCAAAACAAGCTCAAATTCGAGACTATCACGATAATTAAACCTTTAAAGCCAAGGATCACTTCCGGGTCAAATGCGCCTAACATAGACCTCGAGAACTCCAAGAGCACCGTTTTTTAGCAAGCAAGCGCAATCAAAAGAACGCAAAATCCCCTTCCACCAAAATCCCAATTTGGAATCGGAATTCCATCCCACCGAAATCCCCCAACGCACGCAGTGCACGAGAACGCAAGTCACGAAAGAACAAATTTGAGGGGTCTACTGGAGCAATGCCCAGTACCCAACTCCCTTCCCCGGGAGTCGGAAACAAGCATCGAAACGGGTCCAGTCCGCAGGCAGTGAAAATTCCAGTAAAGCTAAAATGCCGGATGACCCGGATATGCAGAGACGAGATTCCGCTCCGCCGGAACTCCACAAACCACCAACTTGACCGCAAAGGGAACTAGCAGCGCGGGAAAAAACACGAGGGTTGAGCCGAAAGACTAGGGTTCCGGCGAAAACAATAGACGGTCAGTGAAGAGAGAGAGAGATCACCGGATTGGAGGAGAGAACGGTGGAGGAGAAGAGGCCGCGGGAGGGGAGGTTGGAGAGGAGCTTGGACGCCGTCGGATTCGGAGGGGAGAGGTGGCTGGAGCTGCCTTCCATGGCCGCCGGAGGGCCCGCCCCCTCGCCGCCGGATGCGCGCTACAGAATTGAGAGGAGAGAGAGAGAGAGAGAGAGAGAGAGAGGCGACGCGAGTCAATGAGGAGCAAGGAGACACAAGACCAAAACTGCTCCTTTGATCCCGAAAAATATTACCAAGGGTGGCTGATCACCTGAAAATTTATGCAGCCAGTCCTAGCCAATTTAGTGTTGAGCATTTTAATGTTCTGCCAATTTAGTCCAGACACGGTCCTTCTGGCCAATTTTTCCTAGAAATCAGTGATATGACATTATATAATATAAGACTGTTGACGATAATTGAATGCCGCATTGATTAATTTAGACGGAAATTGATCAAAAAGACCGTGTTAGAATTTTAGTCAAAGGTTTAAGGAACTAAATTGGTAGAACATAAAACTATTGAATATTGAATTGGCATTTGCATGATAAGTCTATCCAATTTCCTCCTTTTAATTATTCATCTATCGATTGGGTTTATATTCAATGTGATGTTTCTTGTCACCATCTCAAATCCTATATCACGTCATTAATAATTTTTAGCATCCTTACTCTTGTGCTCATTTTTATCATCATTTACATTACTTTTAAATTATTGTAAACGGTACAAGTTAGTGAATATATTGAGAAGGTATTGAACGAGTAAACATCTTATTTTATCGAATGCCGAGATGTATGCATAGTATCTTTCCTAGTTTGGTCAAAACACTCAGGATTTGGATGACAACGTTCTCGATGGCAATCGCCCTCATCCTCTTACCGATTTGAAAATTGGCCTTAATGATAAATAGATAGGATGAATGATAAGATAGGACGAGATTTAAGATTGTCAATTAACTCTTTTATCAACCCTCTTTGATGTCCATATAAATAAGGGAGGGACATTACAACTTTCGTATCGTTTGGTTTCTCTCCATTTCCTTCGGTCTCCTTTCCAAACTTCAAACCACCAAAACACCATGAAGGCAATGAACTGGCATGGGGTAGCGTCTTGCTTTGCATCGCTTGTGGCTAGAGTGACCTCAATATCTCTCCTATTCAACATGCGATCGCGCTTTGCTTGAACGAATAACTTCACTTCTCCATTTCCCGTTCTTTCTCACGAGTCTTTGCCTCCGCAGATAAGCTACATCATCGGCACTTTGCTTATAGAACAACATTCTTTTCGGAACAAAGGGTGCTGATGAGCTTTTCCCAGAAGAGCTCACTTGCAGTGGTAGCCAAAGAGAATTACTAGTTACGCGCACCTAATGATATCAAGACCGATCAATCTAGTACTTCAACCCGGTTGTATCTAATGAACTTTGGTCGTGAATTCTTGCTATCTGCGTTTATATGTTGTTGGGTAGCGCGTCACCAGAGAGCGATGGAAAATGATGACACTCCCTTACAGGCTAGGAGAAGTTGGCTTGAGAACAAAGCAGGCTGTCAAATGTTCTTACCTGAAACATGTTGCGGGCGCTTTTCCATTGCTTGTAGCAGCAGAGATGCACTCCCTCAGAACCAGTTGGCTTTAGTGCAAACGAAGCTATCTAGATTCCATTCGTGAAACACATGAGAGAGGTATTCTCGGAACAAACAAACATACTTGTTCTTCTTAAATTGCATCAACAGATCAAAACCATTTGTATTTTTGATGTTAGACTTCTTCCAAGTTATGTAGATGAATATTCTTGCATGCACCTATTGCAGCCAAATTCCATATTCAGATAATAGGAAAGGACCTGCCACCCTTCAATAGAATAGGGGCGAAGCCTTTTAACTGAAACACTTCATTTCTACCAGAAACTTGATAGAAGAAAACAAAACCCTTTTAACTTCATCTCAATATAAATCAAGATCCAGCATGAAGATGATGAAAGGGCCGAAAATTTGACCAAATTGCATGCATAAGCCATATGTATTGCAATGAAACAGTACAATTACTGAAATACTGGCACACCAAACAAATTACGAAAATTAATTAGCAGATGTATAGTAATGCTACACGACAGCCTCCTCAAAATTGATCAAAATTTGTTCCTTTTGTGGCCTATGTTTTCTTACCTGCAGTGAAGAGAAGATGGCAAAATATATTTGGTCAACATGATATATTGAAATAACCAAAGTCATTGCTCAAGATTTGACGAACATGAAGTAGAAAATAAGCATCTGCATTATTGATCCCTTCAGAGGTGTGGATATGTATGACTATGGTGGGTATTTAACATGAAAGCCAAGCAGTTTGCCCCCACTAGCCCTCTAACACCACTAGCACCCCTCCATGAGATTGAGTATCAGTTAAATCACAATGAAAGCAAACTATAAGTGGAGGAAAAGGAAAAAAAAACAGGGTTTCCAAGGAGGCTTACTCTCACACCAGCCATTGACAGAAGTTTGTGAGATGCAATATATTCGACCTGTGAATTGTTGAGCCTCTTCTCCACGAAATATATAACTTCAGAAACTCCTGACTGCAACATTGGAAAGGATCCATGAAACTTCACTTTCAGATATCCCAAAATCTCCTAGAAGGCCAGGGAGGGGAAATTGCGAATAATAGATTCATATGCAACAAGTCTGCTCTCATTAAAAGGAAGGTTGATTACACAGGCCGGGCTACTTCGAAAACCTTTCAAGAAATCATTTAGCCTAAAAGAGGAGCATTTAGCTCCCAGAAAGCAAATCGAATCCGAGCAAAACCCTGTCCAATTTGTCACCCTAAAAGAGATTATCATTGGACATTCTACTGTAGCTTCTAACATCAAAGCTGCATGTGAAGAGCATGAAATATGGCTATGGTCTAACACTAATTTGGCACCATTAAACTTTCTTCAGAAGTAAGATAAAAAGTTGAGGAATATTATGGTGAGACATACTAGCTTGAATATGGTAATTACCTGAATAATAATCTTTGCACATTCATTGCAAGGAAACATCGTCACATAAAGCTTCTACAAGTCAACAGTCAAAAACCACCTTAGCCATTTTCAGCACAAAATTCCAGACATGGTCACAAGGATTGTAAAAAAAAATATGGAAGTTCTAGTTGATCAATCTTCCTGAGAATAATTGCCCGCACATAACATCACAATAATTCAGAAAATGTGATAACCTGTCCAGCAGCAGAAGCGTGGTTTGTGTTGAGGATAGCATTGACCTCAGCATGACACACATATCTACAAAAGATGACAAAGAGGGTCATAGTGAAAACCAAGACATGTCTACAAAGTCATCAGAAGGGTGATGGATAACTCCTGGTCAAAGGTCTGATCAAGCACAAGTTTTGAGCTGGATAATCGTTTCCGTTTATTCAACATTTGGGCAGAAAACTATATTTAGCACGTGATCCGCCCTTGAGAATCGCTGTCAATATAAGTAGACAAGTGAAGGTAGGAGGAGAGCTGCCCAACACTTACGGGTATTTTGTCTCCAAAGGATCTCCAGATTTTGCTTTCTGTGAGGAAAAAGAGGGCATAATAAAGGAGGGGACAGATTGAGACCATTCATACATTGACAATATCAGAGAAATTCTTTGTTTCATGCAGATACCTTGGCCCAAGGAAGCTTGTCATCAGAACAACCTCTGGGAAATCCATTGTAGCCAATCCCTGTCGGAGGACAGTCGTGAGGAACTCGTGGCAACAGTTTTCTGGTGCTATCCTATCAGAGATGTTGGTTATGCACAAAGCCAGAACAGAGTTCCCAAGAATCCATAACTACATACAATACCACCACAGTATGAAGTAGAAAAGCAGGGGGGAATTGAATAGAATCGAGTCGAATAACTTTACATGTCACTCACATATACTGTTACATCCTTCTTCGTAATTTACACTAGATAGTGAAAAAGGAAGGTCGTGCATTTCTCACAACCATGTAAATCACTCAATGTCGGTATGGCAACATTTATACTTTGTTCCAGAAACAAATGGAATTCTAATTGAATCAGCTATATTAAGTGAATCGGCATGATTCCACCAAAAAGACAGGAAGCTTATGGCATAGTAGACGGACTAACCGAGTATAATCCCATTCTGACTCACCAAGCACGCGCCAACCTGCAGCATGGACACAAAGCACCAAGAAGAATTCAACACTAGCTATTGAAATTAGAAACACCAAGCTCCGGCGAGGGAGAACTGAAATCGGCGAAAGCGGAGAAGGGTCACGGCAATCGGCGCGAAGCCGAGAAATGCGGAGCATGACCTGCCTGTTGGGGTCCTTGGATCTTTCGGCGGACAGGAAGGCGATGGCCATGAAGTAGTCATCCCAAGACAGGTACCTAAGGAAGAAGAAGAAGAACAACAACAACAACAACGAATTCAAGAAAGAGAGGGGGAGAGAGAGGGGACTCTCAGGAACCCTAGACAGCTGGAAAAAAGAAGAACTTGGAAGAAGAACGTAACCCATGGCGCTTGGAGGGATCGAAAGGACAGGGCTTGCTGAGGGGAGGAGGAGAGGAGGAGCGTTCGTGCTGATTGCTGCTGCTGCTGCTGCTGTACTTGTTCTTGTTCTTCGTCTTCTTCAGGGGGTCGAAGGTGAAGAGGAAGCCGAGAGCGACGGCGGAGGCGAGCGCCCCGAAGAGAGTGGCGGAGGTCACTAGGCTCACCTCCCGGCCGTTCATCGGAATCGGAGAGGGGAGGGAAGAATCTTGCGACGGCGAGATGGAGAGATTGGGGATGGCGATGGGGGGAAAAATTAGCGGGAAACCGAACAGGAGCACGAGTAGTTGGCAGAACGTCACCTGTTTAACTATCAGTAAGATGTCTTGTGGTTTCATGTCCCGTACACGTTGAGATGGCCGAGTCGGTCTAAGGCGCCAGATTAAGGTTCTGGTCCGAAAGGGTCTCGTCCGAAAGGGCGTGGGTTCAAATCCTACTCTCCACACCTCTTTCTCTGTCTTCCTTTCTTCATTTTGTCCAGAAGAGGAAAGAAATCATTCTTTACAAATAGAAAAGTCCAACGTTAACTTGGATTTGAATTTTGTTTAAAATATATAAAAATATATTTTGGGTAAAAATCATTTAAGATAATAAACAAAATCCTATGAAGAGTTGACAAAAGAATAATGATTTCACACACACACACACACACACACACATATATATATATATTGACTTGTGGTGCTTGAAAGAGATTTTCTTTATCGTTTTTGTTCGTGAATTACATTACAAAAGATTTAGTGTTTGTAGCCAATTAAATCTTATGGTAAGATTACCACTGGCCATTGCAGCGTGGATGGTAGGGTCGCTGGACTCCAACGTGGAGGTCCCGGTTTGAAGCCCCTGCGAAGCGGGGGATCAAGCGCTATGTGGTGTCTTACGTGCGACGTCGGGGTGGTGGATCCTCCGCTAGCGTCGTCCCAGTGTTTACCCGCCGGCTACCGACTGAACGGGGTTCCCTGGGTACCAAAAAAAAAAAAAATCTTATGGTAAGATTTGCATATAATTCCTTTGTGAGATTAAGAGATTATTTTTTGAAGAATTTCGGAGCTAAACACTGCGTGCATTATTGGGTGTAATTGGAGCTTAGGAAACACCGATAGAGTATTTGAGTGACTTGAGTGTGTAATATTCTTGTATTGTTTGATCTATAATGAAATTCAATGCTACTCTCCCCATAAATATATGTCTTTACAATCGAACCACGTAAATTCGATGTTCGATTTATTTTTCTTGTTCTATTTATATTATTGTTCGATCGCTCGTCTTTTATAACAATTGGTATCAGAGCTAAGTTTGGCTAAATTAAAGCGAATCGATGGCGACAGAAAAAGTAAAAGTGAGAATTGACAAATTTGATAGGAATGATTTTAGTTTCTGGAATATGTAGATTGAAGATTATCTTTATCTAATAAAACTGCACTTGCCTTTATCTGGGGAGAAACCAGAGTCGATGAAGCAAACTGATTGGGATTTGCTGGATAGACAAGCTATAGGTATTTTTCAGGTGACGTTGGCACATAACATCACGTTTAACATTTTGAAGGAGAAGACCACTATTAATTTGATGCAAGCCTTATCAAATATGTACAAGAAGCCCTCTGCGATCAACAAGATAAGCGAAGGTTCGTCAGTTGTAGATCATATTAATGAATTCAATGTGATTGTTAGTCAATTGAGTTCAGTTGAAATTGACTTTGAATATAAGGTACGTGTTTTAATTATATTATCCTCATTGCTTGATAGTTGGAATACTACCGTTACTATTGTTAGTAATTCCTCTAGGTTAACAAGTTTAACGTTTGATGGGGTTCGAGATTTAATTTTGAATGAAGACATTCGTAGAAGAGAATCTGGTGAACCTGTATATGCTCATTTAGTAGGTGAAAATAGATGAAGATATAGAACATGTGTGAGTAAGAGTAGTACTAATATGAAGGAAATTATAGTTGATTCTGCAGATAACATTGCAGTTGTAGTAGATGCCGACTATGTCTTGTCTATCACTGATTATTCATTGTTTGATTGATGGATTATTGATTCTACTTGTTCTTTTCATGTCACACCAAATAGAAACTGGTTTATCACTTATCAGTGCACAGGTAGTGGTAAAATCTGGTTAGGAAACAATGCTGAGTGCGATGTTGTGGGTGTTGGTGATGTTGGTGATGTTAAAATTATAATGCATGATGGCATTGTGAGGACATTAACTAGAGTAAGACACGTTTCGGAATTGAAAAAGAACTTAATTTCCTTAGGTGCCTTAGATTCAGTTGGTTGCAAGTATTCTTTAGATAGTAGAGTTCTAAAAATTGTTCAAGGTGCCTTGGTGATAATGAAAGAAATTAAGCATGGAGGCCTGTATAAACTTCAAAGTGAGACCGTGACAAATTTTGCTATGGAGATGTCGGATGCATCTATTCGAGAGTCTTTTAACTGCTTGAGAAAGACTTAGGTGTTTGTGATAATGTACAAGTTTGATACTGGTATCAGGATCACGAGATTGAAAGCTTTGATCGAGACGGAAACTGGTAAGTCGATCAAGCATGTGTGGATTGACAATAACATGGAGTTCTACTTAAAGCTAGCAAATAAATTCTGCATGAAAGAGGGTATAGTGAAACATTGCTTTAGTGCCGGTAAATCACAACAATTTGTAGAATTGATGAGCAGAATATTACTAGAGACGGCCCGAAAAATGATTTCTAATGCTGGTGTTGCAAGAAAAATTCTAACTAATGTGCTTAGTACGATAAGTTGCCTAGTGAATAAATTCCCATCAACTGCTATTGAATGGCGGACTCTTGAAAAAGTGTGATAAGGTAACGTTGCTAGTTATTCTATTATTAAAATGTTTGGTTGTCCATGTTATTTTCAAGTGAGTGATGGTACGCTCGATTGGAGGGCAATGTGCATATTCCATGATTATGCACAAGGTGAGCGAGACGATCAGTTGTGGTGCCCAGATATAAATTCACCTGTTAACAGTAGAGAAGTTACCATTAATGAGTCTTCGATACTTTTGGTTAGGAGTGTTTGTAACAGTGTTCAAAACGGATTTAAACGATGTTTAGCTTGAGGTGGAGTTGTGACTAGAAACTCCTAAGGTATATGGGTACTAGCAAAGTAATTAATATAGATGGTGCTTGTAACAAAGTGGAGCTTATAGAGCCAATGGTTACTATAACTGCTGAAATTAACAATGTATGTATTCGATATCTTGATAGATATGGATGCAACAATGGTTTTACTTTATTTGCGGTTGAGGAGGTTGCGTTAGAAAATTCTTGCGGAGCAGTTAAAGGTGCATGTGGAGTTAGTATTTTGATGAGGTCCTTAGTTATGGTGAAGTTCAAGCGAGGCTTGAACTTGGATAATATCTGTGGCGGTTGAGCCTATCGGGGGCTATGGGAGAGTAGTAGTAGAGTTTGAATTTCAGCGAAGCAATTACAACTTGGCTCAAATATCAAACTAATGTGGAGATTGTTAAAATATATCTCGAGTTTGAGCTCAACGCGAGATTCCAAATATTTCGAATTGGATATATTGCGGACGTTACAAATCGAGCAAAGAAGATCTGAATATCAACTTCCCAAATTTGAATATGCATTGGAGAGTCTGGTTGCTGAAATAGGAAAGTCCAATTTTCACTTGAATTTGGATTTTGTTTAAAATATACAGAGATATATTTTGGATAAAATCGTTTAAGATGAGAACTAGAAACCTATGAGAAGTTAGCAAAATAATAAGGGTTTCACTTATATATATATATATAGACTTGTGGCCGTGGATGGAAAGAAGCTTGATCATGAAAAATTGGTCCGCCGTCTCCTTGTCGAGTGCTTGGGAGGGATTTTCTTTGTTGTTTTTGTTCATGAATTACATCCAAGAAGATTTAGTGTTTGTAGCCAATTAAATTTTGTGATAAGATTTGCGTATAATTCATTTGTGAAATTGAGAGATTATTTCTCGAGAAATTTCGGGATTAAACACTGCGTACGTTATTGGGTGTAATTGGGACTTGGGAAACACTGAGAGAGTATTTGAGTGATTCGAGTGTGTAATTTCCTTGTATTGCTTGATTTATAGTGAAATTCACTGCTAATCTCCCTGTGGACGTAGGTCTTTACGACCGACCACATAAATTTGGTGTTTGATTTATTTTTCTTTTTTTGTCTATATTATTGTTCGATTGCTCGCCTTTAGCAACAAGACATGAGAAGAGATCATTTCGGTTGAGGAATGACATACGGCATCAGTTTTCAAAACTGGGATTCAATTGGCAATGGACCGGATTGTACGTGCCTCTTCTCCATCCTAGCACTAAAAATGAAAATGACGGCCCCTGAAACTTCAACTCAAAATCTTGAAGCAGACCTACTTCAAAGTGCTCAAACCCTGCACTCGCGCCAATCGTGAAGGACAACCCACTCGTGCGATCCCAGCAAGCGCAAGGACCCTGAGCTTGTGTCCCGATGCTTATCAACTCGGTAATTGAACAAAGCATGCGCTACCATACCTGAAAAAGTGAATGACACATGGTGTACTTTCCGAACTAGTATTACATGGAAAGAATTAAAAGCATTGGAAGTCCATCAATCTACCACTTGCAGAACATCAGTAGCATGAGAGTAGGAGTAGGTAAATCATCACCAGAACAACCCGTTTAAAGGTTCAACACGTTCGGTTGTCATAAACGTAGATATTTCACGCACCCAAGTAAAGATGTCCATTCTCGATGAGCAAACTAATCACCCTTGGAGTTCTGTCCCAATTTTCCACCAAGGGCAATGGAAGTATCAATAGAATGCAAAGCCCTGATGGAAGCAATGCAAGTAGTAGAGATGTTAAATGGGTAGAAAACCCATTTATCGACCCATTTATGCTTAAATGGGTCGTTAATGGGTCAGCCCTTTTTTTCCCAAGACACCCACGTGGGTTTTAAAAATAAAAGGATTGGGTCTTTAATGGGTCTACTATATATCCATTTAAGACCCATTTACCAACCCATCAAAATAAACCCAATAACCCACGAAGGCCACACCCATGATTGACGATTCTACGACCCCCTCTTCGCTTTCAATTCGCCACCACCTCCATCGCCTCGTTGCCGCTTGCCACCGCCCATCGTTGCTTTGTCGCCTCGTCG
Organism: Eucalyptus leucophloia subsp. euroa; assembly: GCA_017140325.1. Taxonomy (NCBI): domain Eukaryota; kingdom Viridiplantae; phylum Streptophyta; class Magnoliopsida; order Myrtales; family Myrtaceae; genus Eucalyptus; species Eucalyptus leucophloia. The sequence continues at coordinate 648,621 of CM029469.1, read as the reverse complement.
CCGCTTCCCGCCGCCCATCATCGCTTGGCCACCGCCCATCCTCGCCTTGTCGCCACCCATCTGTAGTGGCTGAGGTTTTCCGACAACTCAATCGTCGCAATGTCACCACCAGCGGTAGGGTTTGGGTAGGCGAGGATGGAGGAGGGTCACTTGTGCTAGTCAGTAGCGGGTGTTCCAAGAAGGAGGGAGGGAGTTGAGGGACTACTTCCAGCAGAAACCATATGGAATTTGTCCATTCAATCAATCGGAAATTTTAGCGCCACGATCAGTCTCGCGGATCAGCTGGACTAGGACATTCCTCTTGATTTCGTGAAGCACGTCAATTGACATCTTCATTCGACATCGACTATAAAGGAAAACCCAAAGCATAATTGGGTTTTTGCTGCTGAGTCATGTGGGTCTGCAATTGTAATGCTTCCTGGGTTTCTATCTCTGCTCTGTGATGTGGGTTTTGAGGACTTCTTGAAGATGAGAAGTGGGATCAATACCCTTTCTTGAGCTTCCAAGGGGATGAGTTTTGTTTTCTTTAATTTCGCTTGGTTTGAGGATTCTTGACTTTACTTACCCCTTTCTCCTCGTTGCTGTCCGTCTTGAGTTGCCTTTTTTAGTTGTGGCTTGAGGCTTATTATGTCAAAATAAGCGACGACATATTTGATCGATCACTGGTTGCTTAGTGTTGTCAATTCATTTGCGGAAGTGGTGAATTTGCTCGAGTCAATTCGACGGTGGAAGTGGTTTGTTCTGTGATGGGTTGATGTGTGTTTTTTCTACTGCGAATTTGGAAGGGTGCCTAAATTGCATTGTTAGAGCAGATTGTCTTTTCGTGTTAATGGTTCCATTGGTCTCATGGTGTTGCTAATGCCCATTTATAGTTTGTTATTGTCAATCCTGTTCCATGTGGATGATTTGTCCTGGACCTTTTCATTTGAGAGTTAGGTTGGAACATTTGGTTTTCTGATGCTGACTTGTAAGTTACATTGGTTGTGAGTCCACCATGTTAAGACACCTCGTGTATTGAGGCAAATCAGTTGTTGGTAAGATGTAGCGTTACCTATGTCAATACAAAGTGGTCCAATATTGACGGTGGAAGTGGTTTGTTCTGTGAGTGATGTTCATGGGGTGGTTTGTGGTGATTGCGAGTTGGGCTCTGATTCTTGTTTCTTTCTTTTTGCATTTTCATTGGCTGATTGGTGGGCTTTTCTGTTTTGCAGATACTGAGCAGACAGAGCCGTATGGACGAAGAAATTTACAATCAGCTGGTTTGGAAGGCTGAAGAAGAAGGGTATGACGTGAGCAAGCTCCACAAGACTCCACATAGCGACAGTCCACCAGAGAAGAAGGACCCAAGGACACCAAAGGCGTTTGGTGGATCAAGTCCATTCTAGGAAGATAGGGGGAACTCGATTTCACAGCCAGCTTGATGAAGATGATGCAGTAGAGGCTTCATGGAGTTCTGAGTACATATGAGTTTTCATAAATAATCAGCATATGATGTACCCCTGTTTTAAGTCAGATTGAAATCTTTTAGTCTTGAGACTACCATGCGTTCGTTTTGTTTGATGTATATTTTGCTTATGCTGTGTGCGGATATTGTATCAGTGATGAGAGATTGGCAATGAATAGCAGCTATTCAATTATGAGATCCTTCTGGGATTCCTTTCCGCTTGATGGAGTGTGGGTTAGTGGCAAATTTCAATACTTGTGACCTCTTAAAATCAGTCTAGGTATAAAGGTGGCACCTGTAGAGAATGTTGCATCAAAGTTATTTGTTCAATGCTCTCGGCAAAAGGGGCTCATGAAGATCTATAGACACTTGCTCAACTATCAAAGTACTGCACTAATATTCCTTAAATTCTTACATCCATTGAGAAACATTCCATCTATAAAAAAAAAAAAAAAAGTTCTTTAGAAAAATCGGTCACTTGGCCAATTGGAAAAATGATATTAGAGAAGGATAGATTGGTTTCACTTTTTACGTTGGAACCCTTGTGAGAATACTTACATAATTTGCTCGATCATATTGCATAATATATTTATATATATATATATATATATATATATATATATATATATATATATCCTCTAGAGCTCGTCGAGCAAGCTCGAGGCTTGCTTGTGGCTGATTGCTAGCCATTGTCGTGGCCGGCGGCCAGCCAAAGAAGAAGAAGAAGAAAAAAGAAAAAGAAAAGTTATATTTAAAAAATAAATATAATTAAAATTTTATTTTAAAAAATAAAAATAATTAAAATTCGATTTTTTAAAATAATTATTTTAAAAAATTATAAAAATTGTCCATTAAATTTGTAATATATATAATTATTTTAGCAATACCATTTTTTTTTAAATATATATATATCTAATATCTATATATATAATAAATTAAGTTTAGTTAAATGGGTCGGGTATGGGTCGGGTTGGGTATAGGTCAAAATTTTTGTATTGCAATAAGTAGGTCATAAATGGGTTAAATGGGTTGATTTGGGTCGGACCATTTATGACCCGACCCAAACTCGACCCGACGCACCCATTTAACGGGTCTAGCAAGCAATGACTCGACTTTCAAAAGGAAACTAAAGAAGCTGCAGTGCATTCATGCCACGCATAAAACATCCAATAACATGTAACCTGACTCCGATTGCAACTAACAAGGCATTCATCTTTGGTACAAAATCATCACTTCAACATTACTGTAGCAGGCTGTAACTACAAGATTTAAACCAGAACAAATTCAACATAAACAAGACATAGTATTATGAGATCTTCACCATCAAAGATGGAACACGATCACTAAACCGCAATTTATTTGTCCTTCTCAGCGAACCAGTGATGATAAATAAATCAACCTTCACATGCTCTGATATTACCTAACTACAAACTACTTCGTGCCATTACAAGTGAAACGACTAAAGATCTTCCCATGCATTAGCACGAGTTAAAAACTAAAAGGGAAGGAAGTGCCACAACTCTCATGATAAGGCCGCAGCAACATACAAGATCATTCGGGACATCAGTATGTTGATCGTCCATCACCCTCGACTATCACATCTTTAAAAGCCCCACCAATTGGAATCATAGGCAAGACGTGCTCTTGATGGGGAAAAATCACGTCTAGCAAGTATGGCCCAGGAGTATCCAGCATTGTCTGAATTGCAGCTCTAACATCTGCTTTCTTGGTCACCCGAGCACCAGGTATTCCACAAGCTTCAGCAAACTTCAACATGTCTGGGAATATCTTAGACCCTCTCGACGGATCTCCTAAGTAAGAGTCTGCCCTATTGGCCTTGTAGAAGCGATCCTCCCATTGGACAACCATGCCCAGGTATTGATTGTTCAATAAAAGAATTTTAACCGGAAGGTTCTCCACTCTGATAGTAGCCAGCTCCTGGACATTCATGATAAAGCTCCCATCTCCATCAATGTCCACAACAATGGCATCAGGCTTTGCAACAGCAGCTCCAATAGCAGCTGGCAACCCAAAACCCATAGCCCCAAATCCTCCTGATGTCAACCACTGCCGAGGCCTCCTATAATTGTAAAACTGTGCAGCCCACATTTGATGCTGCCCGACACCTGTAGTTATGATTGCGTTTCCATCGGTCAACTCATCAAGAACCTGAATCGCGTACTGAGGAGGTATGCAATCCTCAAATGTCTTGAAACTTAATGGGTACTTCTGTTTCTGCTCATCAAGCTCCACCTGCCAAGCGGAAAAGTCAAATTTAAGCTTTGATGCTGTCCCTTCTAACAACCTGTTAATCCCTTGCAGGGCCAATTTCATATCCCCACAAACAGATATGTGAGGTTGCTTGTTCTTTCCAATCTCAGCTGAGTCGATATCAATGTGAACGATCTTAGCTCGGCTAGCAAAAGCTTCCAGCTTGCCTGTCACACGATCATCAAACCGAACTCCAAAGGCGAGTAACAGATCACTTTTGTCCACTGCATAGTTTGCATATACAGTCCCATGCATCCCAAGCATATGAAGCGACAAATCATCCGTGCACGGGAACGACCCTAGACCCATCAAAGTACTCGCCACAGGGATCCCTGTAAGTTCTACAAACCTGATCAACTCCTCACTCGAATTCAAACACCCACCGCCCACATACAAGACTGGCTTCTTTGATTCGGCGATCAACCTCACAATCTGTTCCAGGAGCGCCTCCTGAGGCGGCTTAGGCAACCTCAACGTGTATCCTGGCAACCTCACAGGCATGTCCCACTTTGGAACCACAAGCTGCTGTTGTATATCCTTAGGTACATCAATGAGAACTGGACCTGGCCTCCCTGAAGTCGCTAGATAGAATGCCTCGCTGATGATCATCGGTATATCTTCCACGTCAAGAACCAGATAGTTGTGCTTCGTTATGGACCGGGTGACCTCGACAACAGGGGTCTCTTGAAACGCATCCGTGCCAATCATTCTTCGCGGCACCTAAAGATCGAATTTTTAATTCTTTCGTCAAGACGGTGGGCAATGAATGAAACTGAAAAGCCGTAGTTTCAAAGCTTTGCACCCAATAAGTCCAGATCTCAAAGGCACGAGCTAATGGACTTAAGCTATCGAACAAAACAGTGCAGATATGTGGGACTAGAACAGCAGCTAACAAAGCACGGGTCATCGACGGAACCTGGCCGGTGATGGCGACAATGGGGATACTGTCGAGCATGGCGTCGGCGAGGCCGCTGATGATGTTGGTGGCCCCGGGGCCGGAGGTGGCGATGCAGACGCCGGGGCGGCCGGAGGCACGGGCGTACCCCTCGGCGGCGAAAATGCCGCCCTGCTCGTGGCGGGGGAGGAGGTTCTTGATGATGGCGGAGCGGGTGAGGGCCTGGTGGACCTCCAAGGTGGCGCCGCCGGGGTAGGCGAAGACGTTGGTCACCCCCTGCCGCTCCAGGGCCTCCACGATGACGTCGCTCCCCATGCGGGGCTCGTCGGGGCCGAATCGCGAGGCGAAGGCCTTGGTCTCCGGGGAGGGGGTGCGGCGACTGGGGCGGCGGTGGCGGCGGCGGCGGCGGCGGCGGCGGCGGAGGCTTTGGAGGCGTGGCCGAGGGAACTGGAGATGTGGAGGGCGGCAGGGGAGGGCCTGGCGGTGGGTTTGGAGGGGAAAGGAGAGAATTTTGGGAGAAAGGGGAGAGATTTGGAGGAGAGGAAGGCGGCGGAGGGGGTGGGGGCTGCGGTGGTCGCCATTGTTCTTGTGGACCAGCTATTCCGGAGGAAGGGAGGAAGAAGACGGGGGAGGGAGACAGAGGACGAGGAGGAGGCGGCGAGTGGTGAGTCGGTGACCATTCGATCGTCCTTTAAATTTCCCGCCCCTGCTGCATGTCGCCCTCACCGGAATTACGGAATTGCCCCTACATTTTGTGTTTGGTAACTGCTAATTTTGGTTGCCTCTCTCTCTCTCTCTCTCTCTCTCTCTCTCTCTCTTTTCTTTTTCCAGTGGTCCCTAGGATTTGTGAAAAGGTATCAAGTTTTCCTCGCAAATTCCTGTTTTTAACTTAGTATCATGTTCAAAAAAAAAAAAAAAAAAAAAAAAAAGCTTAGTATCATCGCCATTTTCGGTCAAGCCTACAAGGTGGGTCTCCTCTCCACTACAAATGTCCAAAATGACATGAACTGATTCGCGACTCGAATCTTGATTGATGCATCATAACGAGGATAATACATGCAGATCATTCCCAAAAAGGAGAACGGGCGTGTGTGTATGAATCGTAGCCAAAGTTGCGTCCACCGGGGGGATCTCGCCGTACCCTTTGCTAAAAGAAATAGACGAACCAAGGGAGAATCGAGGGAGAGGAGGAAAATGGTGGAGCGGCGAGTGGGTTCTCCATGTTTTTTTTAATTAAAATGGCAAGAAGCCAATGCCGTCTTTCGCTCGGTTTGGATTGCATGGAAAGTCTTGCCCTCCTCGTCGTCTTATCTCTGTCGTTCGGGTCTACTCCCTCCCTCATTTTTGGTTCTGTTCTCATCATTCGAGTCTGCGAGAGGGGCCTAAGCCCACATCCACCAACAACTGTAGCAGCAGCCCCTATCTATCCAAATCCCAATTAAAGTTTCCACTTTTAAAATGTTTAGGGGCCTTCGACCCAAAATATAAACAAAATGTTTAGGGGCCGCATTGTACGGGCCGCGGAGTTCATTTGTTACTTTAAAGGCCATCGAGAAATGATGCGAGAGATGCCAAGTTCCGTACGGAATCATATCTTTTTGCAATAATAATAATAATAATAATAATAATAATAATAATAATATCATCACTCACCAAGGTCCCAAATTTGGGTTTTGACAGTCAAAAAGGAAAGGGTCTCGAAACTTGTATGAGGGAAGCAAACTTCGAGCTTCTTACAAGTGGACAGAGAGCTAAAATGGCTTTATCAACGTTACTAAAGTTCACTACTTTTCACCCTGGACCAGCGCCAGAATGCTCGCACTCACTCATGCATGTCACTCAAATTAGAATTATGAAGCACGGACATGTTGCTGGAGCTTTCGTGTCGTGTCCCGCTCGGACACGTTCGGACACAAGGTCAACACGTGTTGAAAAATTCCGACACTTGGTCAATTTTTCTCGACACGTTCCAACATGCGTGTCCGAGAGTGAGGATCGTTGAAGAAGATGATGGAGAGTGGAGGCGAGGCCGCAACGGCGAGGGAGGGCTAGAGGAAGAGCATAGATTGAGCCAATTTAGAGAGCCATGACTACAACACTGCGATGGAGGGCCGATGGTGAGACTGCAGCTGCGAAGGAAGAAGGGCCAGAGGCGAGGTAGTGAGCGAGAGAGAGCTGAGAGGATTGTGTGGTGAGGAGGAGGAAGAGGCCGTGGTCAGGGAGAGTTTTAGCAAGAAGAGATGGAGGGTGGTGTGGGACGATGGAAATAAACCGGGGTGGAGAGGGGGTGGATGGGGGTGGCGTGGGGTGGGGGAGAGAAAAATCAGGGAAATGACAGGTGCTTTTTGGGGGTGGGGGAAGAAACCGAGGGGGCGGGGAAGCGCGGGGTGGAGTGATTGACAGAATGAGGGAAGAGAGAAGAATTCAACTATCTCCTAACATGATCGGGCAAGGATTCGTGGGACCCTCACGTGTGATCGCATGGTGAAGAGAAGAGACATCCCATCAAATTCAAAGACGTACACGACTCGGAAGCTCCAGCAATGTGTTCGTGCTTTGTAGGTCAGTGCTACTTAGTCAGCAAGTCCCTGTTGATCGAATTGTGGAGATAGAACACAACCTTCTTAAAAAGTACACACCGATTAATAGAAATGTAAGCAGCGACCGAAATATGGTTTTTTTTTTCTCAACATGTAGGTGACACAGTTCCTAGAAGTTTTTTTTTTCCTTTCTTTCTTACGAGGTCCGCCTGCAGCCAATAATTATAAAGTTTTTCCGATCAAAAGACAGAAGATAGACAATTCTGATGCCGGTGACCCCACCACCCATGCTTTCAGCATGAGAAACCCGAGACTATGCGAGCAATGCGAGTCTTTCGCCAAAAGAAAACAGTCATAAAGCGTCTATCCTATATGAGCGGTAGGGGTGAGCGGTTCCCGGTTCCTTACGGGTTCCGCTTGGAACTGGAACCTACCCTCGGGTACAGGTTCCTCATTTTTTGGAACCGGGAACCTACCCGTCAGAACCGAGAACCTGGAACCTACCCTGTCACAGGTTCCGGGGTCGGTTCCGGTTCCAACAGGTTCTTTTTTTAAAAAAATTTAGTTAAAAAAAATGAAAATGAATGCAGCAATAATCAACAAACTTGTCATTCATCGAAGATAATATAACATAAACAACAAACAGCATTTTAGAAGTAATAAACAAACTGTTTTTACACTCATAAACAAACTGTTTTTACACAAAAGAGCTCAATCACCTCAGTTTCAGCTTCTTGCTGCACATTTTTATCTTGGTATGCTTCATGAGTGGACTCATTTCCTTCATAAACTGTTAAATCAGGATTAGAAGGAAGAGCCGGCTGAAGAACAGAAGCAGCTACACCCTCAGCAACATTTCGAAGATCTTGCTTGATGAGATCCTCTGCTGAACCTTCGAAGAGAAATTAAACAACCAAAAGAAGCCACTTGACAGTATCAATTTGGTAACAGAAGATGCACATGATTCAGAATTAGGAGTTGTCAACATCATGTGAGATATTATTGTTAGTAGTACATACCACAAGTCCTGATAAGCACATGCTATTTGTGAGTAGGAATAGAAAGAGGATGTCCCACAGACGTAATATTTCTGTCCAAAGCAAAACGTAAAATAACTAACTTTCTGTAAGGTGAACTCTGAGGATACATTGCATGTGAAAATGAAGGAATAGGCAATCAAAGCACCATTCATGGGAACAAAAGTACAATCGACCTCATCAAGGATATACTGCGTACATTCAAATTAGAAACTTTATTTATAAACCCATAAGAAGTCAGTAAGGGAGATGGTGGATTTATCAGAGTTTTCAATCACACACATGGCACAAAGATCATCGAGTCATGAGACTGCTAGCTTTCAGAATTAGTCGAAAGAAAATACATAGACAATTAAAATCTGAAATGCATGCCTTTAAGCAGAACCAAAATAATCAGACCCTATAGACCTTCATAAATGCTATCTCATGTATCTAAGTCTCGACAATACATACAGAAATTCCAGGTGGTTTTATTAAGAAAATCTTGAAGCATTTCAATGACTTACTTCATGTTCAATGCTATCTCTCTCCCGTTCTATGGTGCGGACTGCGAAGTGGGTCCACATAGTCCTTCCGATGCTTCCTCATAAATTGTTCCAAAGTTTGGATGCTTTCAAGCTGCATAGAGAATAAGTTGGGACAAAAATATACTTAGCAAGACATACAATTTGTTCCCGCCTCCTCTCAGAGTAAAACAAAACAGTCAATTACTAAACCAAATTGCCTCAGAGCTACATTATGTAGAATGAATCAGCAATAGCGATCATATTTGCATATCTTTCCTTCTCTTTCTTTGAAAACCTTTGCATATCTTTCAACTTCCTCCTCTGTTTTACCTTCCATCTCAGAAGCAATACTCTTGAGTCTTGATGTCATTCCGGCCATACTTTTCACAAGCTCTGATGAAGGTATTAAGGTCTCTTCTACTCCATGTCGAAAATCCCTAAGAATTACCAATTATAAGACATTAAGAAAGGCTCAACAGGAACATTATCCCACTAAACAAATATACACACTCAGGGAAGTACCTCTTCCAATAACTTCTCCTTTTCTTCCAGCTCTTCAGCTGTCAATGGATCTCCTACATCTGAAATTTAAATGCTCGGTTAGCATAGAATGACGAGATCCTTACTCAGAGAAACAAATGTGCAGCAGAAGTACCTTCAGTCTCATCCACGTCTATTGCATCTTTCATTTGATTCTTCTGATGTGTTTGCTGCAAAATCGAATACAAATAAATGTGTCAAGATCCAAGAACAGTTTCAAGCTAGAGGGGTAAATGGTAACAGAAAATGTTAAATCAACCATACCCACCATCAGATAGCGTACTTCTTTTTCATATAGCTCACTCAACCTTTGAGTGTTAAAAAACCGGAAGTCATGCTCGCAACAGAAAGTAAATCAAAAGATTATTACAGAATGTCGAGGCTGTTAGAACACAGTCCTCGTTCAAAGAGATGGCAGCTCAATAAACTCGTACAGTTGAGGCATGCGAGGAATTTGAGGCTCTTTGGGTTTTGCAGGTCCACCTTGCCGCATTGTTTGCTTAAAGTACTCAGATTCTGAGTAGCTAATTCAAGAAAAGAAGCCATCATATGATATAGTAAGGTGTGAAGGGAAAAAAAATTAGATGCGCAGAAACTTTAAAAAGAAAAAAACAGTACTTGCGCTTCCGCTCTCTTTTGGAGGTTCAATCCGATTCTCGCTGACGATTTTCTTAAAGTCAAACTTACTATCCTCCTGCATTAAGAAGCACCCAATTTAAGCCACCTAAACTACATGAATATGTTAGAACTGGAAGGGGAAAAAAAATTAGGCCAGATGCAAATGCCATATATATTACTCAGTTATAGACTAAGGGTCAATTATACCTTTTCATCATCAAAATCATAGAGCTCAGCAGCTGCAACAAAACAGGTTAGATGTAAGCAACTCTGAGATTGGACTGATAAAATGTTTTAAAGTACCAGTATACTCACTGTCGTCCATCTTGAATTTGATAGCATCCTCTGTAAACTTCTTCATCTTGGCATCGAGCTCAGCTGTCGCTTCTTCTCCCTTGACTATAATTCTATCAATGTCCTCGTCCGTAATGGTGCTATCCTTAGAACTGAAAACCATTTCTGCACCGGATCTAACCATTTGAAGAAGCTCATCTTTATTGACAGCTGCATGGAGCAAGGTACCAAAAGATCAGCGGCACAATTTAGAAATCAGAAGATATCTTGAATGTACTAATTAAGCAACAGCTCACTTTTCTGCTCAGCCAATCGTCCTTTTGAATCACCAAGGCATCAAGGGCAAGCTTTTTGTAGGCCCTCTCAATCACTTTCTCCTCAATAGTATACTATTTCACAAATCGTCACCATGTAATTAATACCAGAACAAGTAGAAATAACTTCATTCAGAGTAATAGGGACAAGCAACACAAACCTCTGTGCAAAATCTAAACACTTGAACTTCCTTTTTCTGACCAATTCTATGTGCACGATCCTATGCTTGCAAATCGACATGTGGATTCCTGAAAGAATGAAAAGTCATAATAACATTAGCCAAAGAGGGGAAAAAAAATAAGAGGACATGATAGCTCAGGTAAAACTCAGAGGTAAGACCAACCAGTCACTGTCATAGAGAATGACAACATCTGCGGTAGCAAGATTAATGCCAAGACCACCAGCTCTTTTGGACAACAAAAATACAAACTTCTCACTTCCTGGCTTATTGAAGGCATCAATGGAAGCATCACGTTCTTCTCCACCTGTATTACCATCAATTCGACAATACAGGTACCCACGAAACATCAAGTAATCCTCAAGAATGTCCAGCAACCTTGTCATCTGAATATGGAACCAAGCCATCCACCAGAGTAACCTGTACCCGAGCGTCAAGCAAAGCTTACACTCGTAACTGCAACCACCGAAACAAGCCAGTGTCGCCGTCAGCCCCGTAAAAACATCAAATTGACGCGAAAGCCCAGTTCTGGGGGATCGATTACTGAGGGGGGAAAGGAAGGGGGAAGTCTGAACCTGCCGAGGTGGTTGTGTATGAAGTAGGGGTCCTTGGCGAGATCGATGGTCTCGAGGGCGTGGCGGCGGAGGCGCTCGCGGCGGTCAATGGCTTCGTTCTAGGCGGAGGCGGCGCCCCCGCTCCCGGGCTTCGAACCTCACTCCCGATCCATTCTCTCGCCGTTGTTGCGGCATCGCGGGCTTTGGGGCACGGCTTCGGGCGCGACTTCGAGTCACGGCGAAGGCAGAGCAGTGGCGTCGCGGGCTGTAGGCGAGGTGCGGCGAAGGCAGCAGTGGGCCGAGCAGGAGCGACGTCGGGGCATGGCGAAGGCACGGTAGAGCAGCGGCGTCGCAGGCTGCAGGCGAGGCGCGGCGAAGGCAGCAGCGGGCGGAGCAGGAGCGACGTCGGTGCGGGCTGCAGGCGAGGCACGGCGGGGATGCTATTTGGTGGCGTCGAGCAGAGGGCGAAGAGAGAACAGACTCGTGGGTGAAGCGGCAACCAGAAAGAGGAAGAAGAAGAAGAAGAAGAAGAAGAAGAATGGGGGGTTTCGGCCGAGAGAGGGGGTAAGAGAGAGAGAGAAGAAAAAGAAAAAGTAGGGGTAGGGGGCAGGAAGTGACGTGTGAGAAGGAAAAAGAAGAGAAAAGAAAAGAGAGAAAAAAAAAGAAAGGGGAAGGAGGGAAAATCGAGAGGGAAATCACGCGGGGGAAGGGGAGATTTAGGGTTTTTTTTTTTGAATTTGACCGGTTCCGGTTCCGGTTCCGGTTCCTGGAACAAGAACCGGAACCGGAACCGAGAACCGCCGGTTCCTAGGAAAAAGGAACCGGGAACCGGAACCGGTCACTTCAGAACCGGGAACCGAACCGGACCCTCCTCCGGTTCGGTTCCGGTTCCCGGTTCTACCCGGAACCACGCTCACCCCTAATGAGCAGTGCACATACTCAGCACCTGTCCGACACCATATAGAATAGAAGGTATTGGCTGAAAGGGATAAAAGCCACCGAATAATCCACTTAAAAGCTTCTGCAGTAAAAAAAAAAAAAAAAAATTTACGTTGCCGAAAATGAGATACAATGTTCATATCATCATATTTTTTCCGAGGTAACCACCAAGAATTCTTAGAACTGCTCGTGACTATCCACCAAACACTGATTATATACTCAACGGATAATGGTGTCATCCTAAATGACCCATCCAACAATTGGGAAGCCACTGCAGAAAAGCATCATCCAATTTATAAGCAAAGAGAGCTGTTCGTTTCAGTTTCCAGTTCTCTTGAAAGGAAACTCTTATATTCAACTTAAAGAATATCATACTTGAAGTCAAATTAACCGTCAATAATGATCTCTAAGAAAACCAGGTTATCAGTCAATTAAAGTGGAGAGCGTTTTGAACCAACGTTACATCTATGCACCAGAAAACCTTCCAATGGCTACAAAAATTCAAAACACAATCCACTTGGCAAATAACTAAATAAAATCATCTCCCTTCTCAGAGCATGCTACTACAGTGTGGACATTTCTGAAGATGCATTGAATAGGTAGGTTAATAGATTTACTCGTTATTGATCTTACTAGGAGAAGTAAAAAGCTTTCAAGTTTCGCATTGAATTCAATTATAATAAGGTACATGCGGAACCCACACGAAACATCAGTCGGGAAACTTAATTTGATATCTAATTGGGACACTTCCATGGATTCATTGAAAAAAGAAACTCACAACAGTGCAGAAAAGGATTAGCATCAATGACTCCGGCATTTCCGTAAGGCTAGATCTTTTCCAGTATCATGACAGAAGGTACACAAAAGGGCCATCGTGCTTTCTATAGGGCAGAGGTAACATTTATTTGTATATACCTAGGATTACGAATAGCATGTCTGCTGTGTTAAGAATCATTAAAAGTGAGAACTTCACCTAGAAAAATTCTGCCACCACTAAAAAGCATGTGTTTGGTAACTTCATGGATTGAACAGTAGTTTCAAGGAGGTTAAAAACAACAGAAAAACAGTAATAATAAGTTTGCTTTAAAACAATACCCCAATTATCACAATGGCTTTGCAAAGCCGAAAAGAGGTAACTAAAAGAGGGCCCCTGAAACTAAAATCGATCTATTTACAATATGCAAATGAATCCTTCTGATAGACTCTCAATAATGAATGCATGTCCAATCAATCAGCAGCTTTCCATCTCTCCCATCACAAAGGTTCGCTCTGAATCAGTGATAGTGTCACATCACATACAGACGCTTTACGCCCAATCATTCTAGATAATGCTTGCATCCTCTGTATTACCGCAGTTGCTGGCACAGAGTTAGCTGATGCTTATTCCCTAGATACCGTCATTGCTTCTTCTCCGAGAAAAGAAGTTCACGACCTATGGGCCTTCTATTTTTGTCCAACTCGATTCTAAGACTAGTAATTCTTATAATTTTTTCTTTCTTTTCTAGGTTCTACATTTTTTTCCATATTTATTAGAAATAGAAATTGTCTTTTCAAATCATAAATTCCCATCCTCGCATCCATTCACTCATAACTGCTTCGCTTCCATTTCCACTTTCCGTAAACGGGTCTGGGCTTTTTCCAGTTGTTCAATGCCCTGCCGCGTAATTCTTCTGAATTTCAAATAGTATTCATGATCCTCTTTTTTCGATTATCTAATAAATCGCTTAATGAAAGTAGATTATCTTTCCATTCATTTCAAAACTTCCATAATCCCTTCCTGAACCAAACATGAATCTTTCAATTCATTTGGCTCTCATGCTCAATTACTTATGTAAAATTCCATATCTTTTTTTTTTTTTTTTTAATGAGCCTATCCTCTCTTCCCTATTCATATTCCTCCGAAAAGATATCAAAATGGATCACTAATCCAAGACCAAAATAATATTTGGAGGACTCTTCGGAGGACAAATAGGAAATGATGGATCCAATTCGGATATCAGAACATAAAGATTACCATATATAACACAAAATTTCTCTGCCGATTCCTTCTAGTCGAGCCTCTCAGTCTGTCATTATATCTCGAGAAGTAGAAAAAATTATAATCCCATCCTGCCTAAAATTCTAGGAATTCGTTGATAGTTTGAATAGATTCCTAGGCCAGGCCTATTGATACGTTTTAAATTTAAAATAATTCGTCTGTAGGTGGCCACATCGAACAATATGCAGATCTTTACAAACGATAGGATAAACATCCACAGCAATTTCAAGTGATGAATCCATTACCCTAAAGAACTATATGCAGCTTTCACAAAGAGCCTCCGCACTAGCCAAAGGAAGCACCTTTCTTTCATAAGAACAGAAGGGCACAAGATCTACCTTAGAGATTGAGAATCTAGACAGAAGACAACCCGATAACAAAGAGCCGCGGTCGGGCATTGGGAGATCTACAAAAGCAAGAAAACACACACACACACAAAACAAGAAGCAGGGCATGCGATACCTCCTAACCGGACCCGACTGTCACGACCTCCCTTTTTCCGTCTGGGGAAAAAGAAGAAGGTTTAGGGGTATTTGCCTAAAGAAGCGGACCAATGGCCTTAAATTAGGCACGGGCTCTCCCAAGCCCATACCTCGCGCGACGTTGGATTTCATATTTCAATTATTAACAACCTAAATATTTCTAGGAGTCGCCACTAGCCTATTGGGGTCGGCTAGAAACCAATTGAGACACGGGAGTGGTGTCTCGATTCCTACGCAACCAAAGATTTCTAGGAACGGGGACTTGTTTACGCCAATGTTTCTATTAGCGCCCTTGCGGTACCACTAACTTGGAAAGTTATTTATCTAAATGGCCACACATTCTTGATTACCAATTATAATCTTTATGAAACCACTAAGTGTCCATGCAAATGTTTTTGTAGTTTTTTTTTTAATGTCTAGACTAATCCTAACATAATTTAGAAGAGAAATTTACACTCAAATTAATGAAAAGCGGCGCGTAAGTAAACATCCAAGAAATTGAAATGACTTGAAAATAAACGCGGAAAGGGTAAACCCGATACAAGTCGGGCAAATAATATTACATTGCCTTGTTATCACGCCCCGGGACAGGACCCCCATGAGCAAAATGAGAATTCAAATATGCATGAAATTGCTATATGTGCATGAAATTACTTTAAATAGTTTTAATATACGCAAAATGGATTATTTACAAAAATGGTTATAAAATACCAAAAATAGCATTAAATTAGGAAAATGACCTTTTAAAATTAGGAAAATTTTATATATGTCATTTATATCCTAATTTGATGCTATCTAACATTTTTTTGATATTTTTGAAAATTTCATATTTTTTCTCTTTTTTTTTTATTTTTTAAAAAAAAATAATAAATTCTTTAAACCGATCTATGCTAACATGGAGTAACACAGCACATGAATATCACAATAATCAAACTCAAATCGACCGTTTCAAGATCGAAGCTTAGTTTGGGCATTTTGTGAATATTTGGTGTGCATTAAACTAGCCCAAATAGCCTTCTCGAGCCATGTTTGCAGCCTTCAATCTCCACTCATAAGCAATCTCATGTGGAACTAAAGTATCAAAATTATACTACCACATGCAAAGAACAAGATTAGATAGAAATCATAGCTAAAAACACACTAGAACCAAGCTAAAATCGTCTTCAAATGCACGGGTTTGAGCTGATTTTGCAAATCTGGGTTTGAACCCAAGTCAAGCAAACAGGTTACATGCCCATATTCAAGCCCCAACACTCATCACATACGAGATCTAAGGGAAATGTTACTTAATCCACATGAAAGTAGGTAACATGAGCTTTCAAATGCAATAAACATCACAGAGAACGACCCACCGAACAACATCAAAACGACCTCTCCAAGAAGCACACATGCAACACTCTTGAAGAGATTTCAAACACTTAAAAAAATTTCAACCTCAGAAATCAGTTTTCCGGGTTAGTTTCCCTCTTGATTTTCATGATCAAAACATGCTCAAACTCAAAAATAAGTACATCTAGGATGCTTACCTTACTTCCTAGTTTCCTTTTCAAGTGGTTCTTGGCCAAGGAAACCGAGAAATTGTCCTCTGGAAGCACGTGGAAGTTGGCTTCTTCAACTGGAAATGAGATCTGCAGAAAAGAAGAACTGACAACGAAGGTTTTCGTTGACCTCTAAAATTAGACTTCAAGACGTCTTTTGTTGGAAAAATTGACACCAAGCCAAACTATATTTATTCTAGTTTGGGGTAGAAGTCAATATTTTCCTCATTTATTTCTCAACTTTCTCAAAAACATTGCCTTTTCATCACTCGTGACCAACTGGGCTCAACACTTAGAAAAATTTTCAGTGTTTCCTGGCCCGCCTGGAGGGTGTTTTTCGGGGGGCTTTAGGAGACCTTCCCGATCTCCATTTTGGACGTGCGACCTATGGATGGAAAGATCTTTGAGTGAATTTTCACTCTCTAGTTTAAGGTTTTGGCTAATTTTGGCTGCAAGTTTGCGAAAATTTCCCTTTTCTCTCTGGAGTTTGATCTGGAATTTCTGGGTTTGCTTTCCTGGAGTTGCTTCTGAGGGCCTCTTTGGGGGACGATTCCGAGCTCTCCCCTCCCCCTCTCGTCTCCTCTCTCTCTCCCCTTGAAAGACCTTGCTTCAGTGATCTTATCCCCCGAATTAAGGGATTTTTGGTCAGCCTTTTGTCCACCTACCAAGCCTATCAACAGGGCTAGTTCACCTACTCTTCTGACTTAGCCAATTTTTTAACTTCTGCAGCTGTTGAGTGTGCGAACTTTGCTGCGATTTTCCCGTGCTGTCAGCGGCTTATCCCTGGCCAATTTCCGTCCACTTGCACTACTATATATGGTATTCCATCACGTGCAAAGATCGGGCTGGTTGGGCAGCTGAGGAGGATATGGTGGGGCCACCAAATTGCTTAATCAGCAACTCCGAATTAAGACCAACTCGTGGACTGAGTTTTGGCTGCTGATTTGAATGCTTTAATCCACTAATTTGGCTGGGTTTTTTGATCAATTAGAAAGCTCATGTATAGTAGTTTAAGATCTTGACCATTTTTCGCAATTGTCTCCACCCAATTTTGCAAGAAAGTCCCTCAAAGTTGGCCATTTTCTTACCCGAAAATGTCAAATTCAATGCAATTAGGTCCTTTTTGCCCGATTCGATTAATTAGACCTGACCCAAGTTCAATTTCAACTTAATTGGGGGCTAAGATGATGATTTAAGGGCTCGGGTGAAATTTTGCAAAATTTGCGAATTGGTCCCTCAACTTTTGGAAATTGCATTTTTGCCCCAATTTGCCATTTTAATTCCAATCTGACCTCCTAGGCTTGGCTAGTCACATTTAGATCATTGGCCACAACTTTTTTTTTTAAAAACTTTTTTTAACTTTTTTTTTTTTTTTTCCGATTTCTTCTTTTTTTAAATTATTATTATTATTTTTTATAGGAAAAACATCTTTCATTTAAAACACGATATTAAACACCTAGATAATCTATATGCTGGAATGAAATATTTTTGGGCAAAAATTAGGTGTCAACAGCTGCCCCTCTTTGGAAGAAAGCTCAAAGATGTTTCTTTCAAAGATAAAGTGACGCCTAATTTTTTTGTTTTTTGTTTTTTGTTTTTGTTTTTATTTTTTTTTTTTTTTTAAAATGAAAATGCAAGTAAGCTTAATATAAAGAGCGTGATCTAGGGATGTACTTGTGAACAATTTGAAAAGTGTGGTTTAAGGATATACCCACGAACCTTGTGGTTTAAGGCAGTCCCACTAACCGTGTGGTTTAAGGTAATCCCACTAACCTCGTGGTTTAAGGTAGTCCCACTAACCTCGTGGTTTAAGGCAGTCCCACTAACCTCGTGGTTTTAAGACAGTCCCACTAACCGTGTGGTTTAAGGCAATCCCACTAACCGTGTGGTTTAAGGCAGTCCCATTAACCTCGTGGTTTAAGGCAGTCCCACTAACCTGGTGGTTTTAAGGCAATCCCACTAACCGTGTGGTTTAAGGCAATCCCACTAACCATGTGGTTTAAGGCAATCCCACTAACCGTGTGGTTTAAGGCAGTCCCACTAATCGTGTGGTTTAAGACAGTCCCACTAACCTTGTGGTTTAAGGCAGTCCCACTAACCTTGTGGTTTAAGGCAGTCCCACTAACCGTGTAAATTATATGGTTTTAGGATGACCAAGAACCTCTTGAAAATGCATGGTTTAAGGCTAACCCATGAACCCTCTGAAATTATGTTTTGAAAATGCATGGTTTGAGGCTAACCCATGAACCTTTTGGAATTGTATGGTTTAAGGATAACCAAGAACCTCTTGAAAGTGCATGATTTAAGGCTAATCCAAGAACCCTTTAGAATTGCATGGTTTAAGAATAACCAAGAACCTCTTGAAAATGCATGATTTAAGGCTAATCTAAGAACCCTTTAAAATTGCATGGTTTAAGGATGACCAAGAACCTCTTGAAAATGCATGATTTAAGGCTAATCCAAGAACCCTTTAAAATTGCATGGTTTAAGGATGACCAAGAACCTCTTGAAAACGCATGGTTTAAGGATAACTCATAAACCCTTTGAAATTGCAAGGTTTAAAAAGAACCTTTTGAAAATGCATGGTTTAAGGCTAACCCATTAACCGTGTGAAATTGCAAGGTTTAAGGATAACCAAGAACTTTTTGAAAATTGCATGGTTTAAGGCTAACCAAGAATCTCTTGAAAACGCATGGTTTAAGGATAACTCATAAACCCTTTGAAATTGCAAGGTTTAAGGATAACCAAGAACCTTTTGAAAATGCATGGTTTAAGGCTAACCCATGAACCCTTTAAAATTATGTCTTGAAAATGCATGGTTTGAGGCTAACCCATGAACCTTTTGGAATTATATGGTTTAAGGATAACCAAGAACCTCTTGAAAGTGCATGGATTAAGGATAACTCATAAACCCTTTGAAATTGCAAGGTTTAAGGATAACCAAGAACCTTTTGAAAATGCATGGTTTAAGGCTAATCCATGAACCTTTAGAATTGCAAGATTTAAGGATAACCAAGAACCTTTTGAAAATCCATGGTTTAAGGCTAACCCATAAACCCTTTAAAATTATGTCTTGAAAATGCATGGTTTGAGGATAACCTATGAACCTTTTGGAATTGTATGGTTTAAGGATAACCAAGAACCTCTTGAAAGTGCATGATTTAAGGCTAACCCAAGAACCCTTTAGAATTGCATGGTTTAAGGATAACCAAGACCCTCTTGAAAATGAATGATTTAAGGCTAATCCAAGAACCCTTTAAAATTGCATGGTTTAAGGATAACCAAGAACCTCTTGAAAATGAATGATTTAAGGCTAACTCATAAACCCTTTGAAATTGCAAGGTTTAAGGATAAACAAGAACCTTTTGAAAATGCATGGTTTAAGGCTAACCCATGAACCCTTTAGAATTGTGAGGTTTAAGGATAACCAAGACCCTTTTGAAAATGCATGGTTTAAGGCTAACCCATGAACCTTTTAGAATTGTATGGTTTAAGGATAACCAAGAACCTTTTGAAATTGTGTGGTTTCAATGGAGGAACCTATCATTCGAGAATATTCTGAAATGGATACTGCACATCAAATAGTATTCATTATAACAAGTATTCTAGTAGCAAAAGCATACTAGATGAGATCAATTTTAGCACATGTCGTTAGAAACAAATATCAAAAGTGCATCGGTAATGAGAAGGCAATGATTACATAAACAAATCAAACGCTTGACAAATTCACAAAACTGTCATCACGCTCAGATGATATCATTAATCGTCAAATTCTCTTGGAAGAAAAGTCCTTGTCGAAACGACGCTGACTTATGAGAAAGGTTTGTTAAGTATGCCAAGCAAGGATCCCTAGTCAGAAAGGGCTTCTCGCGTATCCTCAAGAAAATGGCTGTTTGATCCCATCTGTTCATGTGGGAAATAAACTGATCACTCCACCTTACTCTTCCAGTGCGTAAGGCTTTGAATCATTCGCAATAAGTACACATTGACCAATCAAAGAGGTCTTTTAGAAGGACCGTAGTGCAGGTTTGGTCATGGTTTTAGCAATGGATAAGCATTATTGGCTATGAAATGAATTAATCACTGATCGACATCTCCGCCAGGTTTACAAGTCAAGAAACCTTAAGATGAGATAAGACAACCTTACTCTCACTTCTTCAAGCGGCATCTTCTTTAGGAAGTCCTTATTTCCACTTTGAATCATCCCAATCTGAAGAGACTTTGGAAGTGGGTTGTAATGTTGATTTAGGGAAAGGTTCAAAAGGCTTAGCTTAAAAGGCTTAGAACTTTTTGTCAAAGGGGATTTGGGAGTTGGTGATTATCATGGCATCATTACCATATCATCCATTTTTTTAAAGGCACTCAATGTTTAGAAATCAAATTGTCTCGAAAGTCCTTTGACTAATCATCTTAACATAATGGCTTTCACATTTGCAATGATTTTCTTTTCAATGCAGGCATTTTTTTTTTTGCCACTTTTGCTTTCACAGAGATATTCCTCTTGATGCAATTGTTTTTCTTCCACTCTCTCTCCCCTTTTTTTGTGGGCATTGGCCTTGCTTTTACCAGGCGCACTGCTTTTTCATGCCCCTTAATTTTCACTTGACTTTTGTTCTTTCAAACTTTTTGAGCTCTTGGGACTTTCAAGATGCTTTTCATATTCTCATATAAACATCAATTACATTGGTAAATCATGTGCCCTGCCCCAATGTGGGGAGATAATCACCACTCGGGTTTTAGAAATGAATAGTTAGGCTCAATATGGTTTAAGCAAAGGGTATCGGTGTTTGGGTAGAGAAAAGAATGCTCTTCTTCACCTTGGGATGCTTCGAGCTTCCATAAGAATTCACCTGAAGTTACCACAAAAAGATTTATGCAAGTGAGAGTAAAGAAACTTTTCTCATCTTTCCTCTCCAAATAATGTCAACCCAAACCTCCATAATTGCCCCCATCGTGGGGTGGTTCTTGACAGGGGTATTTTTTAGAAGATTCTACACATTAAAAGGCTCAAATGGGCTAACTATTATCACCTGTAGTGTGTATGATAGAGGAAAAGAATGCCTCTTATCATCTTGATCTATGTACCGCTTGCAAATGAATTCATTGACCTCAAACGACACGGGCTTTCTTTTTCACTTTAATTCCAGAGTGTTTAAAGGACATGTTTGGAAATGGGTTGCCTTTCCTCATCCTAAGTGTTTCTCGCTTGGCATAAGCAACATCGCCTTTCAATTTTTGTTGAGATCATGTGGGTGGATTAACCTCCATAGAGAATTTTGATTCGAAATGAGTGATCCATTGAGTGGATGGACAATTTAAAGATAAAGAAGATTTTTGCAAACTTTGTGGAAAACTTTTTTTTTTTTTTCAATTTCCATTTCTTGTGCTCGTTTCTAGAAAAACACTAGATGTTCTTTTTTTGTGATGGAAATTCTCCATTTGTTTTCTATTTGATTTTGAGAAGAAGGGTACTTACCTGTGCCTTAGTAGTCAGGCGACCCTACGAAGAACAAAAGGGAATGTGTTAGTACATGAATCCTTAGGGATCGTAAAAATGGGAACGATACAACATTACCCTTGGTCAATTTCACCATTTGGCGGCAAACAACGGAATGAATGTACTGTTTTAAGGCTTGAAGAGAATCTCAGGTCTTTGGTCTCATTAGTTCAAGCATTTTCCTCTTTTTGCAAAAATAAGAGATGCAAAAGTTTTTATTTATTTATTTATTATTTTTTTTACATGGCAACCTTGTTGCCGTTTCTGGGGATCGAACCCCGTACCTCTCGGACCGTTCATTCATTCCCATACCACCAGGCCGAAGCGCTAGTAGTGTCTATGGAGCGCTTCCTTTTTTATTTAATTGAACCGGCTCTAGAACAACACATATTTTAAGCCAACTTAGATGACTTTGTCATGTGTTAACTCCACATGCTTACTTTGTCGATATAGATTATGCTTAAATCAATTTCTTGAGTTTATTCCTCGAATACCGACGCTTCCTGTCAAACAAGGGAACTACGTCAAATAATGAAGTTAGAGAGGGGCATTTTGGAAACGATACTGAATTACCCTTCTCCTACATCTGACTTTAAATGTCTTGCGTTTCCTCTTCATATGCCTTTGCTTCTCAGGTGTTAACATTTCCTTGAAGATCTTCCTTTCAAAGATGTTATCGAATCTGCTCATTCTAGGTGGGCATCAAAGATGAAAGGAGAGGGGTACTCCTTGTTTCGACATGTGAGGGCATTGCTCCATGAATATTTTACTCCATTTATTCCATCAAAATAGATGGTTGGGCCTTAACATGCCTTCTTGGTATGAGGTGTTGCTCCAACGGTCAATGTGCATCTTTTCCTACAAGAGATAGGGCATGTTAATTATATTCCAAAATTGAATTGGACTAATTTAGAAACGATACTCCCTTTTACGGCATATAATGATGACTGCATTCCATCTCGTTTCCTTTGCTATGGAGAGGGATTTGCTTTCATGATTGACAGTAATTCACTTGGCAAATGTCTATTTCATTTGAAATTTTCCCCTTTTAGAAGTCGGGTGACTCAGGCATTGCGTGCCCCCGATCCATTTTGTGGCCATCTGCCCCAATTAAAATTTCCTACGCATATGGAAACAATGTATTATTTCTATTCTTAGGTACATTGGGTTTAGGAACGAAGTACACCCTTTTTCAAAGTTGGGCAATTCAGCATCTCATTGTAGCTTTGTGGAAGAAGGCAAGACATTGTCCCTATGGTCAAATGCATGCCACACTGGGTTAGATAACTTGTCCATATGCAGCTCCATCATGTTGGATTGATGAATCTCTGTTTCATTTGAACCCTTCATGCTTTACTCAATTTCCCGCATACCCCTTTTAGGCTAGGTGATTTTTCGCCATTTTTGTTGCATCAATGCATTTCCCACTTCACAATCTGTAAGCATGGGTGGCTATGTCAGTTTATAAATGAGTTGTTTTGACTTTTGGAACGAACACACCCTTTTCTTTTAGAGATCATGTGATTCTGGACCAGGTTGTCCTTCCCATGTAGTCTTGTTGCTTGCCAGTAATTTGCCTCACTAAAATCTGCACAAAGTGCAAGGACAAGTCATTCCTAAAATAAATCGAATTTAACTTGAAACCTTTTATTTTAGGGCAATGTTTAAAATACATCTACATCTTGAAGTGTTGTCTTGCGAACCACCAATAATCATC
Organism: Eucalyptus leucophloia subsp. euroa; assembly: GCA_017140325.1. Taxonomy (NCBI): domain Eukaryota; kingdom Viridiplantae; phylum Streptophyta; class Magnoliopsida; order Myrtales; family Myrtaceae; genus Eucalyptus; species Eucalyptus leucophloia. The sequence continues at coordinate 625,218 of CM029469.1, read as the reverse complement.
TCCATACAGGATTGGATGCCAAGAAACCATTGGAAGTGTAAGGATTACAGATGCTTCTTGTTCACAACCAACGAAGTAGTTTGATGCCAAAGACTGTCTACATATTTCTTCTTCCACAAAGAATGTCAAATTAATATGAGATCATCCAGGATGTGGAACTTCGTTAGGCCAGTAGATTTGTGATCTTCAAGGCTTTGACGGTTCTTTTCATCTTTAATCACAATGTTCGAATTCATATGCTGCGAAAATATTTCTATAGTTCATGGCTCAACCAATTATGTCCATAAATGAGCATGAATTGGTGCATCTCATGACTTGCTTTGTTAGGAAAAGGTCCACGCTTTTGTCAGTCTTGAACAAAAACGTCATTTTACCTATTTGACAAAAATGGATGGTCAAGTTAGTTGTTGAATAAGAAATTCCTATCGGAACAATTACAACCTTACCATCATCTCGCGAATCAACTTGCGAAAGCGATTAAGTGAAGAGATAAAATCTTACGCAAAATCTTCTTCAAACTCATTTTCAAACATTTTAAAGCTAAGGCATAAAAGCTTAGCCTAAAGGTTTAGTTTGAAGTACTTCAAATGTTTTAAAGAATATGACTTTTATGAACTCTAACTTCATTATTCAAAAAATGTGAGTTGTATGATTTACAAAGGCATTTGATTGGGTTCACAATCAAAACTCAAAACGCAAAACACGATTCCTAATAGAATAATGACAAGGATAAAGTACAAGAAGCTCTTTCGTAGAGGAGCATAATAAGCACAATTTCGTCCTAGCTTTAAAGTCCACTTTTGGCATGGCCAAGCAAGAGGAGTTCAAGGAATGGTTGTCACGCATGACCTGCGAAAGGAAGATAATGTCGTATATGAATGAAAAATTGATCTTTCAATAAAGCCGCCTCGTACAATGAAATCAAGGCGACGATACCTTCTCCGTAGTATCCACTTACGAGAATTTGGTATTTCGTCAAGATTTTATTAGTAAGAGGAGATTTCATTAAAAGATCGATCCGCGACTATCAATTGAATGCCCACTTTGTTCCAAAAGTTTCATACACAAATGGGGCATCGATTTTGAAAAATTAATTTGTGGTTTCACTCATGCAAAGGTGAGGTGATTTTTATTTTGAAAAATCGACATACAAAAATGGGATTTGAATTTGAATTTTGAAATGTGATCAATAAAGAGTTTTATTGAAAATTTGATTTTAATTCTATGCCCCAAAATGTAATCCTAATTTGGAAGGATTTCTATACAAAATGTGACTTTAAGTTCATAATTGAAAACTTAAACAAAAACATATGTTCAGTAGATCATAGGTATTTTGAAATGCTTATTTATCAAAAGTGAGTGCCAAGCCTATATTTTCAAGGGCATTCCATTTATTTCCGCGAATCTCCAATAAATAAAAATTTCAATCCGAAGTGAGCAAGTAGATGGAGAAATCATACTTACAGTGGGTGAAGAGACCCTTTTTTTTTTAGGTCACATAGACATGCGGATGCAAACTTGTGAGGTTTGACACATAAAGGTGGAATTCTAAAGGCTTAAGGTCCCCATTTTGATTAGATCAAAAGAGTTTTCCCCACTCCGCGCTTATGTCGGACAGTTCTCTTTATCATTAATCAAAATGAGCGGGACCAAAAGTGGATAACCATGGGTCATTCCCCGCACGGGTTCCATCTTTTGGCACCTTCTATGGGCTTCCTAATGCGATCGGGGTTTTAGATCGCGGGTTGTGTGTGCAAATGTGTAGTGCAAGTATGAAGGCACGCACAACAATTGATATCCAAACAACACTTCAATTTTATCCATATAGGCATACATTCCTATGCCTCCCTGCAAAAGAAATGGGTTAACAAACACTCCACCCCTTATTACTCCAAACCTACAAAAACATTTAACACATTGTTAGCAGACTAACCTTATTTTCCACGCGACTTTGACACGCGCTATCAAATGAAGACCATGTTAGTGAACAACCAACCAAGTTATTACGGCCTAAGTCCTCTAAGGTTGGCAACCAAGTCCCTGTGAGTCGCCAAGCTATCACGACCTCCCTTTTTCCGTCTGGGGGAAAAAGGAAGAAGGTTTAGGGGTATTTGCCTAAAGAAGCGGACCAATGGCCTTAAATTAGGCGCGGGCTCTCCCAAGCCCATACCTCGCGCGACGTTGGATTTCATATTTCAATTATTAACAACCTAAATATTTCTAGGAGTCGCCACTAGCCTATTGGGGTCGGCTAGAAACCAATTGAGACACGGGAGTGGTGTCTCGATTCCTACGCAACCAAAGATTTCTAGGAACGGGGACTTGTTTACGCCAATGTTTCTATTAGCGCCCTTGCGGTACCACTAACTTGGAAAGTTATTTATCTAAATGGCCACACATTCTTGATTACCAATTATAATCTTTATGAAACCACTAAGTGTCCATGCAAATATTTTTGTAGTTTTTTTTTTTGTCTAGACTAATCCTACCATAATTTAGAAGAGAAATTTACACTCAAATTAATGAAAAGCGGCGCGTAAGTAAACATCCAAGAAATTGAAATGATTTGAAAATAAACGGAAAGGTAAACCCGATACAAGTCGGGCAAATAATATTACATGGCCTTGTTATCACGCCCCGGGACAGGACCCCCATGAGCAAAATGAGAATTCAAATATGCATGAAATTGCTCTATGTGCATGAAATTACTTTAAATAGTTTTAATATACGCAAAATGGATTATTTACAAAAATGGTTATAAAATACTAAAAAATAGCATTAAATTAGGAAAATGACCTTTTAAAATTAGGAAAATTTTATATATGTCATTTATATTCTAATTTGATGCTATCTAACATTTTTTGATATTTTTGAAAATTTCATATTTTTTCTCTTTTTTTTTTTTTTTAAAAAAAAATAATAAATTCTTTAAACCGATCTATGCTAATATGGAGTAACACAGCACATGAATATCACAATAATCAAACTCAAATCGACCGTTTCAAGACCGAAGCTTAGTTTGGGCATTTTGTCGAATATTTGGTGTGCATCAAACATCTCAAATAGCCTTCATCGGGCCATGTTTGTGGCCTTCAATCTCCACCCATGAGCAATCTTATGTGGAACTAAAGTATCAAGATTATACTACCACATGCAAAGAACAAGATTAGATAGAAATCATAGCTAAAAACACACTAAAACCAAGCTAAAATCGTCCTCAAATACGTGGTTTGAGCTGATTTTGCAAATCTGGGTTTGAACCAAAGTCAAGCAAACAGGTTACATGCCCATATTCAAGCCCCAACACTCATCACATACGAGATCTAAAGGAAACATTACTTAATCCAGTGAAAGTAGGTAACATGAGCTTTCAAATGCAATAAACATCACAGAGAATGACCCACCGAACAACATCAAAACGACCTCTCCAAGAAGCACACATGCAACACTCTTGAAGAGATTTCAAACACTTAGAAAAATTTCAACCTCAGAAATCAGTTTTCCGGGTTAGTTTCCCTCTTGATTTTCATGATCAAAACATGCTCAAACTCAAAAATAAGTACATCTAGGATGCTTACCTTACTTCCTAGTTTCCTTTTCAAGTGGTTCTTGGCCAAGGAAACCGAGAAATTGTCCTCTGGAAGCACGTGGAAGTTGGCTTCTTCAGCTGGAAATGAGATATGCAGAAAAGAAGAACTGACAACGAAGGTTCTCGTTGACCTTTAAAATTAAACTTCAAGACGTCTTTTATTGGAAAAATTGACACCAAGCCAAACTATATTTATTCTAGTTTGGGGTAGAAGTCAATATTTTCCTCATTTATTTCTCAACTTTCTCAAAAAAACACTTTTCATCACTCGTGACCAACCAGTCTCAACACTTAGAAAAATTTTCAGTGTTTCCTGGCCCGCCTGGAGGGTGTTTTTCGGGGGGCTTTAGGAGACCTTCCCGATCTCCATTTTGGACGTGCGACCTATGGATGGAAAGATCTTTGAGTCAAGTTTCACTCTCTAGTTTAAGGTTTTGGCTAATTTTGGCTGCAAGTTTGCGAAAATCTCCCTTTTCTCTCTGGAGGTTGGTCTGGAATTTCTGGGTTTGCTTTTTCTGGAGTTGCTTCTGAAGGTGTCTTTGGGGAGCGATTCCGAGCTCTCTCCTCTCTCCTCTCGTCTCCTCTCTCTCTCCCTTGAAAGACCTTACTTCAGTGATCTTATCCCCCGAATTAAGGGATTTTTGGTCAGCCTTTTGTCCACCTACCAAGCCTATCAACAGGGCTAGTTCACCTACTCTTCTGACTTAGCCAATTTTTTAACTTCTGCAGCTGTTGAGTGTGCGAACTTTGCTGCGATTTTCCCGTGCTGTCAGCGGCTTATCCCTGGCCAATTTCCGTCCACTTGCACTACTATATATGGTATTCCATCACGTGCAAAGATCGGGCTGGTTGGGCAGCTGAGGAGGATATGGTGGGGCCACCAAATTGCTTAATCAACAACTCCGAATTAAGACCAACTCGTGGACTGAGTTTTGGCTGCTAATTTGAATGCTTTAATCCACTAATTTGGCTGGGTTTTTTGATCAATTAGAAAGCTCATGTATAGTAGTTTAAGATCTTGACCATTTTTCGCAATTGTCTCCACCCAATTTTGCAAGAAAGTCCCTCAAAGTTGGCCATTTTCTTACCCGAAAATGTCAAATTCAATGCAATTAGGTCCTTTTTGCCCGATTCGATTAATTAGACCTGACCCAAGTTCAATTTCAACTTAATTGGGGGCTAAGATGATGATTTAAGGGCTCGGGTGAAATTTTGCAAAATTTGCGAATTGGTCCCTCAACTTTTGGAAATTGCATTTTTGCCCCAATTTGCCATTTTAATTCCAATCTGACCTCCTGGGCTTGGCTAGTCACATTTAGATCATTGGCCACAACTTTTTTTTTTAAACTTTTTTTTAACTTTTTTCTTTTTTTTTTCCAATTTCTTCTTTTTTTAAATTATTATTATTATTTTTTTATAGGAAAAACATCTTTCATTTAAAACACGATATTAAACACCTAGATAATCTATATGCCGGAATGAAATATTTTTGGGCAAAAATTAGGTGTCAACACCGACGATGATGTTGTTGATGGGGATGATGCCCGAGATCTACAAAAGCAAGAAAACACACACACACACACACACAAAACAAGTAGCAGGGCGTGCAATACCTCCTAACTGGACCTGACAATGATGTTGTTGATGGGGATGAAGATGAGCTTCACGAAGAACCCAACAAAACCCATGACCACAAATCCAATGGCGGTGCGAAAGGCGACCTTGGTGAACTCTGCAAGGGAAAGAAAGAACTAAAACCGATCGATCAAGAAAGTCCGGGAGACGACAGGGCAAGAATGTATTGAAATATATTGGAAAGGCAGTTGTGATATGTTTGTATTTAGGCCATTTACTTAGGAAGTTTTGTGTACATATCTTTTTTATTGTGTTGTCCTTGTATTTTTGGTAGTTTAGCCTAATTAGGAGATTGTTTGATAGCTGTATCTTCTTGTATATATGTTGCGTTTCTATGGCAATGACCTACAGAATTCTCATTCCAAAATTCCTCAGTTTTTTTACATGGTATCAGAGCCATGTGTCACGGGCCGATCGATTGGGATTGTGACCGCACGGCGACTCGGGCAACTTTGGATCACCCAAGCCAAGTCTTGCTCGATCGAACGCCTACCTGCTCGCTTACCCGGATCGTTGAGAGAAAGTTAGAGAGAGGAGCTCTGAAAGGAAATGAAAGCTTTGATATTTCTGAAATGGATTGGATTGCTTACAACTGAAGGAGGACACCCCTTTTTATAGTTGAGGGCGTCGGATTACATCCGTTGATCTACCTTTTATCCAATGGGTGAGATCGCACCACCTCAACTACCGACATAATGACAACTACCATCTGTTGACATAAATAACGGAACAGAAATCTAGAATATGATTCAATGACGGTCTTGCCCGCCCTTGGAACCTTCGGGGAGAAGACTTGGTGGAAATCCGAGGAAGAGTAGGAGGTCCACGAGTGAGTTGGGTTCGACTCTGGGGAACCTCTCGGGTCGACTCTCTTTAGGCCTGTGACATTCTCCCCCACTCATTCAAGCGACACCCTCATTGCTCACAGCTTGACGGTCAGCCTTCTTGGCACGAGTGCGGGCTTTGGCACGGGCTCTCTTGTTCTTCTTTTGCTTCGCTCGGACGCTCACGAACGAAGGGTGGCAACCTTCTATGATAAAGTCGGACTTGGTACATGGCTCGGTCTTCGGCTTGGACGGAGCACGTGGCGCGCACTCAATCTCAGGGAAGAGCGCTTGGATGGGCATGGCGTGTGTTGGGGTAGGATCCAACTTGACCTTTGGCTTCACCTCGGACAGCTTGTTGATGCGTATCACAGCCTTTAAGCTCTTGTCAAGGCGCCGGATCGACGCGATGGTCTTGGTGTCGACCACCCCTTTGATCATGGGGATCATCGACAGGCACTTTTGGTTGAGAATCATCATGCACTTGGTCCTCATGTCGATCATGGCTCCCACACTATGGAAAAATTGCATTCCAAGGATGAGATCATAGTCGTTAAGAGGGATTACGTCGAACGCCATTTTGCCCTTCCATCCGCCAATCTTGACATCCACGTCGGGTGTTGCTCCTACGCCATGGAAGTTGCCCGAATTGATGGGCTTGTACGACTTCCCGGATGGTTCCACGTGAAGTCCCAAGGCCTTTGCAACCTCGGTCGACATGAACATGTTGGATGCGCCGATGTCGACCAAAGCATAAAGCGTTCAGCCACACACTTCGACCTCCATAAAGAATATGTCTGTGTTCGGTGCGATTCCTTCTTCTTTGGTCGACGATCGGAATTGGACCGAGTTGATCATCCTCACAGCTCCAATCCGAATTTGCCGCTTATCTTCTTTGGGTTCCTCATTTTCTTCCTCGATGGCAAGGAGGGCGTTGATTTGACCCTTCTTCGGGCACTTTTGGGTCCAGTGCAGACCTTGGCAAATGAAGCAAGGAGAAGGCGGGGGTTGATCGAACCTACTCGCGTAGTCTATCAGTGGTCGACCCCTTTTGAAGGATGGCTTGGAAGTTCCTTCTCCCCATGTTTTGGCTCAGTTGCCTTGATCATGCGCACCCCGGGGAGTGTTTCGTGCTTCATCCTCGCAAGGTCGATCCGACCTCTAATCCCTTGGTCGACTCCTTGGTTCGGTCTTGGTGAGGTCGATGAGCGACTCGGCCACGCTTAGTGCTTGCGCAAGACTACTCACGTCCCATCTCTTGAGCTTGAGAAGTGCCCATGGCTTCAATCCATCCATGAACGCTCCGAGAGCCTCCTCTTCGCTTAGGTTGCGAATCTGGAGTTTGAGCTCCGTGAACTCCTTCACGTACTCTCGGATCGCGCCTCTTTGTTCGAGGCGATGGAGCTTGCTACGGCTTCTTGCTGAGCAAACTTGGGGAAAAAGTAGTCCCGGAACTCTCTCATGAAGTCGTCCCATGTACACACGGGATCGGCGCCGCGTCTAACCTCATCACACTTGTTGTGCCACCAAAGCATTGCCGTATCAGACAGGGACATGGAAGCGGTTCGTACCTTGGTCGTCTCGTCGTGTATGTTGACGGCGCCGAAGTATTGTTCCATGCTCCAGATGAAGTTGTCCACCTCCTTGGCGGATCGTTCGCCTTTGAACTCTTTTGGCTTTGGCACCTCAATTTTGGGCACCACTTGGGTAGGCACAGCACCATTGGTGATGCTCAACTTGCACAGGGCAAGCTTGGTTTTGAGCTCTTGGATCTCGGCCTTCATGGCTTCGACCTTGTCCCTACGCGGAGCTTCTTCTTCAACCACTTGGACATGCTCCTTCAACACATCGATCGATGCTTCAAGGGCTTCATCCTTGTCATGTAATGGCACGGTAGCTTCGTTAAGGCCGGTTGTGAAGTCTTCATGGAGTGAACTCTCAACCTCCATGATCTGGTCTCGCACATCGTCAAGACCTTCCATGAGTTCGAGCACGGTGCTCCGGACCTTCCCGATCTTCTCATCGAACACAGCTACGACGTCCATCAAGGCGTCTCTTTTCTTTGCTTGGTCACCGGTCTCCTTGACTTGCGCGGCCTCTCCATCCATGACAGCTTCTTGGCTCGACATTCCTTCGAACAGTTGGCGCTCCTTGGCCTCTCGAACGGATCTCTCTTTTGCTCTGATACCACTTGTCACGGGCCAATCGATTGGGATCGTGACCACGCGGCGACTCGAGCAACTTTGGATCACCCAAGCCAAGCCTTGCTCGATCGAACGCCTATCCGCTCGCTTACCCAGATCGTTGAGAGAGAAAGTTAGAGAGAGGAGCTCTGAAAGGAAAGGAAAGTTTTGATATTTCTGAAATGGATTGGATTGCTTACAACTGAAGGATGACACCCCTTTTTATAGTTGAGGGCCTCGGATTACATCCGTCGATCTACTTTTTATCCAACGGGCGAGATCGCACCACCTCAACTACCGACATAATGACAACTACCATCTACCGACATAAATAATGAAATAGAAATCTAGAATATGACTCGATGACGGTCTTGCCCACCCTTGGAACCTTCGGGGAGAAGACTTGGTGGAAATCTGAGGGAGAGCAGGAGGTCCACGGGCGAGTTGGGTTCGACTCTGCGGAACCTCTCGGGTCGACTCTCTTTAGGCCCGTGATACATGGCTGATGGAAAAAAAGATGAGGAGAGTTCTGGAATAGATAAGAAAACCTCTAGCCTTTACACACTAAATTTGAATGACAACCCAGGTAACTTGATTACCCAAGTTCAGTTGAAGGGCGAGAATTATGAAGAATTGGCGTGAGCTATGCGGACTGCATTACGAGCCAAGAAGAAATATGGTTTTATTGATGGATCTGTCAAGCAACCAGTAGATGATTCATTGGAACTTAAAGATTGGTGGATGGTTAGATCCATGTTGGTTTCTTGGGTGTTTAATACCATTGACCCGACACTTCGCTCAACTATCTCTCACATGGAGAACGTGAAAGATTTGTGGGTGGATATCAAATAGAGATTCTCAATTAGGAATGGTCTATGGATGTAGCAATTGAGATGGGCTTTGGCCAATTGTAGGCAGGATGGTCAACCCATCGTGTCCTATTTCAGTAAACTCAAAATCTTGTGGGATGAAATAAATAACTATGATCAGATACCAGTGTGTGTTTGTACATGTTATAGATGCAATATAACCATTGAATTGGAAAGAAAGCGTGAAGAAGAGAGAGTTAATCAATTTTTGATGGGCTTAGGTGAAGAAGGATATGGAATAGTGCGCGCTAATATTTTGAGCACTGAACTTTTGCCTAATCTAAATCATGTCTATGCTATGGTTGTTTAGCAAGAGTGAGTGCGAAGTATGACATGAACCAAGGATGAAAGAGACAATTCCATGAGTTTTGCAATCCGAGTAGGTGGTCAAAATTCAAGGGGAGATAAAGATAAAATCCTGTTTTGTTCTAATTGCAACCGAGAGGGACATGATGCTAAAAGTTATTTCTAGCTAATAGGATATCTAGAATGGTGGAGTAATAGACCACGTGGAACCTCTGCTGGACAAGGTAGTGGTCAAAAGCGTAGTAATAGAGGTGGACTAACAAGGGAGGTGGTGCTCGTGCCAACATCTCATAGGTAACTGGAGTTGATGGTGGGTGAGGAGTTGTGACGGATTCAGATCAAAAGGGTCTTAGTGGATTGAATGATGAGCAGTGGGCAGCTTTATTGGGAATGTTAAGTTCTCATCAGAATAGTGCCCATGAGAGGCTGACAGGTAAATAGAGTATTTTTCCTTGGATTATTGACACAGGAGCTTCCCACCATATGATAGGAATGTTGGCATTTTTGAGAGAATTGCGTGACATTGTGCCATGCTTAGTTGAGTTACCTGATGGAGAAAAGACCATGGCAATGAAAGAAGGAACTGTGTTTCTTGGAGGAGACTTGAAATTGCGATGAGTTCTTTTTGTGCCCAATTTGAAATGCAATATGATTTATGTATCACAACTTCTTAATGATTCAAATTTGGTTATTCAACTCACTAACAAAATATGTGTTATACAGGACCTAAATTCGAGGAACCTGATTGGAGCGGGTGAGCAACACGAGGGGCTTTACTTTCTCAAGGGAGTGACTTCAGTACATGCTTGCATGGTGGCTGATATGGAATCCTTTGAGCTTTGGCATAAAAGAATGGGTCATCCTTTTTCTAAGGTGGTGGAGTTAATTCCAGAAGTTGGCAAAATGGTTAGGAAAATCAATAAAACTTGTGAGGTTTGTTTTAGAGCAAAACAAACAAGAGAGATCTTCTTTTCTAGTGACAATAAAGCTAAAGATTGTTTTGAATTAATACATTGTGATTTATGGGGACCTTATAAAGTGCCAGCTTCATGTGGAGCAATTTAATTCTTGACAATTGTTGATGATTACTCTCGTGCCATGTGGATATATTTGCTGAACAGAACAAATGAAGTGGCTCGTGTTCTTAGGAAGTTTATTGCGATGGTTAGATGCCAATTCGAGAAAAATGTGAAAATTGTTAGAAGTGATAACGGAAGTGAATTTTTGTGTTTGAAAGAATATTTTGGTGAACATGGGATATTGCATCAGACTTCTTGTGTTGGAACACCTCAACAAAATGGCCAAGTGGAAAGAAAGCATTGCCATATCCTTAATGTTGCAAGAGCTTTGTGTTTCCAAGCAAATTTACCCATAGAATTTTGGGGAGAATGTGTACTCGCAGCTGGGTATTTGATTAACAGGACTCCATCTATATTATTGAATGGTAAAACCCCATATGAGATTATTTTTGGCCAACCTCCTTCTTACAAACATATTCGGATTTTTGGTTGTTTGTGCTATGTGCATAATCAAAATCGGGATAAAGATAAATTTGCTAGTAGAAGTTGTTGATGTGTTTTTGTTGGTTATCCATTGGGAAAGAAGGGGTGGAGATTGTATGATTTAGAAGCCGGTGAATACTTTGTATCAAGAGATGTAGTGTTTACTGAAACAAAATTTCCATATGCTGATGAGAAAATAGTAAGCGATGAACTCATTAAAAATAGAGTTATGGAGTTGGGTGATGAAGTTGATGATTTAAAAAGTGAGTTGAGAGAGGAGCATGCCGAAAGTGTAGATAGAGAAAATGAGGTGAATCATGAAATGGAGGAATTGATCCACACAAACTATAAGGACGTGGAAAGAAGTGAAGTTGTTGAAGAGCAACTAGGCAGGGGACAAAGGGTCAAGCAACCGTCTATTCGTTTGAAAGATTATATGACAAACGCCATCAAAATAAGCCCATTGACATGCTCATCTGCCCAATCTGATTCCTCAGATATGCCTTATTCTATAGCACGTTATGTGAGTTATAAAAAATTTTCTACGCAACACTGGTGTTTCTTGGCAACAATTATTGCAGGACATGAACCAAACTCTTATGCGGAAGCAATTAAAGATGAACGGTGGAGAGAGGCCATGAGTAAAGAAATACAAGCTTTAGAAGATAATGGCACATGGACAATCAAAAATTTGCCACCTAGGAAATAAGCAATTGGGAGCAAGTGGGTGTATAAAATTAAGTACAATTCTGATGGAAGCATTGAATAATACAAGGTGCGGTTGGCGATACTAGGAAATAAACAAGTTGAAGGCATAGATTATAAGGAGACTTTTGATCCTACGACAAAAATGTGCACTGTACACACCTTTCTTGCCGTTGTGGCTGCAAAGAATTGGGAACTTCATGAGATGGATGTTCAAAATGTCTTCTTACATGGTGATTTAGAGGAAGAGGTTTACATGAAGATGCCGCCTGGATTTGCCTCTCAATCGTCAAGGAAGGTATGTAGACTTCAGAAATCTCTATACGTTTGCGGCAAGCACCTAGATGTTGGTTTGCGAAATTGGCAGCATCTTTAAAAGCTTATGGATTTCAGCAATCGTATTCAGATTACTCCTTGTTCACTTTTCGAGTTGGGACAATTGAATGTGGTTGATGATCTCATTATCTACGGTAATGATATTTTCACTGTGCAAAAGTTCAAGAACTATTTAAGTCGTTGTTTTCATATGAAAGACTTGGGGAAGCTGAAACTTTTCTTGGGGATTGAAGTGGTGAGAAACTTAGATGACATTTTCTTGTGTCAATGTAAGTATGCATTGGATATGATTTCTGAGGTTGGATTGCTTGGTTCCAAGCCGGCTAAAACTCCTCTTGAACAAAATCACAAGTTGGCCCTTACTGAGAGTAATGATGTAGACAACCCTGCTCAATATAGGCGCCTAGTGGGTCGGGTTATTTATCTAACAATAACTTGACTTGAATTGTCTTATTATAGTTTATGCAGCGGCCAAAGAAAGCTCATTGGGAGGCAGCTGTGAGAGTTATGCGTTATTTGAAAGGAAATCCAGGTTAGGGTATTATGTTGCGTGCCAATTGTGACCTCAAATTATTTGCTTACTGCGATTCTGACTAGGCTAGTTGTCCTTTGACGAGACGATCTTTGACCGGTTACTTTGTTCTTTTGGGAGAATCACCTATCTCGTGGAAGACTAAGAAGCAACAGACAGTGTCTCGCTCATCCGCTGAAACTAAATACAGGTCAATGAGTACTACAGTTTGTGAACTTAAGTGGTTGAAAGGATGATTCGATTTTCTTGGTGTGGAACATTCTCAACCTATGTAGCTGTATTGCGACAGTTGGGCAGCTTTACATATAGCCGCCAATCCTGTTTATCATGAGCATACCAAGCATATTGAAGTGAATTGTCATTTTATTCGTAATGAGATACTTAATGGTAACATTCAAACAAATTACGTACGTAGTTCAATGCAGCTAGTTGATATCTTCATGAAGGCGTTAGGAAATGATCAATTTAAATTTCTTCTTCGCAAGTTGGGCATTCGAGATCTCCATGCTCCAACTTGAGGGAGTATTGAAATATATTAAAAAGGCAATTGTGATATGTTCTTATTTACGCCGTTTACTTAGGAAGTTTTGTGTACATATCTTTTTTATTGTGTTGTCCTTGTATTTTTGGTAGTTTAGCCTAATTAGGGGATTGTTTGATACCTGTATCTTCTTGTATATATATGTTGCGTTTCCGTGGCAATGAACTACAGAATTCTTATTCCAAAATTTCTCAGTTCTTTTACAGAATGCATTTTGCATGCGCGAACAAGAAGTGGTCACCTTTACGGTCGGGCTTGTGGCAATGCTTGATGAGGCGAACGCTGTCCTTGGCGAAGTCCCGGAGAGGATCGACCACCGAATCCACGGCGTCCATTCTTCCGTTCCCGGTGAGTGCACGTGCGAGAGAGAGAGAGAGAGAGAGAGAGAGAGAGAGAGATGCAGGGGAGACGCGTTTGACTGACTTCAAGTTGGATTGTCGAATGATGCTGCGTCGATCGGTCAAATGGTTAGTGCTTTTACTCGGTCTCCACCCCATGCGGGTCGGGTGGACATTTTTCGGGTACGGTGCGAGACTCGACCCATGGTGGATCCAAGTCCAGGCAAGAGCTCATGGTCCACATGAGAGCCCATAAGTGCTCTCCTAAGCTACCGTTGGCCTATGGTTGAATTGGGTGATGCTCTAAATCAAACATCTAATGGCACAATGTGACTTATGGGTAAAACACCATAATCACTTCTAGTTCTAAGCTTGGCCCAAGACCTGGCCCACGTAAAACGGGCTGAGATAAGGAATGACGTATTAGCAGTAATCTATCTGATAGACAGTAAGGGGACAGGAAAAGGTGGAATCATACCTCAGAACCACTTGAGACATGGTGTAATTGAACCACCACCAGGCCATGGTGCTGTAAGATACATCGGTCCACACACACCAGTCCATTTCAATAGGTTTCATTCAGTTTTTTTGGTTCTCTTTGATTTGTTAAAAGTCCTATACTGATAACATCCAGAGATTGGAGGGTATGTCCAACTTGAAGCATGTTATACAATGGCACAAGAACTGTTTTTCTTGGATATAAGTAACAGTGAGTGGATCGCAGGAAAGATGCAAACCTAAGATTTGCTGGGTCTTGATCGACCAAATAACGAAAGATGTACTACTGCATCGAATATAACGACAAATGAAGAAAAGGGCACTCTTTCAAAGATGCTAGTTCAACAAAATGTAAGTACAAGGAGAGAATAGGAAAAGACAATGTGGACACTCAGCCTCCACATAATATTTGTCCAGTTGACCTCACAAAACCAAGTAAAATGTTCCCACTTTTTCAGCTTTATGTTTGCACAGCAAGTTAGAGAATAAGAATACAAGCTACAAGTCTCCGCCGAAAAGCCTCAAACGCGATCGACGTCACAATGTCATCATGAAATGCAAAAGAGAAAAAGAGCCAAACTGTCTACCCAAAACTGGTGCTGACTTTCTTTAGTGATTAATCTTTCAAAACTTTCCACAATTTTATTTTTTGAGTTGCAAGGCAAGGAAAACGGCTAAAACAAAAGGACTGGAAGGTCTTGTTCAAAAAGGCATCACATGCTCTGGAACAAAAATACCATTACAAGATAGATTGTCTATGCTGAGAAGAAAACTAAATTCAGAAGCCTCTACTATTTAGTACAGACAGAAATGCCAGTATTTGGTGGGCACATTGACAGTGTAACAAGTTGCAAAGTGAGAAACCAAACAACTAGGAGACTACACAGCCAGCGATGTTGCAAAAAGTCGTGCAAGTTCCTTCTTTGCCACTTGAAAATCACTATCTAGCATAAAAATGAAAGACGAAAAGTAAAAGCAATAGACGTCACACCACCCAATATTCTCTCTGCTCTCTAGTCCCTACAGAGATGTCCACTTGTCTCTGTTACCAGTTACATTTATCCTAGACACCATTCTCTTGCATCACCCTGCAAAAATATTCTGCAAGAGATACAGTGCCACCGCAAGCTAATTGCAGTAAAGGGAGCTGAGAGTCTTTACAGGCACACTAAAGGGTTGCAAAGCTGTAGTCTACTACATTAACCAATGACTTTGATCTCAAAATAAGTCATAAACTCCAAAGTGCCTATTAAAAGAACTACAGAAACCCTTTTTTAACCTCCAATATTGGACACAGTCAATAAACATGCATGACAGAACTGAATAAAGACTCGAAAAGGCCTACAGAAAATTCTCACGAAGAAGCCCAGCTTGGTGAATGTGCTAGTAATAGAATCTGTTTTTCATTTGAGCTAAATCAGGAATTAATCTGCCCCATAAATATTGAAAGTCATCTTCCTACTTTTATTCCAAGTGTGTCGTTTTCCTTCATGCTGAGGATAACTTATTCTGAAACAGCTTCAAGATATTCTGCTTTTAAGAGTCTTTGAAACAAGTAAAAAGAAAACCTAACCATCTCCTCATAGAGCCAAAAGGAATACAAGGTCAGATTAGAAGGAAGATAAAGATCAACATGTTATGTCTGTCAAACAGAAAACTTCGAGAAGATTTCTTGTCACTTTCCTAGGCTCGGTTATATGTTCTCACCATTAGGAGACGGAAGGTACTTAGGTCATTCTAGCAGCCATTATAAATCTCAGCAAGGCTCCTCTACAAAGTTGATGCACCAAAGGCCAGAGCTTAACCGAACCTAGTCTGACAAGAATTTACACGCGAGTCAAACAATTTATGCACATCATGCTGCGAGTATAGACCAGGCTCTTGCAATTAGCACACTAAAAGGACGAGAATGCATTCCCAAAGCAAGCAACAGAAATTGCGCACGAGCCATCTAGCAAGCTGCCAAACTGTTTCCACGGAAACAGTCCAAGTTCAGCTCCAGCGAAATCAGTAAAGCTATAGCGTACTTAATCAGCATCCACAAGTGGGAAACATTCCCTCAAAATGCATTCTTTCAGTAAAGACGCATCTAAAGGAAAACACACGAGAAGATACAGTCCGTAAATTCTGTAGACACAACAGAAAAACGAAAACCTATTGGCAGCATACACTGTTACGGTCAGTTTCAAAATAAGATAGAAAAAACTACAGCCCAATTACGAGGGGGACCAACATTGCCCTTGCCCATCAGGATTGCCCTGGCTGTAGGAGCCATCACACCGGCGGCCGCATTCTACCACACACTCTGCCACGCCTGAGAAGGCGGAGGCAACGGTAGGTTGGGTCAAGTTTGGATCGGGTCATTAATGGTCTAATCCAAATTAACCCTAATGTAAATTTTCTGACTCATGCCCAACCCAACCCATACCCAACCCAACCCAACCCATATTAATAAATATTTTCATATTTAACTAAATTTAGAAAAACTTATTCCTATATATTTTTTTAAAGATTATATTACTAAAATAATTCCAAGCTTATTTCTCATATATATATATATATATATATGTATATATGTATATTATTTTTTAAAAATTGTATTGCTAAAATAATTTTCTACAACGTAAATTTAATGGACAATTTTTATAATTTTTAAAATAATTATTTTAAAAAACCGAATTTTAATTATTTTTTAAATATAAATTTTCTTTTTCTTTTTTTCTTCTTCTTCTTTGGCTGGTCGTCGACCACACGGCGGCTGGCGGCGGCCGGCCACGGGCGAGCCTCGAGCTCACTTGGCTCGCCCAAGACGTTGGCAATCTCAAGCCTCCCCGATGCCGGCGAGCTCGAGTCTTGCCGGATGTTGGGGAGGCCTCCGCTTCGCTAGATCTAGCGAGCTTGAGGCTCGCCGGCGTCGGGCGAGCTCGAGCTCGCCCTCGTCGGATCGAGTGAGGCTCGAGCTCGCCCCTCGCCGGATCGGGCGAGGCTTGAGCCTGCCGGATCGGCGAGCTTGAGGCTCGCCCTCGTTGGATCTAGCGAGGCTCGAGCCTCGCCCGATGCCGGCAAATTCGAGTCTCGTCGGGCGTCGACGGCCTCGCCAAATCCAACGAGGGGCAAGCTCGAGCTTGCCCGACGTCGACGAGCTCGAGGCTCGCCTGGCTGGTCGCCGGCCATCATCGTGCCAGTGATCGGAGGAAGAAGAAAGAAAAAAAAAGGAAATAAAAAATAAAAAAATAAAAAAATAAAAAATAATTATAATTTTGATTTTTTTTACAAATAAATTGTAAAGTTAAAGAGAGAAGAGAGAGATTGTGAAGTTTTGGCTTTGGGTGAAAATAAATGGGTTGATGAATGGGTCTTAAATGGATTTAGAGTCGACTCATTTAAAACCCATATATCTCACTCTCTTTATTTTTAAAACTCATTATGGGTGCTTTAGGAAATAATGCTTGACTCATTAATGACCCATTTAAACATAAATAGATCAATGACCCATTTTGACACTTGTATGTTGCATATAAACCGCACTTGGCGCGGCTAGTTGGCCCATTGGCGAGTAGTAGTAGGGCACGCTGCTGGTGGGGGGGCCCACGATAGGGGTGCCGAGGGCGCCGCCCATGGCCTCCTCCTTGATCTCGTCACGAGGCACGATGTTGACGTCGGTCCAGGTGATGGCGGCGGCAATGTCGTTCTTCTGATGTGGAGCCAGATCGGATGGTGAGCTCGAGGATGAAGAGCTCACAGGCCTTGGCGAAGAGGATGGGGGCCTCGGCGGAGATCATGCGGACGTCCTCGTCGGCCTTCATGATCTTCTTGATGCGGGCCAGGGGGAGCTGGTGGTTCTTGAAGTTGTTCACTTGCTCGATCTCTTGCCGCTGGTACGACCAGAACATCTGCAGTTGCTGCATCAGGTGGTTGTACGGCGGCCCCGGCTGTGGCTGCTGCTGGGGTTATTGGTTCGGGTCCATCCCCGTGGTGGTGACCGCAAAGTCTTTGACTTTACTGCTAATCGCTTGATGGGTCCAAGGAAAGATTCGCCAAGGTGGCTCCTTGGATTGGAGAATGCGCGAGGGAGGACGAAAGGGGAGAAGGGTCGGGCCGGAAGAGAATGGATAAATCGGAATTGGAGGGCACATGTAGGATTTTAGCCACAAGCGCAGCGGCCAAAGGTGTGATCTTTATATATGATACCTATTGAGAATAATGGATCCCCGAAAATCGAATTCGACACTAAATCGAACCCCTAAAACGAATGCGGAAGATAAGCCCGGGAAAATCACGTATCACCGATCCTAAAGCACACCACTGAATCGAGCGTACCTTGTTAGCCACAGATTAAACACCAATGCCGAGGATTGAAGAAGAAATTTTGATTCGATGATGTCAATTTGCCTTGAAAAGGGAAACGGCGTCACCTTAAGCGTTTGGAAGAAAAGAGAGGGAGAGGAATGTACGTGCGTTTATAATTCCAAGAGATGCGTCCTCTCTCTCTCTCCTCCTCCTTTATATACGTTCCTCCAAAAAGGAATCGTACCCCTTCATCCATGGGCCCTAATCTTGTTGGCCGGGCTTTTAGGCCCAACATGGGCAGACGGGCCTTAAACCCATCACTAATAAAATCATCATCTCCCACTCGCATATGGTGGGCCGAACAGGATTCTCTTTACCTCTCTTCAACATTCATACCGGTGAATAATCCGTGCGACCAGCATACTTTGAGAGCTCGTTGCCATACATCTGTTAGGAATATATAGCAGCTCATAATGGGCATCACATCCTAAGTAGATTTAGTATGCAGTACCCTAGATCGATCGATCACATTTATATCTCTCTTGATCTCTTTTAAACAATGATATATATATTGTATTCACAATTATAATTATCACAAAGACAGTCATAATTGGTTAACCGGTGAATACAAAACTACAATGTGATTCTCCAAATTCGATCTTCCTCTTTCCTTCAAACTCTCAATTTCAGTTTAACTTGTTTTTCTAGAAATGTCCCATTAGATCGAATCAAACTCATGACCATTGGCAACATCCTAAGATAGCAAACACTAAATAGAAATCTTGAGAATAAGTAAGAGTCATGAGGGGACTAAGAATTGAGGAACTCTTTTCCTCAAGAGTCTCACACGGCATAAAAGTTGAGATTAAACTTTTGCCACTCTTATTAGTGGTCTCATGCATACATAGTATGAAATACATATTACGGTATTAACTCCTTTCCCATGGAGCGTATGTCTATACCTTTCAATACCGTACAGATGATAATTTAGACATACCCAATGTCTAACTTGAGTTCACGTATCTACTCGTTCACAAAATTCATCAGAACTCACATTTGACATTTTAGACAGATAATATAAAATATGTGGGGTATTTTATTTTCGGACATAGTAAGTATTATGTCATCATCTTAACACTCAGTTAAGGCGACATATGTATTTTAAGCTTGAGCTCTCGATTATCACTTAGATAATAAGCTTAAAAACAATCTCATCTCTATTTATCACACAGTAAATAGAGACGATTACCCGTGTGAGTGGGCTAATCTTATATCTGTCCGACATACTTTCTCAACCTAAAGTAATGCATTGAGTATTAAGATGTATAAAGATCAAACAAAGATTTATAGGCATTAATGATGAAAACACAAATTCATCAAATGTGAACACTTATGAAAATTACAATATTCAGTACATCAGCCTCTACGCAATCCTAGAGATTTCATATGGCCACAAAAACACATCTCTAGGTATTGACTTTGTCATAGGATCTGCTACAATTCTATGCGTAATATGTACTGTAAGTTCACATCCTTTCGTGCAATCATATCTCTTACAAAATTATACTTGGTATCCATGTGTTCAGTCTTGCCATGATATTTTGGATCTTTGGTGTACGCTTTTTTTGCTACTTGGCTATTACAGTTAACCAACAATTAATCTGCAGCACTTCCAATAACACCTAAATGATCCAAAAAATTTCTTAAGCCAAACACCTTCTTATTCTGCTGCTGATAATGCCACGAACTCAATTTCCATCGTGAACAAGGCTATATACGTTTGTTTCTTACTGCTCCAACATATGGTGCCATTATTCGGTAAGAAAACAAATCCAGAGGTAGATTTCCTTTCATCTAAATCTCCTCTCCAATCAGCATAAAAATAGCCTTAGAGTTGCAGATCCTTTCTTTAATAACCTTTCCTTAATAACTCAGCGTATTATCAGCAATTCCCTTTAGATACCTTTGTATTCTTTTAACGGCTTTTCAATGTGCTTGACCTGAATTGGATTGATATATTCTCACCATTCCAACTGCAAAAGCATATGTCAGGTCTTGTACACATCATAGCGTACATCAAGCTCCTAACAGCACTAGCATAAATAACATATTTCGTTTGTTCCTTCTCTTGTGGAGTCGTTGGACACAGTCTATGGCTCAATCATTCACCTTTTGCAATAAGAGTGTCTATGGGTTTACAATATTGCATACAAAAATCGTTCAAGAACTTTATTTATATATGTTTCTTGCGAAAGAGATGACGATCTCTTTGAACGATCTCTTGAAATCTTAACTCCAAGAATGTATGCAGCCTCACCCATATCCTTCATCTCAAAGTTGGAAGACAACCAACTCTTGACAATATTAACAAACTCTATATTGCTTTCGGCAATCAGTATATCATCAACATATAATGATATGATCACAAATTGATTCTTGGATCTTTTGATATATACACAATGATCCTCGTCAATCATTGTAAAATCATATGCCACTATGGCATTATGAAAACGTATATACCATTGTCTCGATGACTGCGTAAGGCCGTATATCGATCTTAAAAGTCGACATACCTTACTTTCTTGGCCTTCCACTATGAAACCAGCAGGTTGTTCCATATATAGTTTTTCCTCTAGTTCTCCATTGAGGAAAGTAGTCTTTACATCCATTTGATGTAACTTAAGATCCATACTAACCACTATTGCCAGAATAATGCGAATCGAGGTAAATCTCACTATAAGAGAAAATGTATCTTCATAATCAATTCATTCCTGTTGATTATACCCCTTCGCCACAAGATGAGCCTATGCCTCTCTATCGAGCCATCAGCCTTTCGCTTTATTTTGAGAACCCACTTGTTCCCAATAGCTCTACGTCCTTTTGGAAGATCAACCAGCTCCCAGACTTGGTTTGACTTCATTGACTCCATTTCCTCTTTCATTGCATGAATCCATTTTTCCTTATTAGGGCAATTCAAAGCCTCATTAATATTTCTTGGCTCATCCTTATCTTGCGGAGCAATCATAAAAGTTTCTCTTTCAATGTTAAAATGTCGATGGGGAATACTTTGTCAACTTGTTCGCCGTATGGGAGATTGTACACTTAGCACATCATTTCCCATTATGCTCCCACTAGAATTAGATAATGATGACGTCGTCTCATCATGTGGTTGCAATTGAGAATGAGTTGAATTCAATTCACCACTTCTCATATTACTCCCACTTGGACAAACTCCACTAATATCATTATCTTGATCTAAGGTTTCAAATAGGGAGTAATCTTCTCCTATTTCGCCCTTCTTAGAAAATTCATTCACTAAGAATGTGACATCTCGTGATTCAAAATCAGTTATACTCCCACTTTCTGCTCACCTATGAACACATACCCTTTCGAGTGTTCGGAGTATCTCATTAAAATACTTTTCTTTCCTTTGGGACCCAATTTCCCAAACTTGTGAGAGGACTCATGAGTATAGACAGCACAACCCCATGGCTTAAGAAAACTCAAGTTCAGTTTTCTATCTGTTCATAACTCATATGGAGTGAAAATAACTGATTTGGAAGGCACTCGATTAAGTATATAGGCAGCAGTTAACAACGCATCACTCCAAAAAGTGAGAGGTAAGTTAGCATGCGCCATCATGGACCTAACCATTCCAGTAGGGTTCTGTTTCTTCTCTCTGTAACACCATTTTGTTGAGAAGTATATAGAATAGACAACTGTCTTTCTATTCCTTTTTCATCACATAATTTTCTGAACTCATCAGATAAATATTCTCAACCTCGATCGAATCTCAATGCTTTTATTTTCTTGTCTAATTGATTTTCTACTAGGTTCATAAACCTTTTGAAACAACTCAATGCTTCAAATTTATGAGAAATCAAATAGACATATCCGAATCGAGTATAATCATCTATAAAAGTGATGAAATAAATAGTCCCATGCTTTCCTCTCACATTCATTGGACCACAGACGTCAGGATGGATTAAATGCAGAGGAAAGTCAGCTCTTTTACCTTTTCCAAATGGTTTCCTTGTCGTTTTCCCTACTAGGTAATGCTCACATATGGCAAATCAACTTTTTCAATATTGCCCAACAAGCCCTCTTTGGCTAGTCTATTCATATGTTATTGGCCAATACGACCAAGTCTAGCATGCCACACATTTACATCATTATCATATGAAGTAGAAGACGTGAAACAAGGGAATAACAAATATTGACATC
Source organism: Eucalyptus leucophloia subsp. euroa (assembly GCA_017140325.1). NCBI lineage: Eukaryota > Viridiplantae > Streptophyta > Magnoliopsida > Myrtales > Myrtaceae > Eucalyptus > Eucalyptus leucophloia. Next base: position 602,846 of record CM029469.1, on the reverse strand, counting down.
ATCACAGTCAACATTTAGTACAATAAAACTACTAGAAAATGACCACAATTATAGTAGTTTGTATCCAAATACAAATTTACACCTCTATTATGGAAGTTCACACTAAAACCAAGCTTAACCAACACCAAAACAGACACTTAAATTTCAACGAATCTCCGGAGCATATTAAATATCTAGGTGCGTCCACCATGCATGTTCAATTGGCAGGTGCCAATCCCTTTAGCTTCAGCTCTGGAGTTATTTTCCACATAGATCCACTTAGTTCCAGTTGGTATCGTCGAAATTTCACGAAGGATTCTCTATCATTCGCTATATAGTCTGTCGCTCTTGAATCTACAGTCCACAAAGGATTGGATTCAGCCAATAATACAGAACTTGACACATAAGCAAAGTTCTCAAATGTACAAGAGGTGTTTACCTTTTTCGGCTCACAACAATTGCGAGCATAGTGACCCTTCTTGTCACAATTGTAACACCTTACCCTTGACATTTTCTTTACTTGAGAACGTTTTCCTCTCTTGTGTTGGTTAAATCTTGATTTCTTGCAACAAGAACTTGATCCTTTGCATTCCCACATATTGAACGAATCAATACGCTTGCGCTTAGAGCTCAAAGCCCTTTTTGAGCTAGAACCAGCATTGAAAATGTCCATTTTCGGCTCAAATGCCGTTAGGCGGTCCTCTGCTAGCTCAAGGTGGTGCATGGCATCCTCAAGATCTTTCATAACATGGTCAAGAGCTTCTAGTGCTTCTTGCTTTTCTAGCACATATTGAATCTTCATATTCAATATTTCACAATTGTTACCATTCATATCAGCAATTACGTTCTTAGTTGTTGAAACCATCGATCTAAACACATCAGACATACATGCACAAATAATTAATGCCTATCATTTATGAATCCACTTTGCACAGACCCATCATATCAATGAATAATTTTAAGTAAGATTTCAGAATCAAAAGGTCACTATATTTCCAATCATCCTCCAAAAATCCTAACTCAAAATTATTATTAATATAATTGTCTTATGCAAAATAAATTTTATGAAGTTACAAAAACTTTTATGAATTACCCACAGCAGTCAACAATAATAGAAAACAAATAATGTCTAACATCCAATAGAATAACAATGCTTTCATATAATACAACTATCCATTACACTAAGCAATATATACAAAGAAAATTATCAACATAGAAAGAGATATTCACACTCAAAACATCTCAAACTAATCTAAGAAATAAGTAGGGAATGTCTCTTCTAATCTATCCGTCAAAATATCAGTGAAATTTGAAGGCACATTTGTCAACCATGGATAAACTTTTGGAGAGCTTTCATGTCGCCTCCAAGGTGTATTCTCTCTGCGCCATGTGGTGCTCATTGTAAGGGTTGAAGTTTTGGTTAATTCAATCCTATAGTACTCTCTAACAAAAGTTACCACTAGCCTCCTATAACCCGGGACCACGTTGACCTCCCATAGCCGATCTAACACTGCTTGACATTCAGGTGGAAGAGTGTTCATCAAAGCCGATACCTTCTCAAAATCCGGCATAAGATAACCATTCCAGATGATTTCCTGTATCATCTGATTGACCCTGACCACATGTGATACTAAATCACCATCATGCCCCCGATAATTAGCTAACTCCGTCATCAGCCTTTTAAGTCTTGCACTTCCCTTGTCCGTTCTCGGGATTGCAGGTATCCTTGCATAACGCATCATAGTTCCTGCAATAAATGCAGAACTAAAAATGGATTACTTATAATCCATAATCTACATAAGGGAAAATACATAATTTTCCATATTTCATGCAACAAATGCAGAATAAATAATGGATTACATAAAACCCATATAGGCATGATTGAAAAAGAAACAAATTTCTTTCTTTTTTTTTCGGGTCAACGGTCGTCGGTCAACGGTCAATGGTCGTGGTCAACGGTCAACGGTTGTGGTCAACGGTCAACGGTTAGGTCGCTGGTCACCGGACCGGTCGGACCGGACGGATCGGTCGGGCCGGTCGGGCCAATCGGGTCGGGTCGAACGAACCGACCGCATGTGTCGCGTGCGTGCGCAGGCTGACGTCACGCAGACGTCAACCGGCACGTGCCGTGCGCATGCCAGGCGTCCGTGGGTCGAGTTGGGTCGATTCGCCGGTCGGGTCACCGGCCGGTGACCGGCCGGCCAACGGTCGTTGGCGATGACGTCATTGGTGACGTCATCCCAGCGGTTACCGATCGTTAGGTGACGTCACGGTGATGTTAGCGCGTGACGTTAGCATACGTCGGTTCGCCGACCAGCGCGTGCTGGTTCGCCGTCGGTGGCGCGCATGTGCCGGTTCGCCACCGGTGCGTGTGGCGCACGTGCTGGCCGATGCCAGCGCTTCGAGCACGTACGCCCACGCACAGCGGCTTCTAGCCGCGTGTGGGCCAGACTCGTCTCGACGAGCGCTTTCACCCTATGCCTTCATAAATCAATTTCGACTTACAGAAACTCGAAAAAATAGACGAACAGTGCTCGAGTGTCGGGATTTCTTGCCCCGATCCATACTGGCCAATTACTTTCGCGAAAACGTGAACTAGGGCTCTGATACCAATGTAGGGAATAACGGATCCCTGAAAACCGGATTCGACACTAAATCGAACCCCTAAAACGAATGCGGAAGACAAGCCCGGGAAAATCACGTATCACCGATCCTAAAGCACACCACTGAATTGAGCGTATCTTGTTAGCCATAGATTAAACACCAATGCCGAAGATTGAGGAAGAAATTATGATCCGATGATGTCAATTTGCCTTGAAAAGGGAAACGGCGTCGCCTTAAGCATTTGGAAGAAAAGAGAGGGAGAGGAACGTACGTGCATTTATAATTCCAAGAGATGCGTCCTCTCTCTCTCTCTCTCTCTCCTCCTTTATATACGTTCCTCCAAAAAGGAATCGTACCCCTTCATCCATGGGCCCTGATCTTGTGGGCCGAGCTTTTAGGCCGAACATGGGCGGACAGGCCTTAAGCCCATCACTAATAAAATCATCAGTACCAAAGTTCGAAACCAAGAGGGAGACAAGAATCGGTTCCTCCCATTCGCATTTCGCAAAAAGGTGCATTAAAGCATGATCATGGCGTCTTGCGGAATGCGGATGCGGCCATGTTGTTTTTGGCATATGGTTTGGTCCTAGCCTAGGCTAGAGCATAATTTACAATATCTCCGTACGGCTTTAGCCTAGCTTTTCCTTTTTTTTTTCTTTGTGCTTTTCATATGGTTCATTCATCGTGTGATTTGGTCAAGTCATGTCGTCTTGATCGCATACTTCACAAAACAAAGAGTATAAGAGAATATGCCCGAATGTCTTTCCTACCCTTTTATCATTTCGTCGATACAGACATTATGGAAATGTTCACTAATGTTTTTGAAACTATCTCGGCATTTTACATTCATTTTGAAATTTGGAAATTGGCCCAAAATTCTATCGATCAAATTCCTATTGTCTAGGACTCCAAGTCTTGAAGAAATTGTGAGTAGAGTCTTGGCAAAAACACTGAATTTTCATTGCCCATCCCATGTATGCCAATCAATGCACACATTGAGTGAATATGCACACAAGGCAATGGCACAATTTGTAGTGGGCTAAAAAAAGAATCAATATTTGTGGAAGTAATGAAATCCACCATTCATTACTCGACAAAGTAATGGAGAAGTCGATCACGCTCATAATGAAGATATTGTACATCTGATTGGAAAAATGTAAAGAAAAGTTTCAGCCAAATCATACAGATTTGGTCAACTCTGGAATTCTTGTATCTTTAGGACAGCTTTAATGAGGATAATAGGACATATTCGTCAAAAAAGCAACTACTGAGCCAATCCTAGTAAAGAAAATCAGATTGTGCGCAAAGTTGCCTTATAATGCTGAGATTAGTCCTTCGATGATCTTTGACCTTGACCTAAATTGAGAATCTCTATTAATCCATAAAACCTACCGAATTTGCAGATTTACTGCTAACTATGGATGTGAGACAGCTATATGAACACAGCTGAATGGAAGACTTGGTTTGAATTGTACTGTCCTAGTGCCTTCCTTCTTCTCCTTCTCCATCTCTCCTCAATCCAAAAACTACATGTTGATCTATCTAATCAAACCAGCTGCTATGGTCTAGAACCATGCAAAAGCATGACTAAAGCATGCATCTGTATAATAGCTATGCTTTCATCCCCTTTATCGCAACATTGGCCTCCTTGTCCCTTTTAGCATTGATTTCTTTTCCATCATTTCCTTAGCCAATTTCTGTAAGTTCTATCTCCTTTAACTTTCCAATATCAGCACACAAGCAATCCCTGATTGTATCGACAGAACTTGTGTTACCACTTGAAGAAGCTCCAAAGGTATGGATGCAGGATCAAACTCCCAACATTCGACAGGAACATTTGCACCATCTTGACTTGTAAGCAAATGAGTTGAGACCTAATGAGAGAATTTAAGCAATTCGTCTTTTTTGAAATAGTCTTCAAGAACAAACTTTGATGAGTTGAGTCTTGGCAAAGCAAATATAACCCAACAAATGGGAACTAGTTCTTGGATACTTTTAGAACTAAGATACATTGAGTTGTTTCGATGATATAGCATTGTGTATTAGATAATAGTAACGGGGCATCCCGTTATCATCATCATCAGTAGCCTCGACTTGATTATCAGCCAGTGAAACCTCTATCCGATTGTTGTCAAAATCATGAAAATCTGATTCTACATCATGCAGTTGCTTGGGATGAGGATCTTTGCTTTAGATTCAACATCAAAAGTGGCATGGGAAGTATTTTTGATTGGAACTTTATCTTTACTATCCATAGGCTTCTAATGTAGAACTACGCGGTGTTTGCACCGTTTGCATGAGCTTAATGCTCTTTGCCATATTTCTTGTTGACCTTTTCTTGCGAGCTAAAAGGGCTGGTATAAACATCCAGAGGAGGGTGAATAGGTGTAAAAACAGATTTTGAAGAGATGTAATGAAAATAATTTTCTTTTAAATTGAGTTTGTCAAACAATAGACTTTGAATAAAGATTCATACTTAAGTAAGATATTGTTAAAACAATTATAGCGAAACTTAGAAAAGTATCATAGCAAATGAATTAAAAGAGTTCAAGGAAGAGAAAATGAACACAAGATTTATAGTGGTTCGGCTTAGATTAAGCCTACGTCCACTCTCCACGCTAATAGCATTCTGGCTGGATTTCACTATAAATTGAAAGAGAATTACAACCTTATGACACTGACAACTCAGTGAAGAGTTTCTGCTCCTCTCACTAAGTCACTCCTTAGTGTTTTTCTCTCTTTCGGATACACGTTTGAGCACTATTGAGGAAGAACAAGTGATTTGAGAAGTTTTAGACTTTGGAATTCTAGATTTCACGCTCTCTATCGAATGACTCGAAAAACTTCCTTAAATACTCCTTCATGCCTTTCTAACTATTGGCACTTTTCAAAAGAATTCTTCCAATCAACTTATTGGACAGAATCAATCAAAGAGATCTTGAGCCATTGAAGATTGAGATGAAAGTTTGATAATCCTAGTCGCCCATACAATTAAGATCTTGATTTCCATAAGTATATTCTTTCTAAATAAACTTGCATTCCAAATTGATTTTACCATTTCGAGATTAATTTCATCAATAATATTCAAAAAAGGTAAGTGAGATTTCCAACTAGAAAGCCAGATATATCTTGTTCGTACTAAATCCTTGAAGGAAGAATAATAATCCTGAGTCTGATTATGTCTTCATTCTTCACTTGAGTTCAGTCTGGGTCTTCGTCAGAATGGGGCAGACTTCTGATGTAAGATAGACTTTGAAAGAATTCCACAGAAGTCTTGTATTCCTCAGAATAAAAATAATAAATATAGAAAAGTTTTGTCAACTTCAAAATCTAATAGGAGTTTTCTTAACAATTTCGCCTTTTTTGATGGTGACAAAACTTTCATGTAGATTTAAACATTATATCCTACAAAACAACACTTTAACAGCACATGATAGTTTATAATGGGAACATATTATTATAGAACTGAATAACATAGAATTTGCATCCATAAAATGCATTAGTCTTAACAGTTCTGCAATAACAAAACAATTTAGAGTTCAAGCACTACAAAAAGTTCAATCCACAACCACAGAAGTTCAAGTTCAAACCACAAAACCAAGTTTAAACCAAAAAATCAAACCACAAACTTTAAATCTGCTCTCACTCTCCCCCCTTTTGTCATAAGCAAAAAGATAAAGTCAGTCAGGATTAAAAAGAGTGAATAAAAAGATTATCAGGGCTATTTAGGAACGCGAACAAGTCGGAAATCCTCCAATGACTACATGGTCTCCTCAAGCTTATGTAGGCACTGATGATATACATTCTCCACTTTGGCTACAGTCTGCAAAGCCTGTTGATACAACGTCTAAACCTGAGTGTTAAGAGATTGTACCTTGCATGTTAGAAATTCTAAGGTAGATCCTAAAGCAACATGTAACTTCTGAATTTCAAATTCTATGGCATATTGTTCTGCCTTTATCTCCAAGAGGAGTTCTACTGTCCTTGGATAGTTTGCTTTAGGTTCGGTTTGGGCACTCGCTTGAGCAAATTGAATCTGTGGAGCATTCAGAAGTGAAGGAACGTCAACTTGATTGTGTGCAGTTTGTTGCTTACCTTGACTTGGAGTTTCATCTTCAAATTGGACTTTAGAGAAATGGGATGCAAATACATCTTCAACATTGGTGGGAGATCTATTGATACCATAACTAGTAGTAGGTGCAACTAATGGAGTTTTCTCATGTTCTACCCTTGTTTTGATGCCTTCAGGTTGAGACGAAACTTCTTCTTCTTACACCTTCTCTTTTCCACCACGAGATCGCTTCTCTGGTTCAGTTTTCTCTTCTTCAGTTGCAGCGATTTCCCTGTTTTCCATAGTTTCTTCCAATTCTGGTATTGTACTAGCGTCTCCTTCAGAGTCTTCATCCTCATTCTCCTTTTCTTTAGAATTTTTAGCATCACTCTTCTTCTTCTTCTTCTTCCTTTTCACCTTATTTTTCTTTTGTCTCTTCAGAATCAACATAACCTTGAAGATTGTGCAAAGCGATGGCAAAGATGGTCAGATCTTCATCTTCCTCCTCTTCATCTTGCAGAAGGATAGATTTCTTTTTCTTTGATGTCTTCTGGACAACATCCTTTCCTTTGTGCTTCTTTGCAGCAATAGGTCCTTCTTTAATTCTGCTAGTTGATTCATTCTTCAAAAGATCCAAGGCCTTAGACAGATCTTTTAGCCTCATTTTGGAAATCATCTTCATTCATATTTCCATAGGAGTGAGAGTCCTTAATCGAAGTTGAGAAGGTAACTAAATTTGAAAGTGTTTGAATAATCAAGTTATCAAGGTAGAGTAGGGCAGTTGCCCTTTTTTCCTTCATCACGGTTATGTACATATGCAAAAAAATAGTATGTGGAAGGGAAAAAGGAATTCCATTGCAAATTGCCCACATTATCTTTGCCTCAAATCTCGAAACATCAGTCTTGGAGGCAGCCTCGGGTTTGATGCAATTGATTACTATCTTATGCAACATAATGTTAGGTGCTAGCATACAAGAGTAAGTAATACTCTTGCTCGGCAATCTGTCTTTCACGAGAAATCTAGCAGCTTGAATGATGGATACATTTATGGGTAGAAAATCACTCCATTCTACACCCAAAATGTCAACCAGAATATCCACATCTACATGAAACACTCTCTTACATCCAGTAAACTGAATATGAGTTTGATCTAGAAATGATAGATTCGAGTAAAAATGTGACATCATGAATTTGCCAATTCTGTTTTCAATTGAATAAGTCGGGCATTTCATCTTCGTGCCTATAGCTCTTTTCTTTGAGTTGGCCACTCACGAGATAACTAGCCTATCAGGTGAAGCCGTTAAGGAATCTAAACGCAATAGACCTGAGAATTCGACCAAGAATCGACTGCTCGACCGTGCTAATTTGTGAGGGTCATTACAGCACAGACCAATTAGAGACTAGAGATAGGTCAATTCGACAGAATCATGTGATTAAGTGTGGGTGATTCCACCTAATTGCAAAATTCTTATCGATCGACACTAGACCGATTTCTCTGTCGTTTTGGTACCACGTGTTCATATTTGAAATATCGAGATTTCCATGACAATCGAGAGTTGTTAATGTGTTGAAAATGTACTTCGTGACTTGAAAATAATCAATCACAGGTTAATTGCACGAAAAGTTCCTAAAAGCTAATCGGTAGGTTAGGACGTGCTCAAATCGCGCCAGATTGAAATTAATCATGAATTTGAACCCGATTTCAGAAATTGAAAGTTTTGTCATCACAATTCATTTTAGGAACGTCGATTCATCCTTAGAAGATTTTTCTACAAATTGAGATTTTTGGCGAAAAATCCAAAGTATGGGTAGTTTGGATCGGGAAGTTTGTAGGCTCGTTTTTGGTCGCACTTTTGGGATTCAAGTTAGACTATATGGTGAGGAAAAATGTGGATTAGGATGATGGCACATTGGTTGGATTTATGAAAATCAAATGGAGCTCAATTGGACTCAATTGAGAGAGGATTGAAGGGATTTGATGGAATTTGAGGAACAAAAGTCACAAATTCGTATGCCATGGGGGGAGAAACATTTGGACTACTTCAATGGTGTGTTGAGGAAGCTTTGATGAGAGAGAAATGGCTGAGGATAGGACTGAAGTGGTGGGGGCAGCTCTCAAGTGCAATGGGCAAGTGTTGGAAGCCTAGGAAGGCCTTTGGGGTCCCCCTCTTCAATTGAAGCTTCTTCCTCCTCTATCCCCTTGCTTTCTCCATTGTTGAGGCTTGAGAGACTTTAGAGAAACTAGAGAAATCGTGGCTCCATCCCCCTCCTTTGTCGCACGCACACAAAGCCACTGTTGGACCCCATTTTCCCCTATGTTTTCCTCTCTTCTAATTTATACTCCAGCTGACTTTTTGCCAAAGATCTGAGTTGAAAGTGGTCTTCCCGATTGAATTAGCCAACGATCCACCCATCACCGTGACCAGCGCATCCAAACCGTTCCAAAGAGCCCAACCTCACCCAAAACGGAGCTATCAGTCGTTCGGTACGCTGGCGAGAAGAAACTGATCGCCAATTCGTCGATCTGTTGCCCGCCTGCACTGTTTCGCGTTTTTCTTCATTTTTTCTTCCATTCTAGCCCTTTTTTTGCCCATCCTAACCTCCAATAAGACCCCCAAGACCCCCGGAGCTGCCAGTTGCCAAGCACCTGCTCTCCGGAGCTCCGATCGGCCCGTTTTCACCGTTGAAGCCGCTAATTTCCTCTCTATATTCTAGTAAGAACAAAAGCAAAAACTGGCAAAGGTCTTGAAGCTTCGTGGCTCATTTCCGAGCCCTTTTCAGCCTCTATTGGTGTCATCGCTTGGAGGATTGTCGCTTGCCTCCATGTTGTGGTCACCGTGGACTCACTGGCTCGCAAATCCCGTGAGTTTAGTTCACTAATCCTCGCTTAGTAGGTTAATTGTGTTTAAGGAGTGTTTATGTTTAGGTGGTTAGATTAGTTTAGTTAAATATTAGTTAGATTATGTGCATGATTAGATTAAGGGTTGGATTAATTAGTCTAATTAGATTAATGTTAATCATGCTTAGACTTTAATTAATTATTTTAATTACTTAATTACTTATTTAAATTAAATAATATTAAATATTATTTAAATTATATTCTTTATTAATTAAATTAAAATAAAATTTGGAATTTATTTAATTATTAATTAATTAATATTTTTCCGGAAATTATACGAGAAGAGTTACTTGATAGAATTTTGAGCTGATCGCAGTGATAAGTTTAGTTTCTATAGTTGAATGTTGTTTTGTAAAGCTGAGTAATGATTTGTGTAATTGCGTGGTAGTTGTGAATTAGTTGAATTATGCAATTAAATGATGGTTTGGTCATTAGATGTTGAGTGGTGAAATTGCATGTGGTATTTGTGAATTGGGTGGTTTATGCAATTGGTTGTTGATTGTTCAATTGAATGCCGTTTTGTGCGATTGTGAGGCATTTGAGAGCTGTTGGGCATGTTGTTGTAAGTTAGACCAAGATTACCATCGAATTTGGAATCGGTCGTGTAGCTGAGTCGTAATTTAGCATTACCACCGAACTTAGAATTGGTTGTGCTGCTGAGCTGTAATTCAGCATTACCACCAAAGTATGGTTGTGTCAACTGGATTGTAATTTACCACTAAATTTGGAATCGGTTGTGCTTGCTGAGCTGTAATTTAGCATTACCGTCAAAGATTTAGTAGGCCGTGCTCGCTACGCCGTAATTCAGCATTCGGGTTGAGTAAGTGATATGACTGGGGAATGGTCTCGATGACATGTAATCGACTAAATCGATTGATCGCTGAGTCGATCCAAAGTGATTTGGATCATGTGGTTTGTTAGTAATTATGAATTAAACTAACTTACAGGAAGAAACCGATGCCAATGTAAGCCTTCTGACTCGTGATTATGCTTAGGCAGCCCTTTGGGCATATTTTCTTCCTATGTATTTTCTTCCTAATTGATCTTAGGGAGTAAAACTTACTGAGACGTCATCTCATCCCGTTGTGGGATAACAATTTCAAGTCCCTAAATGGTGATCATGGAGAACCGGAAGCCTGGGGTTTGGAAGTTGGAGGCTGAAGAATTGGCAAACGGGTCTGACTAGTGGGTGTTAAGATAGTCCCCTTTTTGTTAACCCAATATTTTTGTAAACAACCTGATCTTTTATATAAACTCGTTTGTTTATAAGAGGGTTTGTTTTTGTTTGAAAATTTGAGGCTCTACTTTTCTATCCCATCTGATTGTTGTCTAGGGATTATTATATGTTTCCGCATGTGCTTTAAAAAGAATGGGTTGACGACGCATCTTGAGATGTCGCTATTAATCAACCAAGTAGGGATGGGCGCGCATTCGGAGGATCGGGGCGTGACAAAAAATATGCCGTTAATTTAGGATATGCTTCAGATGTCTCTGCACAAAATTTTTCAAGTTAAAGATTTGCTAACTTCTCCCTCAAGTTAACCTTTATAGAATCCAGAAAATCAAAGTCTATTATGTGCAAGTTTATCACTCATCGGTTCAACATTTGAGCATAAACCTTTTTATGCTCTTTTGAACAAAAAAGTTTTGTTCTTTCTCCAGTAATCTCAGTCACCACACCCATCCTTGGTTGGAAAATTATAAAGATTCTTTCATCATCGTCTTTATTCTCAAGCTAATTTTCTGATTCAAAGTGAGGATCAAAAGGAAAATTCAAAAATTCCTTTTCTGCTGTTCCTTTTGGCACCAATCCTAACCTTTCCATCATTCTAAAAAATAGAGTTTCGTTTTTGTATCCATGGTCTTTCAGAGAGCTAGAGATAAAGTCCATAGGACTTCCACCCTGTTTCAAAAACGTATAATGTTTGAAAAGTACCTCAAGCCTCATAATTGAAATAGGAGTCACCTCTTGTGTAACTTCCTCATCTGCAGAGTGACGAGGAGAACTCTTGGGAGAATCTTCTCCAGTCAAATCAAAATGAGTTTGTCCTTTAGGCAGATTGCGAGGTCCATGACTTGCGATGCAAGAAGATTTCCTCTGGAACGACATTGATGCAGATTTGGAGGACTTCAACGACATGTTCGAGTGGAAGAGAGAAAGAAGTTTGCAGAGAAGTTTTGTGAGAAAAATCGAGAGAGAGAGAGAGAAAGTTTGAGAATTAGGGTTTTGAAGGCACTGTGCTCGAAGGAAATAGTCTAAAGGATTTAAAGAAATTGAAATGGGGCAAACGAATCGTCACAAAGAAAAATGCCTTTTCAGAAAACAATTTAAAAAGGTAACTATCAAAAATTTGAAATGTAATTCGAAAAATCGGGAATAAAATTGTAATTTCTAAAAAAAAAAATAAGAGACAAGTAAAAATTCAAAGATAATCATACCTGTTCCGTTTTTACATGCCAAAAATAAAATACCTGGATTGCAAAGATTTCCATACTGAAGTAACTTCCTTAAATTGAAATGCTGAGTCTGATCAACCGTAGACTTTAGTCGAGAGGAGAGATGATATTCAGCTTGCTACGAATTAATTCAAATAAGCTTTTCTCCAATGGTTTTATAAAGACATCTGCTTGTTGATTCTTTGAATCAATAAATTGAACATTAATCTCACCATTTTGTACATGATATCTTATAAAATGGTGACGAATCTTGATATGCTTTACTCTTGAGTGAAGAATTGGATTTTTGGTAGGTTGATATCACTTGTATTGTCGCATCTAATTTCTGTGTAGGATTCTTCTATTTTGAAATCTCTTAGTTGTTGTCTAATGCACATAATTTGTGAGCAATAACATCCAAGAGCAACATATTCTACTTCCGTTGTAGATAGTGCCACTGTACTTTGTTTCCTTGAGAACCATGATATCGGCATTTGTCCTAACAATTGACATGTACTAGAAGTACTCTTTCTGTCGACTCTACAATTGGCTAGATCAGCATCAGAATAACCAAGTAAAGTAAAGTTTCATTATTTTGGATACCACAGACCTAACTTTGGAAAAGTCACAATATATTTAATGATGCGTTTAACAACACTTAGATGTGATTCTTTTGGATCAGATTGAAATCTAGTACAGATACACACACTAAATAGAATGTCGGGTCTAGAGGTAGTGAGATAAAGAAGAGAACCAATTATGCTTCTATATAGCTTTTGATCTACTTTCTTTCCTCCTTCATCCTTGTCGAGTTTTAATGAGCTTGACATGAGAGTTTTTGTTTTCTTGCAATTCTCTATTCCAAACTTCTTGATATTATCTTTGGCATATTTCTCCTGATGAATGAATATTTCTTTTGATTGTCTGACTTGCAATCTCATAAAGAAAGTCAATTCACCCATTATGTTCATTTCAAATTCTTCCTGCATAAATCTTGAAAATTTCTTGCAAAAATTTTCATTAGGAGATTCAAAGACTTTTTTAACAACATAAATTTGTATGAGCAAAAAATCTTTTTCTTCTCTTTTTATAAACAAGGTTGTATCAACTTTTCCTTTCTCAAAGCCATTATCTGTTAAAAACTTACTCAACCTCTCATACTAAGCTTGAGGTGCTTGACCATACAATGCCTTCTTTAGTTTGTAAACGGAGTCTGGTTTTCTTGGATCTTTAAATCCTGGTAGTTGTTCCGCATAGATTTCTGCTTGTATGAGTCCATTGAGGAAAGTGCTTTTGATATCCATCTGGAATAACCTGAAATTTTGGAACAGACAAAAGCAAGTAATAATCTAATTGCTTCTAATCTTGCTACATGTGCATAAGTCTCATTGTAGTCTATCCCTTCTTCCTATGTGTATCATTTTGCCACAAGTCTTGCTTTGTTTCTGATTACTTTAGCTTTTTCATCTATCTTGTTTCTAAATACCCACTTTGTTCCAATCACAGATTTGCCTTTTGTTTTAGGAATCAGCTTTCATACATCATTAATGCTGTCTAAGTTCTTCCTGCATAACTTCTATCCAGCTTTCGTCAAACAATGGTTCTTCTACTTCTTTTGGTTATATTTCAAAAATAAGTGCTACTGCACTAGATTCTTCTTTTCCTTTGGATCTGGTGCGGATTCCTTCATCTAACTTGCCAATAATGGGTTATTTGGGATGACTTGAATTATGCTTCCAATTGCCATTTGTTTTGACATTATGTTGATCATCTGTTTCCTTTGATTCTTCTAGTTCTACTTGCTGCTGTACCACCTAGAATTAGGCTAATAGACTACTAAGTCTGAATTTAGCTCGGGTTCTCCTAAGCCCATACTAATTCGCAACTTAGTTTCAAGTTCTTAATGTGCAAAAATGATTTTTAAATTAGGAGTCCTCACTAATTTATTTTTGGTGGGTTAATTAGAAACCCAAATAAAATAATGGGAGATTCACTTTACTCCTGCGAACTAAAGATCATGAGTTTGGGGACTTGATTACGCTAGATTTTTCTAACGCCCTTTCGTTACATTTATCTTTTATTTTGAAAAAAAAATGTTTTGCAGGTAACTTGAATTGATTTTAATTTGCTTTTCAAACATGTGAGCTGATCATGTGAGTGCACAAATCACCAATTTAACACCCAGATAAAGTAGTGAATAAATTGCAGGACTTACCTCATAGTAACGAAAGCATATGTAGTGTTAGCTTGAAATTCATATCAACAGCCCTAGATAAGATTTCTAATTAATACGCAGTCACTCAATTTTTTAGGAGTTTCTCTTGTTTAATGAAATCTAAGCTAATATACAATGCAATTTGATCAAATGACCTAATTCTAATGACGGACAATTTATAATTGAATGGACATAGCAACAATCACTAAATGACATGCATTTCATGAACCTAATCTATATGACATGCGCATGATTTTTTGTATGTTTATTAAAATTCGAAATTAAAAATTGCTAGAAATAAAAATCTAACTAAAGCGAGATATTATCCATTTTAAGTTAGGAAATAGACTAATCCGAATCCTATCTTAACTTAGAAATTTATCTCAACGTGCAATTTGATTTAAAGAAATTATCTAACCTATATACCATCTAAACATGCATTTAAAGAAGAATCTAACTATTCTATCATGCAATTCTATCTAGGAAATCAATTCCAATCTACATGATATGCAAATGCAATCTTTTTTTTTTGTATTTTTTGGGATAAATAAATCAATTAAAAGATAAACACCAAATCATTCACAGTCATCAAAGATATTATCCATCGTTCGAATTTGGAAACGATATCTAATCAAACTTGATTATTTCGCTAATAAAATCGATAAATTGATCTTAAGCCTTAAAGATCAAGATATTAATTTTATTCCCGCGTGATTAATTATTCCATCTAAAATCTTATAGATGGAATAAAAAATTGGCGTGTGGTTGTGGATTGGGCAATAAATCATAATTGGGAATACACAGATAATTTAAATATGCACATAGGATATTGAAAAGTATGTTTTAGGCAATAAAATATCTAAATCAAATTTAGATATGATAATTACCTAATTCCACAAATGATATTACAAAATTTGGACTGAGTGGAATCCGTTCAACGGGTGACTGGCGGTGCATGGTGGTGCTTGGCCTCGGTTGATGGTGCGGTGAGGATGGGTGTTCACAATGGTGCTCAAGGACGACTTTCAATGATGGGAGAGAGATCACCAGCGGATCCTTGCTTCGGTGGTCAACGAGCTCGCTTGGAAAGCCGACAAAATTAAACTCATCTCTGGCCGTGAGTACGGATAAGCTGCCATGAACTTGTCCTCCTTGGTATTGGTGGACTAAAGACGTCAATGCTGCCCGATGAACGTCTCGGCTAAGCTGCCTTGTGGCCACTGGTGGAATTCTTGCTGTAATTGGGCCGTGAGGACCCAGCTCAATGGCTTCCACGATGATGCTCGCGGACGAAACTGCAGAGATAGAGGACGAAGTAGTGGAGGGACCGTCGGCTCGGTGGACTCGCGGGGACTCACAACGATATCGATGGTCACGGCCCAAGGGTCAATGGCGAGGGTGGTGCTCCACTCCTGATCTCGAGGCAAGGCAGCGATAGCGGCGGTCAAAGATGGATCAGCAGCTGCGGGCGTCGAAATTGCATGCCCGAACTTCATGCTTGAAGACCCCCGCTGGAAGAAGGTAACCCCACCTTTTTTTAGTTTTTCCTTTAGTTTTTCCTTCTTTCACGTGCTCTCTGTATGCACCTTGTCAGAGGAAACCCCATCCCTTTGTTGACCTATTGACCCAAAAACGTAAAGAAGTCTCTCTTTCAATCTAAGTCTCGCCCTCACTCACGTTTTTCTCTCAATGGCCGTGTATTCAATGTGTGGCCTCCTTTTGTTTCGTCGTGTAGTGAGTCCCTTTTATAGGAAAGTACGCAAGCTTAGCAATTTTTTCTTTCTTTTCCAGCTCACACACAGAATCCCCTTTGATCATTTAATCTTTCTTATTTTGAGTCAAATAATATATTACTCCATAAATGCCCCCACGTGTGATATTCCTTCTTGATATTTCATGCTTAAACTTCCAATCTTCATTAAATATATCGCCTAATATATAAATCACATGAATATATAAAATATTTATCAAATATTGGAAGAATAATATGAATCATTTCCAAAAATACCAAATTGTCAAGTCGTGAAATTAAAGCTCATTTGCTGCTGATCAAAAACAAAAATAAATAAGTGCAACTAAAATTATATGCTATGTAATTTTAATTATATTTTTTTAGAGGTAAAATTAATTCCTAATTTTTATGTAAAAAATAAATAACTAGGTCGTCAAAATTTAGGTGTCAACAATTCTTCTATAGATTGAGTCTTCTTGTTAAAAACCCTATAAGCTTTGCTTGACATTGAATATCCAAGAAAAATTCATTCATTCGATTTTCCTTGGAACTTTCCAGATCGATCATTTGCATTATTCAAGATAAAGCATTTACAACAAAAAAAAAAAGCGTGGAAGTAAGAGATGTTAGGCTTCTTCCCTTCATATACTTCATAGGGAGTCTTCTCTAAGATGGCCTCAAAAACACCATGTTGATTATATAACAGGCGGTAGAAACTGCTTCTACCCAAAATCATGAAAATATTTTGCTCTCTTTCAATAGAGTTCTGGCCATTTTTTGTAAAGATCTATTTTTTTCTTTTTACAACTTAATTTTGTTCTAAAGTATATGGAGAAGAGAAAACATGTTGAAAACCAGATTTATCATAGAAGTTTGCAAAATCCTAATTTTCAAACTCATCTCTATGATCTGTTCTTATGCTTGAAATAGTATAACCTTTTCTTGTTTTGAACTTTCTTGGCAAACTTTGAAAAATAGGAAAAAGTTTCAGACTTACTTGCCAAAAAAAAAAAATACCCAAGTAAAACATAAATAATCATCCATAATTACTAGACAATATTTCTTTCCGCCAATACTCTGAGTTCTTGTTGGTGCAATAAGATTCATATGGAGAAGTTGCAAAACACGACTAGTAAAAACCTGATTTATTGATTTAAAAGAACTTATGACATGTTTTCCCAAGATACAAGGAGTGCACAACTGCACAACTCAAACTTCTGATCGGCCAAATTAGGAAGCCCTCGAACCAACCTCTTGGAAGAAATTTTGGCAATTTGTTTCATATTTACATGACCAAGCTTTCGATGCTAGAGACTTGCTTCATCTTGTAATGAGATGAGGCATTGAGAATTTTCTAGATTTACATCCAGAAGATAGATATTGACACGTCTTCGCTTAGTAAAGGATTGAGAGAAATCTTGACTTACTTCAGAACAAATTCCTTCTTGAAAATTTATTCTGAAACTTGTATCACAAAGCTGACTTATACTCAAAAGATTGTAGTTTAATACTTTCATCAAGGAAACATTGTTGATAGTGAGACTTACAATTTTCACTATTCCATATCCTATAATTTTCCTTTTACTATTTCCACCAAAAGAAACATTTCCTCATTTTAGTTTTTCAAGCTTCACGAAGCAACTTGAGTCTTTTGTCATATGCCTAAAACAGCCACTATCCAAATACTATTTGATTTTTATTTTAATAGTGACCTGCAATCAAAGAAATAACTCAAGTTTTCTTTGGTATCCAGATTTTTTTTGGGTCTAGAAGAATTAGTGTTAAAAACAATATTTGCCCAATCATTCTTAACTTGTTTCCAAACTTTGGGACATTCATTCTCAAAATGTTCTGAGGTGTTACACTTAAAACATCTAAGAGCATTTCAACGGATAGGTTTTACAAACACTTTTTGAAAATGATTTTTATAAGATGCCTTTGTAGGTTTTTGTTTAAGGCTATGTTCGTTTTGCGAAAAATAATTTCTAGAAAAACGTTTTCCGGATTTTCCGTCATTTGTTTCATGGAAAATGAATTCATTGGGGAAAATGTTTTCCATGAAAGGAAAAAAGTCTTCTAAATTAGGAGAAAATATTTTCCACTTTTGAAAAGTGGAAAACATTTTCCTTTCCATTTTTGAAAAGTGAAAAATATTTTTCTCACTTGATTTCTCTTTTCTCAACCTCTACAAATCCTCACTTCCTCCTCCCCTTTCTTCTTCTTCTTTTATTTTTTATTCAAATTATTTTTTAATTTTATTTGTTTAATTCGAATTATTTTTAATTTCCTTTTTCTTCTCTATTTCTTTTTTTTTTCTTTGTTTCCCAACTTCTTCTTTCTTGACTAGTTGTTGGCCGTCGCAGGTGAACCTCGAGCTTGTCAATCTCAAGCTAGCGCTTGTTGGTCTGGTGAACCTTCAGCTCAATGCTCACGCTCGTCAATCTAGTGAGCGGTGAGCCTTGCTCAAGGCTCATCGATGGCTGGTCACAGGCCAACGCCGTGGCTGGCGAACGACCAAGAAAGAAGGAGATGGAAAACAAAGAAAAAAGAAAAGAAAAATTAAAATGAAAAAAATTAATAATAGAATTTAAAAATTAAAAATAATTAAAAAAATCAATTTTAAAAAATATGGAAAATCCATTTAAAAAAATAAATGAAAAGGAGTATGTGGAGGAAAAGATTTTCCTTACCGGACAGTAAAAAATATTTTCTACTTCATTTTTATGTTTCATACGAATACTGGAAAATAATTACATTTTCCTGGAAAATGACTTCCTAGAAAATATTTTCCAGAAACATCACATTTTTCGCAAAACAAACAGAGCCTAAGTCTCTCTTTTACTTTAGGAAAATTAATTAAAGGAATAGTTTTATTATTCATACCCAAACCTGATTTGTTAAAATAGGGTATTTGAGCTGTAAGAATTTTCTCCAATTTTTCTGATCCTTTGGAAAATCTTTTTGAAATATCTAAAATCTCTCTTTTTAAGTCAACATTTTCTTTTGAAAGAGAATCAGAATTTTCTTTCAAATCATCAAAACCTTTTTTCAGACTTTCAAACTTTTTTTTTTCGAAGAAACTTCCTATTGCCTCAACTTAAAATTTTCCTTTTTCAGTTCGGAAAGATTTTTAAGAGAGGATTTAAGATTGAGGCAAAGTTCATCTATATACATATAGACTTTAACAGGAATTTATGAGTGACTAACCTCGAAATCTTTATCAAAATTTGAATCAATGTCTGTTTTTGATTTTGAGTCTGACTTTGAGTGAGCTATCGGATATATGTTTGCAAATTCATCTTCACTTTCTTCACATTCAGTGTCACTCCAGGTTTCTGCTTTAAGAGCTTTCTTGTACTTCTTAGACTTCCCTTTCTTCTTTTTCAACAAGGGACAATTTGGTCTGATATGCCCATTTTTCTTGCACTCGAAGCATATTACGTCCTTGCTTGTTTCATTGTCTTTCGTTGGTTTGTTATGGGAATTTTGCATGCTTTGCTTCTTCCAATTTAATCTTCTTTCATTTCTGTTCAATTTTCTGAATTTCTTTATTATAAGGGCTAGCTCCTCATCGTCCATATCATCATCCAAATTTGTATCATCAGAATCAACATTAGACTTTAATGCAATTGATTTCTTACCTTTCAGATTTTCCTCATCATTGATCTGCTCCACTTTGTACGATTGAAGCGTGCCTATTAATTTGTCAACTAATAAGGGCATGATCCTTTAAGTTTCTCTAATTGAAGTCTTTACATGATTCTAGTCTTTTGAAAGTCCACGCAATAGTTTGGTAACTTTTATTGGTCTAGAATTTAGTTGACCTTGATAAGCCAGGCTATTCACAATTTCTATAAAGCGACTGAACATATCACAAATAGATTATCTTGGCTTCATTATGAAGGATTCATATTGTCTAAGTAGAATATTTATCTTTGTCTCATTCACACGATCAGTCCTCTCATAAGTAACATGAAATTTTTCTCAAACTTCTTTTGCTATTTCATAGGAGGAGATTCGGTTGTATTTAGTGGGAGATAAGGCACAATATAATGAATAAATTGTTTTTGTATCAAGAGCTTGTCTTTTGATAATTTTAGCTCATGTGGATTCATCAGCATCTTTGTCCATCGCTTCTTTCCCTTTCTCTGAAGCTGATGTTGCCTTTGGATTGATTCCTCTTTCGACAACATCCCACTCCAAAAGATCTTTGGATTTGAGGAATACTTTCATTTCATTCTTCCACACATTATATTCATTTCCATCGAAATAAGAAGGTCTAATATTGCTCTGTCCTTCAACTAATCCTGGAGCCAAAATACAAGCCATAGAAGATTTTTAACTTAAAAGTAAAAACACTTCAATAAAGTAAGCACACAAAACTTTGATACCAATTGAAATAATTAGTATAAATACCTAGAGGGAAGTGAATAGGTGTAAAAATAGATTTTGAAGAGATGCAGTGAAAATAATTTTCTTTTAAATTGAGTCTGTCAAACAATAGACTTTGAATAAAGATTCAAACTCAAGTAAGATATTGTTAAAATAACTATAGCGAAACTCAGAAAAGTATCACATCAAATAAATTAAAAGAGTTTGGGGAATAGAAAATGAATACAGGATTGATAGTAGTTTAGCTTAAATTAAGCCTACGTCCACTTTCCATGCTGACAGCCTTCTGGTTGGAATTTACTATGAATTGAAAGAGAATTATAGCCTTATACACTAACTACTTAGTGAAAAGTTTCTACTCCTCTCACTAAGTCACTCCTTAGTGTTTTTCTTTCTTTTGAATACACGTTTGAGCACTATTGAGGAAGAACAAGTGATTTGAGAAGCTTCAGACTTTGAAATTCTAGTTTTCATGCTTTCTATCGAATGACTCAAAAAACCTCCTTAAATACTCTTCCATGCCTTTGTGACCATTGACACTTTTCAAATGAATTCTTCCAATCAACCCATTGGACAGAATCAATCAAATAGATCTTGAGCCGTTTAAAGATTGAGATGAAAGTCCGATGATCTTGGTCGCCTATACAATCAGGATCTTGATTTTCATAAGTAGATTCTTTCCAAATAAACTTGCCTTCCAAATTGATTTTACCGTTCTGAGATTGATTTCATCAGTAATATTAAAAAAAGGTAAGTGAGTTTTTTAACTAGAAATCCAGATATATCTTGTTTGTATCGAATCCTTGAAGGAAGAATAATAATCCTAAGTCTGATTATGTCTTCGTTCTTCACTTGAGTTTAGTCTAAGTCTTCGTCAGAGTAGGGCAGACTTCTGATGTAAGATAGACTTTGAAAGAGTTCCATAGAAGTCTTGTATTCCTCAGAATAAAAAAAATAAATATAGAAAATTTTTGTTAACTTCAAAATCTAATAGAAGTTTTCTCAACACGAACAGCTTAGTCTATCTACAGGTTCTTTCTCACTACTCCACTCATTAAGCTTCTTAAAAGTTTCTTCTTTACCTTATATATTAGCATCTTCCTTCTTTCTATCTGAGATAGATCCCTCAAATTATTGAATTGATTAATCACATCAAAATTAACCCTTCTCCTATTCTCCAATTGGATTTTTGAGATCTAGACAAATTTCCTCCACCAACACCTCTACTATCTACAGATGTTGCTAGGCTTTTGACCCTCATATTTATACCACCTTCACCAACCTGCCTTTTGGTAATCCCTATAATTTCTAGAGAATTGACATGAGAAGACGTGCCCATTGAATCATTAGGAGGTTTCTTAGACATGTGAATCATCTTTGAGTGCTTCTCTCTAATTGCAGTTGCTTCTTCATGGCCCAACTTCTAATGCCAAACTATAAGCACAAACATGCCTAGGAGAGGAGAATATGATGGGGGTGTAGGTGCTCCATTATCAATTGCAAATTTGGTTAATGCGCCATATGAAGGAGTGAGCTTATGTGGCAGGTGAATACCAGAGAATCCTGTCAAACTTGCATAGGGGGCACAAGTTTGTCCTCCAACTTAGGCGTACACTTTATTTCTCGTTCTATCATGAAGAAAAACTTTCAATTAGATGGGTACCAAAAAAAAAAACTTTCAATTAGATAAATCATTGCCATCTATTAGTGAGGGGGATCTCAATGGCAACATTGGATTTAAGGCAGTCGGTACTACGGCAAGGATGTTGCTTGTTTACTAAGTATTTAAACTTAGTTGCATCTTGATCGGAGGAGGAGGGGCCGCAACGTAATGGACATCAACCACACTCTCACAATTGCAAGTGTGGAAATCCTAGTTGCATTCCATCTCTTGGGGGTTTGGTCTATACCTACTTTAGATATGGCCAATTCTTCTTTCCTTATGTAATACCTCCTTTTTAAAGTCAAAATGACTTAATGTCAAATTAAAATATTAGCAAATACTCTAGATACATATTTGTAATTATTCTAAAATGCCAGATTTGCTCCTTTAATGCATCTATGTACATGTAAAGGAATATGTAAATCGGCAAACAAAATACAACCAAATAATGTCCAGATGACCAAACGGGATATGATCAAATGATGTAAATCCATGTAAACACACAACGAACTTCCAAAACATGTTGGTCGGAATGAAGCAGGGCAACCTTTATTAACAAATTATAGTTCCATCTGCATATGCCTACATAGACAAGAAAATGATGTAATTTCACTTGTACAAGTGACGAATTTGAGAAACAAGAATAACAGTAAGGACAAAGCACGAACCACCGTTTTTAATAAATTATAATTTCATTCGTATACATCCACGTAAACAATGAAATGTTATTCATCCATGCCAATCTAGTGGCACCAAGCCTGCGTAAAAGTGCCATTGAGTTGAGCCACGGATTGGACTACTAACCAAGATAAAAGTATGATCACAAAAGAAGATTCCATTGTCTTAGTTGGATCTATAAGACCCCCTAGTCGCCATAGAGGAAGAGGATGTGAGAATGGAATGTAAATTCTTCCTCCCTAGCCTTCTTTTTCTTCCGCTGACCATGAGGTTGAACTCAGACTCTATTATTCACACTTTATTTCATTCCTGATGGTTTTAATTGGTTTAGGACGTCAATAGGTATCAACGCCTGGGCGTATAAAACCCCGATCGGCACAAGGTTGATTAAGACCTTGTGGCCTTACTAAGAAGAATGTGATTCAAATTCCACCAATGAGATAACTAGATCAATTAGCGAATTGAATTCATCATTGAGGTGGATTGCCCTCACATGGTCAACGAACTCATACTAATGCGATGACTTGTCGCAAGTGAAGTTGGAAACAAAAGAAGTCTACCAGAAGCCCTCGGTAATTGTCTGATCAAAGCCACTTATTGCTTCAATAGTCCACTGAAATTTTTTGTAGTTTTTTTTTCTTTTAATTGGTATTTGACTGGTTACTAATCTAGCATACTATACAAGTAGTGAGATTTCACAATCAGCATAACGGTCAGAAATCCACTGTTTTTAATGAATTATGATTCTATGAGCACAATCCATATGAACGAGCAACAAACTTTCATAATAAGCATAGTCATTGTGATCAAACATGATCCATAATCAAACAGTTTCCACGTACATTTCATCTACCCACATCCACATAGAAAAGCGATGAACTTGCAAAACTACTTTTAATAGTCAGGCTAAAGCACAATCAACCATTAAACATAATTTTATAATTCCATCAACATTACTTCCCCTAAAAACACACAAAACAATGCATGCAACAATGATCAAATCAGCACGTTTCTCGTCATGAAAACAAAGCGAATACAATGTGGATCGAATTGCCACAAGTTACCTTATGAACTTTGAATGCCTACAAGGGCATCAAGGAATTCCTAAATTATTCAAGTACTCATAATAGATAACCCCACAAAAATCCAAAAAATTTAGCATGGAAATTTCAAACATATTACTTTTTCGCATTAGAAAAAATCAAGTTATTATTTCATCTGGCTCACAAAGATTCTCTCTTTTTAGAGTGCAATTTAAAAGAAAAGAGAGAAAATTCCAAAAAAAAAAAAGACCTAAAATACCCTCATTTTGTCAAATAAATATCCAAAATGGGTTTTATGTAAAAAAGACTTGAAATGCTATCACTTTCTCAAATAAAGACCTAAAGTAGCCATGTTCGTTTTAGATAAGAGCCCGACTTTTATCAAGAATATTTTCATTTTCCCTTTTCCTTTTTTCTCCTCTTTTTTTTTTTTTTTTTTTTTTTTTTTTTTTGCTTGGTTCTTCTTCATCCTAATGGTTGGATCCTTGCAGAAAATATAAGCCACTTGAATATGAAGATGAGTAGGGTAAACAAAAGGAAAATGATCATTAAATAGGGTCTTTGGTTTATAGCCAAGAAATTAAAGGGTGGCTCTAAAAAAATCCGTGCCAAGTAATTTGCTTATTTCGACAATATTAACCATGGTTGACGTGTAATTAGAGGTTGGGTTATTAACTTGTAGATTCTTCAATGCTGTGAAAGGTTTGTTAGGGTTATGTGTCTATTCATCAAACATTGTCTTCATCTTTCCAGCTCACAATAGAACCAACACATCCTTTCGTCTTGAAGTTGGAGTTTCAGATATCAACCATTTTCTATGGAAACGTTGCAACTGGTTCGTAGATCAGACTAGACCCAAAATTCATAGAGAAAAAGAACAAAAAAATCTGGGATTGTCTTCTGAGTCCAAGAGAAGGTAAAATAATAAGGTTTCATTGCAAGAAGTGAAAAATTTGCCCATCAATCTACCACATGCAGAACATCAGTGGCTTGAGAGTAGGAGTAGGTAAATCATGACCAGAACAACCCGTTTAAAGGTATAACACGTTCGGTTGTCATAAATGAAGATATTTCACACACCCAAGTAAAGATGAGCATTCTCGATGAGCAAACTAATCACCCTTCGAAGTTCTGTCCCAATTTCCCACCAAGGGCAATGGAAGTATCAATAGACCGCATAGCCCTTATGGAAGCAATGCAAGCAGTGACTTGACTTTCAAAAGAAAACAAAAGAAGCTGCAGTGCACTCATGCCACACATAAAACATTCAATAACATGTAACCCAACTCCAATTGCAACTTGTTGAATTATCCTGATTTTTAGGATTTGATTATTAGGAATATTCAATCCTGATTTTTTGGGTCCTAATTATTAGGAAATAGCTGTAAATAATTAGTTATGAAATGATTTATTAGTATCCCTTGATTTGTGGGATTATAGCTGTATTTTACAGATCTGTTTTTTCCTAGTTAGTACTTGTAGAAGTCCTATAAATAGCTTTGTAATCCTAGTACAGAAATATAGAGAATTATCACAATTCTTTTCTCTAAATTCTTCATGGTATCGAAGCATTAGGCTCATTTTTCTGGGATAGTGTTGCAGTGCATCCTTCATTGATGCAATAATCTTCCAATCACAGCCTTCATTGCTGGATTTGTCTTTGTCCTTAACAATTTGATCGCTACTATCTTTGTTGTGATCCCTTTAGCTATATTTCTCCCTCTTCACTTCTAAACTTGTCCCAATTTTTTCTTTTGCCCTAAAACCTCATTCACTTGCAGCAGCCTTTACTGCTTATGTTTTCTTTTGCTCTTCTTTTCCAAGTACTTTCTTTGTGCCTAGAATTATCCATGTCTAAGAGAAAATTGATTGGAGATACTTCGAGTCAAAATGAGGAGGCCAACACCAACCATATGACTGGAGATCTACAAAATGTGAGAGCAACTTATAGGCTGAATGAAAGTAATTATATCAAATGGTCACAATTCGTCAAGACCTATTTGAAGGGTAAAGGAAGACTCAGCCATCTTCTCGGAACAGGTCCAATACCAGAAGATCCCCACGTTTAACGCATGGGATGAGGCAGATTCAATGATCATGTCATGGCTTTGGGATTCAATGGATCCGACCATAAGTGATACATGTATGTTTCTCAAAACTGCAAAGGAGATTTGGGATTCTATTCGCAGGACTTATTCGAGGGCTCGAGATGCAGCACAAGTATATGAAATCAAGGTAAAGACAAGTGCAACAAAACAAGGGAGCAAAACGGTGACAGAATATGCCAATTCCCTTCAAAATCTATGGCAAGAACTCGATCATTATCGAGTATTTGAGATGAAGTGTGCAGATGATGCTGCAACTCTAAAAACCTTCATTGAAAAGGATCGAGTATATGATTTCCTGGCAGGTCTTAACTCTGAATTTGACCAAGTCAGAATTCAGATACTTGGAAAAGAAGAAATCCCTTCTTTGGAAGAGACAATCTCCCTAATCCGGGCAGAAGAAAGTCAAAGGGGAATAATGCTAGAGCCTCAAGCTATGGAAGGCTCAGCATTAGTAACTCGCAATGCGTCAACACAAGAAAGAGGAGAGGTGGATGATTCGAGGTCTACATGGAGGGATAATCGAGACAGTTTGTGGTGTACCTATTGTAAGAAGCCAAGGCATACAAAGGAATGTTACTGGAAACTGAATGGCAAACCAGCAACTTCAAGCCGAGAGTGAGGAAACAAAGGAGGACAGCCAAGGCCCCAAGCTCATCTAATTGAACAGACCAGCCAGCAAATCAGTCACAATGAAGGACAAGTGAAAAATCCTTCAGCAATGAGGAAATAGAAA
Organism: Eucalyptus leucophloia subsp. euroa; assembly: GCA_017140325.1. Classification (NCBI taxonomy): domain Eukaryota; kingdom Viridiplantae; phylum Streptophyta; class Magnoliopsida; order Myrtales; family Myrtaceae; genus Eucalyptus; species Eucalyptus leucophloia. Next base: position 576,313 of record CM029469.1, on the reverse strand, counting down.
GAATTAAAGGGCTTTTAGGGTCTCTTGATAAACCCTCTAGTGCATGTTCCTTAGCACTCTTAGGTAAGTCTCCATTCTCTTTTAGTTTAAATGCCTCAGAAAAACTTTCAAGTGAAGCTTGGATAATAGACTCAGGTGCCACTGATCACATGACTCATACTTCACATTTTTTTAGTACCTACACCCCTAGTCCAAGCAATAGAAAAATAGGGGTGGCAGATGGTTCTTTGGCCACTGTTGCAGGAGTTGGTGATATCTATATTATGCCTGTTCTCACTCTAAAAGATGTCCTCCATGTGTCAAAACTATTAACCAACCTAGTCTCCATACAAAGGCTTACCAATGACCTCAAATGTTATGCAATTTTTTACCCTACCTACTATGTTTTTCAGGAACAGGATTCGGAGAGGAAGATTGGACTTGCTAAGGAAAAGAATGGGTTGTACTATCTTGAGACACTAAGGATTTCAAAAAAAGTCATGAACAATTCACCCTTGTCATTTCTTAGTGCTTCAAATAAGGATGTCATTTGGCTTTACCATTTTTGTTTTGGTCATCCATCTTTTCGTGTCTTAAATATCATGTTTCCTTCTCTGTTTAAAGGATTAGATATGAGTTAATTCCAATGTGATACTTGTGAATTTGCTAAGCACACCCATGTATCTTTTCCTATAAACAACAAAAGAAGTTCTCATCCTTTTGATTTGATTCATAGTGACATTTGGGGTCCTTCCACAATTCCAAATATCTCAGGGGCTCGCTGGTTTGTTTCTCTAATCGATGATTGCACTAGGGTCACATGGATATTCTTACTCAAACACAAATCTGATGTAAGTAATATTGTTCCTAATTTTAATTCTATGGTTCAAAATTAGTTTGGAGTTAAAATTAAGAACTTTAGATCAGATAATGCTAGAGACTACTTTAATCAGATATTGTCAACCTATTTTCCAAAAGGAATGGATAATCCATGAGTCATCTTGTGTAAACACACCACAACAAAATGGGGTGGCTGAAAGGAAAAATGGTCATTTGCTCAACACTACTCGAGCATTGTTGTTTCATGGAATGTCCCTAAGTCTTATTGGGGGAAAGCTGTCCTTACATCTACATACATGATTAATAGATTGCCATCAAGAGTATTAGATTTCAAAACTCCAATGGCAATTCTTTCTAGCTTTTATCCCCATTTTAGGACAACAAATAATCTCATACCTAGAGTCTTCGGTTGCACCTCTTTTGTACATGTTCATAATCAGCAAAGGGGAAAATTAATCCTAGAGCAATCAAGTGTGTCTTTCTTGGTTACTCCGCTACACAAAAGGGGTATAAATGTTATCATCCTCCTTCTCGAAAGACCTATATATCAGTTGATGTTACATTTGTAGAAAACAAATCTTACTTTCCACAATCTTATCTTCAGGGGGAGAAGTCATTAGTTGAAGATAATGATTTTGAGATCCTTAATCTTGACTTACCTCCTAATAATCTTCCAATCAAAGCTCGCACTTCTAATCAACCAATCTCTAATCAATCAACTCCTGACCAATCAGCCTCCAACTATGATCAATGGGCTCCTCATGAATCAGTTTCTGATGATTCAATTCGTGCTACTTCAATCCCGGACTCACTCTCTACGATTGAGCCCATTCCGGAGCAAGAGTCCACTCCCATATCTCCCCGTATTTATGACTCTATGAGATTTCCTCAGGTATACTCAAGAAAGACAGCTGTTCTAGACCAAACACAAGTTCAAGATTCCCATCCGAGTTTTGCAAATGAATTTCCGATAAGTTCTAACTCTCCTTTGCATAAACAGTCAATTGATATGCCTGAAAATGACTTACATCTTCCCATTACTGTTAGAAAAGGTACTAGAGAATGCATAAAGCAACCCTTATATCTACTATCTCACTATGTGTCACTTGACCGTCTATCACCATCTCAAAAAAATTTCATTGTGAGTCTAAACACCTTTTCAATTCCAAATACTTTATCTGAGGCATTGTCTAAAGAAGAATGGAGGAATGCAATGAGACAAGAAATGGATGCACTAGAAAAAAACCAGATTTGGGAGATTGTCAAAAAACCTAAAGGAAAGAATCTTGTAGGCTGCAAATGGATTTTTACCTTGAAATACAAAGCTGATGGTTCTCTTGAGAGATATAAAGCACAATTGGTGGCAAAGGGTTATACTCAGACTTATGGAGTAGATTATCAGGAGACATTCGCTCAAGTGGCAAAGATGAACACTGTGAGAATTCTACTCTCTTTGGCAGCTCATTTTAATTGGCAACTTTAGCAGTATGATGTGAAGAATGCATTCTTACATAGAGATCTAGAAGAGGAGATCTACATGAGTATTCCACGGGATTTGAAGGAGAAAAAACAACAAACAAAGCATGTAGATTACGGAAAGCACTATATGGGCTCAAGCACTCACCTAGAGCCTGGTTTGGGAGATTTTCCAGAGTTATGAAAGCTTCAGGCTACAAACAAAGCCAAGGTGATCATACCCTCTTCATTAAACATTCGGCAAAAGGGAGAGTGACAGCACTTCTAGTGTATGTCAATGATATTATTGTTACAGGTGATGATGATGAGGAGACACAGCAGCTAAAGCTATGTTTGATTAAAGAGTTTGAAATAAAAGAGCTAGGAAGACTAAAATACTTTCTTGGCATTGAAGTTTCTTATTCTAGATAAGGAATTTTTGTCTCAAAACAGAAGAATGTGGCTGATCTCTTGAAGGAAACTGGAAAACTTGGTTGTAAACCAGTAGCCACACCTATTGAGCCTAATAAAAGGCTTGGAGATGCAAAGGAACAACCTGCTATAGATCGAGAAATGTATCAAAAATTAGTTGGGAAACTCATCTATTTGGCTTATACTAGACTTGATATTGCCTATTCAGTAAGTGTGATTAGTCAATTTATGCATGACCCAAGAGAATCACACTTACAAGCCGTCAATCGAGTGCTACATTATTTAAAAGGAAGTCCTGGAAAAGGAGTCCTATTCAAAAGAAATCAAAAACTGATGCTACAAGCTTATACCGATGCTGACTATGCAGGATCCATGGTGGATAGAAGGTCAACATCTGGTTATTGCACATTTTTTGGCGGAAATTTAGGCTGCGCATGATAAAATTTATGTTTCTTGATTTCTTTGTTTCTCTATTCCCCGAAACAGGTTTGGAATAGAAATCCATTTGGTAATGCAATTTGATTTCTCTATTTCTGAAACAGATTTCTATTCCAGAAATAGATTTGAAGAAGAAATCAGAAGCTAAAATTTTAGCTTCTCAGTTTTTGAAATAGAAATTGAGAAATTAATTTCTGGCCAAAAATCAATTTCTATTTCAGAAATTTTGTCATGCGCACCCTTAGTGACTTGGCGGAGTAAAAAATAGAATGTAGTTGCAAGATCAAGTGCTGAATCAGAATTTCGAGCAATGGCCCAAGGAATATGTGAGCTATTATGGCTTAAAATCATCTTAGAAGACTTGAAAATCAAGTGGGAGGGTCCTATGAAGCTGTATTGTGACAATAAATTAGCAATTAATATTGCTCATAATCATGTACAGCATGATAGGACGAAGCATATTGAAATTGACAAGCATTTCATCAAAGAAAAGATAGAAGAGGGGTTGATCTGCATGTCCTACATACCTTCCGGAGATCAACTAGCTGATGTGCTAACCAAAGGACTTAATGGTGGGATCTTTCACGAAATAATCTCCAAGCTGGAATGGAAGACATCTATTCCTCAGCTTGAGGGGGAGTGTTGAATTATCCTGATTTTTAGGATTTGATTATTAGGAATATTCAATCCTGATTTTTTGGGTCCTAATTATTAGGAAATAGCTGTAAATAATTAGTTAGGAAATGATATATTAGTATCCCTTGATTTGTGGGATTATAGCTGTATTTTACAGATCTATTTTTTCCTAGTTAGTACTTGTAGAAATCCTATAAATAGCTTTGTAATCCTGGTACAGAAATATAGAGAATTATCACAATTCTTTTCTCTAAATTCTTCACAACTAACAAGGCATTCATCTTGGTACAAAATTGTCACTTCAACATTACCATACCAGACTGTAACTACAAGATTTAAACCAGAACAAGTTCAACATAAACAAGAGATATTATTATGAGATCTTCACCATCAAAGATGGAACACCATCACTAAACCGCAATTTACTTGTCCTTCTCAGCAAACTAGTGATGATAACTAAATCAACCTTCACATGCTCTAATATTACCTATGTACAAACTACTTCATGCCATTACAAGTAAAACAGCTAACATCTTCCCGTGCATTAGCACAAGTTAAAAACTAAAAGGGAAGGAAGTGCCACAACTCTCATTATAAGGCCGCAGCAACATACAAGATCATTCGGGACATCAGTATGCTGATCGTCCATCACCCTCGACTATCACATCTTTAAAAGCCCCACCACTTGGAATCATAGGCAAGACGTGCTCTTGATGGGGAACAATCACTTCTAGCAAGTATGGCCCAGGAGTATCCAGCATTGTCTGAATTGCAGCTCTAACATCTGCTTTCTTGGTCACCCGAGCACCAGGCATTCCACAAGCTTCAGCAAACTTCAACATGTCTGGGAATATCTCAGACTCTCTCGACGGATCTCCTAGGTAAGTGTGTGCCCTATTGGCCTTGTAGAAGCGATCCTCCCATTGGAAAACCATGCCCAGGTGTTGATTGTTCAATAGAAGAATTTTAACTGGAAGGTTCTCCACTCTGATAGTAGCCAACTCCTGGACATTCATGATAAAGCTCCCATCTCCATCAATGTCCACAACAATGGCATCAGGTTTTGCAACAGCAGCTCCAATCGCAGCTGGCAACCCAAAACCCATAGCCCCTAATCCTCCGGACGTCAACCACTGCACGTGGTTGGCAGAATGTCATCTGTTACTATTAGTAATATGTCTTCTGGTTTTTGCTCCATACACGTGGAGATGGCCGAGTTGGTCTAAGGCGCCAGATTAAGGTTCTGGTCCGAAAGGGCGTGGGTTCAAATCCCACTCTCCACACCTCCTCCTGTGTCTTTCTCTTCTTCATTTTGTCCAGAAGAGAAAAGAAATCATTCTTTTCAATGCTTTTACTCAAATTCATTCATCCAGACTTCTGATCCTCAACTTATCAATCATAAAAAATCTTTTGCGGATCTCTCTTTTTTCATAAGATTTCTGTTTTGGGTTTGATTTTGCATCCTCCACGTTGTCGGGTCTAATCTTCTTGGTAAAGATTTCTGTTTTTGAGTGTTTTGAGTATGTATCCTCCACATCGTCTTTTGAGTTAAACTCAACAATACCAATGACTTGAGTTATCTGGAGAGATCGTTAGACATGATAAGAGATCATTCTGGTTGAGGAACGACAGACGGCACCAGTTCTCGAAACTGGGATTCAATTGGCAATGGACTGCATTGTACATCCCTCTTCCCCATCCTAGCATTTAAAACGAAAATGACGACTCCTGAAACTTCAACTCAAAATCTTGAAGCAGACCGACTTCAAAGTGCTCAAACCCTGCACTCACGCCAACCGTAAAGGACAACCCACTCGTGCGATCCCAGCAAGCGCAAGGACCCTGAGCTTGTGTCCCGATTCTTATCAACTCGGAAATTGAACAAAGCATGCACTGCCATACCTGAAAAAGTGAATGACACATAGTGTACTTTCCAAACTAGTATTACGAGGAGAGAATTAAAAGCATTGGAAGAACACTTACCCATTAATCTACCACTTGCAGAACATCAGTAGCATGAGAGTAGGAGTAGGTAAATCATCACCAGAACAACCCGTTTAAAGGTTTAACACGTTCGGTTGTCATAAACGAAGATATTTCACACACCCAAGTAAAGATGTCCATTCTCGATGAGCAAACTAATCACCCTTGGAGTTCTGTCCCAATAATCCACCAAGGGCAATGGAAGTATCAATAGACTGCAAAGCCCTGATGGAAGCAATGCAAGCAGTGACTCGACTTTCACAAGGAAACTAAAGAAGCTGCAGGGCACTCATGCCACGCATAAAACATCCAATAACATGTAACCCAACTCCGATTGCAACTAATGAGGCATTCATCTTGGTACAAAATCGTCACTTCAACATTACTGTACCAGGCTGTAACTACAAGATTTAAACCAGAACAAATTCAACATAAACAAGACATAATATTATGAGATCTTCACCATCAAAGATGGAACACCATCACTAAACCACAATTTATTCTCAGCGAACCAGTGATGATAACTAAATCAACCTTCACAAGCTCTGATATTACCTAACTACAAACTACTTCGTGCCATTACAAGTAAAACAACTAAAGATCTTCCCGTGCATTAGCACAAGTTAAAAACTGAAAGGGAAGGAAGTGCCACAACTCTCATGATAAGGCCGCAGCAACGTACAAGATCATTCAGGACATCAGTATGCTGATCGTCCATCACCCTCGACTATCACATCTTTAAAAGCCCCACCACTTGGAATCATAGGCAAGACATGCTCTTGATGGGGAACAATCACTTCTAGCAAGTATGGCCCAGGAGTATCCAGCATTGTCTGAATTGCAGCTCTAACATCTGCTTTCTTGGTCACCCGAGCACCAGGTATTCCACAAGCTTCAGCAAACTTCAACATGTCTGGGAATATCTCAGACTCTCTCGACGGATCTCCTAGGTAAGTGTGTGCCCTATTGGCCTTGTAGAAGCGATCCTCCCATTGGACAACCATGCCCAGGTGTTGATTGTTCAATAGAAGAATTTTAACCGGAAGGTTCTCCACTCTGATAGTAGCCAACTCCTGGACATTCATGATAAAGCTCCCATCTCCATCAATGTCCACAACAATGGCATCAGGCTTTGCAACAGCAGCTCCAATAGCAGCTGGCAGCCCAAAACCCATAGCCCCTAATCCTCCGGATGTCAACCACTGCCGAGGCCTCCTATAATTGTAAAACTGTGCAGCCCACATTTGATGCTGCCCGACACCTGTACTTATGATTGCGTTTCCATTGGTCAACTCATCAAGAACCTGAATCGCGTACTGAGGAGGTATGGCATCCCCAAATGTCTTGAAACTTAATGGGTACTTCTGTTTCTGCTCATCAAGCTCCACCCGCCAAGTGGAAAAGTCAAATTTAAGCTTTGATGCTGTCCCTTTTAACAACCTGTTAATCCCTTGCAGGGCCAATTTCACATCCCCACAAACAGATATGTGAGGTTGCTTGTTCTTTCCGATCTCAGCCGAGTCGATATCAATGTGAACGATCTTAGCTCGGCTAGCAAAAGCTTCCAGCTTGCCTGTCACACGATCATCAAACCGAACTCCAAAGGCGAGCAACAGATCACTTTTGTCCACTGCATAGTTTGCATATACAGTCCCATGCATCCCAAGCATATGTAGCGACAAATCATCCGTGCATGGGAACGACCCTAGCCCCATCAAAGTACTCGCCACAGGGATCCCTGTAAGTTCTACAAACCTGATCAACTCCTCGCTCGAATTCAAACACCCACCACCCACATACAAGACTGGCTTCTTTGATTCGGCGATCAACCTCACAATCTGTTCCAGGTGCGCCTCCTGAGGTGGCTTAGGCAACCTCGACATGTATCCTGGCAACCTCACAGGCATGTCCCACTTTGGAACCACAAGCTGCTGTTGTATATCCTTAGGTACATCTATGAGAACCGGACCTGGCCTCCCTGAAGTCGCCAGATAGAATGCCTCGCTGACGATCGTCGGTATATCTTCCACATCAAGAACCAGATAGTTGTGCTTCGTTATGGACCGGGTGACCTCGACAATAGGGGTCTCTTGAAACGCATCCGTGCCAATCATTCTTCGCGGCACCTAAAGATTGAATTTCTAATTCTTTCGTCAAAACGGTGGGCAATGAATGAAACTGAAAAGCCGTAGTTTCAAAGCTTTGCACCCTATAAGCCCAGATCTAAAAGGTACGAGCTAATGGACTAAAGCTATCAAATGAAACAGTGCGGATAGGTACGACTAGAACAGCAGCAAACAAAGCACGGGTCATCGACGGAACCTGGCCGGTGATGGCGACAATGGGGATGCTGTCGAGCATGGCGTCGGCGAGGCCGCTGACGAGGTTGGTGGCCCCGGGGCCGGAGGTGGCGATGCAGACGCCAGGGCGGCCGGAGGCGCGCGCGTACCCCTCGGCGGCGAAAATGCCGCCCTGCTCGTGGCGGGGGAGGACGTTCTTGATGATGGCGGAGCGGGTGAGGGCCTGGTGGATCTCCATAGAGGCGCCGCCGGGGTAGGCGAAGACGTTGGTCACCCCCTGTCTCTCCAGGGCCTCCACGAGGACGTCGCTCCCCTTGCGGGGCTCTTCGGGGCCGAATCGCGAGACGAAGGCCTCGGTCTCGGGGGAGGGGGGAGCGGCGACGGCGGCGGCGGCGGCGGCGTTGGAGGCGTGGCCGAGGGAACTGGAGATGCGGAGGGCTGCAGGGGAGGGCCGGGCGGTGGGTTTGGAGGGGAAAGGAGAGAACTTTGGGAGAAAGGGGAGATTTTTAGAGGGGAGGAAGGCGGCGGAGGAGGAGGAGATGGCGGCGGAGAGGGTGGTGGCTGCGGCGGCCGCCATTGTTCTTGTGGACCTGCTCTTCCGGAGGAAGGGAGGAAGCAGACGGGAAGGAGACACAGGACGAGGAGGAGGAGGAGGAGGAGGCGGCGAATGGTGACCATTCGGTCCTCCTTTTAAATTCCTGTCCCTGCCACATGTCGCCGTCGTCGGAATTACGGAATTGCCCCTACATGTTGTGTTTGGTAACTGCTAATTATGTGTCCCTCCCTTCCTCCCTGCCTTTGTCTTTTTCCGTTGGTCCCTAGTAGGATTTGTGCAAAGGTATAAAGGTTTTCCTCGCAAATTCCTGTTTTTAACGTAGATTCATAGCCATTTTCGGTGGGGGCGTGCAAGGTGGGTCTCCTCTCCATCTACGAATGTCCAAAATGACATGAACCGATTCGCGACCCGAATCTTGATTGGTGCACCATAACGAGGATAATAACTGCAGAGCATTCCCAAAAAGGAGAAGGGACGCGTGTGTATGAATCGTCGCCAAAGTTGCGTCCACCGGAGGGATCTCGCCGTACCCTTTGCTAAAAGAAATAGACGAACCAAGGGAGAATCGGGGGAGAGGAGGAGATCGGTGGAGGGGCAAGTGGGTTCTCCATATTTTTGATTAAAATAAGCAAGAAACCAATGTCTCCTTCGCTCGGTTTGGACAGGGGGATTGCATGGAAAGTCTTGGCCTCCTCGTCATCTTAATCTCTGTCGTTCAGGTCTACTACCTCCCTCATTTTGGTTCTGTTCTTATCATTCGAGTCTGCACCAACAACCGTAGCAGCAGCCCCTGTCTATCCAAATCCCAAATAAAGTTTCTACTTTTAAAATGTTTAGGGGCCTTCGACCCAAAAAAAGAAACCAAATGTTTAGGGGCCGCATTGTACGGCGGCGGAGTTCATTTGTTACTTTAAAGGCCATCGAGAAATGATGCGAGAGATGCCAAGTTCCGTGTGGAATCACATCTTTTTGCAATGATAATAATAATAATATCATCATCACTCACCAAGGTCCCAAATTTGGGTTTCGACTGTCAAAAAGTAAAGGGTCTCGAAACTTGTATGAGGGAAGCAAACTTCGAGCTTCTTACAGGTGGACAGAGAGCTAAAATGGCTTTATCAACGTTACTAAAGTCCACTACTTTTCACCCAGGACCAGCGCCAGAATGCTCGCACTCACTCATCCATGTCACTCAAATTAGGATGCTCTCTGCAAGGTACGAAGCACGAATACATTGCCGGAGCTTCCATTTCGTGTTGTGTCCGACATGTGTCAATGTGTCCGATATGCTCAGATACGTTCGGACACGTGATCAACTTTTCTTGACAAACCGGAGGCGGAGAGGCTTGACAAACCGGAGGCGGAGAGGGGAGATGGATGGGGGTGGCGTGGGGTTAGGGGGAGAAAAACCAGAGAAATGACAAGTGCTTTTTGGGGGGTGGGGGAAGAGAGTGGCGTGGGGTGATTGAGAGAACGAGGAAAGAGAGAAGAATTCAATGATCTCCTGACGTTGATCGGGCGAGGATTCGTGGGACCGTCGCGTGCGTGCAATCGCATGGTTTAGAGAAGAGACGTCCTGTCAAATTGAAAGATGGACACGACACAGAAGCTCGTGCAACATGTCCATGATTCGTAGGTCGGTGCTACTTAGTTTGCAAGTCCCCGTGGATCGAATTGTGGAGATAGAACGCAACCTTCTTAAAAAGTACTCACCGATTAATAGAAATGTAAGCAGCGACCAAAACATGAAACATGTTTTTTTTTTCTCAACATGTAGGTGACACAGTTCCTAGAAGTTTAAACCATTACACTATCCATTGTTTAACATGCTACTCTGAAAAGAAACCAAAATTGCTCCCGACTTGTACTTCTGCAGATATCCCCATCTTTCTTTCTTACGAGGTCCGCCTGCAGCCAATAATTATAAAGTTTTTCCGATCAAAAGACAGAAGATAGACAATTCTGATGCCGGTGACCCCACCACCCATGCTTTCGGTATGAGAAACCAGAGATTATGCAAGCAATGCGAGTCTTTCGCCAAAAGAAAACAGTCATAAAGCGTCTCTCCTAGATGAGCAGTGCACATACTCAGCACCTATCCAACACCATATTAGAATTGAAGGTATCGGCTGAATAGGGATAAAAGCCACCGAATAATCCACTTAAAAGCTTCTGCAGTAAATAATAAAAAAAAGATTTACGTTGCCGAAAATGAGATACAATGTTCATATCATCATATTTTCTTAGGTAACCACCAAGAGTTCTTATAACTGCTCGCGACTATCAACCAAACACTGATTATATACTCAGCGGATATGGTGTCATCCTAAATGACCCATCCAACAATTGGGAAGCCACTGCAGAAAAGCATCATCCAATTTATAAGCAAAGAGAGCTGTTCGTTTCAGTTTCCAGTTCTCTTGAAAGGAAACTCATATATTCAACTTAAAGAATATCTACTTGAAATCAAATTAACTGTCAATAATGATCTCTAAGAAAACCAGGTTATCAGTCAATTATAGTGGAGAGCGTTTTGAACCAACGTTACATCTATGCACCAGAAAACCTCCCAATGGCTACAGAAATTCAAAACACAATCCACTTGGCAAATAACTAAATAAAATCATCTCCCTTCTCAGAGCATGCTACTACAGCGTGGACATTTCTGAAGATGCATTGAATAGGTAGGTTAATAGATTTACTCATTATTGATCTTACTAGGAGAAGTAAAAAGCTTTCAAGTTTCGCATTGAATTCAATTATAATCAGATACACGTGGAACCCACGAAACATCAGTCAGGAAACTTAATTTGATATCTAATTGGGACACTGCCATGGATTCAGTGAAAAAAGAAACTCACAATAGTGCAGAAAAGGATTAGCATCAATGACTCCGGCATTTCCATAAGGCTAGATCTTTTCCAGTATCACGACAAAAGGTACACAAAAGGGCCATCATGCTTTCTATAGGGCAGAGTTAACATTTATTTGTATACACCTAGGACTACGAATAGCATGTCTGCTGTGTTAAGAATCATTAAAAGTGAGAACTTCACCTAGAAAAAATCTGCCACCACTAAAAAGCATGTGTTTGGTAACTTCATGGATTGAACAGTAGTTTCAAGGAGGTTAAAAACAACAGAAAAACAGTAATAATAAGTTTGATTTAAAATAAAACCCCAATTATCACAATGACTGTGCAAAGCCGAAAAGAGGTAACTGAAAGAGGGCCCCTGAAACTAAAATTGATTTATTTACAATCTGCAATTGAATCCTTCTGATAGACTCTCAATAACGAATGCATGTCCAATCGATCAGCACCTTTCCATCTCTCCAATCACAAAGGTTCACTCCGAATCAGTGATAGCGTCACGCCACATATAGATGCTTTATGCCCAATCATTCCAGATAACGCTTGCTATTACCGCGGCTGCTGGCACAGAGTTAGCCGACGCTTATTCCCCAGATACCATCATTGCTTCTTCTCTGGGAAAAGAAGTTCACAACCTATGGGCCTTCTATTTTTGTCCAACTCAATTCTAAGACTTGTAATTCCTATAATTTTTTCTTTCTTTTCTAGGTTCTACACTTTTTTTTCCATATTTATTAGAAATAGAAATTGTCTTTTCATATCATAAATTCCCATCCTCACATCCATTCACTCAAAACTGCTCCGATTCCATTTCCACTTTCCATTAACAGGCCCAAGCTTTTTCCAGCTGTTCAATTGCCCTGCCGCATAATTCTTCTGAATTTTGAATAGTATTCAAGATCCTCTGTTTTTGATTATCTAATAAATCACTTAATGAAAGTAGATTATCTTTCCATTCATTTCAAAACTTCCATAATCCCTTCCCGAATCAAACATGAATCTTTCAATTCATTTGGCTCTCACGCTCAATTAATTATGTAAAATTCCCATGTGTAATGAGCCTATCCTCTCTTCCCTATTCATATTCCTCCAAAATTCTAGGAATTCGTTGATAGTTCGAATAGATTCGTAGGCCAGGCATACTGATACGTTTTAAATTTAAAATAAGTCTTCTGTAGGTGGCCACATCGAACAATATGCAGATCTTTACAAACGACAGGATAAACATCCACAGCAATTTCAAGTGATGAATCCGTCACCCTAAAGAACTATATGCAGCTTTCACAAAGAGCCTCCGCGCTAGCCAAAGGAAGCACCTTTGTTTCATAAGAACAGAAGGGCACAAGATCTACCTTTGAGATTGAGAATCTAGACAGAAGACAACCCGATAACAAAGAGCCGCGGTCAGGCATTGGGAGATCTAGAAAAGCAAGAAAACACACAACACACACACACACACACACAAAACAAGAAGCAGGCCATGCAATACCTCCTAACCGGACCCGACGATGATGTTGTTGATGGGGATGAAGATGAGCTTCACGAAGAACCCAACAAAACCCATGACCACGAATCCAATGGCGGTGCGAAAGGCGACCTTGGTGAACTCTGCAGGGGAAAGACGGAACCGAAACCGATCGATCAAGAAAGTCCGGGAGACGACAGGGCAAGAATGCATTTTGCATGCGCGAGCGAGAAGCGGTCACCTTTGCGGTCGGGCTTGTGGCAACGCTTGACGAGGCGGAGGCTGTCCTTGGCGAAGTCCCGGAGAGGGTCGACCACCGAATCCACGGCGTCCATTCTTCCGATCCCGGCGAGCGAGCGAGAGCGAGAGAGAGAGAGAGGGATGGAGAGAGAGATGCCGGGCAGACGCGTTTGACGGACTTCAAGTTGGACTGTCGAATGATGCCGCGTCGATCTGGTCAAATGGTCAGTGCTTTCGCCCGGTCTCCATCCCATACGGGTCCAGTGGTCGGGTGGACATTTTTCGGGTACGGTGCGAGACCTGACCCATGATGGATCGAAGTCCACATGAGAGCCCATAAGTGCTCTCCTAAGCTACCGTTGGCCTTTAGTTGAATTGGGTGATGCTCTAAATCTAACATCTAATGGCACAATGTGACTTAATGGGTAAAACACCATCATCACTTCTCTTGGCCCACGTAAAACGGGCTGATTGTTGTGACCCTAGTTTTCGATCCTAAAATAACATAATCATGCAAATGATTATCTCTCGTTGCTTATCCTGGATACTAAGGGTGTCAACGGTTCAGTTCGGTTTAATTTTTTTGAAAAATCGAACTGAACCAAACCGTTAGAAAAATATTCTGAACCGAACCGAAACCGAACCGAACCCAAATTTCGGTTCGGTTTTTTGTTTTCAACTTTTGGTTTTCGGTTTTTTTTGGCCTCGTTCCCTCACCCTCTCTTCTCTCTCTGCACGTCTTTCTCTCTCTCCTCCACCTGACCCATTTTCCCTTCTTCAACTTGAACCTAAAGCCCAACCTCAAACACACCCCCATCTATGCATCTTCGATGAGGGAACAAAGAAGACCGAAAGAAAGACGTCAAAAGTAGAGAATTTTGAGGAGGAGCAGTGGCAGTGGCGGCAGCGGAAACCTCAAGCACAAGCGCAAGGGTTGTCCAACACCACGGCGCCCACCCCCTCCTCCTTGAACCTAAACACGTAGTAACCCACCGTCAACCCGTTGACGATCGCCAGGAACACGCCCCCGTTGAACGACATGATCGCCAGCATCAGTAGGTAGCCGATCATTGAGTTGAGCCCGAAGAGCAGCATCGCCCCGAGCCTTGCAGATCTGGCCAGCCGGGAGGTGCTGGCCTTCAAGAGGAGTGGGGACGCGGTGGCAGCAGCCACTGCCACGAGGGACGCTATGGTGGTGGCGAAGGAGGAGGGGAGGGATCTGAAGCGGATGCGGCAGTCCTCCATGTACTAGTAGAAGGTGGAGACAAGAAAGCAGGCGGCGAGGGAGAGGAAGTAGCTAGGCCAAGAGTCGGTCCACCATGAATTGAAGAGGAGGGTCATGTGCCTGCTCCAGTACAGCGTCATGTGCATCACCTTCGCTCCTCTGTTGTTCGAACCTGAGAGAGAGAAATTGGAGAGGACAGATTCTATCGATTCGTGGTTTGGTTCAGTTCGATTAACTGTTCGAAAAAATCGAATTTTTTGGTTCAGTTCGGTTTTCAATTTAGTTCGGTTTTCGGTTTGGTTCTTGACACCCCTAATGGATACCTCTTTTGAAGACTCGACAAGTCTGGTTAATAGAGTTGATATTATTTTATGATAGTCAATATTTAACATAAAACAATAGAGATGTTAAGACGTGATTCATAAGTAATGCGCACTCCTAAATGACCACCATCCAATCTTTCTTAGTATTCTTTTTATGAGTTTGATGTTTGGTTTATGCGAAATGGGTCAAGTTGTTACAAAATCTTGCAAAGATAGGACATCCTTTGGCGAAATGTGGAAGCAAAAGAGCATAAAACTATTCCATGTACTATTTCAGTCTAAAAAGTCACGTACATATGTCAAGGATCATATTATGTTTACTATTGGTGTGATAATATACTAATGCAATTATGCATTCATTGAGTGACATGTGTATTTAGAATTAATTTTGTAAAGACCTCTTACATATGTCAACATTGCAATCGGCGAATGCATCCCTCCATTCTTACCGTGGCAATGGACCCCATAAACATCCATATATCAATATAAGAAAATCTCTACACATTCATCTTTGGACAAATTTAAGTATTTACAAGTTTTCGTTTGCGAAAATAGGATCAAGATTTGTGTTTCAGAAATTACTAATAAATTCTACATACAAGTGTCAACATCTTTAGCACCCCATGATGAAATGTACCCAAAGTCATGTCATTTTCCGAAACCTATATTCTTCTTTTTTCTTCAGTATAACATGAGCAATATTTCTATACACCTATCAATTACCAAATTTGCATAAGAGAGTTATCCCTAACAAAGAGATTGTTATTGGAGGGATAAAGAGTAGCCTTGGACCAAATGAACTTCATTTTACTTCTTCAATCAGAACTCCAAATTAAGTAAACTAAGAGTTCTTAAAATGTCATGAAAATGAAAACACGACAAGGATTGAAAAAGTAGCTTCAGTGCACAAGGATTGAAAAAATACTTTAGTGCGAGAGGTTCGATTTGTGCACTTTAAACCTATCGAGTATTCTGCATATCCTATTACACATGAGGTTAAGAGTGCGTATGGCAACATTTCTATTTCGGAAAATAATTTTTGAATAAAATAAAGCGTTTGATAATTATTTATATTTTTGAAATAAAAAAGAATAGAAATGCGTTTAATAAAAATTTATAAATTTTTATATTTATTTATTTTTTCTTCTTACTCATGGACCGTCGATCGCCAATTGTTGCTAAACGACCATTGCATGACTATCGAACACCCGTTCACACGCTGCCGTATGATGCCGGATTGCCGCGCCGCCGTCACACGCCTACCACATGCCCGCCGATCGCCGCCGCATGACCGCGCGCATGTCTGCCGTGACACTCGCCACACGACCGCAAATTGCCGCCGACCATCGCACACCTACCACACGCCCTCGACCGCCGCCGACGCCGCCTTCGCATGCCCGTCACACGATCGCCGACCATAGCCATATGACCGCCAACTGTTGCCATACGATTGCCGCATTACCGTTGCATGCCCGCTGCATGACTGTTGACCGTTGTCGCACAACCATCGCACAATCATTGACCGTCGCCGCACGACCGCCGCACGACCATCGCACACCCGCCGCATGACCGTCAACTGTTGTCGCACAGCCGTCCCACGCCCGCCGCACGACCGCCAACTATCAATGCACGATCGTGGACCGCCGCCATACAATCGTTGCACGACCGTCGCATGCCCGCCACATGACCGTTGATCATTATCTTACCAACCAAAACTACAGCACCAACAATCAGAACCCAGTTTTTGATACCTGGGCAGTGACTCCAAACAAGAGTTAGCTCGTAGGCATAAGTGCAGGTTTTTAGGGGATCTGTTCCTAGTCAAGGCTGGTAACAACCGAAGCTTAAGTAAAGAAATGCGGAACAGTAAGGCATGTTATAGCATCAACATTGTCACTACACTGAGTCAGTCATCCACATATTTTGTCAACAGAGTCGCACGCTTAAATCCACTAGTCACGAGCATCAGTACAGAGTAAGACAAGTAATCCTAAAAAATATCAGCAAAGCTCATCCACCTTCCAGCGAGCTACGGAGCATATTAACATCTTCCAGTAGCTTTCGTCAACTGCACCCCAAACATGAAAGAAGTCAATTATTCTCAGCTTGATTAAATCAAGAAGAAGTACATGTTACAGCATATAGTCAAAGATACGCTTGGAAAAAGTATTTGGTTGCAAAGAATATAGATGTGCATTAACAGAGAAAGAACCCAGCCTAAAACTTCAAAAGGTCTCATAATGCACAATGACAAAACATTATCCTTCCTGCAGTTAATACTACTCCACAGCAAACTCTTGTTCTGGAAATAGTTGGGGCCAAACAAGGATAGGAGTGTAGGAAATTACGTAGCAGAATCAGGCAATCAGCTCATGCTTTTTATTTTAAAAGGTTCTCTATAGGTGAGTCATCCGCTGGATTATTACCCTGAAGAGTCCTTGCTAAGACGAAATAATACAACAAATATTTTGGACTTCCCCACCACAGATCCAAATCACTTAAATTACTCTCCTAGAATGATTTTGCAAATAGCTTTGAGTGGCACTCTGGAGAATATGTTATGCTTCATACTTCCCAGCTAAAAACAAATGTTCTCTGAAAGGAGATATAAGCTTCAGTTAATCCTACAAATTCAACAGGTGAGCAGCCTTTCCATCAGCTGAATGCAGAAAGACCACTACATAAAAGAAGAATTACAAGCGAGCACAGAATGAAAATCACCATACAATTATTTCTGAAATTAGGGATAAGACTGGGCCGGTCTGTCTCACAAGAAACCAGGCTGACCCAAACTGAGCTTTTTGACCCGAATAGGCATACACCTAAGCAGAACTTGAAAAACTGGAGATATAGATTAACACAATATTATGCATGCCAGAGCAAAGTGAAAACCATACACGTCAGTCCAGTTCATCTCATTTCTTATTGACCTTGGGCTGAACCTATCTGAAGCCAATACATGTGCGTCAAACCCAAATGATCTTTGATTTGATCAGATTCCACCTAAATTTTGTTCAATCAGTTTGATTTAGGCTCTGGTTTTCCTTGACTCTTTTTGGAACCCACCTAGTGGCATCATCCAGATATTGGAGAATGGTACGACCGAGATAAGAAATGACATATTAGCAGTAATCTATATGATAGACAGAAAAGGGACAGGAAAAGGTGGAGAATGGTACGACTGAGATAAGGAATGACATATTAGCAGTAATCTATCTGATAGACAGTAAAGGGACAGGAAAAGGTGGAATCATACCTCAGAACCACTTGAGACATGGTGTAATTGAACCACCACTAGGCTATGGTGCTGTTAGATACATCGGTCCACACACACCAGTCCATTTCAATACGTTTCATTCAGTTTTTTGGTTCTCTTTGATTTGTGGAAAACTCCTATACTGATAACGTCCAGAGATTGGAGAGTATGTCCAACTTGAAGCATGTTATACAATGGCATAAGAACTGTTTTTCTTGGAGATAAGTATCAGCAGGTGGATTGCAGGAAAGATGCAAACCTAAGATTTGCTGGGTCTTGAGTCGACCAAATAACGAAAGATGTACTACTGCATCGAATATAACGACAAATGAAGAAAAGGGCACTCTTTCAAAGATGCTAGTTCAACAAAATGTAAGTACATGGAGAGAATAGGAAAAGACAATGTGGACACTCAGCCTCCACATAATATTTGTCCAGTTGACCACACAAAACCAAGTAAAATGTTCCCACTTTTTCAGCTTTATGTTTGCACAGCAAGTTAGAGGATAAGAAGACAAGCTACAAGTCTCTGTCGAAAAGCCTCAAATGCGATCAACGTCACAATGTCATCAGGAAATGCAAAAGAGGAAAAAAGCCAGACTGTCTACCTAAAACTGGTGCTGACTTTCTTTAGTGATTAATCTCTCAAAACTTTCCACAATTTTATTTTTTGAGTTGCAAGGCAAGGGAAACAGCTAAAACAAAAGGACTAGAAGGTCTTGTTCAAAAAGGCATCACATGCTCTGGAACAAAAATACCATTACAAGATAGATTGTCTATGCTGAGAAGAACACTAAATTCAGAAGCCTCTACTATTTAGTACAGACAGAAATGCCAGTATTTGGTGGGCACCATGACTGTGTAATAATTTGCACAGTGAGAAACCAAACAACTAGGAGACTACACAACCAGTGATGTTGCAAAAAGTCGTGACAAGTTCCTTCTTTGCCACTTGAAAACCACTATCTAGCATAAAAATGAAAGACGAACAGTAAAAGCAATAGATGTCACACCACCCAAAATATTCTCTCTGCTCTCTAGTCCCTACAGCAATGTCCGCTTGTCTCTGTTGCCAGTGACATTTATCCTAGACACCATTCTCTTGCATCACACTGCAAAAATATTCTGCAAGAGATACAGTGCCACCGCAAGCTAATTGCAGTAAAGGGAGCTGAGAGTCTTTACAGGCACACTAAAGGGTTGCAAAGCTGTAGTCTACTACATTAGCCAATGACTTTGATCTCAAAATAAGTCATAAACTCCAAAGTGCCTATTAAAAGAACTACAGAAACCCTTTTTTAACCTCCAATATTGGACAGAGTCAATAAACATGCATGACAGAACTGAATAAAGACTCGAAAAGGCCTACAGAAAATTCTCACAAAGAAGCCCAGCTTGGTGAATGTGCTAGCAATAGAATCTGTTTTTAATTTTAGCTAAATCAGGAATTAATCTGCCCCATAAATATTGAAAGTCATCTTCCTACTTTTATTCCAAGTATGTAGTTTTCCTTCATGCTGAGGATAACTTATTCTGAAACAGCTTCAAGATATTCAGCTTTTAAGAGTCTTTGAAACAAGTAAAAAGAAAACCTAACCATCTCCTCATAGAGCCAAAAGGAATACAAGGTCAGATTAGAAGGAAGATAAAGATCAACATGTTATGTCTGTCAAACAGAAAACTTCAAGAAGATTTCTCGTCACTTTCCTTGGCTCGGTTATATGTTCTCACAATTAGGAGATGAAAGGTAATTAGGTCATTCTAGCAGCCCTTATGCATCTCAGCAAGGCTCCTCTACAAAGTTGATGCACCAAAGGCCAGAGCTTAACCGAACCTAGTCTGACAAGAATTTACACGCGAGTCAAACAATTTATGCACATCATGCTGCGAGTATAGACCAGGCTCTTGCAATTTAGCACACTAAAAGGACGAGAATGCCTTCCCAAAGCAAGCAACAGAAATTGCGCACGAGCCATCTAGCAAGCTGCCAAACTGTTTCTGCGAAAACAGTCCAAGTTCAGCTCCGGCGAAATCAGTAATGCTATAGCATACTTAATCAGCATCCACAAGTGGGAAACATTCCCTCAAAATGCATTCTTTCAGTAAAGACGCATCTAAAGGAAAACACACGAGAAGATACAGTCCGTAAATTCTGTAGACACAACAGAAAAACGAAAACCTATTGGCAGCATACACTGTTACGGTCAGTTTCAAAATAAGATAGAAAAAACTACAGTGCAATTGCGACGGGGAGCAACATTACCCTTGCCCATCAGGATTGCCCTGGCCGTAGGAGCCATCATCGGCGGCCGCATTCTGCCACACGCTCTGCCACGCCTGAGAAGGCGGAGGCGGCGGCGGCTGCTGCATATAAACCGTACCCGGGGCGGCCGGCTGGCCCATAGGCGGGTAGTAGTAGGGCACGCCGCTGGCGGGGGGGCCCACGACGGGGGCGCCGAGGGCGCCGCCCATGGCCTCCTCCTTGATCTCGTCGCGGGGCACGATGTCGACCAAGAAATCGAAGATGTCGGTCCGCGTGATGGCAGCGGCAATGTCGTTCTTCTGGAGGGTGCGGCGCTTGTTCTCCTCGGCGTGGAGCCAGGATCGGATGGTGAGCTCGAGGATGAAGAGCTCGCAGGCCTTGGCGAAGAGGATGGGGGCCTCGGCGGAGATCATGCGGACGTCCTCGTCGGCCTTCATGATCTTCTTGATGCGGGCCAGGGGGAGCTGGTGGTTCTTGAAGTCGTTCACCTGCTCGATCTCCTGCCGCTGGTACGACCAGAACATCTGCAGCTGCTGCTGCTGCTGCTGCATCAGGTGGTTGTACGGCGGCCCCGGCTGCGGCGGCAGGTACGGTGGCGGCGGCTGCTGGGGCTGCTGGTTCGGGTCCATCCCGCCGGCGGCGACCGCAAAGTCCTCGACTTTTCCGCTAATCGCTTGATGGGTCCGAGGAAAGATTCGCCAAGGTGGCTCCTTGGACCGGAGAATGCGCGAGGGAGGACGAAAGGGGAGGAGGGTCGGGCCGGAAGAGAATGGATGGATGGATCGGAATTGGAGGGCGCAGATAGGATTTTAGCCGCAAGCGCAGCGGCCGAAGTTGTGATTTTTATATATGATACCAAAGTTCGAAACCAAGAGGGAGACAAGAATCGGTTCCTCCCATTCGCATGTCGCAAAAAGGTGCAATAAAAGCATGATCACGGCGTCTTCCGGAATGCGGAAGCGGCCATGCTGCTTTTGGCATATAGTTTGGTCCTATCCTAGGCTAGAGCATAATTTACAATATCTCCGTATGGCTTTAGCCTAGCTTTTCCTTTTTTTCTCTTTGTGCTTTTCATATGGTTCATTCATCGTGTGATTTGGTCAAGTCATGTTGTCTTGATCGCATAGTTCACAAATCAAAGAGTAGAAGAGAATATGCCCAAATGTCTTTCCTACCCTTTTATCATTTTGTCGATACAAACATTATGGAAATGTTCACTAATGTTTTTGAAACTATCTAGGTGTTTTACATTCTTTTTAAAATTTGGAAATTGGCCCAAGATTCTATCGATCAAATTTCTATTGTTTAGAACTCCAAATCTTGATTAAATTGTGAGTAGTCTCAACAAAAACACAGAATTTTCATTACTCGACAAAGTAATGAAGAAATCGATCACGCTCATAATGAAGATATTGTACATCTCATTGTAAAAATGTTCAGCCAGATCATTCAACTTTGGAATTCTTGTATCTTTAGGACAGCTTTAATGAGGAGGATAAGACATATTCGTCAAAAAAGCAACTACTGAGCCAATCCTAGTAAAGAAAATCAGATTGTGCGCAAAGTTACCTTATAATGCTGAGATTAGTCCTTTGATGATCTTTGACCTTGACCTAAATTGAGAATCTCTATTAATCCATAATTACCTGCTGAATCCGCAGATTTACCGCTAACTATGGATGTGAGATGGCTATATGAACGATAGCTGAATAGAAGACTTGGTCTGAATTGTACCGTCCCGGTGCTTTCCTTCTTCTCCTTCTCCATCTCTCCTCAATCCAAAAACTACATGTTGATCTATGTAATCAAACCAGCTGCTATGGTCCAGAACCATGCAAAAGCATGACTAAAGCCTGCATCCGTATAACAGCTACGCTTTCATCCCCTTGATCGCAACATTGGCCTCCTCGTCCCTCTTAGCATCAATTTCTTTTCCATCAATTCCTTTACCAATTTCTGCGAGTTCTATTTCCTTTAAGTTTCCAATATCCGCACACAAGCAATCCCTAATTGTATCGACAGAACTTGTGTTACCACTTGAAGAAGCTCCAAAGGTATGGATGCAGGATCAAACTCCCAACATTCGATAGGAGCATTTGCACCATCTCGACTTGTAAGCAAATCAGTTGGGACCTAATGAGAGAATCTAAGTAATTTGTCTCTTTTGAAACAGTCTTCAAGCACAAACTTTGATGAGTTGAGTCTTGGCAAAGCCAGATCTAACCCAACAAATGGGGCCCAGCTCTTGGATACTTTTAGAACTAAGCCAATTGGTGCATTGAGTTGTTTCGACGATATGGCATCATGTATCAGAGCATAGTAAAGGGGCATCCCATTATCATCATTGTAAGTAGCCTTGACTTGATTATCAGCCAGCCAGCGAAACCTCTATCCGATTGTTGTCAAAATCATGAAAATCTGATTTTGCATCATGCAGTTACTCGGGGATGAGGATCTCCACTTCAGATTCAACATCAAAAGTGGCATGGGAAGTATTTTTGATTGGAACTTTATCTTTACTATCCACAGGCTTCTTATGCAGAACTACAACAGTGTTTGCACCGTTTGCATGAGCTTAGTGCTCTTTGCCATACTTCTCCTTGACATTTTCTTGCGAACAACTTAGTCTATCTGCAGGTTCTTTCTCACTACTCCACTCATTAAGCTTCTTAAAAGTTTCTTCTTTACCTTATGTATTACCCTCTTCCTTCTTTCTATCCAAGATAGATCCCTGAGATTGTTGAATTGATTGATCACATCAAAATTAACCCTTCTCCTATTCTCCGATCGGACATTTTAAGATCTAGACAAATTTCCTCTACAAGCTCCTCTACTACAAATGCTGCAAGGTTGACATCATTTCTGACCCTCTTATTTATACCACCGTAGCCAACCCGCCTTTTGGTAATCCCTGCAATTTCTAGAGAATTGACGTCAGAAGACATGTCCACTGAATCATTAGGAGCTTCATAGACATGTGAATCATCTCTGACTATAGTTGCTTCTTTATGGCCCAATTTTTGATGCCAAACTATGAGCACAAGCATGCCTAAGAGAGGAGAATGTGATGAGGGGTGCAGGTCTATTATCAATCGCAAATTTGGTTAATGTGCCATATGAAGGAGTGAGCTTATGCGGCAAGTGAATACTAGAGAATCCTATCGAACTAGCATGGGGGGCACAATTCTGCCCCCAACTTGAGGCGTATGCATTATTTCTCGTTCTATCATGAAGAAAAACTTTCAATTAGATGAATCATTGCCATCTTTTGGTGGAGAGGGAATCTCAATAGCAACATCGAGTTTAAGGTAGTTGGGACCATGGCAAGGAAGTTGCTTGTTTACTAAGTATTCAAACTTTATTTGGCAAGTACTGCACTGTGTCCAAAATGACATCTTGATAGGAGGAGGAGGGCCTACAGCGCAATTGACATCAGCCACACTCTTACAATTGCAAGTGTGGAAGCATTCCATCTCTCAGGGGTTTAGTCTATATCTGCACTAGATATGGCCAATTCTTCTTTCCTTATGTAATACCTCCTTTGTAAAGTCAAAATGACTTAATGTCAAATTACTATATCAGCAAATAATCTAGATACACATTTGTAATTATTCTAAAATGCCGGATTTGCTCCTTTAATGAATCTATATACATGTAAAGGAACATGTAAATCGGCAAACAAAATACAACCAAATAATGTCCAGATGACTAAACAGGATATGATCAAATGATGTAAATCCATGTAAACACATGACGAACTTCCAAAACATACTGGTCGGAATAAAGCAGGGCAACCTTTATTAACAAATTATAGTTCCATTTGCATATGCCTACATAGACAAGAGAATGATGTAATTTCACTCGTACAAGTGACAAATTTCAAAAACAAGAATAATAGTAAGGACAAAGCACACCGTTTTTAATGAATTATGATTTCATTCGTATACATCCACATAAACGATGAAATGATATTCATCCACACTAATCTAGTGGCACCAAGCCTGCATAAAGGTGCCATTGAGTTAAGCCAAGGATTGGACTACTAACCAAGATAAAAAGTATGATCACAAAAGAAGATTCCATTGTCTTAGTTGGACCTGTATGACCCCCTGGTCGCCATAGAGGAAGAGGATGTGAGAATGGAATGTAAATTCTTCCTCCTTAGCCTTCTTTTTCTTACGCTAACCATGAGGTTGAACTCAAACTCTATTATTCACATTTCATTTCATTCCTGATGGTTTTAATTGGTTCAAGATATCAATAGGTATCAATGCCTGGGCGTGTAAAACCCTGATTGGCACAAGGTTGATCAAGACCTTGTGACCTTACTAAGAAGAATGCGATTCAAATTCCACCCATGAGATAACTAGATAGATTAGCGGGTTGATAATCAAGTATTGGAACCTGTTATTGAGGAATTCATCATTAAGATGGATTGCCCTTACATGGTCAACGAACTCATACTAATGTAATGACTTGTCGCAAGCGAAGTCAGAACCAACAGAAGTCTATCGAAAGCCCTTGCCGATTGTACGATCAAAACCACTTATAGCTTCAATAGTTCACTAAAATTTATTCTACTTTTTTTTTTTTTGGTATTTTATTGGTTACTAATCTAGTATACTATACAAATAATAAGCTTTCACAATTAGCATAACGATCAGAAATCCACCGTTATTTATTTATTTATTGAATTATGATTCTATTGGCACAATCCATATGAACGAGCAACGGACTTTCATCATAAGCATAATCATTGTGATCAAACATGATCCATGATCAAACGGTTTGCACTAACATTTCATCTACCCACATCCATATAGAAGAGCGATGAACTTGCAAAAATATTTTTAATAGTCGGGCTAAAGCACAATCAACCGTTAAATAAAATTGTATAATTCCATCAACATTAATTCCTCTAAAAACACACAAAAGAATGCATGCAACAATGATCAAATTGATAGGTTTCTCATCGATGAAACAAAGCGAGCACAATGTGGATCAAATTGCCACAAGTCACCTCATGAACTATGATTACCTCTAAGGGCATCAAGGAATTCTTCTTTGATGGGTATGAGTTATATCTCCTAACCAACTAAATAAGAAGAGAGATTCACAAACAAACTGCGATGGGACAATAGTTGAAAATTCATGAGCATGCCTTGGAAATCCTAAAGTATTCAAGTACTAGTAACAGATAACGCCACCAAAATCCAAAAAAAATTAGCACGGAAATTTCAAACATATTACTTTTTTGCATTAAAAAAATTCAATTTAATATTTCATCGGGCCCACGAAGATTTTCTTTTTCTACAGTGCAATTTAAAAGAAAGAGGGAAAATTCCAAAAAAGGGACTAAAGTGCCCTCATTTCCTAAAATAAGGGCCAAAAGTGGGCCTTATTTTAAATAATGATCTAAAATACCATCAATTTCTCAAATAAGAATCTGAAGTGAATCTTGTTTTAAATAAGGCCCTATAGTGGTTATGTTTATTTTAAATAAGGGCCAAAAGTGGGCCTTATTTTAAATAATGATCTAAAATACCATCAATTTCTCAAATAAGAATCTAAAGTGAATCTTATTTTAAATAAGGCCCTATAGTGGTTATGTTTATTTTAAATAAGGGCTTGAAGTGGCTATGTTTGTTTCAAATAAAAGCCCAACTTTCTAGCGGTCAAGGGTATTTTTGTTATTTTAAATAAGGGCTTGAAGTGGCTATGTTTGTTCTTCTTCTTCCTAATGGTTGGATCTTGCAGAAAATATAAGCCACTTGAATATGAAGATGAGTAGGGTTAAAAAAAGGGAAATGATCATTAAATACGGTATTTGGTTTTTTAGCCAAGACATTAAAGTGTGGCTCTAAAAAAATCTGTACCAATTAATTTGCCTATTTTGACAATACTGACCATGGTTGACATGTAACCAAAGGTAGGGTTATTAACTTGTAGATTCTTAAATGCTGTGAAAAGGTATGTTAGGGTTATGTGTCTATTCATCAAACATTGTCTTTGTCTTTCCAGATCACAATAGAACCAACTCATCCTTTCATTTTGAAGTCGGAGTTTCAGATATCAACAATTTTCTGTCGGACATTGCAATTGGTTCGTAGATCAGACTAGTCCCAAAATTCGTAGAGAATAAGAACAAAAAACTTGGGGTTTTCTACGAAGTCCAAGAGAAGGTAAAAAGATACGCTTTCATTGCAAGAAGAGAAAAATTTTGGGCGTTAGTTGAATCAATGATGGGATTTTTTAATGTGAAAAATAATATGCCTGTAGTTTATGTACTAAACTGTGGATTGTTGTGGCGTTATTTGCCAAGAGGACTTGAATGCATTAGGATTTCTGGCGGATGCTTATTGACCTTCAACTATCATCCAATAGCAGTTTGTTTGTGAGTCAATCTTCTTATTTTATCATGGTCTTGGTTAAGAGATTGAATTTTGCTATATCTGAATTCCTACCTATCAAAAAGATTTCCTTGATGCCCTTGTAGGCAATCATAATCCATGAGGTGACAAGTGGCGATGTGATCTACAATGTTCAATTGACATTCATGTCGAGAAGCCCGTCAATCTGATCATTGTTGCTTGCATTCTGTTGCTCACTTTTAGGATGGAAAGCAATGTTGATGGAATTGTAAAATTTTATGAACGGTTGATTGTGTTTTATCACAACTATTACAAATATTTTTCCAAGTTTATTGCTCTTTTATTTGGACGTGTATAGATGAAATGAAACTGTAAACTGTTTGATTATGGATCGTGTTTTATCTCAATGATCATGCTTATTATGGAAGTTCGTTATCTGCTTATATAGATTGTGCAGAAAGATTCATAATTTAGGCTCCATTCATTTTGCGAAAAATATGGCGTTTCTAGAAAATAATTTCCAAGAAGTCATTTTCCAGAAAAATGTAATTATTTTTTGGTATTCGGATGAAACCTAAAAATGAAGTGGAAAATATTTTTTTTTGTTCGGTAATGAAAATATTTTTCTCCATATACTCTTTTTCATTTATTTTATTTTTTAAATGGATTTTTCTTATTTTAAAAAAATTGATTTTTAATTGTTTTAAATTTTTATAATCTATTTTTTTTTCATTTTTTTATTTTTATTTTTCTTCGTTTTCCATCTCCTTCTTTCTTGGCAAATCACCGGCCACAGCGATGGCCCGTGATTGGCCACTAGCGAGCCTTGAGCTTCCCAACGAGCACAAGGCTCGCCACTCCCCAGATTGGCGAGCGTGAGTGTCGAGCTCAAGGGTCACCGGATTGACAAGCGTGAGCTTAAGATCGACGAGCTCAAGGTTCGCTTGACGATGGCGGACGACTAGCCAAAAAAGAAGAAGATGGGAAACTAAGAAAAGAAAAAGAAAATAAGAAAAGAAATAGAAAATAAAAAGAAAATTAAAAATAATTAAAATTAAAAAAGAAAGAGAAAATTAAAAAAATGATTTGAATAAAATTTAAAAAAAAAAAAGAAAAAGAAAGGGGAGGAAGAAGTGAGAATTTGTTAAGATGTGAGATAAGAGAGATCAAGATGTGGAAAATATTTTCCCTTAATTTATAAGATTTTTTTCATTTCATGGAAAACATTTTCCCCAAGGAATTTATTTTCCATGAAACAAACGCCAGAAAATCCAGAAAATGTTTTCCCAAAAATTATTTTTCGCAAAAACGAATGGAGCCTTAATAAAAGCAATGGATCATGCTTTTTTTCCTGACCGTTATAATTATCGTGGAAGTTCATTGCATGTATACGTGGATGCATATCATTTCATCATTTACGTGGATGTTTGCAGATGGAATCATAATTCATTAAAAACAGTGGAAATTTGTTGGCTTGTACACGTGGATTTACATCATTTTCTCATCTATGGAGGCGTATGCACATGGAACTATAATTTGTTAATTACGATTGTTATGTTTTCTCTAGATCGTCGTGCCTTTTATAGAAGTTCGTTGTGTGTATATGTGGACTGACATCATGTGATCTGATCGTATAATGTTTGGTCACTAGCACACCATTCGGTTGTATTTTTCGCGATTTACATGTTCCTTTATTTGTATAGAGATGCCTTAAAAGAGCATAATTTGGCATGTTGGAATAATCACAAATGTGTATCTAGATTTTCTCGCCAATTGTATAATTTTGACATTATAGTTATTTTGATTGTACAGAGGAGGGATTACATAAGGAAAGAAGATTTGGCATATCTACAACAGAGATCATTCAAATCACTAAGAGATGGAATGCAAAGAGGATTTCATCGCTGGGAATTGTAAGAGTGCGACTGATGTCAGTTGTGCTCCAGCCCCTTCTTCTCCTATCAAGACGACATTTTGGACACAATGCAGTGCTTGCCACGTGAAGTATGAATATTTAATCTGCTACTCAAACAAGCAACTTCGTTGCCGCAATCTCAACTGTCGTAAACCCTATGTCGCTATTGAGATTCCACCACCAACGATCCATGGCAATGGTTCATCTCATTCAAAGGCTTCCTCTGAAGCGCAGCCATATCCAAATCGAATGAGAAACAATGTGTACGCATTTGTTGGAAGGCAGACTTCTCCCATCAATGCAAGCTCAACAAGCTCCTCAGGTATTCATTTGCTGGAAAAGGTCACCTCTTCAGATGGCACATCAACCAAATTTGCAAGTGATAAAGCTGCCCCTGCACCTGCATCATTTTCTCCTCCCTCGGGTGTGCTTCAGCCTGTAGTTTGGCATCCAAAGAGGGATAGTGAGGAGGCAGCGGCTGCAGTCAAAGAGAAGTGCTCTGAGATGATTCAAAGGTTTAAGAAAGCTTGTAATTGTTCAGTGGGCATGTCTTCAGATGTTAATTCCCTAGAAACTGAAGGGATTAAAAAAAGTCGAGTTGGGGATGGTGGCATGAATAAGAAAGTCATGGAAGATGCTAGCCATGCAGCATTTGCAAATGGTAGAGGACTTAACTCAGGAAGTAATTCTGGATCCCAAAATGGCCGATTGGAGGGTAGGAGAAGGGTTAATTTTGGCGGGATTAATAAATTCAATAGCCCGAGGAACCTATCTCGGATAGAAACACGAAAGATGCTGATGTGTAAAGCAAAGAAGGAAATTTTTCAGAAGATGAATAAGTGGAGTAATGAGAAGGAACTTGCAATTGGACTAGATTTTTCACAAGGAAAGATCAAGGAGAGGTACTGCGAAGAGTGGAAAGCTCCTCCAAATGGTGCAAAGACAATATTGGTTAAGCATGGGAAGCCTGCGGATGGTAAAGACAAAGTTCATATGAAAAAGCCTTCCCTTGCCATTTCTAATGTCGAAACTCAAGGGGAGAACTTTGTCTTCAAGCAAATGCTTGTTGCTCCAGATTTTCATGATTTTGACAATGATCGGACAGAGGTTTCATTTGATAATAATCAAGTTTGGGCTGTTTATGATGATGATGATGGGATGCCCCATTATTATGCTCTGATCCACAATGTCATAACACTGAAACCATTCAAGGTGTGCATGAGTTGGCTTAGTTCCAATAACAACCAAGAACTTGGTCCTATACCTTGGGTTAAATCTGGATTTGCCAAGACCTATGGGGATTTGCGGATTGGGAAATCTGTTGTTTATGGCTCCCTTAATGCTTTCTCTCATACGATGAGGTGGATGAAAGGCACAGGGAGCTTAATTCAGATTTATCCCTTGAAGGGAGATGTTTGGGCTTTGAGAGTGCTAGTATGAACACCTAGAGGGGGTGAATAGGTGTATAAAATAAACTTTGGCAAATATATATAGAATAAAATAAACTTCGAGTAAAATAAAGGAGCTAGGGAAGAGAATAAGAACACAAGATTTATAGTGGTTCGGCTTAATCCAAGCCTACGTCCACTCTCCCACGCTAACAGCCTTCTTGGCTGGATTCCACTATGCAATCAATAAGAGATTACAACTTCGAGTGCAAACACTTAGTAGTAGATCACACTATCTCACTAAGTCACTCTTTTGATATTTCTCTCACGATCACAAACGTTTAAGCTCTCAAGAGACAAATATATGATCGAAAGTCACTCAGACTTTGGAATTATAAATTCTACGCTCCGTCTCTTACTTGCTCATCAGTCCATGATCTCCTTAAATACTCCTCCACTTCCAAACAACCCATTGGACAGTATCCCGGAGAATCGTCTTCCAATATACCCATTGGACAGATCTGTATCTAGAAGATTTGGTAGCTGTTGAGTGACAAAGGTAGAATCCCAAATTGATTCCGATCGCCCATACAAACGAAATCTTGGTTTCCATAAGTCAAGCTTCTTCGTATAGAAAGTTCTTGTCTTAAAGATCCAATCGTCAATCAAATAGATTGAATCAATCAAATCAATCTTGATGTGGAATCCAAACCAGATCACTAGCCATTATATGATTGGGCTTGGGTTACGATCTGTCGAGTCTTGATGTAAAGTCTAAGAGCAATAGACTTTACAATCTGAGTCTGAATGCGATAGACTTTGCAATATGAGTTTGAACATATTCTCGCACGACAGATTTAGCTTTAAGGTCTGTACCAGGTTCAGCTTTAGCATAGAGTCTACGTCTTACGGTTCATCATTCACGTTCGGTCTGGAATTAGTTAGAGTTGACAGATTTCTGATGTAGAACAGACTTTGACACTAAGGTCTGGCAGTCTTCAGACTTTGAGTCTTGAGTCTGGCAATCTTTAGACTTTGAGTCTTGAGTCTGGCAGTCTTTAGACTTTGACACAGAAGTCTGGAAATCTTCAAAATATACTTTGGACATGTTACGTTCAGTCTTCTGGTCGTCTTCGCACTTTGACAATATCCTTTACATGTTCTATCATCTGCATGGTCTATTACTCAACCATCAAACATGTTAGTAGCCTTTGATTTATTTTGTCATCTTCAAAACATCATAAGGGATTTCCCTAACAATCTCCCCCTTTTTGATGATGACAAAACAATCTCTGAATATGCAGATTTTGTAAAAATGCTTTTAAATCAAAGGATATCAGAAGATAACAAATAGATTGAGCATAATAATATATAGAAAAATAATCGCAGCTCAATATTATGCAATAATATCAAACCAATCAGCACATATGCATATTCATATATTCTCCCCCTTTTTGTCATAATCAAAAAGCGATAACAATAGATTCACGTAGAGAATGATAACAAATATCTTGCATGAATCACAATTTCCAAAAATCAGCTTTTATCGAATATTAAAGATATGCAATATAGCTCACTTTGATTATATCATCAAATATCCAATAAAAATCACGGATGCATCATAAAATGCACGTACCTTTTTTGTTATAATAAAATGATAAGATCAATACAAGATTTATCAATGACAAAAAGTAATAAAAAATGCACTAACCGGATTTTTTTTTTGGAACAAAGTCTGACGCATTTACCTTTCCTTCCATCCATAATAAAATCACGATCAATCCAAAAAGATTTTTCCAAAATTGATCAATGCTCCCCCTCAATTTGTTGCCTTTTTGAGATGATCACGATTCTTTCCTTTTTCTTGGATTTGATTTCTCCCCCTGTCATCATGACAATATTTGCGAGTAGAAACAATTGTTACAATTGTCGCAGGAGATATTTTCTGATTGCACCAAAATCTGCGTAGATTCGCAATTATCCTTCCTTTAAAGAATTTCTTGCAATAAACTCATTTCCCTTTTTGGTATCCATCAATTTAGATCCTTCCTTGACGTTAGAGTAAAATAGAAAATATCCATAATCAAATATTCTTTCTTAATTCATCATAACAGAGTATTCAAAGAAAGAATATTATGCACAATGATATTTTGAAAAATAAATTCTCACTTGGTCATAGTATGATAAAAACAGAGAGAATAAAATTCCTTGAGTGTCTAAAAATATCTTGCATCATAAATTAATATCATGTAAAACAGATTTTTATTTGGCAAAATATGATAAAATCTTAGAGAATAAAGTCAAACCAAATAAATTCATTTGTCTCTTAAGCATGATATCAAAAATGATCATTATAAAATCTCAATTAACCAAGGATATATCGAATATCAAGTATAATGAGAAATTTTAAATTGTGTACTCAAACCAAATTGAGAATAAAAACATATACATTCCTTACCAACTTCTTCTTTTCCTTTATTTCCTCGATTTCCTCATCGGATTCTAAGTCCGTGTCCGAGTCGGACTTTGATTCGAGTACGTAATCGAATCGGACTCAGATTCTGAATGTGCCATCAAGCATAGATTTCCTTGCTCATCATCTTCTTTTATTGTTCTTTTCTGGCCATTCTGCTTGTATTTTCTTCCATCGAAATATGATGGCCTTGTGTTGCTTTGTCCCTCCATAAGTCCTGGTGCCAAGATACTAGCCATAAAGAATCTTTAGCTCAAAAGTAAAAACACTTTTAGAAACCGAGCACTTGGCTCTGATACCAATTGAGAGTGCTAGTATGAACACCTAGAGGGGGTGAATAGGTGTATAAAATAAACCTTAGCAAATATATGTAGAATAAAATAAACTTCAAGTAAAATAAAGGAGCTAGGGAAGAGAATAATAACACAAGATTTATAGTGGTTCGGCTTAATCCAAGCCTACGTCCACTCTCCCACGCTAACAGCCTTCTTGGCTGGATTCCACTATGCAATCAATAAGAGATTATAACCCGAGTGCAAACACTTAGTAGTAGATCACACTATCTCACTAAGTCACTTTTTGATATTTCTCTCACGATCACAAACGTTTAAGCTCTCAAGAGACAAGTATATGATCGAAAGTCGCTCGACTTTGGAATTATAAATTCTACGCTCCGTCTCTTACTTGCTCATCGGTCCATGATCTCCTTAAATACTCCTCCACTTCCAAACTACCCGTTGGACAGTATCCCGGAGAATCTGTTGGAGAAATCTTTCCACAATATTTTGAAGCTGACAAAACGTTTCTATCAGTATAGTCTGGATAATTGCAAACCTTCTGTTTAGAGTCTGAAGACGTTCAAATCACCAGACTCAGCACTCAAGACTCAAGACTCAAGACTATTCTCATTTACGGTTTTTAATCCGTGTGACGAAGGCAATCCAGAGCCGAAGTATTTAGTTGAGGATTTAGTCCTATCCTCCGGAGAAGATCTCTTGGCTGGATAAATATAACGGATTCTTTTATTCGTAATCAAGATCGTTTGAAGATCGATGGTCGACGAAATATTCTTGGAAGGTTCTATTCTTGGAAACCAAGATTCGATTGTATGGGCGAACATGATTGATGGGCTATCGTCGAGTTCCTTTAATAGCTCGAATGATCTTCTTGATTGATTCCGTCCAAAGGGTAGATTGGAGGAATTCATTTGGTAAGTGCCAACGGGTATGATGGCATAAAGGAGTATAAAAGGAAGACGTTCTAGTTGCTTTAGTGCATGATCGATAGACAAATTCCAGAGTCTAAAGCACCTTAATTATTAGTCGATACATTTTGAGCGAAGTTGTATACACAAACAGTGTCTATACTTAGTGATACCTTGAACGAGTGTGGTAGATCATCCACACCAAGAAATCAAGGAAGAACAATGCTGTAACATCTCTTTGTTCATAGTGGAATCCAGCCAATAGGCTGTCAGTGCAGAAGAGTGGACGTAGGCTTGAAATAAGCCAAACCACTATAAACCGCGTGTTCAATTTTCTCTTCCCTTCTCTCAGTCTTACTTTGATTATTATTTGTCTCAAATCTATCAACTGTCTAGTATTGTGCAATTATCGAGAAAAATCTTTTATATACCTATTCACCCCCCTCTAGGTACTTATTCTAGCTATATCAATTAGTATCAGAGCTTGTGTACTCACTTTATTTGAAGTATTTTACTTCAGAGTAAAAGATCCATGGCTAGTATGCTAGCACCAGGGCTGATGGAAGGGCAAAGCAATACCAGACCACCCTACTTTGATGGAAAGGATTACAACATCTGGAAGAGCAAGATGAAAGCATTCCAACAATCAAAGGATCCTCTAGAATGGGACGTTGTAGAAAAAGGAATTACTCCTACAGCTGCATTAGTCTCTGAAAGAGGGAAAGAAACTGTTGAGACCAGCGGAATGACTCAGGAAGAGATAATCAAGAGACAAGCACTCGATACAAAAGCAATTTACTCTTTATATTGTGCTTTGTCACCAACTGAATATAACAGAATATCTTCTTGTGTTACAGCAAAAGAAGTTTGGAACAAATTACATATCACCTATGAAGGAACAGATCGAGTGAAGGAAACCAGAATTAACATTCTCCTCGGTCAATAAGAAGCCTTCAAAATGAAACCAGGAGAATCTATAACCGACATGTTTAGCCGTTTTGAGATATTGTCAATGGTCTTGAGAATCAAGGATAAAAAATTTCTGATCCCATGAAGGTAAACAAGCTACTGCGTGGACTCTCCAAGGATTGGAATCACATAAAGACTTCAATAAGAGAGACGCAAAGAATTATGCCATTATCTGTCGACGAGCTGATTGGAACTCTTCAGTCTTATGAAGTGGAACGAATTAATGAAGACGAAGATCCAAAAGGTAAGAAATTCATTGCATTAAAATCAAATGATGATTCTGATGATACAGATTATGAAGATGATGTGGACGATGAGGAGCTTACTCTCATGATAAGAAGATTCAGAAAACTGAATAGAAAAGGAAGAAGGTTCAACTCAAAGAAACAAAGTTTTCAAAGATAGCAGACCAAGTCTGTTGATGATGAGGAACCAAACAAAGATGTAGTTTGCTTTGAATGTAAGAAAAATGGACAGATCAGACCCAACTGTCCTCTTCTGAAGAAGAAGAGAGGAAA
Organism: Eucalyptus leucophloia subsp. euroa; assembly: GCA_017140325.1. Classification (NCBI taxonomy): domain Eukaryota; kingdom Viridiplantae; phylum Streptophyta; class Magnoliopsida; order Myrtales; family Myrtaceae; genus Eucalyptus; species Eucalyptus leucophloia. The sequence goes on along the minus strand of CM029469.1, from coordinate 541,212 downwards.
AGCTGAAAAGTTTCGAAAAGCTCTCAAAGCGAAACACGGGAGTGATACAAAGTGTGAAGAAAGTGATAATGAGTATGCCAACCTATGTGCGATGGCACAATCGACTCGAGACTCAAACTCGGATCGGACTCGACGGTGAATTTGAGGTAAGTGATTTTAAAATTCTGTCAAAGTTTCTAAATACATTGATGAACTGTGTTTCAGTCTTAAGACTTCTCTTAAAAAAATTTCCGAACTTAAAAAGGAAAACTCAGCTCTAAAACAAAAGGAAAACGTTTTAGAAGAAAGAGTTAAAAGTTTAGACTTGAATGTTTTCACTTTTAAAGAAAATGAAGATAATCTTTTGAAAGAAAATGCCCTTTTAAAAACTGACTTATCAAATATTTCAAAGAAATTTTCAATAGGGTCCGAAAAAGTTGAAAAAATTCTTTTAGCTCAAAGACCTTACATCAATAAGTCCGGTCTAGGTATGACAGCAGAAACAATTCCCTTTATTAATTTTCCTAAAGTAAAAGAAAGAATTAAGGAAAGACCCTAGAGAGAGGCTTACAAAAATCATTTCAAGAAAGTTTTTGTAAAGTCTGTAGGTCGAAATGCCCTCGTGTGTTCAAAGTGCAACGATCAGGATCACTTTGAAAAGGAGTGTCCTATGGTTTGGAAACCTGTTAAGAAAGTATGGGCTAATACTGTCTATCTTACTAACACCAAAGGACCCAAGAAAATTTGGGTACCAAAGAAAGCTTGAGACTCTCTTTTAAATGCAGGTCTCGGTCAAGAAAAATGTAAAGTGGTATCTTGACAGTGGATGCTCAAGACACATGATAGGAGACTCGAATTGCTTCATAAAGCTTGTTCAAGTAAATGGTGGAAAAGTTTCATTTGGAGGAAACAACAAATGAAGTATTGTGGGATTTGAAACTGTGCAAATTAGAAATCTCACAATAAGTAATGTTTTCCTAGTGGAATGACTCAATTACAATCTTCTCAGCATTAGTCAACTGTGTGATACTGGTTTTAAGATCTTCTTTCAAGAAGGAATATGTTCTGGAACCAGTAAAGACTCTACTCAGTCTTTCATGGGTCGAAGGCATGGAAATATCTATCTCTTGGATGTGAAACCAGATGAATCGCAATGCTTAATCTCAATTCAAGATGAAGCAAGCTTATGGCACAGAAAGCTTGGTCATATCAACATGAAGCAATTAGCCAAAATCTCTACAAAGCAGCTTGTTCGAGGTCTACCCAAATTACCATATCAAAAGTCTGATCCATGCACTTCATGTATTCTAGGAAAGCAGGTAAGAAATTCATTTAAGCCAATAAATCATGTCTCTACTAATCATGTACTACAGTTGCTGCATATGGATCTCTTCGGACCAACCAGAACCCAGAGCATTGGAGGTAAGAAATATTGCCTAGTAATTGTGGACGATTACTCCCGCTTTACTTGGGTATATTTCCTTGCAAGTAAGTCCAAAACCTTCTCGTATTTTGAAAAATTTGCTAAAAATGTTCAAATTGAAAAAGGATGTGTTATCTCTAGTATAAGAACAGATCATGGAAGTGAATTTGAAAATCAAGATTTTACAAAATTTTGTGATAAATCTGGCTTTAAGCATGTGTTCTCCTGTCCATATACTCCTCAGCAAAATGGAGTTATGGAAAGAAAGAATAGATCTCTTCAAGAAATGGCTAGAACTCTTTTAATTGAAAGTAAGATTTCTTCACGATTTTGGGCTGTTTGTTTCAACAGCGTGCTATATCATCAATAGAGTCTTCTTAAGACCTATTCTAGAGAAAACCCCTTATGAGTTATTCAAAGGTAAGAAGCCTATTGTTTCATATTTTCATGTGTTCGGTTGCAAATGCTTTATATTGAAAAATGCTAAAGATCGAGTTGGTAAGTTTGAAGAAAGATCGAGATGAAGGCATCTTCCTTGGATATTCTACATCAAGCAAAGCCTACGAGTCTATAACAAGAAGAGCTAGTCTATGGAGGAGTCAATGAATGTCAAATTTCAAGATTCTAGCAAGATGAATCTAGTCGACTCATCATGAAGAGTCCGAACTGCTCGAGCACCCTTTGAAGCTTACAACTCAAGAAGCATCTCGAGACTCTAGAAGACCCAGCATCAAGCTGTTCGTGAAGATTCAAATAAAGAAAGAGATCATCAACCAGACGAATCAACCAAGAATGCGGAAGCATAAGTCCAAAGTCATCCCAAAGATCTCATTATTGGCGAAATTAATGAAGGAATTCGCACGAGATCCAAAAGGCGTGAAGAGTCTAGTCTTTGTGGCTCACATCTACGAAATTGAACCAAAGAGCATAGAAGAAGCTCTATCGATGAAAGCTGGATTGAAGCTATGCAAGAAGAGCTCAGACAGTTCAACATTAATGATGTTTGGGAATTGACATCTAAACCAAAAGGTAAAACTGTTATTAGAGCTAAATGGGTGTTCAGGAACAAGATGAATGAGAAAAGAAAAGTCGTACGAAACAAAGTAAGGCTCGTGGCCAAGGGATATACGCAAGAAGAAGGAATAGACTATGATGAGACTTACGCACCAATAGCAAGGTTAGAAGCTATTCGACTATTACTTGCGTTTGCTTGTTATAAAAATTTCAGGTTATTCCAAATGGACGTCAAAAGTGCCTTTCTAAATGGATTTATCCATGAGGAAGTTTATGTGGTTGCCACTTCAAAGGGGAAACATGTTCACCTATTTTCTTTTTTGAATTCGAAAGAACGGGGCTATTACATTCGGGGGATGAAAGACAAAGAAAGGGATCATGGTTTAAAGCAAGCACCTCGAGCTTGATACGACAGACTAAGTAAGTTCTTAATACATAATGGTTTTGTCAAAGGTAAATTAGATACTACTCTATTTATCAAAAAGGAAAACAAAAGTTTTTTACTTGTTAAAATATATGTGGACGATATTATTTTTGGATCCTCTAATGAAAGTCTGTGCAAGAAATTTTCTAAGTCTATGCAGGATGAGTTTGAAATGAGTATGATGGGAGAATTAACATTCTTATGATGGGAGAATTAACATTCTTTCTTGGTCTTCAAGTAAAACAATTGAAGGAAGGAACTTTTATTCATCAAGAAAAATATGCTAATGATCTTGTCAAAAGGTTTGGACTGGAAAAGTGCAAAAAGACCGACATACCGATGTCAAGTTCTTTGAAGATAGACAAAGATGAAGAAGGGAAGAAAGTTTATCAAAAGCTATACAGGAGCATCATTGGTTCACTTCTTTATCTTATTACTTTTAGACCTGACATTTTGTTGAGTGTTTGCATCTGTGCTAGGTTTCAATCGGATCCTAGAGAATCCCATCTCGGTCTTTGCGAAACGTATTATTAAATATGTTGCTTCATCTTTAAGCATCGGTCTTTGGTATCCTAAGAAGGGAGACTTTAATCTTCCGGGGATATTCGACGATCAGATCTGGCCGGTTGCGAGAGTTGATAGAAAGAGCACTTTGAGAACTTGCCGGTTGCTTGGAAGGGGACGAGTGTCTTGGTTTTCAAGGAAACAAAGCACTGTGGCTCTCTCAACAACAGAAACAGAGTATGTAACTCTTGGAAGTTATTGTTCGCAAATTCTATGGATAAAACAACAGCTACAAGACTTTGGAACTGAAGACTCATGCATAGAGATTAGATGTGACAACACCAGCGCAATCAATCTCACTAAAAATCCAATCCTTCACTCAAGAGCAAAGCATATAGAGATTCGACATCATTTCATTAGAGATCATGTTCAAAATGGAGAAATCTCGATTCAATTTGTTGATTCAAAGAGCCAACTAGCGGATATATTCACAAAGCCTTTGAAGAAAAATCAATTCGATTTTATCCGTTTCAGACTCAACATTTTAAAGCTTGAGGAAGTTAAAGTCTAGAGACTCTCCAACCCTCAGACTCAGACATTTATGTCTATAGACTGTAAGTTGTTATTACATTCAATCTCGAAAAGGTACGATCATTAGTTCAGTTAATTTATAATTTCCGCGAAAAACGGAATCTTGTCTTTTCAAAAAGATTAATTTATATTTGGCAGTTATCGATTTTAAAAGAGGCATCTGTTTATTTTCCTTTGTGCTGATTGGTTTTTCCTTTTTAAACTGAGTTATATATATACAGTTTTCCTCACTTAAACTTCAAAACCCTAAAAAGGCATTCTCCTCCCAATCCTATCTCTACTTCGTGTTCATCTTCGAGAAAGTTGTCATCTTTTCTTGGGAAAGCGAGTAAAGGAATCTTTCAACGACAAGGAAGGATGTCTACTTCGAGAAAGTCTTCAAGAATCGCGAATAGAAGACCACAGAGAATGAGGGAGGGGCCTACCCGTTTCGATCTCACCGAAGAGGAAGATTTACTGAGTCAGCAACAGAGCCCGATTCACTCTCCACCACGTAACTCTTCATTATCTACCCCACAAGGTGCGGGTCAACAACCGGAGGAAGAAATAATCGAGGATGCAGACCCTGTAAGAGTCCAAAAACCCTCTTTTATTTACAAGCTCTATCTTGCGTTGAAAAGCACTGGGACTCCGTTGAACTACATAGATGATTTCCTTAAAGATAAGAGTTATGGGAATGAGTATATCTTTTTGCGACAAATGGAGGATTTGGGAATTGCTCCCAAAGGAAAGGCTGAGGAAGCACTTGCGAACATTCCAAGTGACCCTCTTGTATCGGGACTGAATCCGACTGACGGGAACGATGATGATAAAACGTTCAGTGAATTTCAACCTAGAATGGGTGTTGCTGCGAAGGTGAAGGGAAAAAGGATGGATTTGTTTAAATCAAAGGAACAGGAGAATCTGTTCTTCAGACTGTTGAAACGAGGGGTGATAAACCCTAGGAGTGTTGATTTCGATTTCTTGGATGCCATTAATGTGAACTTAAGGGAGAAGTTCAATCTGCTTCAACTTGAGCAATTTTGCTCCGATACCACAGACGGTTATGCGCAATTGACAGCATATTTCTATTCGAATCTTAGCTTTTTTTAGATGCGAATAGAATATCCTTCAGTGTTCGAGACCAAGACTATGTGGTAGATGTGGACATGTTGGCAGATATAATTGGAGTTGAAAGAGGACGCTATCAACCGATCAAAGTTTCGATTGCTCGTGCCACACTGGAGCTTGTCAAAGACAGGGATACAGAGGGAAGAATTACCTACACAAGAATGCATGCCATCAACATTTTGCTTCACAAAATTGTGATCAACTATATCAGGCCAAAGTCTACATCCAAGACTGACGTGTCTAACACCGAGGCGAAATTGATGTATGCGATCAATTCAGGGAAGAAGTTCTCTCTCCCTCACACCATTCTCTTTCACATGTACAGAGCAATGGTGAAGGACAAGGGCCAATTGCCTTACCCAGGTCTTGTGACCAAGATCTTCAGACACTTGACCATTGAACCTCCATATACTCTTTGTCTTCGACCATGCGACAAAATGGTGGTGGGTTTGAAAATGATGACAAAAATGCGTCTGAAAGAGCTTAATAAGGCAATGGAGAAGTTCAAAGTGAAGACTCCAGCATCTTTTGCATCAAAGAGAAAAGGGAAGGAGCCCATGGGTGCTCAATTCAAAAAGAAAAGAACTCTATCTTTGAGGATGAAGATGAAGAGGAAGATCTCACCATCTCGGCATTGAAAAGAACCAGACGTTCTGTGCCTGAATCAACAGAACGACAGAAGAAAGAAAAAGAAGTAGAGGAAAAAGAACAAAGAGAAAAAGAGGGACAAGCAAAGAACAGAGAAGCAGAGGAGCAACAAGAGAAAGAGAAAGAAGCTGAAGAAGAAGGAGAAGCAGTGAAAGAAAAGTCTGTAGATGAAGCCGGAGAGAAGGGGAATCAAGACGCTGAAGAGCATGACCATCATTCTTCCCCAATTGAGGTCCTAGAGACAAGGGGAGATGGCGAGCAAGGAAGGACTACACCACATGCTGTCAACAGTGAAGATGTGAATCGCTCACCAGCAAATCCAGAAGATTTTCAGGCTTCTCAAATGCCTGAGGAAGAACATGATACGTCAACACCAAATCTGCTCGATTACACCGAAGTTCCATCGTCTGCCTTCACTCCATTTGAGAGAGCAAATGCGAGCACACAAACGGACAATACAGTAGATTTTTGTCGTATCCTTGATGTTCTTACGGAAATGCGGGTTAAATCTATGCTCGGATTTGTGAACTTCAAGTCCGAAGAATGCTGGACAAGCATCTTCTGTTACCCTGGCGGATCAAATGAAAGACCTCGCTCTTCAAATTCAAGCCAATGCCAAAGGAGAAGAGGTGGCTCATCTACGGGAAGACCTGAAGAGGCTGGAAGGTATCGTACAGTCGATGGGAGATTTCCAGTTTGTGCGCATTCCCAAGAAGACTTGACTCTTTTCTCACCTTTTTAATGATGACAAAAAGGGAGAGAATTGCAATTTGAACTCTTTAAACTTTGACTTTAATTTTTTTTTTGTGTGTTTGAATGTTTTTGAGTATGACTTGGGTGTGAACTTGAATTTGAGTGACTTGGGTGTGGATTTTAATGCTTGACTGTTTGCATTTATATCAAGTGTTGTTATATGGTCTTACTCATGAAAGACTAACCGATTTTCTGTGGATGCAGAGTCTGGTTGATTTTATTAATCTTTATGCGATAGCCATATTGCTTGAGTAATGTTTTGCAGGTCAAAGTTGTTCAAATCTACAGGAAAGTTTTGTCACCATCAAAAAGGGGGAGATTGTTGGAGAAATCTTTCCACAATATTTTGAAGCTGACAAATCGTTTCTATCAGTCTAGTCTGGATAATTGCAGACCTTCTGTTTAGAGTCCAAAAACGTTCAGATCACTAGACTCAGCACTCAAGACTCAAGACTCAAGACTATTCTCATTGACAGTTTTTCTAATCCAGTGACGAAGGCAATCCAGAGCCGAAGTATTTGGTTGAGGATTTAGTCCTATCCTCTGGAGAAGATCTCTTGGCTGGATAAATATAACGGATTCTTTTATTCGTAATCAAGATCGTTTAAAGATCTGATCGTCGACGAAATATTCTTCGAAGGTTCTATTCTTGGAAACCAAGATCTTGATTGCATGGGCGAACAGGATTGATGGGCTATCGTCAGGTTCCTTTAATAGCTCGAATGATCTTCTTGATTGATTCCGTCCAAAGGGTAGATTGGAGGAATTCATTTGATAAGTGCCAACGGGTATGATGGCATAAAGGAGTATAGAAGGAAGACGTTCTAGTTGCTTTAGTGCATGATCGATAGACAAATTCCAGAGTCTGAAGCACCTTGATTATTAGTCGATACATTTTGAGCGAAGTTGTATACACAAACAGTGTCTATACTTAGTGATACCTTGAGCGAGTGTGGTAGATCATCTACACCAAGAAATCAAGGAAGAACAACGCTATAACATCTCTTTGTTCATAGTGGAATCCAGCCAATAGGCTGTTAGTGCAGAAGAGTGAACGTAGGCTTGAAATAAGCCGAACCACTATAAACCGTGTGTTCAATTTTCTCTTCTCTTCTCTTAGTCTTACTTTGATTATTGTTTGTCTCAAATCTATCAACTGTCTAGTATTGTGCAATTATCGAGAAAAATCTTTTATATACCTATTCACCCCCCTCTAGGTACTTATTCTAGCTATATCATAATCGTCTTCCAATATACCCATTGGACAGCTTTGTATCTAGAAGATTTGGTAGCCGTTAAGTAATAAAGGTAGAATCCCAAATTGATTCCGATCGCCCATACAAACGAAATCTTGGTTTCCATAAGTCAAGCTTCTTCGTATAGAAAGTTCTTGTCTTCAAGATCCAATCGTCAATCAAATAGATTGAATCAATCAAATCAATCTTGATGTGGAATCCAAACCAGATCACTAGCCGTTATATGATTGGGCTTGGGTTACAATCTGTCGAGTCTTGATGTAAAGTCTGAGAGCAATAGACTTTATAATCTGAGTCTGAATGCGATAGACTTTGCAATCTGAGTCTGAACATATTCTGCTTCTGAACAGATTTAGCTTAAGGTCTGTACCTAGTTCAGCTTCAGCATAGAGTCTGTCTTCTGGTTCATCATTCACGTTCGGTCTGGAATTAGTTAGAGTTGACAGATTTCTAATGTAGAATAGACTTTGACACTAAGGTCTGGCAGTCTTCAGACTTTGAGTCTTGAGTCTGGCAATCTTTAAACTTTGAGTCTTGAGTCTGGCAGTCTTCAGACTTTGACACAGAAGTTTGGAAATCTTCAAAATATACTTTAGACATGTTACGTTCAGTCTTCTGGTCGTCTTCGCACTTTGACAATATCCTTTACATGTTCTATCATCTGCATGGTCTATTACTCAACCATCAAACATGTTAGTAGCCTTTGATTTATTTTGTCATCTTCAAAACATCATAAGGGATTTCCCTAACAGGCTTTGTACAGGAACTGGACAAATGATTGGAATGAGTCCACTCCAAATGAAGTGAAACATAGCTATGACATGGTTGAAGTGATTGAAGACAACAACGAGGACCGTGGTATAACCGTTACTCCACTCACCAAAGTTTGTGGGATGAAGACTATGTTCCGAAAGCATTCAGATCCATGTAAATTATGGAAGATTCCAAGAGAGGAAATATTCCGGTTCTCTCATCAGGTCCCCGCTCACTCGCTTACAAGTGAAGAAGGGGCGAATGCTCATATTGGATCTTTGGGAGCTTGATCCTGCATCCACGGGGACCTGTCGACACAATCAACGAGCACTTGTCGTGTACACTTTGGAAAGTCGGAAGGCAAAGAATTGACGAAAATGGGGAAACTGATGGAAAACAAGTGGATGCCAAGATAGACGACGTGGCCAGTGGCCAGTGGCCAGTGGCCAATGCAGCAATAAGGGGGATGGAAGCGAAGCTTTGATACAGATGCAGCCTTAAAGAAAGCAGTTCATCGTTCACTTTGCACGCTTTTGGACCACTGGAGTTGGTTAGATTGGATCGATTGATATTTCATTTTTGAAATGGAGGAGATGGATGAGAAGTAGAAGGAAGCACAGAAACAGCACCATTTAGGATCGAGTCAGTCTTCTTTTCATATTTGTTCAATTAGCGGTCTATTATTTATAGTTTGTAGTTAATATGCTGATTCGGCCCGTAATAATGGGTGGATAAAGATTCAAAATTTGGGTCAATGTCAGAGATCTTCAGAAGAATAATCTTCGCATTAGAGGTAATTTTGGGGACAGCTGATTATCTTTCCTAAGATTGGCTCAGTTGTTGCTTTTCTGGTGAAGATTTGTGATTCTCCTCATTAAATCTGTCTAAAGTTGGCCAAATTTGTATGATCTGGCTGAAACTTTCCCTTGTAATTTATATTAAATGTATAAGATCTTCATTATGAGCTTGAATGTTCATTCTAGCCCTCTACAGATCGTACCATTGCCTTTTGCTTTCAATGTTTGCATTGGCATGTATGGGATGGCTGATGAAATTCGGTATCTCTGCTAAGACTATACTCATAATTTCATGAAGTTTAAAAGTTCTCGGCGATAGAAAATTGATACGTCCATATTTCATGTTTTGTCTGAAGGAGCCTCTACGTGATTAGCGGTACGAATAAGTGCAATGTAGGTCAACACGTAAATTCTCTTTTACTTGTGCATCTCAATAAGGGAATTGGCTGAGACTTGCCTCTTATTGGAGTAAAGTGAAAATTATCCCCGATAGTGATTTTTAGTTTGGTAGCAAATAAATATTTGTAAACGATAAGTATACGTGCAAATAGTATCTCCTCTCATTTATTTTTGTCATTAGGTTGACCAAAAAATGGTCGGACCCTTGCAGAAAAATATAAGCCGCTCATCTGGATTCTGATGTAACTGGAGCTTCTTGGATAGGGAAAATGAATAGGGTAAACAAAAGGGAAAAAATCATTAAAGAGGTTCTCTGTTTTTTTCTTTTTTAGCCAAGATTTTAAAGGCTGCCTCTAAGAAAATCTGGACGAATTAATCTGCCTATTTTCGCAATCTTAACCATTGCTAACATATAACCAAAGGCAGGGTCTTAATCTGTGCATAAAAGAACTTGGGTTAATTGTTAAAATATATATTTATATTTAAATGGAGTGAAAAGGTGCACCTTGTATTTGTCTTTCCGTATACACAATACCAATAACACACGCTTTCATTTTGCATTGTGATTTTCAGAAATAACCATTTTCAGTGGGGCAATGCAACTGGTTGGCCAATCAGAGGAGTCCCAGATTTGATATTAAAGGGAAAATTAAATCTAGTGTTGCCTCGCAAGTCCAAGAGCGCGCAAAGTTATGGCTTTGAATTAGGAGATACTTATAATCCGTAACTTTAATACCCTGTAAATATTGTTTCGTTGCATGAAAACTGTGGTATCATCCAGTGTTTTTCAATTGCAATCGAAAAAGATCAATTGCAGCCGCTTAAAACCATTCCAGGCCCAGTATACAGGATTGGTGATATTCACAGATTATGTCTCTTGCTTATGTTTTGCATGTGTTTCAGATGAGAAAAATGCAAATCCATCCACCACAAAATACTTCAGAACTATGAGATAAGGCTCAGTTGCAGATGGGCCAATTGCGCAGTCATTAGGCAGCATAATTTAGTGTACCTGCGATTTCTTTTTCACAGAGAAGTTTCATCAAGTGCTAGTGAGCGTCAAAAGAATATTAGTAGATAAACCGACCGGTGACCTTTTTCTGTTAACTAATTGGCAAATTACCAACCTTTCATGAAATTACCAATATTTTTTATAATTTGTAAATTGACAATTTTTGAACGTGCTTACTGACCAACTTTCTGAACTTATAAACTCTTACATATAATTATCAAACTAAACTAGTGTAATTTTCTGACTTTTGTCAGATTCGATTACTAGATAGTTTTGAAATACAAACTTTCATTGAGTTACTCATTAAAGTTCAATGGTTTTTCTTAATTTATCAGTTTCTTATTGACTAAACAATTTTTATTAGCTTGATTAGTGACCCTGTTATTTAATAGCTTTTTTACAAACTACCAATCTAAATTAGTATAACTCATCGCCAACTTTCTCTTATTAAATTACTTACTACTAGATTACTAACTCTCGTTTGAATCTATTACTGACATTTTTGTTTAATGTGCCAACATTTCTTGTTGTTTACAAATAGTTATTTGTATTTCTTGGCAACGCTAAACGACAAATTGCTAGTCGAGGATGGTTTCCACCTTACTCCAATTAGAGGCAAGTCTCAGCCAGTTCACCTATTAGAGTGCACAAGCAAAATAGTATTTATATGTTGACTGCACTGTGCCTAATTTTATCTCAAGTTACGTTGAGGTTACTCAGGATAAAACATGAATAAGGATGTATCACTTTCTATAGCCAAAAACTCGAAAACTTCATGATATTATGAGAAGAGTTTCAGCAAAAACACTGAATTTTCATAAGCCATCCCATACATGCAAATGCAAACAATAAGTGCACAAGGCTTACAAAAGAAGGAACATTCATGCTCATAATGAAGATCTTATACAGATGTAAAGAAAAGTTTCAGCCAGATCATATAGGTCTGGCCAACTTTATAATCCATTTATCAATAAGACAGCTTTAATGAGGAGAATAGGGCATCTTTGCCAGAAAAGAAACCATCGAGCTAAATCCTAGTAGTGAAAATCAGCTGTCCGCGAAGTTACCTATAATGCTGATATTAGTCTTCTGAAATTCTCTGTCCTTGACCAAAATTAAAAATCTGCATCCACCTGTTATTACCAGCCGGATTTGCAGATTAACTACTAACTATGGATATCAGACGGCTATTTAAACAACCGCTGGAAAGAAGACTTTCCTCCATCTCTGAAATTCAAATATTATATATCGATCTACTCTTTGTCATACTTCTCGTTGACCTTTTCTTGTGAACAATTTGGCCTAACTCCGCTCATCAAGCTTCTTCAATATTTCATTCTTCGCTTTATGTATCAACATCTTCCTTGTTTCTGTCAAAGGTAGATCCCACAGACTATTGTACTAATTTATCACGTTGAAATTAGCCCTTCTCCTATACTCTAGTTGACCCTTTTGAGATCAACGCCTACTTCCTAGGGCAACTCCTGTACTATTTGTAAAGACCGCTTGGCTAGCATCCTCCGAGACTTTCTTATTCATACCACCTTCATCAACCTGATTTTTTTTTTTTAATAAACCCTTCTAGGGAATAGACATGATAAGGCATGCTCACTGAACCACTACGAGCTTTCTTAGACATCTGAATCATTTCCAGCCATTCTTCTCTGACTGCAGCGGCTATCTCTTCGTAGCCCCTCTTCTGATGCTGAACTACAGGCGCAAACACACTCGATGAGGGAAGAATATGATGCAGGTGCAGGGGCGCTTTTATCACTCGCAAATTTGGTTAGCGTGGCACATGGAGAAATGAGCTTTTGTCGCAATTGAAAACCAGAGAAGCTTGTAGAACTTGCATCGGTGGCACAAGTTTGCCCTCTGACTAATGTGTACACATTGTCTCTCATTCTATTATGGTATTATTGTGCTTCAGAGAAAGCCTGTGGTTTACGACAGTTGAGATTGTGTCAACAAAGTTGCCAATTTAAGTAGTAGATTAAGTGTTCAAACTTCATTTGGCAAGCATTGCACTATGTCCAAAATGACGTCTTGGTAGGACGAGGAGTTGCTAAAGTACAACTGACATCAGCTGCACCTCTTACATTCCTAGGTGTTGAAATATTTTTTGCATTCTGTCGTGACCTCTTTTTTTCGGCGCCCGCAATCAAGTACAAGCGCCTAAGGAGGCTAATGGCTCGGCTGAAATTAGTTATGCCTGGACTCTCCCAAGTCCACCAATTCACGACTTTAATTGTCACGCCCCGATCCTTGGGCATGCACACATCCTTCTCTTGGTCGATTTTAATATGCGATATCCCAGGACTATATATCGCCGACCCTTTTATTTATTAAGCACATGCGGAAGCAATTATAAATCCCTAGACAATAAAACAATGGGATAGAAAAGCATGCTATATTTTTCATATTGAAATTTACAACCAAATCTTTATACATGGCATTAGACAGAGCACTTCACAAACTATTCGCAACTTCGAGTCTCGTCTATCTACACATATACAAAAGGGTTCACAAAGAGATGGGATTTCAATCCTCATCTAAGTCATACTCGAGATCATCCTGATCCTCCTCTGATTCCTCTTCACTCAGATCATTCTCTTCCTCCATTTCACCTCAGAGTTCTCATTCATAAATTCCTCCTCCTCAGCTCCTCGTCAGGATCCTGAAATGTTTTCCCCAAACTGGGATGAGACTACGTCTTAGCGAGTTCTACCCCACTAAGCCCGATTAGTAAACTATTATACTAAAGGCTGCCTAAATACGCATAGGTCAGAAGACGTACCTTAGTATCAGATCTCACCTGCAAGTCAGTACAATTCACAATAGGCACTCAAGCAATCATATCACCGATCGAAGCATCGATCAAATCGACCTAGTCAATTACAAGCCAACAAGACCACTCATGGTCATTTCCATTCAATCAATCAATTCACAACATCAAATCAAAACAATGATCAATCGACCTCGTCGATTACATGTCAATTGGACCATTTCTAAGTCATCTCACTCCACACCATATAATCCCCAATAGTACACTCAGTCACAGAGCTACAGTAATGCTCTCGGGCGTCTATTCGCCAAGGTGACGTACAATAAACACTTTATGTGCATACTCTTAGGCATTCCACTTTCCTTCAGCCACATGGGCACGATACTCGATACACAGAAATATGGCCACGCGGGCATGATCTACGCCACACAGGCGCGACCTACACCACACAGGCATGATCAACTATCGCCACACAAGCATGATCAATTATCGCCACACAGGCATGATCATCTATCAAAAATTTATGTGCATTCTCTAAGGCATCCTACATGCTAAAGCGATGTAATAATCGCCAAGCCACATCACAAAGCATTTCTCCTCATCTTTTATCATCATTGATAAAATATCGTGCGTAGGTACACAATTGGCCTTAGCCAAAATATAATGATTTCGATTCCACAAATCCCACCATTATTAGCGTCCACCAAAATGCTTTTGGTGCTGTCAACCAACACCTGGTTATTTTCCGAGTTAATTATCCAAATTGATTAACCCAGGAAAATAATCTTGTAATCATAATTAATTCACTTCAGCACAAAATAAAGCTCAATTAAATAAATGGACTGCGCCACAATGATCAGCATGAAATTTCAGTCGTCGGCCATAAAATTCTTAATTTCCGAAAAATAAATAATTAATTAATTAATTTCGAAAATTAATTAATAATTATTGAAAATTCCATTTAGCTAAAAATAAAGCCAATTTAAATAAACGGGCTGCACCACGATCATCACCATAATATTCCGGTCACTGACCATCTCAACCTTAATTTTCGAAAAATAAATAATTAAATAATTAATTTCGAAACTTAAACAATTAACATTAAAAATTCAATTTAGCTCAAAATAAAGCCCGATTAAATAAACGGACTTCACCACGGTCATCAGCATAATATTCCGGTCACTGGCCACCCCACTTGAATTTTCGGAAAATAAATAATTAATTGCCAAATTGGAGCTCACTAAGGGTCGGGAAAAATCCCAAGGCACTTCTAATAATTAGTAGACCACGTCTACTTGCTAATTGCACAATCAATTTATCTAAATCACATCACAATTGACTAATAATTGCTAATTTATTCTAATCTAACAACCTAAACATAATTAATTAAAACTAAACCAACCTTAAGCATAATTAGTCAACTAATCCTGGATTAGTGAGATTACTCACCAAATCGCGCGCAAATTGGATCAATCCGACGGCGGCGATGCGAGGAATAACAAATTCCAAAGCATGGCTCGAGTTCGGGGCTCGGAAACGACCCAAAACGGCCTTGAACCAGCTGGAAACCCACTCCGTGGGTTGCTAGTTAGCTACGAAACAGGGGAAAACAGAGATGGTTAGGGGTGGAGAAGGGTTCGGGAGAGCGGGCGGAGCTTCGGGGAGGGTCGGCGGAGGTCCGACAGCTTCAAATGGTGGCCGGAGGTGGCCGGATCGAGCTGGATAGAGGCCGAATAGGGCTGGGTCGCGCGGGGGAGAGACGGCCGTGAGTGACGGGCACGGGGCGAAGCGCGCGGCGGCGGCGCGGCGCACGGGCGCGAGCGCGGGCGTGCGGTGCGGCGGCGGGACGAGCGGTGATGGAGCAGACGGCGAGCTGCAGCTTCTAGTTCGGCGTTTCCACGAAGAAGAAAGAAGGAGAAGAAGAAAGGGGGGGTTCGGTCACGGGCAAGAGGAAGATGAAAGAGAAGAGAGAGAAGAGAGAGATAAGGATTGACTGGTCAAAGAAAAAGAGAGAGAAAGAGAGAGAGAGAGAGAGAGAGAAGTCGGTGGGGGGGGGGAAGGGGAGAGGAGAGAGAGAGAGACAAAAAGAAAAAGAGAAGGGAGAGAGAGAAAAAAGAAAAGAAAAGAATAATACTATTCTCATTTTTCTTTTCTATTTCCATTTCCCTTTTTATTTTCTTCCGGTCTTCGATTTTTCCTCCGATAATTTCTTTATTAAAATTTCAGACTCGCCAATAAATTGACAGATGATGAGACGGTCCTAAAAAATGAATTGTGACACGCCCGAATATTCGATTCCCAAAACCGAATTAAATTTCATGATTAAAATCGACCTGACGCGATTTTAGTCCAATCTAACCAATTAAGTAGCTTTTAGGGATTTTACCTCGGTTATATCCCTTAACGGCTTCACCCAATAAGTTAGCTAACTCGTGAGTAATCAGCTCAGAGAAAAAGGACCATAGGCGCGCCGACGATATGCACATTTCACTTTATCGAAACGGGGTCGAATTTCAGGATGTCACATTAATAGTCTAAGTTTTTAACCTGCAAATTAATTTTTAAAAGGGAGTCGCCACTAATCAATTTGGGGTGGGTTGATTAGAAACCCAAGTGAAGTATCGGGAGAAATACTCACTCTTGCGCAACCAGAGAAATTAGAATCGGGGACTTAATTACATTAGTTAATCATGAATGCCCTTTCGGTACCTAATATTGTTTAAACCTGGGGTTTTTTGCATGTTCGAGGGATTTTCCATGCATTTTTGGGAGGGAAAACATTTTTTGAGTCATTTTCTAATTTTTTGGACACAAAAGGGATTTTTTTGGGGGTTTTGGTTTTTTTTTTTGGCATTTTCATGAATTTTTGGCTTTTTTTGGATTTTTGGCATTTTTTGGAAAATATGAAATATTTTTTATTTTTCGGAAAATAAAATATTTTTAAAATATTTTTTAATATTTTTGGAAAATAAATTATTTTTTGATTTTTCTCAATTTTTTTGAAAATAAAACATTTTTTAACATTTTTAAATAAAACATTTTTTGATTTTTTTATTTTTCGAAAAATAAAATATTTATTATTTATTTATTTATTTAAAATATTATTTTATATTAAAATAATATAAAAACTGACCTGGGTCGGATTCGTGGGTTGAGTTCGACTCGGGCTAGCGATTCGAATGAGGACGGGCCGCGTTGCGGGCTCGACTCAATTTTTTTTCGTTTTTTTTTTTTTTATCGAAATGGCGTCGTGGCCCCTCGTTTGGGGAGTGATCCAGCCCGACCCGACGACCCGGCCCGACAGTCCGCTCCGTGACCCGACTCCCCATAAACCCTACCCGGATCGACCCGAACACCCGACCCATCCTTCAGCCACTCCTCGGACCGCAAACCCTACCCGATTTTCCGAGTCCGGATCCGCTTCGCAACCTGAAAAATCGCAAACCCTAGGGTTTGCAAATCCGCGGCGCCGGAGAGGAGACCGAAGGGCCACGGTGGTGACGGCAACGACGATGGGGACCATGACGACGATGACGGCAACGGAATGGGATCACGATGGATGGTAGGGACGACGGCGACGACTTTTTTTTACCTTCTCTTAGATGAAGGCGATGACAGCAACGGCAGGGGGCTGATCTACGACGGCAGCGGCTACGGCGAGCAATGACAAAGCTGGGGGGCTTGATCTGCGACGGTGGAGGCCACGATGGGCGTCGACGGTGACGGCGAGGCTTGGTCTTGGTCGGATCTCGCTGGAATGCTCTCTCCCTACCTCGGGTTCATCGTTTTAGCTCCCCCTCACACTCGGATCCTCTCGAACGACTCCGGCCGACTTCAGATCTAGGCCCGCTCGTCCTCGGCCCCCTTTTCTAAAGTCTCTCAGTTGGGAGGTTTCGAGGATCTGCGGCCCTCAACCTTCGCCGCCTCTCTCTATCTCTCTCTCCTGTTTCTCGGCTTCCTCTCCCTTCGTTGACGGTTGCCCCCCTCTATTTATAGGCGCGGGAGCGGCTGGTCGACGAGGCTTCGACCCGCCGGTTGGACCGCCGTCCCATCCGCCATCATCGCTTCCTCCGGTCACGTCCCGCCAATGCCAACTGTTCCTCTACTCCACACGCGATTGCCGTCCGCTCAAGCTTCTCCGGCGTCGTGCCTGCCCGTGCGTGCGCCTCAATGGCGCGAGGAAGAAGACGACGCGGAGGGGGCCGGGCTTGAGGCGACAATGGGCCAAAGGCCCGCGCGGGGAGGGGGGATGCCTTTATGCTTTCGCTTTTCTTTTTTTGTTTCTTTTTTTGGTTTATTATCCGAAAATTAAATAAAACAAAATAATAATAAAATAAAGCCTAATTTTAGGCGTCAACAGCTGCCCCTCTTTGAAGGTGAGCTCGCAGAGGTTGCATTCAAAGACAAAATAATTCCTAAATTTTGGCCATATATGCGTAGCGGATTATATTTTATTTGGGACGTATTATCCTATGTAAAAAGAGTAATATAACATTACATATACTAAGACGAGATAAGAAGATACCTGTAGTTACTTACCGGGAGTGAGTGAGATAGGGTCCGAACCCCGAGTTTGGCAAGTATCAAGGTGTCATCTTACTTGGTGATATGAGGAAGTTGCTTTTCCAAGGCTCGAACCATTCTTTGGTCGCTGTTAAAACAATCAATGATTTGTCTAGTACCTAAACCTTTCTTCGGTCGCCTTGATGGGAGATTGCTCCTCTAAGACCCGAACCATTCTTCGGTCGCCTGTTGGAGTAATCAGTGGTTTATCTCGAACCCGAACCATTCTTCGATTGCCATGATGGGAAATTGCTTTTTCAGACCCAAACCATCAATGATTTGTCTAGGACCCGATCCTTTCTTCGGTCACCTTGACGGGAGATTGCTCTTCCAGGACCCGAACCATTCTTCGGCTGCCTGTTGGAGTAATCAATGGTTCGTCTCGGACTTGAACCATTCTTCGATCGCCGTGACGAGAAATTGCTTTTCCAGGACGCGAACCATTCTTCGGTCGCCTGTTAAAACAATCAATGATTTGTTTAGGACCCGAACCTTTCTTCGGTCGCCTTGACGAGGGATTACTCTTTCAGGACCCGAACCATTCTTCGGTCGCCTATTAGAGTAATCAATGATCTATCTAGGACCTGAACCTTTCTTCGGTCGCCTTGATGGGAAATTGCTCCTCTAGGACCCGAACTATTCTTCGGTCACCTATTGGAGCGTTAGTGGTTTGTCTTGGACCCGAACCATTCTTCGGTCGCCGTGACGGAAATTGCTTCTCCGGGACTGAACCATTCTTCGGTTGCTGTTAAAACAATCAATGATTTGTCTAGGACCCGAACCTTTCTTCTGGTCGCCTTGACAGGATTACTCCTCCAGGACCCGAACCATTCTTCGGTCGCTGTTAGACTAATCAGTGGTTTGTGTCGGACCCAAACCATTCTTCGGTTGCCGTGACGGGAATTGCTTCTCTAGGACCCGAACCATTCTTCAATTGCCTGTTAAAACAATCAATGATTTGTCTAGGACCCGAACCTTTCTTCAGTCGCCTTGACGGGAGATGCACTGACCTTTCTCAAGGCATCTGTTTGTTGGGGGTGCCTGACCTCAATCAAGGACACCAGTTGGTACCCGATCTTTCTCGGGAGATGCACCGATCTTTATCAGGGCATCGATTTGTTGGGTGTCTAACTTCTATTGAAGACACCAATTGGTACCCAACCTTTCTCGGGATGATGCGCAAACCTTTCTCAGGGCATCGATTCTGGAAAATACCTGGACATTCACAGGTATATTAATGAGTACCTGGATATTCACAAGTACTAACCTAAAGGGTATTTGGGCCTTTGCAAGCATCAAAATAGGTATTTGGCTGACCATAGGCATTGAAGGGGTACTTGGATAATCACAAGTTTGAATTCTTGGGGGATACTTGGACAATCACAAGCATTAATACTCTAAGGACAACTCGAACAGGTCAAGTGTCAAGAAAAGGGAGCATCCGAACGATGGCCGGTATTCAAAGGAAATGGGATGCTGAGACAGTTGCAAGCATCCAAACTCAAGGGATGACTCGAATAGGTCGAGTGTCAACAGAGGGAGCACCCGGCAAGTGGTGGATACTCAAAAACAAGGGGGTACTTAGACAGTTGCAAGCACCCAAACTCAAGGGACAACTTGAATAGGTCGAGTGTCAATAAGAGAGTACCTAGACAGTGATAGGTACTTTAAGACAAATGGGGATAGCGATATGCTTACCTGACAATATCTCTGATCTTTGAGAGTATGTCTGCTATTTGCACAATATGCACACATGATTGTATATATTGTAAATTCATAAATTCAAATGTGATTTATGCATGATAATTTTATCAGTTTCATATCGTTCAAATTCCATTGGGGAAGATTTTGAAAGACAACATTTATTAGGAATATAGATGCTTTGAGCATGCCAGATGAGGGACTTTCAATCTGAAAGGACTTTTCACTCACTCTCATGGAGAAGGCTATCCTGACCATTGACGCAGGATTTATAAGGACCACACTATCTCATTGTCATCATGTCAGCAGGGGTTTGAGTATTCTCTCAAACGGTACGACTTTACCAATGTGAGAGGTCTTTGTTGAAATTGTGATGAAGACTTGGTCAACGGCTCATCAAATGGGACCATCGAGGTCGAAGCCGATGGACAAAAATGCTGCACGATCATCTCCGGATTTATAAGTCAAGAACCCTGCAAAAAGAGATAGAGTAATCTTGCTCGTACTTCTTCAAGCGATGCTTATGTACACATGAAATCCTACGTTAATTGAAGTGCCCCTAGTCTGAAGAGACTTTTACAATGGGAATGTAAAGTAGTATTAGCTCACATGTAAGAGGGTGAGAGTTGGTGATTGTCTTGGCATTTGTCACTAGTCTTTCTTCACGGTCAGATGGAGGTTGTATCAATTGAACAACAATTTCTCTTGGAAATACAAATGGCTGTATTTTTGTTTGGGCCATCGGCCTTGCTTTTACCAGGCACACTGCTTTTTTCATGCCCCTATTTCTCATCTCAATTTTTCATTCATGGGCATTAACCTTGCTTTTACCAGGTACACTGCTATTTTATGCCCCAGTTTTTGTTCTTATTGCTTGAGGGATTGATCTTGGCAAGTTCAAGCAAACGTCTTTGTTAGACTATGGAGTCTTCATCTTTTGTTGGCACTTTTGATTATGCTGCTCAAACGATAGTGGCTTTTGCTTTGCCTCCATGTGAGGGTGAATTTACAGACTCAATTGAGTTGTACAATGGATATAAGTGCGTAAATAAAGAATTGCTCTTCACGACTCTAGGGCACTTAAATTAAAGCGAGTGTTCATATGCAATAAAGACACTCGAAGATTGATGCAAGTGTAAGCAAGAAAATTTCTATCCCCTTTCTCACCTTGTGATGCTGATTTGCTTTCGACTTGCCCTAGTGTGGGGTGGTTCTTTGTTGGGAGTATAGCAGAAATTTGTCAGTGTATGGGGCTCAAAGTGAGTGATGGAATACCTCTCACTACTTTGATCATCGTACCATTCGCGAGAGAACTCTTTACCCCGTAGTCATGGAATTTCTGCACTCATCTCACAAGTGTATAGATGGGGGATTGTGTGTAGGATATGGCTTGCTTGTCATCATTCTGACGCGCCTCATCCAACATGCTCAATTAATCTTGTATTCTTTAATCAGCTGTCTATTCTAATAATTCTCAATGGAATCAATGATTTAGACAGAAAAAATCATCATGCAGAATTCACCTAGAAAAATGCATGCAGTGTATGATGTGATGGAATTTGTACTCTCAAAATAAATGAATGGATTTTTACTCAAGAAGAACTTATTAACAGCTTTAAGGGTGTTTACTTGGTGGAACGGTATTCACAAATGTGTTGAAACTTGAACATTAAAAGAGTTATTTACAAAAGGGTATTGATGGTTGTCCCTATTGATTAGGGATATGACACATGAATGATCAGCCAAGGATTAGGAATCTAATCATTGATTTGATGGGCCTTTTTTTGGCCCCTGCAGAAGAGAAGATGTACAAGTAGATCAATTAGTTTGGCCAAAATCAAATGTGAGTTGAGGCCTGAAGATTTCCTGTCATTTGCTTTGGCGATACTTGAGACGCCATTTTGTTTGGGAGAGCTTGTCATGCCTCTCATTGATTTGTTATCTGTATTTTTGGCAGTCAGGTGATCCTGCAACAGACAAGAGGGAGTGCATTAGTTATGAACTCTTTTGAGAGTCGGATAATTGGAAGTGATACAACTTTACCCTTCACTGGTTTGCAGACGATTGGGTGAACCTGAAGTGAGAGGGGGACACGAAGTCCTACATCCCTTGCTTCGTTAGGTCAAATATTGGCTTCTGGATGACACGTCATTTTACACGAAATCAGGTGAATTCGATGTGGGTCATTTCCACGTACTAGCTTGACCAATGTTGATTTGCCAAACCTAACCATCAAGTTTGGCTCTTGAATTCCGATGCTTCCTGTCAATAGGGAAAATATGGCAAAAGCGGGTTCGAGTAGTGGGAGTATTGGAAACAATACCAAGTTACCCTTTTCCAGAGTTTGTATTTGTTGATTCCTAAGGATATTTGAATGTTGATGATGGACTCCTTATCCTAACACAGTTCAAAATTTCCTTCGATTAGCCCTCCTCATTTGTGGCCCTGTATGCATGATTGATGGTCGTTGATTCATCTTCAACGCCTTCCTTCTGTGGAATTTTCTTCTATCTTTGACTATATGACCATTAGCAGCATTGAGCAAAGTCATGTACTTCAGGCTTCTATGGAATCTGAGATAAAAATCTCAAGCTTTCTGATGGCAATTACTTCTTGGAAGAATATGCGTATGGAGTGAAGCTTCTAGATTTCAAAGTCATTGTCCAGGGTGTGGGGCTATAGATTGCCCTGATTGTCTGGATTTTCTCCCTGTTGACAGTAGCCAATTCAAGAGAAGAAATTCTTTTTCTGTGCTTCTTGGCTTATCAAAGCTGGAACTGTAACATCTAGCTGTTTGGGCGTGTCGTGCGACAAGATAGTCCTTTGGCTTAGGATGGAGCTGGGCAGGAGTGAGGCATGTCATGGATGCTTCGATCTCAACTCTATGCCTGTACCTATTACATTTCATCTTTTGTATTCTGTAAATAAAAGAGAGAGGACATTATTTCCAAATTATATTTAGAGAATAAGACTTACCCTCTTTTGGTGTAGGATAATTCTTTTTATTTGCCCCTGTTTTCTTGGCAAGGTATCTTTGAATTTGGCGAGTTCGCTTGATGCGCTTGCTTCAAATGCTCCCTGTCACACTAAGTCAAAAGGGACGGGAATGATCTTCTAAGACATGAAGTGAATGAGTCAGAAAGACAAACATGGTTAAATTTATCATCTTGTTTTAACAAAAGCTTTTAGGTGATGAAATATTTTGTATTTTCAAAATACGTCTTTGGGGGAGAAAAAGCATGAGGAAGCCCAGCCCTCAGTATTCTCCTTGGATGATATTTTCTTTTCATGGTTGGATAACATCACTGGGCTAGTTTGGAGTACCGCCTCATGCCTTCAAAATATTATGACTGTACAATAGAGTACTTGGAATGGAAAATACAACAGTAGCACACTTTACAAAATAAGAAACATGAAATTATAAAAACAAGTAAAACTCATAAAAACCCTTATGTAAAGGAGCGCTTTGATAGTGCTGGTCTTGAAGCTAAGCGTGTTTGAATTCCTCGCCTTCAGTAGACTCGAAGTATTCGCATGCGATGACTACCTCGTTGAAGCTATGGAAGTGTAACCCATGCAGCCAACAGCGATGCTTGCAGGACAAAGCTTCTATGAACTGCTTCATTAACTCCTTTTCAGCCAGTTGAGGGCAGGTTTGCATCATGAAAGCTCTCCACCTCCCTGCGTATGTTTGGAAATCCTCCATTAGTCTTCTTGTGAAGTGAGCTAAACTCTCACAAGGCAATTCAGTTCCGATCTGGTTTTGGTACTGATGCAAGAATGTGGAAGTCAGCTCATTCCAATCCTTTAGGAGATAAATATTTGTTGTGATGAACCATTGCAATGCAGACCCCGTAAGAGTTTCTTGGAATGCCTGAGTTGTGAACGACATCGAGCCATAGTACCGACTCATTTCCGCATGGAGATATTGCAAATGAGCCACGGAACAAGTTGTGCCATTATACTTACGGAGATCAGGTATCCACATCTCTCCAGGGGTCATGATCCTATGAGCGCAAGACGAGCTTGATGTATCTTGGTTAGGCCACTGGTTTTCCCACTGCATATCTGTTGTAGTGGTGAATTTTTCTGTTTCAGGGAAGTTGGATTCTACCGAGATTACCCCATTGCTTTCTTCTTGGTCAAAATTTCCGAATGAGGATAAAGTATTGAAGCTATCCTCATGGTCAGAGGACAAGCTTAGTACTTCGTTAGGATCGTAGCGGCTAAGGGTGTATGCTTCCTCTTCTAACGGGCCTTCATCCCCGGATGAGAGTAGGAAACAGTTATACGATAAATCGTCAGTTTCATTATCGAAATAACGCTAGAATTCCTTGGGATTGTATTCTGGAGCCGGGAAGTCTTCAGGGTTGTACTCTAGGGGATGGTAGCCTTCAAAGCTGTATTCTTGGGAATGCTCAAAGCTTTGGTGCGGTGGCTCGTTGGCAAATGCTGCATTGATCTGCTTAGGCTTTCTTTTCTTGCCTCCCGGTCCAAACCTTTTGAGTAAGGCCCTTCGTTTTGCCAGCTCGATCCTGTCCAGGGAAGTGAGAGATATTAGAGTGTTGCTCTCTGATTCACTTTCTAGGTTGATAGGGGTTGGTATACTTTGGACCCTAGCTCTTGGAGTAAGCTTGGGGAGTCGTCCGTCGTGCCCGGTCTTGACAATGTGCTCGTGTCCTTGATCTCATACAAAGGCTCATTGCCTTTCCTAGTGGGAAATTTTCCAGTAACAAGATGTTGCTCAGCTGCCCATTTATCATGCAAGGTTTCATTGACATGATCTTCTCCTATCTCGGCGACTAATAACTCCTCATGCTCCGCGATCATCAGCTCTTCGTAGGGCAAGGTGATGTAAGGGGTGAGGTCAATATTATACTCTTGGTGAAAAACATGAATTAGTTCCCTCCAGGTTTTAAGGGAACTAATCTTCCTGACAATATACCATCGCAAGGCAGGGCCAGTCAAGCTCGATTGGTATGATTGAATCATCCTTCGGACCAAGTAGGCCTGCAAGTAGGTCTCCAGGCGGGAGGTATCAGCATACCTTTCGCATTTAGGTGCTTTGAGTTTTCAGGGATCTCAATGCCGGAGTAATTGGACAGGTCCAGGGGATTCTGCTCCTGCAGCTGGCTTAACTTTTTCATGATCCTTTCAAACTGTCTATGGTACTGGCTATTTTCTAGCAAATTTGCAGGTGTCATGACGGTGCTTAAGGCAACTACAGAGTTGAGTTCGACTTGAGTGGATTTCATTTATCTTGAGAGTTGTTGAAGGACAATGGACATCTGTCCTA
Source organism: Eucalyptus leucophloia subsp. euroa (assembly GCA_017140325.1). NCBI lineage: Eukaryota > Viridiplantae > Streptophyta > Magnoliopsida > Myrtales > Myrtaceae > Eucalyptus > Eucalyptus leucophloia. Next base: position 516,204 of record CM029469.1, on the reverse strand, counting down.
TGCCGTCTTCAATATTAACGAGGCGATTTTATACATCATTATGATCAACCCCTATTGGATGAGGCCATTCATGGACGATTGGTGGCCAACGATTCATAATTACTTGTCGCTGCGAAAACAATGAATGAGCACGAAAGTAAACAAAGATTGACCCATGGCAATGGTCTAACTGCTTTTTATTTATCAAAAGAGGATTTCATAGATCGCGGACTTCTAACATCTAGAACTTGAAATTGAAATGACGGAATAAAATACTAGATATTAAATAAAAGTCCCTAAACAATGGGACAAAACTTTCACACTATTAACACCAAGGAGCACATGATTGCCAATTTATATGAGACAGGGAGTCTTGCGCTTGCGCAGATGCTTGCTTTCTTGGACCGGCTCTGAGGTGTGTATCCAGTCCATTCCCAAATCCCTCTCCATGAGCTCTACTTGCTCGTGCTGGCTGCTTTTGCTGATCGAGTGAGGGACTGATGGCTTCCATTTTGTTGGGATACGGTGGTTGTGGATGTAGGACATGGAGGCGTGGTGGGCTTTTTCTTCTCCCTCAAGCCCTTCAGGTAACACGATCCTTTTACGATGGCACTTGTTCCATGCTTCTTCATAAATGTCAACCATGTATTCAAAATTTTGATGAGTGAAGAGAAGTGGAGGGATCCTCTTCTTGAAAGATGGCGGGATCTCCTGAAGAGCTCCATACTGTCGTGCCACCCTTTGTGGGAAATAGGAAAAAACACCAGTGAGGCCGAGCAATGGAATTGGATAGCGGCGCTTGAAAGCAAAACGAGCTCTCTTTTCATAGAACCAACTAGCACACCATTGGAATGCCTTAGGAGCCAGGTCTCTTAGGAAATTTATCCAATTTAAACAGCTTTGATTGGGAATGTATGGTCCTAAAACCATAAATTTTTGTAATGGATTTTCGAAATCATTCATTCCAGATGATCGCATGAAGCCTCGGAATTCACTTAGGTGAGAAAAGAACCAGACTTGTAAAATTTCCGAAGAGACCCGCATGATTTTTTCCGTGTTTTCTTTAAAATGATTAAAGGATAAAAATGTTTCAGTTAAAATCATGTTGACATAATTTTGCCCCCTCAAGATTTGATCAACTATCCATGACATCTTAGAACTTATGACATTTCTTTGATGGGGGAAAATGATGAACCCAAAAAAGCCCAGGAGGAAAATCTCGCTTTTTCGGGTCATAGGCTGATTTTGAAAATAAGTATTCATGAATTCTAGCGGGCAGGTATTATGGTTGCCTTCAAGAATTTGTCTCATGACATGGATTTCAGTTCCTAAAAGTCGCACTAACCCTTGCCACGGGAGGAAGCCTGTCGATGGCCTAACAAGCTTTTTCTCGAGAGGCATTCCGGTGATGATGCTGTATTCTTCCAGAGTTGGGGTTAGCTCAAACCCACCAAACATAAAAGTAGTCGTCTTCAAGCACCAGAAATGTGCCATGGCCTGTATGACTTCGGGACGAACAGTGATTTGAATCAACGATAGGAGATGACCGATTTTGGCTTTCACGCGCTCTTGGGCAAGCTGATCCAATTGACCCCACCATCTGAAGAGTTCCGCCTTAGGAGCAGGAATGAACTGGATATCGTCTTTCCCCATCGCACATAAACTAGAATTTGAAAAGCTTATCCTAAATTGCCATGAGCCAAATAAAAAGACTGAGTAAAAGTAAAGAAATCACTTTGCTTTTAAGTAAAATGGCAAGTATAAAGACATATAGATGGGACGTGCGGCTCGATTTCTAACTCAGAAGGTTTAATGAAATTAAAAGGGTATCCGCCCGTCGCAGTCTCGCGTTAGCAGGATACTCCCTTAACCTCGGCTAAGAAATTCGGGGGAAAGAAAGGCAACCTCTACATCGCAGTCTCGCGTTCGAGGTCGTATCTTTCTTAACACCATCCTAGAAATCCTAGGGCGGCCCAAGTCCCGCGGTCGGGTTGTGTGTGCCATGTGTAGTGTTAAAACAAGTAAAGCATGCACAACAGTTTATAATCACAAGATAATCTATTTTAAACAAAATTAAAACAATTTTCTAAACTACTAACCTGCATAAAGAAAAAATAAAAACAAGTCAGTAAAGAATTTAAACAAGACAAAAATGGCCTAAGTCCTCACAAATGTCCCCAGCCGAGTCGCCAAGCTGTCGCGACCTCTTTTTTTCGGCGCCCGCAATCGAGTACGAGCGCCTAAGGAGGCTAATGGCTCGGCTGAAATTAGTTATGCCTGGACTCTCCCAAATCCACCAATTCACGACTTTAATAGTCTAAGTTTTTAACCTGCAAGTTAATTTTTAAAATAGAGTCGTCACTAATCAATTTGGGGTGGGTTGATTAAAAACCCAAGTGAAGTATCGGGAGAAATACTCACTCGCGCAACCAAAAAAATTAAGATCGGGGACTTTATTACATTAGTTAATCACTAATACCCTTTCGGTACCTAATCTTTTTTAAACCCTGAGGTTTTTGGGATGTTCGAGGATTTTCCATGCATTTTTGGGAGGAAAAACATTTTTTGAGTCATTTTCTAATTTTTTGGACACAAAAGGGATTTTTTTTGGGCTTTTGGTTTTTTTTTGGCTTTTTCATGAATTTTTGGCCTTTTTTGGATTTTTGGCATTTTTTTGGAAAATATGAAATATTTTTGATTTTTTGATTTTTCGGAAAATAAAATATTTTTTTAAATATTTTTTAATATTTTTGGAAAATAAATTATTTTTTGATTTTTCTCGATTTTTTAAAATAAAAATTTTTTAACATTTTTAAATAAAGCAATTTTTATTTTTTTATTTTTCGAAAAAAAAATATTTATTATTTATTTATTTAAAATATTATTTTATATTAAAATAATATAAAAACTAACTTGGGTCGGATCCGCGGGTTGGGTCCGACCTGGGCCAGCGATCTGAACGAGACGGGCCGCGTTGCGGGCCCGACTCAGATTTTTTCGTCTTTTTTTTTTTTTTTATTTGCGAAACGGCGTCATGGCCCGTCGTTTTGGGAGGGATCAAGCGGCCCGATAGCCCGCTCCGCGACCCGACTCCCCGTAAACCCTACCCGGATCCGACCCGAACACCCGACTCATCCTTCAGCCACTCCTCGGACCGCAAACCCTACCCGATTTTCCGGGTCCGGATCCGCTTCGCGACCCGGAAAATCGCAAACCCTAGGGTTTGCGAATCCGCGGCGCCGGAGAGGAGACCGAAGGGCCACGGCGGTGATGGCAACGACGATGGGGACCATGACGACGGCGACGGTGACGGAATGGGATCGCAATGGATGGTAGGGACGACGGCGACGGCTTTTTTTTACCTTCTCTTGGACGAAGGCGATGACGGCGATGGCGGGGGCGATCTACGACGGCGGCGACTACGGCGAGCAACGACGGCCGGGGGCTTGATCTATGACGGTGGAGGCCACAGCGGGCGTCAACGGTGACGGCGAGGCTTGGTCTTGGTCAGATCTCGCTGGAACGCTCTCTCCCTCCCTCGGGTTCGTCGTTTCAGCTCCCCCTCACACTCGGATCCCTCTTGAACGACTCCGGCCGACTTCAGATCTCGACCCACTCGTCCTCGGCCCCCTTTTCTAAAGTCTCTTAGTTGGGAGGTTTCGAGGATCTGCGGCCCTCGACCTTGGCCGCCTCTCTCTATCTCTCTCTCCTGTTTCTCGGCTTCCTCCCCCTTCGTCGACGGTGGCCCCCCTCTATTTATAGGCGCGGGAGCAGCCGGTCGGCAAGGCTTCGACCCACCGGTTGGACCGCCATCCCATTCGGCATCATCGCCTCCTCTAGTCACGTCCCATCAACGCCAATTGCTCCTCGCTCCACATGCGATCGCCGTCCACTCAAGCTTCTCCGACGTCGCACCTGCCCGCGTGTGCTTCTCGGTGGCGCGAGGAAGAAGACGACGTGGAGGGGGCCGGGCTTGAGGCGACGATGGGCCAAAGGCCCGCGAGGGGGGGGGCTACCTTTCTGCTTTTGCTTTTCTTTTTTGTTTCTTTTTTTGGTTTTTTATCCGAAAATTAAATAAAACAAAATAATACTAAAATAAAGCCTAATTTTAGGCATCAACACATTCTATCTTTTAAGGGTTTGATTGATCCCTACAAGGCTGACATCCTTTTTGACCCTCTTATTTATACCACCTTCACCAACCCGCCTTTTGGTAATCCCTGCAATTTCTAGAGAATTGACATCAGAAGACATGCCCACTGAATTATCAAGAGCTTTCTTAGACATGTGAATCATCTTTGAGCGCTTCTCTCTGACTATAGCTACTTCTTCATGGCCCAACTTCTGATGCCAAACTATAAGCACAAACATGCCTAAGAGAGGAGAATATGATGAGGGGTGCAGGTGCTTTGTTATCAATCACAAATTTGGTTAATGTGCCATATGAAGGAGTGAGCTTATGTGGCAAGTGAATACCAGAGAATCCTGTTGAACTAGCATAGGGGGCACAAGTCTACCCTCCAACTGAGGCGTACATATTGTTTCTCATTCTATCATGAAGAAAAACCTTCAATTAGATGAATCATTGCCATCTATCGGTGGAGAGGGAATCTCAATATCAACATCAGGTTTAAGGCAGTTGGGACCACGGCAAGGAAGTTGCTTGTTTACTAAGCATTCAAATTTTATTTGACAAGTATTGCATTGTGTCCAAAATGACATCTTGATAGGAGGAGGGGGGGCTACAGCGCAATTGACATCAGCCACACTCTTACAATTGCAAGTGTGGAAATCCTAGTTGCATTCCATCTCTTGGGGGTTTGGTCTATACCTGCTCTAGATATGGCCAATTCTTCTTTCCTTATGTAATGCCTCCTTTGTAAAGTCAAAACGACTTAATGTCAAATTAATATATCAGCAAATACACTAGATACACATTTGTAATTATTCTAAAATGCCATATTTGCTCCTTTAATGCATCTATATACATGTAAAGGAACATGTAAATCGGCAAACAAAATACAACCAAATAATGTCCATATGACCAAACAGGAGATCATCAAATGATGTATATCCATTTAAACACATGAAGAACTTCCAAAACATGCTGATCGGAATAAAGCAGGGCCACCGTTATTAACAAATTATAGTTCCATCTGCATATGCCTACATAGACAAGAGAATGATGTAATTTCACTTGTACAAGTGACAAATTTCAAAAACAAGAATAATAGTAAGGACAAAGCGCGATCTACCGTTTTTAATGAATTGTAATTTCATTCGTATACATCCACGTAAACAATGAAATGATATTCATCCACACCTATCTAGTGGCACCAAGGCTGCGTAAAAGTACCATTGAGTTAAGCCAAGGATTGGACTACTAACCAAGATAGAAAGTATGATCGCAAAAGAAGATTCCATTGTCTTAGTTGGACCTGTAAGACCCCCTGGTTGCCATGGAGGAAGAGGATGTGAGAATGGAATGTAAATTCTTCCTCCTTAGCCTTCTTTTTCTTCCGCTGACCATGAGGTTGAACTTAGACTCTATTATTCATATTTCATTTCATTCCTGATGGTTTTAATTGGTTCAGGATATCAATAGGTATCAATGCCTGGGCATATAAAAACCCAATCGGTACAAGGTTGATCAAGAATGTGGCCTTACTAAGAAGAATGTGATTCAGATTCCACCAATGAGATAACTAGATAAATTAGCGGGTTGATTATCAAGTATTGGAACCTGTTATTGAGGAATTCATCATTAAGATGGATTGCCCTTACGTGGTCAACGAACTCATCCTAATGCAATGACTTCCTCGCAAGTGAAGTCGGAAACAAAAGAAGTCTACCGAAAGTCCTTATCGGTTGTATGATCCAAACCACTTATAGCTTCAATAGTTCACTAAACTTTATTCTAGTTTTTTTTTTTTTTTTTGGGGGGGGGGGGGGGGGGGGGGGCTATTTCACTGGTTATTAATCTAGTATACTATACAAGTAATAAGCTTTCACAATTAGCATAACGACAAGAAATCCACCGTTTTTAATGAATTATGATTCTATCAGCACAATCCATATCAATGAGCAACAAACTTTCATCATAAGCATAGTCATTGTGATCAAACACAATCCATAATCAAACGGTTTGCACTAACATGTCATCTACCCACATCCACGTAGAAGAGCGATGAACTTGCAAAAATATTTTTAATAGTCGGGCTAAAGCACAATCAACCGTTAAATAAAATTGTATAATTCCATCAACATTACTTCCTCTAAAAAGGCCCAAAAGAATGCATGCAACAATGATCAAATTAACAGGTTTCTCGTCAATGAAACTAAGCGAGCACAATGTGGATCAAATTGCCACAAGTCACCTTATGAACTTTGATGGGTATGAGTTATATCTCCTAACCAACTAAATAAGAAGAGAGATTCACAAACAAACTGCGATGAGACAATAGTTGAAAATTCATGAGCATGCCTTGGAAATCCTAAAAAGTATTCAAGTACTCATAATAGATAACACCACAAAAATCCAAAAAATTTAGTATGGAAATTTCAAACATGTTACTTTTTCACATTAAAAAAAATTCAAGTCAATATTTCATCTGGCCCACAAAGATTTTCTCTTTTTAGAGTGCAATTTAAAAGAAAGAGGGAAAATTCCAAAATAGGGCAAAAAGTTGGCATTGTTTTAAATAAGGATCTGAAATACCATCACTTTCTCAGATACGGGTCTAAAGTGAATCTTGTTTCAAATAAAGACCTAAGTGGTTATGTTTGTTTCAAATAAGGGCGTGACTTTCTGGCGATCAATGATATTTTCAACATTTGTCATTTTCCCCCTTTTTTTCCATTTTTTTTCTTTCTCTTTTTTTTTTTTTCCTGGTTCTTCTTCTTCCTAATGGTTGGATCCTTGCAGAAAATATAAGCCACTTGGATATGAAGATAAGTAGGGTAAAAAAAGGGAAATGATCATTAAATACAGTATTTGGTTTATTAGCCAAGACATTAAAGTGTGGCTCTAAAAAAATCTATACCAATTAATTTGCCTATTTCGACAATATTAACCATGGTTGACATGTAACCAGAGGTAGGGTTATTAACTTGTAGATTCCTATATGCTGTGAAAAGGTATGTTAGGGTTATGTGTCCATTCATCAAACATTGTCTTTGTCTTTCCATATCACAATAGAACCAACTTATCCTTTCATTTTGAAGTCGGAGTTTCATTTCAGATATCAACCATTTTCATTCGGACATTGCAACTGGTTCATAGATCAGACTAGTCCCAAAATTCATAGAGAAAAAGAACAAAAAAATCAGGGGTTGTCTCCCAAGTCCAAGAGAAGGTAAAAAAAATACGTTTTCATTGCAAGAGGAGAAAAATTTTGGTGTTAGTTGAATCAATGATGGGATTTTTTAATGTGAAAAATAATATGCATGTAGTCTATGTACTAATTATGTGGATTGTTGTGGTGTTATTTGCCAAGAGGACTTGAATGCATTAGGATTTCTAGCGGATGCTTATTGACTTTCAACGATCATCCAATAGCAGTTTGTTTTTTTTCAGTCAATCTTCTTATTTTATCATGGTCTTGGTTAAGAGATTGAATTTTGCTATATCTGAATTCCTACCTATCAAAAAAGATTTCCTTGATGCCCTTGTAGGCAATCATAATCCATGAGGTGACTCCTGGTGATGTGATCTACGGTGTTCAATTGACTTTCAAGGCGAGAAGCCCGTCAATTTGATCATTATTGCTTGCATTTTGTTGCTTACTTCTAGGATGGAAAGCAATGTTGATGGAATTGTAAAATTTTGTGAACGGTTGATTGTGTTTTATCCCAACTATTACAAATATTTTTCCAAGTATATTGCTCATTTATTTGGACGTGTATAGATGAAAATGGAACTGTAATCCGTTTGATTATGGATCGTGTTTTATCTCAATGATCATGCTTATTATGGAAGTTCGTTACTCGCTTATATAGATTGTGCGGAAAGATTCCTAATTTTATAAAAGCAGTGGATCATGCTTTTTTTCCCGACCGTTATAATTATTGTGGAAGTTCATTGCGTCTATACGTGGATGCATATCATTTCATCGTTTACGTGGATGTTTGCAGATGGAATCATAATTCTTCAAAAAAAAAAATGGAAATTTGTCGCTCGTACACGTTGATCTACATCATTTTCTCATCTATGTAGATGTATGCAGATGGAGCTATAATTCGTTAATTACGATTGTTATGCTTTCTCTAGATCGTCATGCCTTCTATAGAAGTTCGTTGTGTGTATATGTGGATTGACATCATGTGATCTAATCGTATCGTGTTGGTCATTTGCACACCATTTAGTTGTATTTTTCACGATTTACATGTTGCTTTATGTGTATAGAAATGCCTTAAAAGAGCATAATCAGACATGTTGGAATAATCACAAATGTTTTTCCAGATTTTTTTGCCAATTGTATAATTTTGACATAATAGTTATTTTGACTGTACAGAGCAGGGATTACATAAGGAAAGAAGATTTGGTGATATCTACAACAGAAATTATTCAAACCACTACTAGATGGAATCCAATAAGAATTTCAACGCTAGGGATAATGAGAGTGCGGCTGATGCCAATTGTGCTCCAGCCCCTTCTCGTCCTATCAAGCCGTCATTTTGGACACAGTGCAGTGCTTGCCACGTGAAGTTTGGATACTTAATCTGCTACTCAAACAAGCGACTTCGCTGCCACAATTCCAACTGTCGTAAACCCTTTGTTGCCATCGAGATTGCACCTCCACCATTGGAGGGAAATGGTTCATCTCCTTCAAAAGCTTTCTTTGAAGCACAACCATATCCAAATAGAATGAGAAACAATGTTTGCGCATTAGTTGGAAGGCAGACTTCTCCCACCAATGCTGGTTCAACAAGCTTCTCGGGTATTCATTTGCCCGAAAAGCTTGCTTCTTCAGATGGGACATCAATTAAATTTGTGAGTGATAAAGGTGCCCCTGCTCCTGCATCATATTCTCCTCCCTCGGGCGTGCTTGAGCCTATAGTTCGACATCGGAAGAGGGATCGTGAGGAGGCAGCAACTACAGTCAAAGAGAGGCGCTCAGGGATGATTCAAAGGTTGAAAGCTGGTAGTGGTTCGGTGGGCATGTCTTCAATTGTTAATTCCCTAGAAAACGAAGGGATTAAAAAAAGTCAAGTTGGGGAAGGTGGCATGAATAAGAAAGTCACAGGGGATGCTAGCCATGCAGCATTTGCAAATGGTAGAGGACTTGGCTCAGGAAGTACATCTGGATCCCGAAAGAGGTGATTGGAGGATAAGAGAAGGGTTAATTTTGGCGTGATTAATCAGTTCAATAGCTTGAGAAATTTATCTCGTATTGAAACACAAAAAATGTTAATATGTAAAGCAAAGAAGGAAATTTTTCAGAAGATCAATGAGTGGAGTAATGGAAAGGTGAAGGAGAGGTACGGCGAAGAGCAGAAAGCTCCTCCAAATGGTGCAAAGACAATTGCAGTTAAGCATAAGAAGCCTGTGGATGGTAAAGACAAAGTTCATTTGAGAAAGCCTTCCCCTGCCATTTCTAATGTTGAAACTGAAGCGAAGAACTTTGTCTTCAAGCAAATGCTTGTAGCCCCAGATTTTCATGATTTTGACAACGATCGGACGGAGGTTTCATTTGCTAATAATCAAGTTTGGGCTGTTTATGATGATGATGATGGGATGCCCCGTTACTATGCTCTGATCCACAATGTCATAACATTGAAACCATTCAAGGTGTGCATTAGTTGGCTTAGTTTCAACAGCAACCAAGAACTTGGCCCTATACCTTGGGTTAAATCTGGATTTGGCAAGACCTGTGGGGATTTGCAGATTGGGAAATCTGTTGTTTATGGCTCCCTTAATGCTTTCTCTCATACGATGAGGTGGAAGAAAGGCACAGGGGGCTTAATTCAGATTTATCCCTTGAAGGGAGATGTTAGGGCTTTGTACAGGAACTGGACAAATAATTGGAATGAGTCCACTCCAAATGAAGTGAAACACAGCTATGACATGGTTGAAGTGATTGAAGACAACAACGAGGACTGTGGTATAACCGTTGCTCCACTCACCAAAGTTTGTGGGATGAAGACTGTGTTTCGAAAGAAATCAGATCCCTGTAAATTTTGGACGATTCCAAGAGAGGAAATATTCCGGTTCTCTCATCAGGTCCCCGCTCACTTGCTTCCAGGTGAAGAAGGGGCGAATGCTCATATTGGATGCTGGGAGCTTGATGCTGCATCCACAGGGACCTGTTGACACAATCAACGAGCACTTGTCTGTGTACACTGGAAAGTCGGAAGGCAAAGAATTGACAAAAAAATGGGGAAATTGATGGAAAACCAATGGATGCCAAGACAGACGACGTGGCCAGTGGCCAATGCAGCAATAAAGGGGATGAAAAAGAAGCTTTGATACAGATGCAGCCTTAAAGAAAGCAATTCATCGTTCATTTTGCACGCTTTTGAACCATTGGAGTTGGGTAGATTGGATCGATTGATATTTCATTTTTGAACTGGAGGAGATGGATGAGAAGGAGAAGGAAGCACCGAAACAGCACCATTTAGGATCGAGTTAGTCTTCTTTTCATATTTGTTCAGTTGGCCGTCTAATATATATATAGTTTTTAGTTAACATGCTGATTCGGCCAGTAATAATGGGTGGTTAAAGATTCTAAATTTTGGTCAATGTCAAAGATCTTCAGAAGAATAATCTCGGCATTATAGGTAATTTTGGGGACAGCTGATTATCTTTCCTAGGATTGGCTCAGTTGTTGCTTTTCTGGTGAAGATTTGTGATTCTCCCCATTAAAACTGTCTCAGGGATACATGGATTACAAAGTTGGCCAAATTTGTATGATCTGGTTGAAACTTTCCTTTGTAATTTTTATCAAATGTGTAAGATCTTCATTATGAGCTTGAATGTTCATTCTTTTCTTAGCCCTCTACAGATCGTACAATTGCCTTGTGCTTTTAATGCTTGCATTGGCATGTATGGGATGACTGATGAAAATTCGGTATATCTGCTAAGACTATACTCATAATTTCATGAAGTTTAAAAGTTCTTGGCGATAAAAAATTGATAAGTACATCTTTCATGTTTTATCCGAAGTTGCCTCTACGTGATTAGCGGTACTAATCAGTGCAGTGTAGGTCAACATATAAATTCTTTTTTTACTTGTGCACCCCAATAAGTGAATTGGCTGAGACTTGCCCCTGATTGGAGTAAGGTGAAAATTATCCCCGTTAGTGATTTTTAGTTTGGTAGCAAATAAATATTTGTAAACGATAAGTATACGTGCAAATAGTATCTCCTCTCATTTATATTTGTCATTAGGTTGACGAAAAAATGGTCGGACCCTTGCAGAAAAATATAAGCCGCTCATCTGGATTCTGATGTAATTGGAGCATCTTGGATAGGGAAAATCAATAGGGTAAACAAAAGGGAAAAAATCATTAAAGAGGTTCTCTGTTTTTTTCTTTTTTAGCCAAGATGTTAAAGGCTGCCCTAGGAAAATCTGGACCAATTAATCTGCCTGTATATATATATTGGTTGACCAAGGAACTGCCGGAGATCACACGACCCTCCGGTACCCAGTAGCACCGTCAAGCCTCGCTGCAAGCCACTACAAGAGGATTCGAACCCTAGGCCTTTGCGATGAGGGAGAGAACTTACACCAACTGCGCTGCCCATGGTTAGGTGTAAAAATATATATTTATATCTAAATACAGTTAAAAGGTGCACCTTGTATTTGTCTTTCCGTATACACAATACCAATAACACACGCTTTCATTTTGAATTGTGATTTTTCAGAAATAACCATTTTCAGTGGGGCAATGCAACTGGTTGGCTAAACAGAGGAGTCCCAGATTTGATATCCAAGGGAAAATTAAATCTAGTGTTGCCTCGCAAGTCCAAGAGCGCGCAAAGTTATGGCTTTGAATTAGGAGATACTTATAATCTGTAACTTTAATACCCTGTAAATATTGTTTCGTTGCATCAAAACTGTTGTATCATCTAGTGTTTTTCAATTGCAATCGAAAAAGATCAATTGCAGCCGCTTAGAACCATTGCAGGCCCAGTATACAGGATTGGTGATATTCACAGATTATGTCTCTTGCTTATGTTTTGCATGTGTTTTCAGATGAGAAAATTGCAAATCATCCACCACAAAAGACTTCAAAACTATGAGATAAGGCTCAGTTGCAGATGAGCCAATTGCGCAGTCATTAGGCAGCATAATTTAGTGTTCCTGCGATTTCTTTTTCACAAAGAAATTTCATCAAGTGCTAGTGCGCCTCAAAAAAATATTAATAGATAAGCCGACCGGTGACCTTTTTCTCTTAACTAATTGGCAAATTACCAACCCTTCATGAATTACCAATTTTTTTTATAATTTTTAAATTGACAATTTTTGAACGTGCTTACTGACCAACTTTCTGAACTTATAAACTCTTACATATAATTATCAAACTAAACTAGTGTAATTTTCTGACTTTTGTCAGATTCGATTACTAGATAATTTTGAAATACAAACTTTCATTGAGTTACTCATTAAAGTTCAATGGTTTTTCTTAATTTATCGGTTTCTCATTGACTAAACAATTTTTATTAGCTTGATTAGTGGCCCTGTTATTTAATAGCTTTTTTACAAACTACCAATCTAAATTAGTATAACTCATCGCCAACTTTTCTCTTATTAAATTACTTACTACTAGATTACTAACTCTCGTTTGAATCTATTACTGACATTTTTGTTTAATGTGCCAACTTTTCTTGTTGTTTACAAATAGTTATTTGTATTTCTTGGCAACGCTAAACAACAAATTGCTAGTCGAGGATGGTTTCCACCTTACTTCAATCAGAGGCAAGTCTCAGCCAGTTTACCTATTAGAGTGCACAAACAAAATAGCATTTATATGTTGACTGCACTGTGCCTAATTTTATCTCAAGTTACGTTGAGGTTACTCAGGATAAAACAAGAAATAAGGATGTATCGATTTCTATAGCCAAAAACTCCAAAACTTCATGATATTATGAGTAGAGTTTCAGCAAAAACACTGAATTTTCATAAGCCATCCCATACATGCAAATGCAAACAATAAGTGCACAAGGCTTACAAAAGAAGGAACATTCATGCTCATAATGAAGATCTTATACAGATGTAAAGAAAAGTTTCAGCCAGATCATATAGGTCTGGCCAACTTTTTAATCCATTTATCAATAAGACAGCTTTAATGAGGAGAATAGGGCATCTTTGCCAGAAAAGCAGCTATCGAGCTAAATCCTAGTTGTGAAAATCGGCTGTCCGCGAAGTTACCTATAATGCTGAGATTAGTAAAATCTCTGTCCTTGACCAAAATTAAAAATCTGCATCACCCGTCATTACCAGCTGGATTTGCAGATTAACTACTAATTATGGATATCAGATAGCTATTTAAACAACCGATGGAAAGAAGACTTTCCTGGTCTCAATGCTTCCCTTCTCCTCCTCCATCTCTGAAATTCAAAGATATATCGATCTACTCTTTGTCATACTTCTCGTTGACCTTTTCTTGTGAACAATTTAGCCTAACTCCGCTCATCAAGCTTCTTAAATATTTCATTCTTTGCTTTATGTATCAACATCTTCCTTGTTTCTGTCAAAGGTAGATCCCTCAGATTGTTGTATTAATTTATCACGTTGAAATTAGCCCTTCTCCTATACTCTAGTTGACCCCTTTGAGATCAACCCCTACTTCCTAGGGCAACTCCAGTCCTATTTGTAAAGACCGCTTGGCTAGCATCCTCTGAGACTTTCTTATTCATACCACCTTCATCGACCTGGTCTTTTTTTTTTTAATAAAGCCTCCTAGGGAATAGACATGATAAGGCACGCTCACTGAACCACTACGAGCTTTCTTAGACATCTGAATCATTTCTAGCCATTCTTCTCTGACTGCAGCAGCTATCTCTTCGTAGCCCCTCTTCTGATGCTGAACTATAGGCGCAAACACGCTTGATGAGGGAAGAATATGATGCAGGTTCAAGGACACTTTTATCACTCGCAAATTTGGTTAGCATGCCATATGGAGAAATTGTTATGAAATTGCACGTCAATTCCAGAAAAATAACGCTCACAAACAATTCACTAGGTATAATATAATAATAAAATAACAGAATCAGAAGAACACGCCAGAAAATTTGTTATCAAAGTTCACCCAAACCTAGGCTACGTCTCCGCGCAGAGGCACTCTGCGAGTCCACTAGACTTCGAAAATAGTTGAAATACAATAATATCTTCTCTCAAGATCAGAGCACAAAGAGATTGAGAACTCTCGTAAAGAAAAAATTCACTTTTTTCTTCTCTCTCTTTTCTTGCCTCTCTATTTCCTTTTTTCAGCATCTTCATGGCTAGCATCTTACGATCACTAATATAAAGATACTGCTTTTAACCTAAAAAGCAAATCTGATAGAAAATACAAAAAAAAGGCCCCTAAAAACAAATATTTGGCTTCATCGATAACAATCTCCCACTTAAAGACAAATATACCCAAGCGCCAAGCAACTTTGCACTCATCTTCTTCAAAAAACAGTAGTTGAAAAACTTTTGTCTCTGCGATACTCCTCATCAATTAACATGGAGTACCAATGGTAGTAGTACAAAAAATATGCTTCTCTCTGTCCACTACCTTGGTTAACATGTCAACTGGATTCTTCGAGCCATCAATCTTCTGTAACTTTAACTCATTATCTTTCAATACTGATTTGATAAAGTGATAACACTTCTTGATATGTCTAGTCCCTGAGTGATAACCTGCATTCTTTGCTAAGTGCAATGCACTTTGACTATCATTCCACAGTGTACTAACTGGCTGTTTTCGATAGAGCTCCTTCATGTAATCTTGTAACCATATGGTTTCCTTAGAAGCTTATGTGATCACCACGTATTCTGCCTCTATCGTCGATAAAGCCACTACTTTTTGTAGTTGAGATACCCAACTCATTACTGTACCTGCAACTGTAAAGACATATCTAGTGGTACTCTTACTATTATCTCAATCACCTGAATGATCTATATCTACATAACCCCGCAACTCTAGAGATGTACCCCCATAACAAAGTGAGTAATTGGAAGTACCTGCTAGATATCTTAATATCCATTTTACTGCATTCCAATGCTCTCTGCCTGAGTTCTGCATATATCAACTCACAATTCTCACTACATGTGTAATGTCTGGTCTCATGCTCACCATGGCATACATTAAACTTCCCACTGCTAATGCATATGGAACTACCGCCATCTCATCTTTCAAAGCCTGAGTGCTTGGACACATATCCTTAGAAAGTTTAAAGTGACTCGCTAAAGGAGTTGCAACCGGTTTTGCCTTGTCCATGTTAAATCTCTTTAACACCTTATTCATATAGTCTTCCTGCGATAGCCATAATTTCTTATTTTTCCTGTCATTGATGATTTTCATGCCTAAAATATTCTTAGCATTTCCCAAGTCTTTCATAGCAAACTGTGATGATAATATCTTCTTCACTTCTATGATTCTCTTCATATTGGAACTAGCCACTAGCATGTCATCCACATATAAAGAGAGATACACAATGTCATCATCATCATACTTGCGAAAATAAACACAGTGATCAAACTCACAGTGTGCAAATCTTTTTTCTTTCATGAAACCATCAAATTTTAGGTACCATTGTCGCGGAGCTTGTTTCAAGCCATACAAGCTTTTCTTCAAGCAACATACCATGTGCTCCTTACCTTTGAGTTCAAAACCCTTATGTTGTGCCATGTATAATTCTTCATCTAAGTCACCGTGTAAAAATGTCGTTTTTACGTCTAACTGTTCAAGATGAAGATCCTCCACTGCAACTATACTCAGCAGAACTCTAATTGATGTCATTTTTACTACATGGAAAAATATCTCAAAGTAGTTTATCCCTTCTTTTTGAGAAAAGCCATTGACTACAAGCCTCGTCTTGTATCTAATACTACCAATGTACACCCATTTGTTTAATAAAGCCTTTTTACCTATGGGCAACTTGGTCAATGCCCAAGTTTTGTTCTGAAATAACTAGCTCATATCATCTTTCATAGCACACCCTCACTGCAAGTGAGACGTGTCTGCCTTTGTCTCATCGTAAGTCTCCGGTTCCCCCAAATCTGTATATAAGACTTGGCTCAAAACAGTATTAGCTTATGGATCAAAAATTACCTTTGACTTTCTCACACGTGTAGACCTTCTCAAGACAGGTACTTCAGGGTTGTTTGTTTGCTTCGAATCATTGCGTTCCTCTTGAACTACCTCTTCATTGATAATAGGCTCATCTTGAACCTCTCTTTCAAGTGCACTTTGATCTACCGGAAACATCTTCACAAGCATTATGTCTAATTCAACATATTCTGGTTCTACTACCTCCTCATGCTCTATTTGATAATCTTTGTACATCTTTTCTTCATGGAATACCACATTCGGATTGTAGATGACTTTGTTATTCTCATAATCCCAAAGCCTATAACCATACTCATCACCACTGTATCCGATAAAGATGCACTTCTGGGACTAAGAATTAAGCTTTTTCCTATCCTCCCTATCAATCAAAGTATATGCAATACAATCAAACACATTTAAATGTGAATAATTAATCTTTTTACCTGACCACCGTTCTTGTGGTATTTCTCCATCCAATGCACTAGATGGACTTCTGTTGATAAGATACATAGCTGCATTAACTGTGGCAGCCCATAAGTGTAACGGAAGACCTGAGTGTAGTCTCATGCATCTCATATGTTCTAGAATAGTCCTATTCATCCTTTTAACTACACCGTTCTCTTGAGGGATTCTTGAAACAATCTTTAACCCGTGTATGCCTTCTCGACTCAAATAATCTGCAAATTCTTTACTCATGTATTCACCACCATTATCATACTTCAAAGCTTTAATCTGATAACATGTCTCTTTTTCTACCATGGTCTTCCACATTTTGAACATCCCGAATACTTTTGATTTTTCTCTAAGAGCATAGACCCAAGTCTTCCTTATTGCATCATCAATGAATGTGACAAAATATCTCTTACCACCATAAGAGAGTTTCTGAGTAGGTCCCCATACATCAGTATGAACCAACTCTAGCTTCTGGCCTTTATTTTGTTGCCCATTCAATTGAAAACTAACAACCTTATGTTTTCCATAAATGCAACTCTCACAAAAATCTAACTCAACTTTTGCAGACCTAAAAATTTCCTCGAGTGTAATTGATTTACACATTTTTCACCAAGATGTCCCAAACGATAATGCCAAAGGGTAGATAAATTACCTGCAGCCATTATAGTTGCAACCATATCACAGATATTGTCTCCTTAGAGAAGGTAAAGAGTACCCCGTACGCTTTCGTTTGCTACTACTCTTGCCCCTAAGGTTATCTTTCACTCTATGCATCCAAAAGTTATTACCAAACCTTTTTGGTCAAGTTTATTGGTTGAAATTAGATTTTTCTTTAATTCTAGAATATGCCTAGTTTCACGTAAAACTAGACGTTCTCCACTGAGATGTTCATAGTCACGGTTCATTTCCCAACAATGGGACACATGTGGTCATTTCCCACAACTATTTGTCTGAAATCTCCACTGGCATAATCATCAAATATGTCTCTTTGTGAGGTGCAATGAAAAGAAGTACCGGAATCAATAAACCATTTATCTGCTGTCAAGTCAAAACCTGCAGACAAACACAAATTATCTAGCAGAGATTCATCGCTAACCACATTAGCTCCTTGATTCTCATCTTGCTGCTTCTTTTTGTAGGCTTCACACTAAAACCTCCGGTGTCCAATTTGGTGACAAAACCAACACTCATCTTTTGTAACCTGTCTCTTACTCCTTGATTGTGATCTGCCACGCCCGCTGAATTTTTCTCTACTTTTACTTCTTCCACGGTTCTCCACTGCAAGTGCCATTGAAGATGTAAATGCAGAAAAATTATCTCCACCTGAGACTTTCCTTCGCATCTCTTCATCCATGATACTACTCACAGCATCATCAAGAGTTAAATCATCCTTCATGGTGCTCGAAATTCCTGTACCGCGGTATTGTAGCTTTCGGAAGAGAACATAAAAATAATAAAGCTTGAAACTTCATATCTAAATTTATGCTTGCGGATTCCAATTGACCCATGACCTGCGTGAAACTATTAATATGCTTTGCCACAGAACCTCTATTAGATAACTTCATGTTAACTAGTTTCTTCAGCAAAAATACCTGATTTGATGTTGACGACTTCTCATAAATATTGTTAGAATATCCATGGCTTCTTTTGCAGTTTTGCTTTCGATGTGGTATCTTGTCTTTTTTGTCGACCCTAGACGAATTGCACCTAATGCATTTCGATCAAGAATTTTCCATCCGGCTTTTGTTGTTAGATCCACTTTCGCCATCCCGGGTTTCCAACCCTCAAGTGGTGCATAGAGATCTTTTTAATAAAGATAATCCTCAATTTGTAGTTTCCACCATCCGAAATCCTCCCCATCGAACTTATCGATTCTAATTTTATTATCTACCATACTGTTTTCATTCAATCGAACATCACTGAAAAACCCTTGATGTTCTCGATTAGCCAACCCAAGCTCTGATATCGGTTGTTACAAAATCGCACATTGATTCCAAAAAAATAATGCTCGCAAACAACTCACCAGGCAAAATATAGTAATAAAAGAACATAATCAAAAGAACACACCAGAAAATTTGTTATCAAAGTTCACCCAAACCTAGCTTACGCCTCCACACAGAGGCACTTTGCGAATCCATTACTCTTTGGAAAAAGTTGGAATACAACGATGATCATCTCTCAAAATCAGGGCACCAAGAGATTTCGCAAAGAAAAAGCTTTTTTTTTTCTTCTATCGTTTTCTTGCCTCTCTATTTCCTTTTTCAACATCTTAACGGCTAGAATCTTGCCATCGCTAATATAAAGATACCACTTTTAACCTAAAAAGCAAATCTGATATAAAAGACAAAAAAGCCCATAAAAACAAATATTCAGCTTCATCTATAACAGAAATGAGCTCTTGTGGAAATTGAAAACTAGAGAAGCTTGTGGAACTTGCATTGGTGGCACAAGTTTGCCCTCTGACTAATGTGTACACATTGTTTCTCATTCTATTATGGTATTGTTGTGCGTCAGAGAAAGCCTATGGGTTACGACGATTGAGACTGTGTCAACAAAGTTGCTACTTTAAGTAGTAGATTAAGTGTTCAAACTTCATTTGGCAAGCATTGCACTATGTCCAAAACGACGTCTTGGTAGGACAAGGAGTTGCTAGAGTACAACTAACATCAGCTGCACCTCTTACATTCCTAGGTGTTGAAATATTTTTTGCATTCTATCTTTTAAGGGTTTGGTTGATCCTTGCAAGGCTGACATCCTTTTTGACCCTCTTATTTATACCACCTTCACCAACCCGCCTTTTGGTAATCCTTGCAATTTCTAGAGAATTGACGTCATAAGACACTAAATCATTAGGAGCTTTCTTAGACATGTGAATCATCTTTGAGCGCTTCTCTCTGACTGTAGCTGTTTCTTCATGGCCCAATTTTTGATGCCAAACTATAAGCACAAACATACCTAAGAGGAGAATATGATGAGGGGTGCAGGTGTTCTGTTATCAATCACAAATTTGGTTAATCTGCCACATGAAGGAGTGAGCTTATGCGGCAAGTGAATACTAGATAATCCCGTCGAACTAGCATAAGGGGCATAAGTCTGCCGTCCAACTAAGGCGTACACATTGTTTCTTGTTCTATCATGAAGAAGAACTGTCACGCCCCGACTATCAATAACGTGACCATCCTTCCTACTTGGTCGATTTTAAAATGCGATATCTCAGGACCATGTATCGCCGACCCTTTCATTTATATATGCACATGCGGAAGCAGTTATAATTCCCCAAACAATAAAGCAATGGGATAGAAAAGCAGGCCATATGTTTTTCATACTGAAAATTTACAACCACACCTTTTTACATGCATCTCATAGTATTCTACAATACTATATATACGCAACTCTAGTCTAACATCTATTCACATGCACACAAGGTCTAACAAGACAGGACGGGATCTCAGTCCTCATCCGGGTCGTACTTGGGGTTATCCTCTGGGTCCTCCTCCACGTACTCCTCTCCAATTTCCTCAACAGGGATCTCCTCATCAGATTCATGCTCCTTAGGCTCCTCATCCAGGTCCTGAAATGGTTATTTAATAACCACTGAGACAACATCTCAGCAAGTTCTACCCCCTAAGACCCAATTAGTAAACTAATACACCTTAGGGCTGCCTATGCACAACATGAGTCAAAGGACTTACCTTAGCCTCAGGTTCCACCTGCATATTAGCACAGATCAAATAGGCACCCAAGCAATCACATCATAGATCGAAGCATTGATCTAATCGACTTAATCGATTACACGCCAACAAGACCACTCACGGTCATCTCCATTATTCCAACCAATTTACAGCATCAATTCAAGGAAAAATCAATCGACCTAGTCGATTACGTCTCAATCAACCATTCACCGATCATTCCATTCAATCAATCAATTCACAACATCAAATTAAAGCCATGAATCACATCTAATCACACTCAGATCGAATCGTCGATCAATCGACCTAGTCAATTGCATATCAACAGGACCACTTTCGGTCATTTCAACTATTCCAATTTAATTCCCAATTATGAATCATGGTCCTTAGGACACAACTTAATTATAAGTGGTAATCACGGCCCCACTGAGCAATTTTCTTAGATTTAGTGGCATCGCGGCCCCACTCGACAACTTTTAATATGTAGTGGCATCACGGCCCCACTCGGCAATTTTTAATATGTAGTGGCATCACGGCCCCACTCGGCAATGTTATATGTAGTGGCATCAAGGCCCCACTCGGCAATGCTATATGTAGTGGCATCACGGCCCCACTCGGCAACTTTCAATATGTAGTGGCATCACGGCCCCACTCGGCAACTTTCAATATGTAGTGGCATCACGGCCCCACTCGGCAATTTTTAATATGTAGTGGCATCACGGCCCCACTCGGCAATGTTATATGTAGTGGCATCACGGCCCCACTCGGCAACTTTCAATATGTAGTGGCATCACGGCCCCACTCGGCAAATTTAGATTTAGTGGCATTATCAACTGATGCCCGGTTATTCTTCAATCAATAACCAAAGATTATTCAATTTAGGAATAAATCCTAAAATCACTAATAAATCAATTTAGCACAAAATCAAGCTTAATTAAATAAACAGACTATACCATGACAATCAACACGAAATCTCGGTCATCGACCATCCCGGTTGAATTTCCGGAAAATAATTAATTAAATAATTAATTTCGAAAATTAAATAAATAAATAATTTCGAAAATTAAATAAATAAATACAATATATTCAATTTAGCACAATATAAAACTCAATTAAATAAACGGTCTACACCACGATCATCAGCATAAAATCCCGGTCATGGCCATCCTAGTTGAATTTCCAAGAAATAAATAAATAATTAATTAATTAATTTCAAAAATTAATATTTAATTCCTAAAAATTCCACCTAGGCCTGATTTGCTTAATTAACACCCGATAAGGGACGGGAAAAATCCCAAGAAGCATCCAATAAATACTATAGGCAATTCTCTATCTAATTACACCAACCAAACAACTAACATGCAATGTAATTAACTAATAATCACTAATCAATTATAATCTAACCACCTAATTACACTTAATTAACAATAATCAACCTTTAAGTATAATTAGCACACTAATAAGGCATTAGTGAGTAAAACTCACTCAAAACGACGGGCTCGACGCAAGGATCGACTTTCCTCAAAGTGGGCCGAGCATCCGGGCTCGAGAAGGCAAAAACGAGCCAAAACCCTCTGCGATACCCATTTTCTTCTTCTCTCGATTGCTGCTATTTGGGGCTGAATTAAGGGCTAATTCGAGCTGGACAGGGCCGGTGGAGGGCGAGGGACTCCGACGGGTCGCGGTGGCCGGAGGTGGCCGAACCATTGCCTGTGATGGCTAAAACGAAGCTGAACATAGGTAGAACATGGGCTGGGTCACACACGGGGACGGCAGGCGCGAGCGTGAGGTAACGGAGCGCGCGGCGTTGGCGGGTAGCGGTGCGACAGCTCCGATGCGGCGGCGTCCAAGCAGCTGCTCGTGGCTCCTTCCGACGACGCTGGACGCTGCTTTTGCTATTCGGTTCTGTTCGAACCGAGGAGGGAGAGGGGCCGGAGATGTGCGAGACAGCAGCACGGCGGCGGACTCGGGTGCGCGAGCAGCTCCGATGCTGGTGGGCGTGTGACAACGACGGTGAGAGGCGATGCGCAACTCAGTCTTCGCTGGTCTTCAATTCCCATGGAGTTTTTGAAGAAAAAGAAGAAGATGGGGGAGGATCCGTCGACGGAGGAGGAGAGAGGGGAGGAAGAAAAACCCAATTTCCCTTTCTTTTCTCTCGCTCTCTCTCTCTCTCTTAGGTCAGCCACACATGGCCACCACCAGCTATCTCCCACTCTTCAATTTTTGACAAAGATGCCCCCTTCTAGAAGCATTTATGTAGTTCAAAAAGTTGGGTTTATGGGCATACGAATTTTTGCTAGGTTTTCTTCCCAATTTAAACCTTAATTCCACTTGAATCAAATCAATTTGACCCCCATAATTTCATTCAATATTTCATCGATAAAATTGGTACTTTTTCTTATCAGTATAGCCCACTTGTATCCCGAATTCACAATCCCTAGCTTCAACTGAACAAAAACGGCCCTATTTATCCAGTCGAAATTAGAACCCGAAAATCTGGATGTCACAAGAACTTTCAATTAGAAGAATCATTGCCATCTATTATAGTTCCATCTGCATATGCCTACATAGATAAGAAAATGATGTAATTTCACTTGTACAAGTGACAAATTTCAAAAACAAGAATAATAGTAAGGACAAAGCACGATCCACCATTTTTAATGAATTATAATTTCATTCGTATACATCCACATAGACGATGAAATGATATTCATCCACGCCAATCTAGTGGCCCCAAGCCTGCATAAAAGTGCCATTGAGTTAAGCCAAGGATTGGACTATTAACCAAGATAAAAAGTATGATCACAAAAGAAGATTCCATTGTCTTAGTTGGACCTATAAGACCCCCAGGTCGCCATAGAGGAGGAGGATGTGAGAATGGAATGTAAATTCTTCCTCCTTAGCCTTCTTTTTCTTCCGTTGACCATGAGGTTGAACTCAGACTCTATTATTCACATTTCATTTCATTCCTGATGGTTTTAATTAGTTCAGGATATCAATAGGTATCAATGCCTAGGCGTATAAAACCCCAATCGGCACAAGGTTGATCAAGACCTTGTGACCTTACTAAGAAGAATGCGATTCAGATTCCACCCATGAGATAACTAGATAGATTAGTAGGTTGATAATCAAGCATTGGAACCTATTATTGAGGAATTCATCATTAAGATGGATTGCCCTCACGTGGTCAATGAACTCATACTAATGCAATGACTTGTTGCAAGCGAAGTTGGAAACAAAAGAAGTCTACTGAAAGCCCTTGTCGGTTGTATTATCAAAACCACTTATAGCTTCAATAGTTCACTAAAATTTATTCTAGTTTTTTTTTTTTTTTTTGGGCATTTCACTGGTTACTAATCTAGTATACTATACAAGTACTAAGGTTTCACAATTAGCATAGCGATCAAAAATCCACTATTTTTAATGAATTATGATTCTATTGGCACAATCCATATGAACAGGCAACGGACTTTCATCATAAGCATAGTCATTGTGATCAAACATGATCCATAATCAAACGTTTTGCAGTAACATTTCATCTACCCACATCCACATAGAAGAGCGATGAACTTGCAAAAATATTTTTAATAGTCGGGCTAAAGCACAATCAACTATTAAATAAAATTGTATAATTCCATCAACATTACTTACTCTAAAAACACCCAAAATAATGCATGCAATAATGATCAAATTGACAGGTTTCTCGTCAATGAAACTATATGCGAGTACATTGTGGATCAAATTGCCACAAGTCACCTCATGAACTATGATTGCCGATAAGGGCATCAAAGAATTCTTCTTTGATGGGTATGAGTTATATCTCCTAACCAACTAAATAAGAAGAGAGATTCACAAACAAACTGCGATGGGATGATAGTTGAAAATTCATTAGCATGCCTTGGAAATCCTAAAGTATTTAAATACTAGTAATAGAAAACGCCACAAAAATCCAAAAAATTTAGCACGGAAATTTCAAACATATTACTTTTTTGCATTAAAAATATTCAAGTCAATATTTCATCTGGCCCATAAAGATTTTCTCTTTTTAGAGTGCAATTTAAAAGAAAGAGGGAAAATTCCAAAAAAAAGGGGCCAAAAGTGGGCCTTATTTTAAATAAGGATATGAAATACCATCACTTTCTCAAATAAGAGTCTGAAGTGAATATTGTTTCAAATAAGGACCTATAGTGGTTATGTTTGTTTCAAATAAGGGCCTGACTTTTTGGCGATCAATGGTATTTTCATGATTTGTCATCCCCCCCCCCCTTTTTTTCCCTTTTTTTTCGTTCTCATTTTGTTTTTCCTAGTTCTTCTTCCTAATGGTTGGATCCTTGCAGAAAAGATAAGCCACTTGAATATGAAGATAAGTAGGGTAAAAAAAGGGAAATGATCATTAAATACAGTATTTGGTTTTTTAGCCAAGACATTAAAGTGTGGCTCTGAAAAAATCTGTACCAATTAATTTGCCTATTTTGATAATATTAACCATGGTTGACATGTAACCAGAGGTAGGGTTATTAACTTGTAGATTCTTAAATGCTGTGAAAATGTATGTTAGGGTTATGTGTCCATTCATCAAACATTGTCTTTGTCTTTCCATATCACAATAGAACCAAATCATCCTTTTGTTTTGAAGTCGGAGTTTCATTTCAGATATCGACATTTTCTGTCGGACATTGCAACTGGTTCGTAGATCAGACTAGTCCCAAAAAAATCAGGGGTTGTCTCCCAAGTCCAAGAGAAGGTAAAAAAAAATACGCTTTCATTGCAAGAGAAAAAATTTTGGTGTCAGTTGAATCAATGATGGGATTTTTTAATGTGAAAAGTAATATGCTTGTAGTTTATGTACTAATTATGTGGATTGTTGTGGCGTTATTTGCCGAGAGGACTTGAATGCATTAGGATTTCTGGCGGATGCTTATTGACTTTCAACGATCATCCAATAGCAGTTTGTTTTTGAGTCAATCTTCTTATTTTATCATGGTCTTGGTTGAGAGATTGAATTTTGCTATATCTGAATTCCTACCTATCAAAAAAGATTTCCTTGATGCCCTTGTAGGCAATCATAATCCAAGAGGTGACTCGTGGCGATGTGATCTATGGTGTTCAATTGACTTTCAAGGTGAGAAGCCCGTCAATTTGATCATTGTTGCTTGCATTTTGTTGATTACTTCTAGGATGGAAAGCAATGTTGATGGAATTGTAAAATTTTGTGAACGGTTGATTGTGTTTTATCCCAACTATTGAAAATATTTTTCCAAGTATATTGCTCTTTTAATTGGATGTGTATAGATGAAATGGAACTGTAAACCGTTTGGTTATGGATCGTGTTTTATCTCGATGATCATGCTTATTATGGAAGTTCGTTATTCACTTATATAGATTGAGCGGAAAGATTCGTAATTTAATAAAAGCAGTCGGTCATGCTTTTTTTCCCGATAGTTATAATTATTGTGGAAGTCCCTTTTTTTTTTTTTATTGGTCCTACTCTAACTCTCACTCTCAGACTTTTGTCCTATCTCCTTGCAAGATATGAGAGTCGAAACCCACTCCTGAAACTAAATCGTTTTCACCCCAACCTCATGAGAAGGTGGGGATTCGAATCTCTCACCTCCCCTTTCCATATTGGAAGGGTAGCCACTGGGGCAAACTCCAGTAGTTTTGCGGAAGTTCATTGCATGTATACGTGGATGCATATCATTTCATCGTTTATGTGGATGTTTGCGGATGGAATCATAATTCTTAAAAAAACAATGGAAATTTGTCGCTCTTACACATGGATCAACATCATTTTCTCATCTATGTAGATGTATGCAGATGGAGCTCTAATTCGTTAATTATGATTGTTATGCTTTCTCTGGATCGTCATGCCTTCTATAGAAGTTCGTTGTGTGTATATGTGGATTGACATCATGTGATCTAATCGTATCGTGTTGGTCATTTGCACACCATTCAGTTGTATTTTTCACGATCTACATGTTGCTTTATGTGTATAGAAATGCCTTAAAAGAGCATAATCAGGCATGTTGAAATAATCACAAATGTTTATCCAGATTTTTTTGCCAATTGTATAATTTTGACATTATAGTTATTTTGACGGTACAGAGCAGGGATTACATAAGGAAAGAAGATTTGGCGATATCTACAACAGAGATTATTCAAACCACTAAGAGATGGAATGCAATAAGAATTTCAACGCTAGGGATTATGAGAGTGCGGCTGATGCCAATTGTGCTCCAGCCCCTTCTCGTCCTATCAAGCCGTCATTTTGGACACAATGCAGTGCTTGCCACGTGAAGTTTGAATACTTAATCTGCTACTCAAACAAGCGACTTCGCTGCCGCAATTCCAATTGTCGTAAACCCTTTGTTGCCATCGAGATTGCACCTCCACCAATGGAGGGAAATGGTTCATCTCCTTCAAAAGCTTTCTTTGAAGCACAACCATATCCAAATAGAATGAGAAACAATGTTCACGCATTAGTTGGAAGGCAGACTTCTCCCACCAATGCCGGTTCAACAAGCTTCTCGGGTATTCATTTGCCCGAAAAGCTTGCTTCTTCAGATGGTACATTAATTAAATTTGTGAGTGATAAAGGTGCTCCTGCTCCTGCATCATCTTCTCCTTCCTCGGGCGTGCTTGAGCCTATAGTTCGGCATCGGAAGAGGGATCGTGAGGAGGCAGCAATTACAGTCAAAGAGAGGTGCTCAGGGATGATTCAAAGGTTGAAAGCAGGTAGTGGTTCGGTGGGTATGTCTTCAAATGTTAATTCCCTAGAAAACGAAGGGATTAAAAAAAGTCAAGTTGGGGAAGGTGGCATGAATAAGAAAGTCACAGAGGATGCTAGCCATGCAGCATTTGCAAATGGTAGAGGACTTGGCTCAGGAATTACATCTGGATCCCGAAAGGGGCGATTGGAGGATAAGAGAAGGGTTAATTTTGGCGTGATTAATCAGTTCAATAGCTTGAGGAATTTATCTCGTATGGAAACACGAAAGATGTTAATATGTAAAGCAAAGAAGGAAATTTTTCAGAATATCAATGAGTGGAGTAATGGAAAGGTAAGGGAGAGGTACAGCGAAGAGCAGAAAGCTCCACCAAATGGTGCAAAGACAATAACAGTCAAGCATACGAAGTCTGTAGATGGTAAAGACAAAGTTCATATTAAAAAGCCTTCCCCTGCCATTTCTAATGTTGAAACTGAAGCGGAGAACTTTGTCTTCAAGCAAATGCTTGTAGCCCCAGATTTTCATGATTTCGACAACAATCGGACCGAGGTTTCATTTGCTAATAATCAAGTTTGGGCTGTTTATGATGATGATGATGGGATGCCCCGTTACTATGCTCTGATCCACAATGTCATAACATTGAAACCATTCAAGATGTGCATAAGTTGGCTTAGTTCCAACAGCAACCAAGAACT
This sequence comes from Eucalyptus leucophloia subsp. euroa, assembly GCA_017140325.1. Lineage (NCBI taxonomy): Eukaryota > Viridiplantae > Streptophyta > Magnoliopsida > Myrtales > Myrtaceae > Eucalyptus > Eucalyptus leucophloia. The sequence continues at coordinate 488,400 of CM029469.1, read as the reverse complement.
TGGTCCTATACCTTGGGTTAAATCTGGATTTGCCAAGACCTGTGGGGATTTGTGGATTGGGAAATCTGTTGTTTATGGCTCCCTTAATGCTTTCTCTCATACGATGAGGTGGACGAAAGGCACAGGGGGCTTAATTCAGATTTATCCCTTGAAGGGAGATGTTTGGGCTTTGTACAGGAACTGGACAAATAATTGGAATGAGTCCACTCCAAATGAAGTGAAACACAGCTATGACATGGTTGAAGTGATTGAAGACAACAACGAGGAGGACCGTGGTATAACCGTTGCTCCACTCACCAAAGTTTGTGGGATGAAGACTGTGTTCCGAAAGCATTCAGATCCATGTAAATTATGGACGATTCCAAGAGAGGAAATATTCCGGTTCTCTCATCAGGTCCCTGCTCACTTGCTTAAAGGTGAAGAAGGGGCGAATGCTCATATTGGATGCTGGGAGCTTGATCCTGCATCCACAGGGACCTGTTGACACAATCAACGAGCACTTGTCTGTGTAAACTGGAAAGTCGGAAGGCAAAGAATTGACGAAAATGGGGAAACTGATGGAAAACAAGTGGATGCCAAGATAGACGACGTGGCCAGTGGTCAATGCAGCAATAAGGGGGATGGAAGCGAAGCTTTGATACAGATGCAGCCTTAAAGAAAGCAGTTCATCGTTCACTTTGCACGCTTTTGGACCACTGGAGTTGGTTAGATTGGATCGATTGATATTTCATTTTTGAACTGGAGGAGATGGATGAGAAGGAGAAGGAAGCACAGAAACAGCACCATTTAGGATCGAGTCAGTCTTCTTTTCATATTTGTTCAATTAGCCGTCTATTATTTATAGTTTGTAGTTAATATGCTGATTCGGCCCGTAATAATGGGTGGATAAAGATTCAAATTTTTGGTCAATGTCAGAGATCTTCAGAAGAATAATCTTCGCATTAGAGGTAATTTTGGGGACAGCTGATTATCTTTCCTAAGATTGGCTCAGTTGTTGCTTTTCTGGTGAAGATTTGTGATTCTCCTCATTAAATCTGTCTAAAGTTGGCCAAATTTGTATGATCTGGCTGAAACTTTCCTTTGTAATTTATATTAAATGTATAAGATCTTCATTATGAGCTTGAATGTTCATTCTAGCCCTCTACAGATCGTACCATTGCCTTGTGCTTTCAATGTTTGCATTGGCATGTATGGGATGGCTGATGAAATTCAGTATTTCTGCTAGACTATACTCATAATTTCCTGAAGTTTAAAAGTTCTTGGCGATAGAAAATTGATACATCCATATTTCATGTTTTGTCTGAAGTAGCCTCTACGGGATTAGCGGTACGAATAAGTGCAGTGTAGGTCAACACGTAAATTCTCTTTTACTTGTGCACCTCAATAAGTGAATTGGCTGAGACTTGCCTCTGATTGGAATAAAGTGAAAATTATCCCCGATAGTGATTTTTAGTTTGGTAGCAAATAAATATTTGTAAACGATAAGTATACGTGCAAATAGTATCTCCTCTCATTTATATTTGTCATTAGGTTGACCAAAAAATGGTCGGACCCTTGCAGAAAAATATAAGCCGCTCATCTGGATTCTGATGTAACTGGAGCTTCTTGGATAGGGAAAATGAATAGGATAAACAAAAGGGAAAAAATCATTAAAGAGGTTCTCTGTTTTTTCTTTTTTAGCCAAGATGTTAGCTGCCCTAAGAAAATCTGGACCAATTAATCTGCATGTTTTCACAACCTTAACCATTGCTAACATATGATCAAAGGCAGGGTCTTAATTTCTGCATAAAAGGACTTGGGTTAATTGTTAATACATATATATATATATATATATATATATATATATATATATATATATATATATATATATATATATATATACACAATGAAAGGTTGCACCTTGTATTTGTCTTTCCGCATACACAATACCAATAACACACGCTTTCATTTTGAATTGTGAGTTTTAGAAATAACCATTTTCAGTGGGGCAATGCAACTGGTTGGCCAATCAGAGGAGTCCCAGATTTGATGAGATTGGGAAACCTGGAGTGCCATAACTTTAAAATTGTATACTTAAGTGCAATATCGGAGTAAAATGGGACACTTAAGTGCCACTCCAGCGAAAATCCGGCCAAATGGCTGACGTGGCAATTTTTCGACGAGTTTGATCCAAAACGGCGTCGTTTTGCACACTGACGTGGCGGAGAAAACGCAAAAACGACGCCATTTCGTGTCTATGTGTAAATAATAATATATAAATTAATTAAATTAGATTTAAAATATTCAAAAAAATTAAAAAGAAAAATTTTAAAAATTTTAAAAATTAAGAAAAATTTTAAAATTTTAAAAATTTTAAAAAATTAAGAAAATTTTTAAAAAATTTTAAAAATTAAGAAAAATTAAAAATTAAAAATTAAAAAAATTATTTAAAAAAAGTGGGGAGGTCGAACGAGGTGGCTCCTCGCCGCCGCCACACCTCCCCGCCGTCGGCGGAAAGGCCGGCGACGGAGGGGGGAGGGTCGGCCGGGGTCACCGCCCGGCCGACCGACGCGAGGGCCGCGAGCTCTTGCCGGATCGCGCGCGAGCCGCGACCTCGCCAGATTCGGCGAGGGCTCACGAGCCCTCGCCGCCTCCTCGCTGACCGCCGAGAAGGGCCGGCAACGGAGTGGGGAAGGTTGGCCGGGGTCGCCGGGCCTTGACCGGGGCCGGCGAGGGCCCGCGAGCCCTTGCCTAGATCTAGGGGGAGGGTCGCGGCCCTCGCCGCGAGCCCGGGCGAGGGCTCGCAACCCTCGCCGTCGTTGGCCGGCCCCGGCCGTGGCCCGGCGACCCGGCCGACCCTCCCCCTCCGTCATCGGCCCTTCCCGGCCGACGGCGGGGAGGCGACAGCAGCCGAGGAGCCGCCCTGTTCGACCTCCCCTTTTTTTCTTAATTTTTAAAATTTTCTTAATTTTTAAAATTTTCTTAATTTTTTAAAATTTTAAAATTTTTCAAAATTTTTTAAATTTTTCTTAATTTTTTAAATTTTTCTTAATTTTTTAAAATTTTTAAAATTTTCTTATTTTTTTAAATTTTTTGAATATTTTAAATTTAATTTAATTAATTTTTATATTATTATTTACACGTAGACACGAAACGGCGTCGTTTTTGCATTTTCTCTACCACGTCAGCGTGCAAAACGACGCCGTTTTGGACCAAGCTCGCTGGAAAGTCGCCACGTAAGCCATTTGGCCGGATCTTCGCCGAAGTGGCACTTAAGTGTCCCATTTAGCTTCAAAACTGGCACTCAAGTGTACCATTTTAAAATTATGGCACTTAAGTGTCCCTCGGTGCCAAGTTATGGCACTTGTGCTGTACTTCTGCCCAGATTTGATATTAAAGGGAAAATTAAATCTAGTGTTGCCTCGCAAGTCCAAAAGCGCGCAAAGTTATGGCTTTGAATTAGGAGATACTTATAATCTGTAACTTTAGTACCCTGTAAATATTGTTTCGTTGCATGAAAACTGTAGTATCATCTAGTGTTTTTCAATTGCAATCGAAAAAGATCAATTGCAGCCGCTTAGAACCATTCCAGGCCCAGTATACAGGATTGGTGATATTCACAGATTATGTCTCTTGCTTATGTTTTGCATGTGTTTTCAGATGAGAAAATTGCAAATCATCCACCACAAAAGACTTCAAAACTATGAGATAAGGCTCAGTTGCAGATGAGCCAATTGCGCAGTCATTAGGCAGCATAATTTAGTGTTCCTGCGATTTCTTTTTCACACAGAAATTTCATCAAGTGCTAGTGCGCCTCAAAAAAATATTAGTAGATAAACCGACCGGTGACCTTTTTCTCTTAACTAATTGGCAAATTACCAACCCTTCATGAAATTACCAACATCTTCCTTGTTTCTGTCAAAGGTAGATCCCTGAGACTGTTGTACTAATTTGTCACGTTGAAATTAGCCCTTCTCCTATACTCTAGTTGACCCTTTTGAGATCAACGCCTACTTCGTAGTGCAACTCCTGTACTATTTGTAAAGACCGCTTGGCTAGCATCCTCTGAGACTTACAATCCCAGGTGTTGAAATATTTTTTGCATTCCATCTTTTAAGGGTTTGGTTGGTCCCTGATCTAGATTGATGTTGGAATAGTTTGTTATGTATAAATAATTAAGAGAAGAGATAGTTGGATATGAAGAGAAGTGATGGTTGATCATGAAAAGCAGCGATTGTTCCAATAAGGTATTCATTACCAAGAGATGTTATTGACAGGAAGAGAAGTTAGGGTTGACCATGAAAAATGATGATGTTTTTGATAAGTAGCCATTTCTAAAAGATATATTGATTGGTTGTCTTTGAATAAGATAAATCATATATTGTTTATTACCATTTCCTCTCGTTCATTACTCCCTTTCTTCACAACATTCTCTCTTCTTTTATTTTTCTCACACAAATTTAATAATACATTCAATATGAAATTCCAAAAGAGAAATTGAGTAATTGCCGGATTTGTTTATTGTTGCTTTGTTGTGTATACCAATATATTTGATTTAAACTTGATGGTAACAATATTGAGGGTAAATAATATCTTAAAAACGGTGATCATCGCCACACATTAAATGATCAAAAAGCTATAAACTATTATCCGTATCTTCATTAGCAACCAAATTTTCTTAACATGTAATACCTCCTCTATACAATCAAAATAACAAATATCAAAACGATACAATTGTAAAAAAATTATATACAAAATCCACTACACTACAGTGACTATAAGGAGGATAAATCTGCCTCAAAACAACAAAAAATCGGTAGAAAATATACTTCAACGGAACACCAAATTTACACCAAATCATAGGATAATAGTGATGGCAATCGTATATAATTATTCCAACACGCCAGATTTGCTCCTTTAATGAATTTATATACACAAAAGGGAACATGTACATTGCCAAAATGCAACCAAATGATATCCAAATGGCCAAAATTATATGATAAAACGATGTAAATTATTAGAAAAAGCATGACGGTCAAGAAAAACAAAAGACTTTATTAACGAATTATAGCTTTATTTACATACGTTTGCATACACGAGAAAATGATGCAGATCCACATGTTCAAGCGACAAATTACCACAAGTGTAATGGAAAGGTTAAAGCCCTATCCATTGTTTTTAACGTTTTCAATAAATTATGATTCCATCCGCATACATCCACATAAGTGATCAAACGGCATACATATGTATACAAGCAACGAACTTCTACAACAAGAATAACAATCTGGATAAAGCACGATCCGCTGTTTTTAATGAATTATGATTCTATCCACATGATTGAATAAACAAGCAACGAACTTTCATAATAAGCATGATCATTGAGATAACACATTATCCAGTTACACCACAAGAGTGGTTTTGTGTTTTTCTTCCAGGGTTCAACCATTTTTTGGTCAGTTAAATGGTAAATATAAATGAGATGATATACTATTTGCATTTATGGCACGATAAATATTAAACAGTGCAATTTTCCTATATATCCTGTAACTAGTTTCGAGAGACAAAAAAAAAAAAAAATGTAAACTGGGTAAGCTTCTTTCGCCCTTGGATTCAGATTGCATTAGTCAAGACGGTCAATATTGGGATTTTGGTGAAATGGGAAGTTTATTAGAGGCAGTGCTATTGCTTAGAGAGCCTCTCTTGCATACACTTGCTCTTTCTTAAACCAGAGTGTAGAGTGATTTTACAAATGCAATGTCGTTTATAATCACATGGATCTACATCTACAGAACCATTGCAGGCCAAGTATACAAGATGGTGACATTCACAGTCTCCAGAAAATGCACATATACACACATGATTTTGCATGTGTTTCAGGATGAGCAAATGCACATCCATGCATCACAGAAAGTCTTCCTTTTGGGACTCAAAACTATGAGATGACGCTTAATCGCAGATGAGCGATTGCCCAGTCATTAGGCAGCAGAATTATATTGTTCCATTTAGCAAGCCGATAAATTTCAATAAATGTTAGTAAGTGTGAAAAACTATTAATAAATAAAATGACAGGAGACTATTTTTTTTCCCGATAACTTATGGTAAATTACCATCCCTTTTGTGAATTACCAATTTTCTTTTATACTTTGTAGATTGACAATTTTTGTAAGCACTAATTTACCAACTCTTATTTGCGTAACTTGCCAACATTTCAAACTTATCAACTCTTTTACAAAATTATCAACTTAGATTAGAGTAAATTACCAAGTTTTTTTTATATTAAATTACCAACTAGTTTTGGATTAGAAAGTTTCATTTGAGTTACTTATCAAATTTTAATTTTTTTTATCAATTTATCAACTTTTTATTAACTTATCCATTTTTATTGGGCCTGACTACTAACCATTTTCATTTACTTATTATAAATTTAGAGCTTATCAATCTAAATTAGTGCGATCTCTTATTAAGTGTTCATATACTATTGGTTTACCTACTTTCATTTAGATTTATTACCGACATTATTATTATTTTGAATTTGCCAACTTTTCTTGTTGTTTACAAATATTCCTTTACATTTCTTAACAACGCCAAACAGCAAATTACTAGTAAAGGATGATTTTCACTCTTATTGGCGTGCACAAACAAAAGAGTATTATATGTCGACCTGCACAGCAGCTAGTCATGCCGAGGCTACTCAAAATGAAACATGAAATATGGACATATCAATTTCTATAGCCAAGGGCTCCAGAACTTCTTAAAATTATGAGTAGAGTCTCAGCATAAACACTGATTTTCCGTCAGCCAAACCATACATGCCGATGTAAACACTAAGGCCAAATTCTAATTCTTTATTCCCAGAATTAGTTTGGGCCTAGAATTGCGTTTGGTAAAATTTTTGTTCCCAAGAACAAATTTGTTCCTGGGAACAGATTGGGAGTAGAATCAAGAATAAAAAATAAAAAATAAAAGTTGATTTGGGAACAAATTTGAGAATCAAAACCAACAACTCTTCTTCTTCCCTTCAGCCATCTCGTGACTACCGTCCACCACCACCCGCCGTCCACCGCCGCCCGCCGCCACCCGGCCATTGCCATCCGCCGGTCGGCGAGCTCGCGGAGGCTCGCCAGGCCAAGGCGAGGTCCGGCGAGCTCGCTGGAGGTAAGCCCAGCCACCGGTGAGGCTCGACCTCCCTAAATCTAGTGAGGCCCGCCCGGGTGGGCCACCGGCGGGCGGGCGAGGCTCGAGGCTCACTAGCGCGAGGCCCAGCCTCAAGCCTCGCAATGCCCAACCCCGCCGGTGGCCAAGTAGGCCTGCCCGCCCGGCCCGACGAGGCCGACGGTCACCAAGAGGCTCGGCCGACAAGGGACGGCAACGCTCCGGGTGAGGTTCGTCGGCTCTCGCCAATCCGCAACCGATCAAGAAGAAGAAGTAAGGAAGAAGAATAGGAGAAAAAAAGAAAAAAAGAAAAGAAAAAAATAAAAAGGTAAAAATTTATTTAAAAATTAAAATAAATTAATTTGGAACATAATTAATGAGCACGATACCAAACGTTTTCTATTCTAGAATCAGAAATTTTGGACAGTTACCAAACGGCTTAAAATGCTTAGAATTAGTTCCCAAGAATAGAATAAAAAATAATCATTTTTAATCAAATCTATTCCCATGGGATCAGAATCGTTACCAAACGCGCCCCTAAGTGTACTAAGGCAATGTCACGATCTGTAGAGGGCATTGTGGATCAAAGCACAGTAATGGGGCGAAACTTATGACAGTGTGGATCAAAACACAGTAATCATTAGCTCCCAGACAAATTATCAGCAAGCGAGACTGCAGTATGATCGTTGTCAAGATCATTAAGGTCTGGGTCTGCACCAAGCATTTACTTGAAGACAAAGTTTTCTGCTTCACATTAGAAATTACATGGGAAATCTTTCTGATCCAAACTGTCTTTACCATCCAAAGGCTTCGTGTGCTAAACTGCAGTACTCTTTGCATCATTTGCAGGAGCTTTTGCTCTCCGCCGTGCTTCTCCTCGACCTTTCCTTATGAACATTTTGGTCCATCTGCAGCTTTGTTCTCACTACTCTTGTCATCAAGCTCTTAAAAATTTCTTTCTTTGCTTTATGTATCAACGTCTTTCATGTTTATGTAGAGATAGATCCCTCATACCGTTGAATTAATGAATCATGCTGAAATTAATCCTCCTATCCTCTAGTTGGCCCTTTTGAGATCAAGACGTATTTCCTGCACCAACTCCTCTCCTATTTGCAAATGCCGCTTGGCTAGCATCCTTTGTAACTTTCTTATTCATGCCAGCTTCATCAACCTGCCTTTCTTTAATCCCTTCAATTTCTGGGGAATTTGACGCCAGAAGACATGCCTACTGAATCCCCACGAGCTTTCTTAGACATTTTGATCATCTCTTTGCACTCCTCTCTAATTGCAGATGCTGCCACTTCACAGCCCATCCTCCATGAGAAGGAGAATATGATGCAAGTGCCGGAGCAATTTTATCACTCGCAAATTTGGTTAATGTGCCATATGATGAATAGAGATTTTGCGGCAACTAAATACCAGAGAAGCTTGTCGAAGCTACATTGGGGGCAGAAGTCTGCCTCCAACGGATGCGTACATATTATTCCTCATTCTATTAGGATAGTTGCTTCATGAAAACCTTTGAATTATATGAACTATTACCAACTATTGGTGGCGGAATCTAAATAGCTACATAGGATTTATGTGAGCTGAGATCGTGGCAATGAAGTCGCTCCTTTAAGGGCCTATTTGGTAACCATCCCAATAGGGCTAGATTTTGATTTTTTGTTCTGGAGAATAGTTTTGGAACATAATCGTGTTTGGTAAAAAATTTTTATTCCAAAGAACAAATTTCTAATTTTTTGTTCCCAAAAGTAGATTTGGAAAAGAATCAAGAATAAATAAAAAAAAAAAGTTGATTCTTGTTTGCAAAAACAAACCTAAGAATCAAGCATTTTTTTTCTTCTTCTTCTTCCTTTTTTTTTTTTTTCATCCACCGCCACCGCCATGGTTGTCGTCCATCGCCATCCGTTGTCCGCTACCCACCACTACTAGTCACCGGCCACCTGTCTAGCGAGCTTGCCAACCTAGGGTGTGGTCCGGCGAGCTTGCCAAAGGCAAGCCCAACCACTAGTGAAGCTCGGCCTCGCCAAATCGAGCGAGGCTAAGCCTCGCAATCCGGTGAGACCGAGTCTCATTGGTGGCCAAGCAGGCCTCGCTAGCCTCACCAAGGCTTGCCCAATCCCGCCGGTGGCAAGGTGAGCCTCGCCCAGCCTCGACGAGGCCTACCTAGCCACCGCAAGGCTCGGCCGACGAGGGCCGGCAACGCTCCGATGAGGTTGCCGTTTGACGACCGGCCGCTTGAAAAAGAAGAATCGGAGAGAGAAAGGAAAAAAAGAAAAGAAAAAAAAAAAAATGGTAAAAAAAATTATTTAAAAATTAAAAGAAAATGATTTGGAGTAGAAATTTTGATCACGGTACCAAATGTAATTCTATTCTAGAATCAGAAATTTTGAACAGTTACCAAACGGCTTAAAATGTTTAGAAATTGTTTCTGGAAACAAAATCGTTATCAAATGTGCCTTAAGATCAGAATCGGTATTCATACTTCATTTGACAAGCATTGCACTTTATTAAAAATGACGTCCCGATAGGACGAGGAGGGGTTGGAGCACAGTTGACTTCAGCCACATTCTTACAATCCCCGGTGTTGAAATCCCTATTGCATTTCATCTCTTAGGGTTTGGTTGATTACTGCTCTAGATGGTAGATATCACCAAATCTTCTATTACATTTCTCCTTTGTCAATCAAAATATCTAATGTCAAAACAATACAATTGGCAAAACATCTAGATATAGAACCCATTGTCATATTGACTATCAAGAGGCGAAATCTGCCTTGAACCAACAGAAAGACATTAGAAAATATGCCTCAGCAGAACCCCCAAGCGATAGGTAAAAAATATCACAAGAACGAGGACTAACATTGTTATCATTCTAACATGCCAGATTATGCTCCTTCAAGGCATTTATATGCAGGTAACACATGAATCACTAAACAAAATAAAACCAAATGATGTCCAAATGACCGAACATGATAAAATCAAATAATGTAAATCCACACGTACATACAATTTCTACAAAAGCATGATGGTCAAGATAAAGCACGGCAACCGTTATCAACGAAGACAGATTCAACTGCATACATCCATAGACGAGAAAATAATATAAATCCACGTATGCTAGCTGACAAATTTTCACAACGGGGATAGCGGCAAGGATAAAGCAAAATTCACCGTTTTTTACCCACAAAATCAAATAAACGAGCAACGAACTTCCCTAATAAGCATGATTATTGAGATAAAACATGATCCAAAATCAAACGGTATGCAGTTCCATTACATCTACCCACATCCACATAAAAGAGCGATGAACTTCCATTAACATTCATAAGAGTTGGCTAAAGCACGATCCACAGTTACAAAGGTTCAAATTCCATCAACAATACACAATCTGCTTTTCGCCCCACTTCTTTTTGACCTTTGGTTGGGGAGAACTTAGTCCATCTGCACTTTATCTCTTGCTACTCAACTCACGAAGCTTCTTCAAAATATCCTTCTTTGATTTATGCATTAACATATTTCGTGTTTTCGTAGGAGATAGATCCCTCAGATTGTTGAACTGATTAATATTGCTGAAGTTAACCCTTCTCCTATGCTGCAGTTGGCCCTTTCGAGATCCAGACATAATTCCTGCACCAACTCCTCTACTAAGAGCTTTCTTGGACATTTGAATCATCTCCAAGCACTCCTCTTTGGCTGCAGCTGCTGTCTCTTCACGGCTCATCTTCCGATGCTGAAATACAGGCTCAAACACTCCTGAGGGATGAGGGTATAATGCAAAAGTAAGGCAATTTTTATCACTTACAAATTTGGTTAATGTTCCATATGAAGAAGTGAGCATTTTCGGCAACTAAATTACAGAGAAACTTGTCAAACCTGCATTGGTGTCAGATGTCTGCCCTCTGGCTGATGCATATGCCTTATTAGGATATTGTTGAACTTCAGAGAAAGCCGTTGAGTTATATGAATTAATGCTATCTATTTGTGCAGGTGGAATCTCAATAGCAACATAGGGTTTACGGCAGCTAGGATTGCGGCAACAAAGTGGCTTGTTTAAGTAGCATAATAAGTATTCAAACTTCATTTGACAAGCACTGCACTGTGTCCAAAATGACGTCTTGAAAGGACGGGGAGGAGCACAATTAACATCATCTGCACTCTTACCATCCCTAGTGTTGGAATCCTTATTGCATTCCATCTCTCAGCAGTTTGGTTGATCCCTGCTCTATATACCGCTGAATCTTCCTTCTACCTCCTCTGTACAATCAAAATAACTTAATGTCAAAACTATATAATTGGCATAAAAACTAGGTACACAACCATGTTACATTGACTGTCAAGAGGCTAAATCTGCCTTAAACCAACAGAAAATCAGTAGAAATATATATACCAGCAGAACCCCATATTTGTGCCAAACTATAGGTCTAATATCACAAGAATGATTCCAACTTTGTAATTATTCTAAAATGCCAGATTATGCTCCTTGAATGCACTTATATACACGTAGAGCAACACGTAAGTTGCCAAACAAAACACAATTGAATGATATCCATATGACCAAACAATGATCAAGTGATGTAAATCCACATATACACACAATGAACTTCTATAAAAAAACAATATGGTCAGGATTAAGCATGTCTGCAGTTATTAACGTATTATAGTTACATCTGCATATGTCCACATAGATGAGAAAATGATGTAGATCCATTTATACAAGCAACAAATTTCCACAAGAATAACGTTAAGGATAAAGCACGATCCATCGTTTTTAATGAATTAGATTCCATCCTTTTATATCCACATAAATGATCAAATGATATACATCCATGTAGACAGCAACAAACTTCCACAATTTACATAACAGTTAGGATAAATCATGATCCACCGTTTTTAATGATTATGATTCCATCAGCATGCATCCACATAAATGATCAAATAAAAATTAATTATGATTCTATCATCGCAATCCATATGAACAAGCACCTAACTTCCATAATAAGCATGATCATTGAGATAAAACACAATTCATAATCAAACGGTTTATAGTTCTATATCATCTACAGGTGTCCACATAAAAGAGCAACAAATTTGCAAAAATTTTTTGTAATGTTTTGGCTAAAACACGATCAACCGTTAATCAACATTACTTCCCATCCTAAAAGGAACACAATAGAAAGCTTGCAACAATGATCAAATTGATTGGTTTCTCGCCATGAAAGCAAATTGAACACAATGGTCACATCACCACAAGTCAACTCATGAACTATGATTGCCTATGAGGGCATCAAAGAACTCTTCTTTGATGGGTAGGAATTCAGATATAGCAAATTTATGTCACCTAAGCAAGACCATGACAAAACAAGAAGATAGACTCACAAACAAGCTGTAATGGGATGATAGTTGAAAAGCCATAAGCATGTCCCGGAAATCCTAAAGCATTCTTGTACTCATGGCCAATGACACCACAATAATCCAGAAATTTAGTAGAGGAACTATATGCGGATTATTTTTCACTCTAAAAAAAATCCATCATTAATTCAACTAACAAACAAAAGTAAAGAATCCTCATCCAAAGACTAGACTTTTACCCGCTCTTGGACTTGGGAGGCACCACTAGATTTTTTTTTTTTTTCTTTTCTTATATCAATTTCTGCAACTACTTCGATCTGCCAACCAGTTGCAACGTCCCATGAAAAATGGTTATCTCTAAAACTCTCAATTCAAAACCAAAAAGGGTGTTGCTAGAATTGTGGATCTGGAAAGAAAAAAATGATGTATGATGAATGGATACCTAACCCAACATATCTTTCCACTGTATGAAAGAATTTCTCTATTACAATCGACAGGATAGATAACCTACCTCTGGTCACGTGTCTTTCCACTATGTGTAAGTATTTCTCTATTACAGTCGACAGGATAGATACCCTACCTCTGGTTATGTGTCTTTCCACTATATGTAAGTATTTCTCTATTTACAGGATAGATACTACCTCTGGATAGGTATTTCTCTATTACAATCGACAGGATAGGTACCCTACCTCTGTTTATATGTCAACCATGATCAACGTTGTCAAAATAGGCAAATTAGTTAGTACAGAAATTTTCAGAGCCAGAATTTAAAGTCTTGGCTTAAAAAGTGAAGAGCCCTTTTTAATGATCTTCTCCTTTCTGTTTAACCTACTCATTTTCCTAGTCAAGAAGGTACAGTTACATCAGATGAATGGCCTTTTTTTTTTTTTTTTTTTTTTTGGGGGGGGGGGGGGGGGCAAGGGTCTAACCATTTTTTGGTCAATCAAATGGCAAATATAAATGACATGAGGTACTATTTCCATGTATGGCATGATAAGTACTACAGACACAGCAATTTTCCTATTTTAGCCAATAACTTGTTTTTTGAGGAAGAAAAAGGTAACTAGGTAAGTTTCTTAGGCCCGTGGATTGAGATTGCATTAATTTTTTTTGGTCAGAGAGATTTCATTAGTTAAGACGGTCAAATCAGGATTTGGGTAAAGTGGGAAGCTCAATAAATGCAATGCTTGTACTCTTCTCATCTTCATGCAAATCTCTCTTTCATACACCTGTTCACTTAAGCCAGACTCTGGTGTGATTTTGCAAACACTAGTTCATAATCAAACAGATCTATACTTACTCATGCACACATAACAGAAGGATAAGAGTTTTACGGGAAAATTATCAAAAAAAAAAAAAAACCCTAAACCTATCTTATATATGCCAATTCAGTCCTAAACCTTTTAATTTGATCAATTTAGTCATAAACATTTTAATAATTTGCCAATTTAGTCATTCCGGCCAGTTTTTCACCAACAATTGCTAACGTACAGGCCAACTGTCCTATGTGGCATAGTTGGCGTTGACAACTAGCAATTTTTTATGAATTTTTTTTTTTATATTTTTTTCCCTTTTCCCTCTGTCAGTCTTTGGGCCTCCGTGATGGCCGACAACCAGCCACAAGCAAGAGTCGGCCTCCCCAACTTCTAACAAAGAGTTTAAATAATAACAATAGGTTTGAGTTGAACACTCTAGCGATTGAAAACCAAAGTGCTATAAAAGAATGCCAATGTAGCTTCTTAGCTCTATCAAATACAAAGTAGATAGGAAATATTTTGATGTCACATTTGATCATATTATTTTTTAAATTTAGCTGAGCTCAAAAAAATTAATTTACATTTCCTGAAGAATAATAGCAATACAACATATTAATATTATCACAAAAAATATTCCTCTATTAAACTTAGCTAAGTATCTACTGCTAGAAAAGCATAAGATAATGCTGAACTTATTGATCTGAAAAAGTTTTATATGATAAAGCATGTGACAGAAATCTCAGCCCAAAATAAGCCAAAAGCCTCAATGCATTGGGGCTATAAATGAATTTAGAACAGTATACTTAGTTGCAGAACCCCACAAGCCTTCTGCCCATCAATGTATAATGGGAACTCTTCACAGACATTGGTGAGATTAGACAAGAATTAAAGAAACTAAACTGCAGAACTCCCTGTAATATCAGGCATAGATGTTCTTGGTCCAGTATCAGACAACTCAGTTCAAGGGCATTAGTCAATGTGAAGTCCTAACAAGATGCCAAAGGAGAGAAAGTACACATGTTACCAGAGCAGGTGAGTCATCGTTCTGAAGAAATGCAAAACATAGACCTTGAAGTCTCCCAATTAAGAGCAGCTTGCTTATCTGCATAGAAGTTGTACATACCAATGGCAATTACTCCAGAGAATACTAGAGAACCAGAAGGGCTTGCTAAGTACAGAAATCACCAAAGCATCCAAAATATTGAACCCAAATAGCTCTGACACAAAACTGGCACTATTGCCCAGTTGTCCCCATATCCAGTTCCTATTAAAACAGTCAGAACGTAAATCTTGCCTGGCAAACAAATAACATAGTTAAAGAGTCCAATGGCCATAACAACCAGGTCTATAGTGGCTTAGGAGGGGGATTTCTGGTAAATGGAACAAAAACAGGTAACTAGAGTTCAGAGTATGAATGGAAAACTAGCTCTAAGTGACTGATAAAACAGAGATTTTGAAAGCACCGTATGTTGTCTCAGGTAAGCAGCATCCCCAGACTCAACCGAAGAAGATCCAGATGTTTATCATACAAACAAAATACTAGTCACTAAACCCCAATGATTCACAAATCTTACCACAATTATCATACGGTTGCACCAGAACCAGAGGCCACTACTTATAATATAGATATATAAGCCAAAAATCAGCCTTTATGAGTGCCTGCTGCAAGGTGAAATCCTCTCCTCTGCATGGGCCTTTCTTCCATTTTACTCTTGATGCTGCTGCAGCTTCCAGGAAATGTTTTGCCTGCATTGCAATTCATTTTTGCCTCTGTGATGCCAGCAGCTGGTCCACTTCTCAGGTTTCTCATCTTTGACCTAACTAAGAACAACCTTATTTCCTTCTTGCTCAGATTTACCTGGTTTTTGTTCTCATTGCCTAAGAGAAGTGCTGCTGAAGGAATTGGCACAGAGAAGAAAACCAGCTAAGCAGAATCTTAATGATAAGAATCACCAGAAATAATGTGATCACAGTTTGAATAATATCAACTAGATCCTCCACCAGCAAGATTACCAATATATAAGCGGCCAGGAGGAGGCAAATGCTTAGGTGAATGAAAAGCATGAACCATCAGGTCTATCTTGTTATGATTGTGACCCTCTACAGGTCTAATGATGAACATAGGGACAATGGCCAGAATAGGACCCAACAGCAACTGTAAAAAATTAGGGATGCTTTGCCGGGAATGTCGATCATCAAACATATCTGAGACAAAATCAGGCTGCTCAACCCAGCAAACCCCTTTAGTATCCCCACAAGAGGAATCTCTAACTTTGGGAAGTTCCACACAAATAAAACAAGAGCTGCTGGATCAAAGTAACATCTATCCCACAAATACACAGGCAGATCTGCAAAACAAGACTTGGTTTTTGACTCATAATAGCATATGAAGTAACTTCAGATCTTAAGTTAATAAATCTACGATGTTCTTACTTATTTTATCTAGTTTTTATGAAAAAGACAATAAACCTTCTAATAATGAGGAAACAGCATGCTCTTCTAAATAGAAGCAAGGTTTCCTTCTACAGCAAGAATTGGTGAATAAGTTGCACCCCCACCCGATAGTACAAACAGTTGTGCATTGCAAAACATCCACAGAAACAAGCACGGCCTAGGATCTCACAGTTAAACATTCCGTAAAACAGCTAAAGTGACAAGATATGTGCTTTTAGGCAGCTAAGCAGGCTAAGTTTTTGAACTAACTTGTTAGGCATCTTCACTCACAGCATCCCAAAATAGAGAAGAAAATGGTAAATTAAGGGGCGAAGCACATCAACGTACTGTAGGATCAGAAGACTGGACAAAACAAAAAGGTCTGTAGCGCCATGATACTTGCCAAAAGAGTTCAAGGATGGACCAGCTTGAAGAACTTGATGCAGGAGAAGGATTAAAGAAAAAAATTGACTTACATCATGGAAAATGATTTTAGCTAATGGAAACAGCAGGAATTAAAAAGCGGAATCAATTTATACTGAGGCCATGTGACAAATTAGCCAATACAAATATTATAGCTCCCTTGTGAGGCATTCTGCCTCTGCAGTGAATGCTGTTGATGGAATCATAACAGGCAGAACGTTGTACGTGAAATTTTTTGACTTTGAATAACCCTCTTCATTGATTGCAAAATTTAACTATGGTCGAACATATTAAGTTCAATCAAATGCCAACACGATCACATCATAAGAAGGACTTGCCATTAACTTTTAGAATAGAAAAGATCCATCTCTTTCAACTCACTAAAAGTACCTTCTATTAGTGCATAAAGTCAACATATTCCATGAATTAGTACAGTAGTCTGTCCTTGACAATCTAGATCAGCAACAACACAACGGTAGAACCACAGATGGTGGCAAGAATACATTAATGAATGGTGTAAAAGTAGGCCTGACCAGTCAGCAAGATCCAAAATATATAAGCTGCCAGGAGCAGGTAGGGAAAAGGTCATATATAAAATGAATATCTATACATCAGAACCTTAGTTCAGCAACATGAATACAAAAAAAGTTAAAAGTAAAGGTGAAGCCAGATTATACAGAGTTGGCCACCTTTGTTATCCCTGTTCCTCTAAGAAAGCATTAATGACGGATATCAGATATCTTCACAAGAAAAGCAACTAATTAGCTAATCCTAGTAAAGAAATCAAACTATCCTCAAAGTTACTATAAAGCTGAAAATTTTTCTTCTGAAGATCTCTGACCTTGAACAAAATCGTGAATTTCCATCAAACAATAATTATGAGCTGAATTTGCAGAATAACTACTAACTACCAATATCAGATGGCTATCTGAACAATGCTGCATGAGATAGTAGAAGCACCGCACTCCTTAGGAGATTAGTTCACATTGTTGTGGTCTCAGTGCTGTCCCTTCTCCTCCTCCATCTCCTCAATTCCAAAACTACACATCGATCTATCCAATCTAAGCAGCTGATATGGCCCAAAAGCATGCAAAAATATACTAAATGCGTCATGACCGCTTCCCTTTTAGTCTGCGCTTGTACACCAGCATCACTTCTTCCTTGGCTTTCATTCCCTTCACTGTAACATTGGCCATAACATCCGCTTTGGCATCCATTCCTCTGCTATCAGTTGTTACCACTTGAAGAAGTTCCAAAGGTGTGGACGCAGGATCAAGCTCCCAACATCCTTTAGGAGCATTTACACCTTCTTGACCTGTAAGCAAGTGAGCAGGGACCTGATGAGAGAATCGGAACATTTCCTCCCTTGGAATCATCCATAATTTCCTAGGATCTGGATGCTTCTGAAACACAGTCTTGAAGCCACAAACTTTGATGAGTGGAGCAACAGTAACACCAAGCTCATCTCTATAATCTTCAGTCACTTCGACCATATCATAGCTGTGTATTATTTCATCTGGAGTTGACTCGTTCCAATCAGAAGACCAATTCCTATATAGAGCCCAAACATCTCCCTTCAGGGGATAAATCTGAATTAAGCCCCTTGCACCTTTCGTCCACTTCATCCTATGTGAGAAAGCATTAAGGGAGTCATCAACAACAGATTTCCCTATTCGCAAATGCCCACAGGTCTTTGGGAAGCCAGATCCAACCCAACACATAGGGCCAAGTTCTTGGTTACTTTTGGAACTAAGCCAACTTATGCGCATCTTGAATGGTTTCAATGATATGACAGTGTGGATCAGAGCATAGTAACGGGGCATCCCATCATCATCATCATAAGCAGCCCAGACTTGATTATTGCCAAATGAATCCTCTGTCCGATCCTTGTCAAAATTATAAAAATCTGGGTCTGTAACAAGCATTTGCATAGGGACAAAGTTCTCTACTTCAGATTCGACATTGGAAATAGAATGGGAAGTCTTTTCCAACCAAACTCTGTCCTTACCATCCACATGCTCCCTATGCTTAACAGGACCAGTCTTAGCACCACTTGCAGGAGCCTTCTGCACTTTCCCATACTTCTCCTTGACCTCCCCTTGCAATGACTTTTGTCCATCTGAAAGTTCTTTCTCAACTCTCCACTCATCAAGCTTCTTACGAATTTCTTTTTTCGCTTTATGTATCAGCATATTTCGCAATTCTAGTGGAGAAAGATCCCTCAAACCATCAAACCGATTAATTAAACTGAAATTTCCCCTCACCTGATCCAGGGGTCCCTTTTGAAGTCCAGACGTAGTTCCTGTTACGACTCCTCTACTATTTGCAAATGCTGCTTGACTTGCACCGTCCGAGACTTTCTTATTTATGCCACCCTCATCAACTTTCCTTTTTTCCATCCAATCAGTTCCTGGGGTATTAACATCAGCTGACATGCTCACTGAACCACTTTGAGCCTTCTTGGACATTTGAATCCTCTCGCCATACTCCTCTTGAACTGCAGCTGCTCCCTCCCTACGGCCTCTCTTCCGCTGCCGAAACAGAGGTTCAAACGCACCTGAAGCTTGAGGAGAATATGATGCAGGTGCAGGGGCACTTCTATCACTGACGAATTTGGGTAATGTGCCAAAGGAAGAACCAAACTTTGGTGGCAAGTGCGTACCAGAGAAGCTTGTTGAACCCACATTTGGGGCAGAAGTTGGCCCCCTCACCGATGCATGCCCATGATTTCTCATTCTATAAGGATACTGTTGTGCTTCAAAAAAAGCCTGTGAATCAGGTAACCTATGTCCATCTACCGGTGGAGGTGGAATCTCGATGGCCACAAAGGGTTTACGGCAGCCAGGACTGGGGCAGAGAATTTGCTGATTGAGGTAGCGGATCAGGTATTCATACTTCATTTGGCAAGCACCGCACTGCGTCCAGAATGTCGTCCGAGGAGTGGCCGGAGCATAATTAGCATCGGCAGCACCCCGCCAATCCCCGGCATTGTAATTCCGAGGGGCATAAGCCGAAGTGTGAACCCCATGAGCAGCAGCACCGCCCCTCCAATCCCCACCACCATTCGCATTCTGATAAGGACAAGCCGAAGCCCTCCTCCAATCCCTCGCATTGTAATCCCGATGCGTACCTGGAAAACCGTGGAATCCATTCTGCCGGCCCGGCGCCGCCGCCGCCGCCGCGAACTTCCCGTTGCTGCGGGCCATCGAATTGCGCTTCAGGTCATACGCGAACCGCTTCGCCTTCTCGGACAGCACGCTCCAGGCCTCCGAGAGAATCTTGAAAGCGCCATCGGCGCCGGCGGCCCTGTTCTTGTCGGGATGGAGGAGGAGCGCGAGCCGCCGGTAGCTTCGCCGGATCGCCTCGTCGTCGGCGGAGGGATCGACGCCGAGGACCCCGTACCAGTCTGGCTCGCCGTCGTTCGTCCGCCGCGCGGCGGCGTGGACGTCGAGGGTGGCCGCCAGCTGGGGAGGCCGGCAAGGGCGGGGTAGAGGCTCTGGGCCTTGCCGGCGAACTTGCGGGCGCCGTCGACGTCGGACTCCGACAGCTTCCGCTCGGCGATCTCCATCGCCCGGAGAGCCTCCTCCTTGTTGCATTCCATCGCTCATCGCCAGGGGGAGGTGGCCTATGAACATGGCAGATTCTTCTCCCCCTTTATGCCAACCTTAAATATATTTAAAAATTATATATATAAAAAATACAATTTATTAGCTAGTGGAAAGTGTTAATAATAGCAGTAATGATAATTATGAAAATAAGAATAATGTTGTTCATAGTGTCAAATAGTGCAGATTCATTTTCTTGCAACGTACAATCCTTAAAATAGTCAAAACTGTCATTCTTTCCACTTCCCAGGCATTGATGTGTTCTTGAAGATTACATGCATAGGTGTCTGCTGTTTCATCCTTGTGAGATCGGCTCACCCATTATCTTGATTTACCGGGTACATCACGGCCATCTTCCTCTCGATGTTCGGCCATCTTACCATGGCTTGGACAGTCGAGCCGGTGATTGTGATGTGATCAATTGCCCCCGGAAGTTGACGTGAGAATGCGCACATGAGGGACCGGACACAAGAGTGTGACGTGACAGTTCAGTTGCAGATGAGCAACTGCCTGTGCAGACGTAGAGATGGATGGTGTCTCTTCATAATCATCCTGGAACCTGCATAAGCCAATACTACAACTAATGTCCACCAGGACCTGTGTCATTCGGCCAGGTTACCATATCAGCCGTTTGTTGATTGAATACTAATTGGGTCTAGTTGTTTAGAGTAGAAGGTATGTGTTTGCAGGTCTAATCTGACGGTCTCTTCTCATTAATAACTTGAACATAATATACGTGAGTCCTTTTTATCAGTTTATCAGGAGAGGAGACATTTGGAGTCCTGAAGCATGAACAGATCAGATTCTTTTGAGTGAGTTGTAGTCTGCTAATGCTGTCATCAGTGCGACATCTATTCATACAACCACAATTATAGATTTGATGTTATAGATGATTTTTCTCGTAATTTAAGTACTTGAACTGTAATTTGAAGTTCTTGACACTGCAAGGAATTCCAAAATCTGACTTCCGATAGATACCGCAAGTATTGTTAACTGAAGCATAAGCTTCAGGAGATGCAACAGGGCGCCTACCCATGTTCCATCCTAAGATATTTGTGGAAACACTTGTTCCATAAATTTCTCAAAAGGAAATTGTAGCTTGAAGCAGCAACTTTGTCTGATGGGAAGTAAGAAGTCATGAGATCAATCACAGCCTCAGAAAACTGCGATCTGGCATATTCAGTGAAACATTTGAAGTTTCTGGAGACTGATCTGCCTCTAACATCTACTGTTCAGATAACAGCAATAACTAAACGAAAAAAAAAGAAATAAATGCAATGAAAAGGCACAGATCAGAAGTTAAAGAAGAATTTAACAAGATATTTTTATTTTCCAAGAAGATTCAGAGGAGCCTGTTACAGATAAAAGGGAAGAAAATAATGCTTCAACTACTAGTCCACGAACTAATTGAACATTCTTATTGATCTCAAAGAATATTATATAACAAACTACACCAAGAAAATCTCAGCCCAATGTGAACCGAAGGCCTCAGAAGTGCAGGAGCTGAACCAAAAAAAATGTACTTTGAACAGCACAGTTTGTGGCAGAGCCCTAAATCCGTAATGATGAATACGCACTTAAACTGTCAATTCCTGGCCTTCTTCTGTCCAACGACAAAGAACAAGAACTCTTCACCTTTACCAAAAAAACAAGAACTCTTCACAAAAATAAGTGAGAGTGGCCAAGAATCGGACAAACTCAGCCGCGAGAATTTCCATAAAGTTGGGCATAGACTCTCTTCGTCCGGTAAACAACAATTAAGCTCAAAGACATTGCAACAATGCAAAGTCCTGACAAGATGCCAAACGTGATTGAGTAACATATGTTACCGGAGCAGGTAAGTGAGTCACCATCCAGAAGAGAATTCAGAAGCATAGATCCCAGAGACAGCTTCTTAAGAGTAGCTTGTTTCTCTGCATAGTAGTCATATATACCGCTGGCAATGACACCGGAGAAAATAAGAGAACCAGCAGGACTTGCTAAAGTAAAAAAATTGTACAAAGCACCGAAACTCTTCAAACCAAATAGCTCTGATGCAGAAGCTGGCACTATTGCCCACTGGGCACCATATCCGAGCCCTGTTAGCACGGTTAAAACGTATATCTCACCAGGAAAACCCATGGCATAGTAAAAGAGTCCAATTGCCATAACAACCTGGAATACAGCCATAGCCACTGGTCTTGGGAGGGAGAATTTTCTGGTAAATGGAACAGAAAGGGTAATTAGTGTTCGGGACAATAATGAGAACAGTGAAAGGAAAACTAGCTTGAGTAACAGATAAAACAGAGATTTTAAAAGCACCTTACGGTGATCTCAGATAAGTAGCCCCCACCAACTCGACCAAGGAAGTTCCAGATGCTTATCATAGAAACAAATACACTAGAGTCATTATACCCGAGTGATTCACAAATCTGACCAAGGTTATCAATAACAGTCACGCCAGAACCAGAGGCCAGTACAAGTGACATAAAGATAAGCCAAAAGTCAGCCTTTATGAGTGCCTGTAATAAGGTGAAATCCTCTCCTCGGCGTGGGCCTTTCTTCCGTTTTACCCGTACAGCTCCATCTGCAGCGGCCTGGAAAAGTTTTGCCTGCAATTGAGCAATTCGTTTTTGCCTTTCTGATGCCGGCAGCTGGTCTACTTCCTCAGGTTTCTCATCTTCAACCTCACTAAGAATGACCTCACTTCCATCTTGCTCGGATTTACTGGGTTCTGGATTCTCTTGCCCTGCAAGAAGGCTCTCCTCTGCTGGAGGAATTGGCTCGGAGAAGAAAACCAACAAAACAGGTATGGTAACAGGTAGGAGGATTATGATGATAAGAATCACCGCAAATGAGGTGATTACAGCTTGACTAATATCAACTAGATCCTCGACCAGCAAGATCCCCAATATATAAGCAGCCAGGATGAGGCAAATACCATAGATGAATGAAAAACTTAAGCCGTCAGAAGGCCTAATTTGTTTATGACCTCCCACGGGCCTAACTATGAACATCAGGGCAATGACAACTATTGATGGCCCAACCGCAACCATAAAAATTAGCGACGCTTCACTGGATGCATTGATCATCAAATATATCTGAGACAAAATTGCGCCACTCAACCCGGCAAATCCTTTCAGTATCCCCACAACAGGACCTCTACTTTTGGGGAAGTTCTGAATGCATGACACGAGAGCTGCTGTATTGAAGTACGTCTCGCCATTTGTTCCCACAAATACACAGATGCAGAGCTGCAAAATAAGACTTGGTTAATGACTTTTAGAAAGGCATATGAACATAGCTTCAAAGATCTTGAATTACTCAGTATGTAGGTGATGTTTTTACTTATTTTCTACTTTATATGAGAATAAGACAGTCGGCCTGACAATAGTGAAGAAACAACGGTGTCTTCCAAATGGAATCACAGATGTCCTTCTTTTACTGCGAGAATACATAAATAGTTAAGTCCATGATTAATGCACAATTGACCAGCAGTATGAATATTTGTGCCTTGCAAAACATCCACAGAGAATATTGAAGACAGAAGGCGAGACAGCCTGGATATCACAGGCAATTGTTCCTAGAAAAAGCTGAAACTAAAAGAATTTCAGTTTAAGGCGGAGACATGGTTAAGTTTCTGAACTAATCATTGTTCACGATGCTAGGAATCTTCACTCACAACATACTGAAATAGAGTTACGAAATTGGTTACTGAAGGGGGATGGAAGGCATAGTTGTACTGCAGGATCAGAAGCCCAGACAAAAGAAAAAGGTCCTTCACTGCTATGATGCATGCAAATATATCAATCCAGACACTTGAATTAGCACAATGCAGCTGCAAATTTCAGAAGCTACTTAAGCAGCTAGCCATCATTAGCTTCTCGTGGTACCAGCAATTTATCAATTACGGGAACTAGAACAAATGAATCCTTTCATTTTACCAAAAAAAAAATAAATAAATAAATAACAAATGAATCCTTTCTTCCTTGATGTAGTCCCGACAGTACGACATTGTATACAAAATGCATCTATTTTCAATGACCATTTTTGTCAGTCTTGCAGATTAAATTTGTCGAGCCATCATTACAGACATTGAATCTACCGACACACCATCAACAACACATCATAGGAAATATCTACCATTCACTCAGAGTAGACATCTCTTACAGTTGCAACATGCCTAGAACACCTTCCATAAGTAGGAAAAGTAAAGCCTTTTTTTTTTCCACGGACTATTCCAGTAACCAACTCTCAGGAACGTAGGTTAATATTGCCCGGACAAGTTGAACCATGGATGGCGGAAGGAGTAAGTTAATCCATGGTGCAAAGATAGCCTCGATCATTAAGCCATAGGAATTGGGTTTTAAACTGTCCGAACTTCAGCATTGTGAATTGACAGCAATCAGGCTTCTAGATTTGTATCACTAGTCTGCTATATAGCTTTCCAGATCATGTGTCCCAGGAAACTTGCTGAACCATCAAAACAGTGTGGAAGCACAAAGATCTACCTTAGAGAAAGCCAAATGCATTGACCATCCATGAGACGATCAGCAGGGTGTCATTGCGGTCAACATGTCATTGAGGCAAGGCACCTCAATGCTGGATCTGCACTAAGCACAGTTCTAATGTCCCGAAAAGGAATGCCTTGTAGGATCACACTCTCAGTAGAGCACTTTTCTACATAGTCCTAACGGAATTCATCTAAGTTTTAGCAGCCAAAAATCAATTTTAACGAAATAGCAAGGTACACCTTAAGCAACAGTATCTGGGATATGTGGCCATTCAAGAGAAGGAAAACCCAACAATTACAGGGGATCAGATCACAAGGAATAAGCATTACAGCAAGCGAGAAATCAAAGTGACGAGCCAACACCCCAAAGACAAGAAAAAAGAAGTGAAGAGAAGATGAAAGGGGAGAGAGAGACTGACCACCCAGAGAGGCAAAGACGGCAAGACACCAATGACAATGAGCCAGAGCAAGCCATACCCGACAAAGTTCTGGACCACCCCAATGGCCAATATCGCCCAAATCGGCAACACCTCACACAGGCCTCCCGCCACGAACCCGATCGCATCCCCCAAGTCCTTGGCCACCCCGAGAATGGCCACCTCCCGCTGGGTATACCCCATGGCGCTCTTGATCACCGGGGAGATGCTGCCGAACAAGTAGCCCACCCGGCGCACGACTGTATCCACATGGCGCACACGAACACCAGCCATCTGTTGCCGTAGAATTCGCTCAGCTTCTCGTACACCCGCATCATGGTTCGCAGTCAGGGAGATCCGGATAAGTGGAGATGAACATGAACGTACATAAATGCTGCGATTGGAGATAAAATTATGATGATGAGAAGGAGAGGAGAGAGAGAAAAGAGGCGTGGTCAAGGAGCAGCCACTGTCATGGGGACATTCCTGACATGGACGTATATCGATCCGCTCGTTTACCTACTCGTTTTCTCCATGTCGTGAATTCAGACACAGCACTGGTAACTCGGCACGATGATAAGGGAGGAGATCTTCCGAGGGTCACTTGGCATTAATTAACTCCACGACCCACATGCGCAAATGGCAGGCTCCACGTCACTACATCATTTGTCCACCCCAGACAGGAGCAGCCCGTGATCAGAGCCGTCGGCCTCATCCATGACAGCCTTTCGCCCTAGCAAGGGCAGTGCCCGTGCCTGCTTGCCCCTCTCTCTCTTTTAGTCAAAGAGATTGCATCAACCACGCTTACATTTGGCTATGATAGATAGATAGCTGGCACCCCTATCACTTTCTCTCAACCAACCCGTTTCCCCCAAAGGAAAAAAAAAAAGAGAAGAAAAATCATGGCTGCACATCAGGTGCGTGGGGCCCCATGCGTGTATCGTCGACGATGTGAGCCTCAGATGGAACCTGTAAGATCCAAAAGATGTCCGCAAGTCGGCACACATGTCCAATTTTTTTCTTGATTAGGTAATAGTGTTTAATACACACAAAAGGATAACGGTATATTCTAAGTAATAAAAAATTAAATAATAACTAATTATAAATTATCGTGAGATTTACATCTTTAAAATTTTATGCTTCATAAATTATTATTTTTACTGTCACCTCGGTAAAACTCTTTTTTATCCGTACAATCCGTGGCTGCTGCTGCTGCTGCTGCTGCTGCTCTTGATTGGGTTTAGTTTGACTGCAGGCTCTCCGAGGAAAGAGGCGAATCAAATCAGGAGCGTATCATCACGAGCTGATACGTATTCGCGCACGTTGGGGAGCCGTTCTGTTTGGAATTTTGTATTCTCGTCACCTGTCGGCCCTTTTGACGGCGACATGTCGTCTCACGTGGGCCGCATGTTTTGGGAGTAGAAATGTCTACCTTTCTCGACCCACGTGAGGAACATTCAACGCGGCTCTTCATCGTGACACACATCCCATCCAATCTTCTCCTAAAATCTCGTATTAAATTCGTACGTAGATTTTTTCTGCATTTAAATAAAGAGCATGCTGTGCCTCGTCTTATTTGTTAATTCACTAATCTTCGGTCAACACCGTCCCCAGTCTAATATAAAGAGGAAAAAGAAATATGTTTAAGAGCTGTCCAGATCGATTTTCACTTTTTATCTTTCGTTTATTCTGAATCTTGCGACCGAAAGCCCGTGCCTTGTCTAGGATTTCCATGGGCCTTAGCACTTGGCAATGCTGCTACAAGTAGTAGCCCAAAACCATTTTCACTTTTTCAATTTAGTTGAACTTGTGCTAGTGAATAAGTACGACAGAATATGAAGATTGGTCCATTATATCAACTAAAGTAAGGAAATTCTTTTCTTTGGCGGTAATTTGATTAATTAATTTAACTAATTAATCTATCGAACTGATGTAATCTCCTTCTATGATGACCGAGCAGCAGCAGTTGTCTTGGATTTATCTTCAGAGCAAGGGGCAATTGCCTCAGTTTTGTGCAAGTAGAGTAAATCCTTCCAACTCATTTTCTTGGTCCCCAGCCCGGACTGACCGCCCCATTCATCCCTCACCGGCATATACCAAGTACAGACCCCTCTCCTTGTTAACAAGTGGGCCTCGCAATCAAAGCTCTAGATGCTCCAGCGGAGGTGGAGCCCAAAACTGTATCTTCAACACGGTAGCACTGCCGGGGCCTTGCTATACCCTTTCTTTGATGGCATCAGAATTACTCCTTAAAGAGTAGGTTCAACTCTCCAGAGACCTTCAACATGCAGGTGCTAGATTCTCTGTGGGCGCATTCATTCCTTACCTAGCAATACTCGAACATGTTGCTGCTGCAAAGGCGTTGAGTTCAACCCTGCTGACGTGATCTGTGACCATATCGAAGGTCCTGTTGAGGAATATGGTGACCATGTCTTCTATGTTCTCTATAGGCTACTCTCTGTATTGAGACTCCGAGGTCCACAGCTCCATAAAGCTTCTTGTTACAGGGCATTGCAAGAATAGGTGGAAGGGTGAAACTACCATGTTTCAGTCATCCAAAGTTCGGACATTGAATATGTTAGATCACAAGGTATTGGGAGTTGAAGATCTGATAAAACAATCGTTTGCTACCACCAGGCGCAATCTAAATCCCACTACCTGGTCATTTTTAAGCCCCCCCTTCCTTTTCTTTTCCTCTTCTCCCATCACTCGAGGATGAGCCCATCTGTACGGACGCTACGGTCCCGGTTATGCATGCAGACAATGAGCTACATGCAAGACAATATGCCTAACTAATTCAAAATAAGCAGTAATGTTGTTATAAACACAAACACCGAAGTGAAAGTCCAGCTGGGGTGGAGGGGAAAGCAAACATAGAACAAATGGTGGCCTTGTTTGCATATGGTTTCAGCCACAATGATACAGACAAAGAAGGAATAAACCTAATTTTCCTGAAAAGTTGCAGCAAAGGCAAAGTCTCTAACTCGAAATTTAAGAAAAGACTCCTAAAACTCCACTCTGTCCCCCGCTCTAGAATGTCGGAAAGTTCTCCTTTCTTATACACTTATTCCCTCCGCATCAAAGATATTAATATAACATGGAATCATTTGCAACAAGTGGGAACTCTGAGATTAACATCACGAGGACTCTAAGAGACAAATAAGGAGTAGCATTAATCCTCAGAGTTCAATTACACTGTTCCACTTCATCAAGTTTAGCAAACGGTACCATCTCAGCTAAGTGCATTCACAAATGAGAGTAATTATGATCCACATGAACCAAACTTTAGCCTCATTTCATCTTAAAGAGGCGATCAATTAAAAGCAACAAAAGTTGCAGGATGAAATGCTGCAAACATGGCAGCTCTTGTTCTAAATCAACCGGCTGTGACCTGGCTTTCTTACTCAACAATCATTCCTAATTACAAACAAGTGTTTTATGCTTGTTAAAATACCATTTTAGTTGAGTAAAGGCTCTCAGAGCAATGTAAGGAGTTGTTAAAATACCATTTTAGTTGAGTAAAGGCTCTCAGAGCAATGTAAGGAGAAAAGACAATTTGGTAGTATGGAAGACGCAAGATGCAATGGAGACAGTGAACAATGCAGAGAAGGGGACTTCTCCTTGAGGGAGAAAAAAAAGTTCCACCTTTACAATCGTATAATTGAGCTCAGGATCCTCCTTGCCTTGGAAGCATAAACACAATAAATAAAACATTAACAAGGATGTGCAGAGAGAGGCTTTAGTTAACTCGATATTGATCCCATGCACATAGTGGGACATAAAAAGAATTGTTTGCACTAACAATCTCTTGGAATCTCCTAATCCATGGAATCAAAACTAGGAGCATACCATCCCAACTGCTCCGTGATTTTCTTCAGTCTTTCTTCTTGCCCCTTTGAATCCCCCAAAGCGGTAGTGAAGGGGTAGACATAGGTTACTTTAGCGGCCATACACCTGTAAGCAACCACGTCTCCTCTTACCAGGAACTCCAACACATCCCGGCCGAATCCTCCATCAACCTCAGCTTGCAAATATTGGCCTGTGTTAAGGAGAGATTAATTCGTCAAATACGCAATGCTTTGAATGAAACGCAGAGATGAGACGAGAGGGCATTCAATTATGTGCCAACTGGTTGCATGTTTAAATGATACGTCAGAAGCATTGCTACAGGGCAGGTGAATTCAGGCAGAGCAGGAGTACATACCGTAAGGGGTATCTTCAATGACCACAAACTTGGGATTTTTCTGGGTTTCAAGGATGGCTTCTTTTAACTTCTGCAAGAAAACATTGAAAGTAGTAGGATAAAGCCGAAATGCAGACACAGCAAGTGGAGCGAAAGTCAAAGTAGAGGGTAAGAAGGAGAAACCAGGAGGGGGTCGCCGGAGGAAGACTCGGGGATACTCCAGGGGAAGGCGAAAGAGGAGGACTTGGGGTTGGAAGATATGCAGCCGGGATTGACAGAGGGGCAAGGCCTGATTTTCCTGCGACAAACACACGAGAAACAACAGACCCACTTTGAGCAGAGACCATGGGAGGAAAACAGAGGAAGGCCATGGCAGACAATTACCCATCGTCCTGGAGACCCAAAGGGAGGTCCTTGGACTGAGAGAAAGGGGTGGTGGGCAGGGAAGGCGAAGGGGAAGGTGAAGCAAAGGGAGAGCTGAGGGAAGGGATGGCCAGGGACGGTGGAGGTGAGTTGAAGGCGAAGGTCAGGGACAGAGCTAACGGCACGAGCCCTGCAATGTGGAGGCGGTTCTTCTGGGGTGTTGCCTTTGATTCGCCGGCGGCGGCGGCGGCGGTGGAGGCGGTGGTGGTGGCGGCGGAGGAGGGAGGGAGAGGGCCGAGAAATGATGGGACGATTCCCGCTCCAGCAGCCGCAGCACCGCCACCCAATCATCTCACGTGGATTGTGGCGCTGCGGATCCTCCGCCGCTCATCTATCTTTTTTGTACCTGCGCAATCCACCTTTTAGCAACGAAATTACTCGGTATAGATTTTGTAAGTTCTGACATGAATGGTCGGTAACATGTCGACCGTGGATTTTCTCGGGAAGCCTAAATAGTATTTTGAAAAGAAAAAAAAAATCTCGAATCTTACGCATCGACCCCTAACTTTTTTTGATAATAACAAAAATCATAAATTTATATTGTATAATACATTTGTCATTAATTAATAAGTATGATTTAAGAAAAAATAAAATCACTTAGATGGATACGTGCTCCTCCGTCAAATTTATTTAGAATATAGCATGACATTTATGATGTGTTTGGATTTTGACAAATATTTTCTTAAAAATAATTAATTGTGTCGTCTAGGAAAATGAATAAATTAAAAATAATTTCATGACCCCCAAAGGTGTTTAGACAGAAATTATAGTTGTCAATGAAACATTTTGTCATTTGTTAATCATTTAAGTAATACTGATAATCATCTTTTGAGAAATATTTCTCGAATTATTCGTTTTATTGTGAAAATGAATGTAGTGTTAATCTCTCTTATTTTTTGCATCAACCCCTCAAATATTATCAAAGAACCAATGGAAAAGAGACCTACATAATTTGAGTAAATTATAAGATTGAATTGGGAATTTGCTAAAATTTTAGAATTAATGACCCTAATATCAAAGGGGAAAAAAAAAAGGAAAGAGTCAAATTATGTTCATTGTGAGATATATATTTCTAATTTTTTTTATAACACGAATATCTAAACATTTTTTATGCCATAAAAAGCTCTAAACATATTAATGTGATTAATAAAGCTTGAATGAAATTGAAATAAAAAGTATATATATATAAGTTTGAATTTTTCCGTGATAAAAAAATTGAAGTTATATGTATAAAGTTCATATTCTTTTTTTGCACATTTGCGCCGCGGTGACATGATTTACAGTTGCACAAAAAAAGCCAGCAGCAAAGCCTGGGCGTCGAGACCATTCGGATTCGGAGCCTCTTCCTGGTAGTCAGTCGTTCGCCGCCGTACCTCTCCTGACCGCCGCTCCCGCCGGCGGCCGGAGATGGATGAGAGGACCGCCGGGAGCCCAAAGTCGACGCAGGAGCTGGCCGTGGAAGGCCAGAAGCACCTCGAGGACACCATCGAGTCCGCCTTCCACATCCTCTCCTCCATGAACGACGAGCTCTGCAACCCCTGCCCTCTGGTCCTCCTCCGCCCCCGCCCCCGGCTCCTCCTCCGCCCCCTCCGCCCCCCGCAGCGCCCGCCTCCAACGGGCACCTCCTCCTCAACGGCGACTCCTCCTCCGACTCCTCCCACCACTTGGACTTCGCCGGCCCCGGCGGGGGCGGCGGCGGCGGCGGCGCCCTCGACGAGGCCCGCCTACGCTACAAAAGCTCCGTCGCCTCCCTCCGCGCCGTCCTCGCCGCCATCCCCTCCTCTCACAAGGTCCCTCCCTCGCCTTCTTTCCCTTTCCCTTTTGCTCCTTCGAGGAACTAGTTTGCGGGAGCGTAGTTTGAATCACGGGCTCTTCCGAAGCGTTAGGGTTTTTGAAAGTCGCCAACTTTTGTCCATCTGGAGGGGGATTAATCTACCGGGAGAAAGACAAAAGACCGCTGAATGTGTATGCCCTGTGCGTTTGCTCAATTTGATGACTGAATCTGTCATAGATACTGTCAGATAGGAACTTGAGGATCTTGATTTTGAGGAATGACGGCTTCTGTTTTGCACTCTCATGTCTTAGAATCATAGCATTAGGCCTTTGGCCTCTGGATTGATGTCACTGGACTATTGCATCCTAGGTAAGTCTGACCCAATTTATTGGCAAATGATCTGATCTCCTATGCATATCTGGTACCAAGTCGATTTAGGCTATACTTTCTGCTGCCGCTCGCTTTGTTATATTGCGGATTAGCGAAAGGGTGAGGAAAGAGTCGGTGCCAGATATAGCAGTGACAACTTGATAGATGGGTGTTAAAGGTGGGTGCTGCTTCTTGGTTAGGTGCTGCTTCTTGGTTATGTTGTGGGGTGCTTGATTCCTATGGCAATCTTAGCTTTAGATGATGGTGTCTGGTGGGTTCTGGAAGGATCGGCAGATCCCTCCTGTCCTTGTTGAAGCAGCATATGAGTACAGTTCTTTTTGTGTATCGGGAAAATTATCCTAATTACGCATGGAAGAAAAATGTTTGCATTTTCAGTTGCTAGATATCCTAAAGAGTAAAATCAGGAAAAGAAAACTATCTGAGAAATTCAATCCTCCAAGAATAGTCATATTAACTTCAGAGAAGTTTGATTATATCATATGTTCCCGAGGAAAGCAGGATCAGGTATTTTTGCATTGCATATCACTGGGGGGAGAGAAGGTGGGGGGTTAAGATCTCCGCTGTATCGTTCAGCCAGCCAAAGCATGTTGGTTTTGTTTGACTCAGTCATGTCTTTTTCTTGCAGGCTAAATCATTTGATCCTGGTGCTTCTATAAGCAGTTCAATACCATTTGTGGACCAAGTCGAAGTGGAGAGGTTAGAAGAACAAGCCTTGAATCTAAAAAGGTATCTGAGAATTTACTTCTTTTTCATTTTCAAGTGGTTCAAGATCATCCATTTTTCACTCTATGATAGCTAGTTTTTGCTTCATTTAGAACTTATTTTGGAGGTTCCTTTCTGTGAATCTTTCTAAGTTGCTGCAGTTAGGGTATTGTTCCTTCCTCAACAGTTCACACTGTCAATTTGTCCTCTTTATTCTTCTCACACCCCAATGCAACGGTGGCATTTTGCTCTTAGACAAGTCTATGCATCATCAATTTCAGAAATCTCCAGCTATTTCCCCAATATTTCTAACCGGCTCTTGTTTCCCTGATGTAGGAGCTGGTTGAGAAGAACAAGCACCTGAAGCTTCTCATAGATCAGCTACGAGAACTTATCGCTGATATATCTACTTGGCAAAGTCCATGTTCTGTTTAATGTTGACTGACCCTGGTCCGACCTGAGAGGAGTAGTGACGACCTCAATAAGTTCCAATGAAAGTGTCCCGTGGAAGATGTTTCCCCTTTTAGATCATGTTCTCTTAGTGTAACAGTTTCTTTTTATCCATAGGTTAAACCATTCTTTGTTTTGCCATGTACAGCCTTCGAGGCTTTCTCGTTAGATGCTTAGTAGTTGTGGGGATGCTGACTTTTATTAGTCTTGATATTTTATCCAGAGAATATTCTTCTTTGCCAAGAGAGAGACACATGTAGACTCGAGTTCAGATTTTTGCTTCTTTTGGCTGATCTAAGAAACTCAGATTGTGTCACCTTTTATATGATACAGCGACTTTATCGTCAAAACATCACATGTGGATTTCTAAAACGATGACAGAATGTTAAGCTTAGATTTCGTAACTGGTCTAAGGTGCCTGTTCAGTCGTTTGCTCCAATGCTGGCAAAGTAGTTGCCCTGCTCATTTGACACTGGTTAACCTTTTCTATTCAGTAGTTTTGTAGTTCACAGTTCTACACATGGATATTGACCATGACCAACAGAGAGCGAACGTAACAAATGAATCAATTTCGAATTGAAGATCTCGTAGTGAGCGAGGAGCGCATGTCGACAATAGCAGATCTGTTGGCGCCCATTCTGACAGCCTCTTTGCTTGCTCTAATGAACCTGGAAACAGCACCTTTCACATAATCATGAGCTTCCTTCACACTCATGTTCTTGCTCATCTCATCACGGAAACTGGTTAGGAAATGGTCCCCGTTGAGAACAGCAGCTAACTGGACAATCTCACTCTGGAACTCAGATAATCCACTGTTTTCATTGGCTTCTGAGCTCCTCAGCGGTGTAACGTCGGGTAATGTCTCTGCCATTTATTTAAAGAAGCAGGCGTTCAGCCACTTCCACTCATAGCCAAGCAAGACAACTCGAGTTTGTTAAGCTTCCTTTACTAAGTTAAAACAGATGCTCCAATGGAGCAATGCCTACGGTGGTGAATGAGTCATCAGACTGTCGGACTAGCTAATAAGTTGGCTTGAACGTAAGATGAGTACCTGGGCAATCGGTTCTAGGAGATTGTAATTCCCCGACAATATGCTCAAATGTCCCGGCCCATGCATCTCGGTGAGTCAAGAAATTGGAGGTGAGATTGAACATTTTCTTTATGGTTGCGGGAATGGAGGAGTGCTCATACTCCGAGTTCGGAGCTGGTCCTGTCGGGGAACTTATTACTGCAAAACAAAGGCAGAACTGGGTCAGATAACCATCTGTCTAGACAGATCAATAGAACCTCACCTCACAGCCAGCTGCAACATCTTTCTTAATTGAACGACGAAGGCAGCAGAAACAGTTCATTTCCAATCAATCTAATAGGATCATGTGATGCGGCGAGTTCTGTCAATTCTCAACTCCCCATTTCTTTCTGCTGGAAAAAGGATGAAGCATCACGCAAGAGAAAGAGTAACTTACGAGTTCCTTTTTTAATCCAAGGAGAGACCATAATCGTTGGCACACGAACCCCGAGTCGATCAAACTTGAAGAAAAAGGGGGCAGGGCCAGTATTACCATCCGGGTTAGGAACATCAACATATGGAGTTCCGACATGGTCATAGAACCCACCATGCTCGTCATATGTGATGATCAAAAGGGTCTCATTCCATTGAGGACTCGCCCTCAATGTTTCATAAACCTCCTTCACGAGCTTCTGCCCATTAGCAACATCATGCGCTGGATGATCATCATTAGCCGGCAAGCCCTTGAGATCAAAGTATCTCGGCTCGATCACAGTCAAGCTGGGCAGTCTTCCATTTCTGGCGTCTCTCTTGAACTTAAAATCGTATAGGTGGAGACTGGAGATGTACTTCAGTTTCCGCAAATTCCTGTAGAACAGAGTGCTGGGTATGTTCTGGAAGTAGATGCCGAAGTCCAAACCGTCCTCATAAAGCGAATCAAAGATGGTCTTTTGCGGGTACCCAGCAGCTAGTTGCCTCACAATGTGACTGGTTGATCCGTGAGAAGTGGCAGAGTACACAAAGAGCCTGTTGGGTTGCGTTGGTCCTGGAATCGAAGAGAACCACCTATCGAAGACTGCGAATTCCTTGACGAGAGCGGTATATATAGGAATTGATTCGGGCTGAATCCTTTCATGACAATCTCAGAGAGGTTTTGAGACACGGACTGCGCCTGCTCCACGAAGCCAGACATGGAAGGAATTTCCCCAGAGCCGAACACTTGTTCAGCCACGTCCTCAAAGGAATGCCCCGGATCAAGATCCACGAATTCAGCATCGTCGGTGAAGCAAATCGACTGGGGCTTCGAGTTGTTGGTGGAGACGGGATTGCACTCATCTCCCGTGACGCCATTTATCATGGGGTTGATGGTTTTCTTCATCCATCCGAGCATGTGGTCGAAGGAGCGGTTCTCCAGCACCAACACCACGATGGTCTTGATGGGTTGCTGCTGCTGCTGCTGCTGCTGCGGGCCTGAGGAGACATGGGAAAGAGAGAGGAAGAGCAGGAAGAGGCAGGAAAATGGAGATGGCATTCTAGTTGGCTTTGCTTTCATCTGCAGTTAGGAAGAGGGAGCTTTCGGAAAATGGGTTTGCGGAGCTTTCCAGAAAGAATTTTGCTTGCGTCGGGGCTCTTACAATGCGGTGTGGATTGAGAGAATCGAGTGATGTGGCTATCTGGTGTCTTGGGAAAAATGTAATTGGGAATCACGTACGTGTAGCGTTACTCGGCTGATTCCTCAGATTAGTTGGCAAATCCACAGAGAAGTTGAAGGGGTTTAGTAGGGGAGGAGGACAGTGGCAGTGGCACTGTAGTGCGGCGTGAACCACAGAAGCCAATTTAGAAGCTTCGGGTTTGGTAAAGCAATATAGAGGAGAAATAGGCAAGAGCATTGAAGGGGGAAGTTCAACTGTCAATTCCTACATCCTCAGAAGAATCATGCAGAGGAGGAGGACGAGAGAGGCAAGTCCACATGAGCGAATCGGAACACAAGTGAGAATGCAAAAGATCTTGGTAGGAAGAAGCAGCCCCTCATTCTCCAGCTTTTGGAATTTTTTTTAATTTTCTCATCGGTTCCGAGGGAGAGACGGGGACAAAAAGCTTGGTGCTGGCAAGCAATGGGAAATCAATGCTTTCGAACGCGGATGGAAGCATGTGAACCCGGAAGACGACAAAGGGTGGCCAGATCTTCGATGGCAACCCAATCTTTTTGCTTCCAGATTCGCCCCTCTTCTTTCCCTCTACGGTTTGTATGAATGGTTCTGGTAAGTTGGACTTGGAGTCAGCTGCGTCGCACAATGGCTGGCTTGCTTGTATTTCAGATGACAGTAGAAACTGTTACAGAGGCAAATAATTCTCGAAAGCAAAACTACCAAGCGACGAAAGTCAAATAAGGTCGAAAGCAATTAAATGATGGTCAGGGAAAGGGACAGAGAGCCCCTTGAATTGATGGCCGCATCCACATGGGCCCTGCCCACGATGGGACGGGGACGGTGGTCTCTCTGGTTTTGTGCTGGCAAAATCCTCACTGACTATCTCAGCTTCTCTGCGGCGCGGTCGAAGAGGTTAGAACAATGCAGATTGAGCCGATTCACCGAGATCAGTTTATATAAGCAACGGATTCTTGTCGGCATTGAATGTTTCTCGGGTTAAATGTCCCCCCAGCAAGTTGCCACTGTCAAAAACCTCTTCAACTGTGTTTAGTTGTTCGAATTTTGAAGGAGACAGAATAGGATAGGATAAATGGGGATTAATAATCTGTCAAATATCTTTGGATTGTAGAAATATTCAATCAAATGTTTAGCGCAACTTAAAATACAATTTGAAATATTTAAAAATCTGGAAGTTAAAGATTGAAAATCTTTTAAAATACTTCTATTTTGAAAATCCCTTCTCCTAGGGGCTCCTTGTATACATAACGACTCAAATTTTCTCGACCACTAACTTTGACAAGCAGTCTCTAGAAAATTGACCTTGCAAGCTTGACAATTCTAAACTACAGGCAAGAAGGACCTCTCTCTCTAGCATTTCATCAAATACTTGATGAACACCTAGTTCAGAGTCAACCAAGAGAGATCATGGAACAATGGAGGCCAAGAATGACTAATTAAAGGTGAAGTAGAGAAAGGAACCAAGACACAATTTAGTGATGGTGGAAAAGCTAGAAAACCAACTGAGAAAAAGAGCGAGCCACGAATGAGGTGAACAATGGCATTGGCGAGAATACTTGAGGAAGCCAGAGCAAGAGATCGTTATGGTGAATGATCGCTGGTATAGTAGTATTTTTTTTTTTTTTTAATAGCTAGGGAACCCCGTATAGCTGGCAGACGGCGTAAACCCTGGAGCGACACTATTGGAGGATCCACTATCCCGATATCGCGCTTAAAATCCCGTACATCCTGCCAGTATAGTTGTTGGGTGTCGCTAGTGAGATATTTTTTACAATTTTATATTCAATCTGAGTTTTTTTTTTTGGTAAAGATATTCAATCTGAGTTTATCCCATCTCTATGCCAAATTTCTTGTTTGGATGTATCCAAATATATCGGGTCCAAAGAACGTCAACAAATATCGAATAGGATAGTCTGGACTTAAGTTAGGATCACCAAACCCAGCCTTAGTGGAGCATGAATGGTGGAACTCGAGGGTGGGCCGTACAGGGAAATGGCTGGTTTGAGAGCGCAGTGACGAATCGGGCCAAGCCCCAGAAATGGTCGAGACGGTCTGCACTTTCTATGTTCTAACCTCGGAAGCACCGAGCACGTGCTTGGAGTCCGACAAACAGCTCCCGCTCCCGAGAAACTTCCTTATCTCCAAAACCTCACTGTCCGTGTCACAGTCAATTTAAATTCAAGAAACGAACCTCCCATCGTTCGTGCAGCAGTCGATTCAAATTCAAGAAAAAGTTCACAAGGAGAAGGAGGAGGAAGGGAAGAATGGCGGACTGGGGGCCGGTGGTGATAGCGGTGGTGCTGTTCGTGCTGTTGAGCCCGGGCTTGCTGTTCCAGATCCCGGGGCGGCACCGAGTCGTGGAGTTCGGCAACATGCAGACGAGCGGCGCCTCCATCCTCGTGCACACCATCATCTACTTCGGCCTCATCACCATCTTGCTCATCGCCATCGGCGTCCACATCTACACCGGCTGAAGCTCCTCTCCCGCGAGATCCTGTAGTGTGCACTGTAGTCGGGTGTCCTGCTTGTACAGTTGTACTCTCCTTGACTCGTGATGCGCCCGAGTATGTGCTGTTATGCGCTCTTAAGCAATTTCATATTTTGGTTATGTATCGGGGTCGGATGTTGGTTTCTGCTTATTGCGAATCGCAAATGTTTTCCGGGTCATTTCCATTATCAAAACATATGCTAATGCGAGTCGAATGAAGCCTAAGAAAGTTGGCTGAGCCTGTTCTTACCACCGGATGACGAGATCCGATGTGATCCTCTTCCCTGTGAGAAGGTTATCTGCCTGCCGCTAAAACCATTTGGCGTTCATTGTGAAAGTGTCTCTAGCCATTGGATTATAGCAAAAGGCAAAAGAGTGGCAAAGTTAAAAAGACACCTTGATTGACTGTCGGCTATATAACACCTGTTCCATCACGTTCATACAATACATAATGCACCAAACCAGAGTTCAGCACAAGATCCATGAATGCAGCTGCATATAAAACCCTGGTCACGCTCTAGCCCCTAAGGGTGGTGGCCCCAGGACGTGCTGGGGTATATGACATTACGAGATAAACAGTGCTATATACATGGCAACAACAACGGGTAGAGCTCTCTCCTTGACTACCTTGCTCTTCCGGCCTCATTGAGCAGCGGCCGATCTCCCCGCCACAATATATTCCAGCCAATGGAGCTCCAGGAAAGTTCTCCATGAATGGCAAGATATCAACGTAGGGGCACCCGAAGAAAAATGGTCCGCGTCCACGGCAAACAAACAGTAAGCCTCCGAATACTTCAGATTTACCCGCATTACTGGCGGCGCCCGCCGCCTGATAAGAGCTCTTGGAATTGCACCCCAGGTTCAAACTTCTTAGATTAGCAGTGACGTCATTACATGAGGCAAGTGCAGCAGCAGGATCCGCATAGTAAAACTGAAAGCAATCGCCAGTTTTGATGCCAGCCCCATCGACATAGAGATATTCCTTGTCCCCTCTGTCAGAAACCCCAAAAGCATCTCATTCTCAGGAAATAATACAGAAAACTAGAACGAATTTAGAAAAGTCTTTGGTCAGAAAAATGTAGTCAGACAGACACTGTCAAGAACCTTTAAGCTTTATTTCTTTTTAAAGTCGGGTTCAATTACATTCATAGAAAACAACAGATAATTAAGGTCCTCTGTCACTGTAAACGGTTAGAAATCATCAAGTGTGATCAGGTGCTCGTTAAAAGAAAATATCAACCACTCATAATGGGGTAATCTAAATTACTCAAAAAATATTGAACTGCAGGTCTTTGTTGAAAGATGTCATCAGACCTTTGCTCTTTCCAATCAGGAACCAGTTCTACATCTTAATAGAGCCAACATCCAAAAAAAATAATGCAATGGAGCTCCATGATTTCAATCTCAACAGAATTGCCAAAGAAGTTATACCCCAGGTGTTCCCTTTGGAATTTTATTTACTCAAGGGACAACATAAGCCTATGGTACATAGATTGAGATAGGGAGGAAAGAAACCGAGGCTCACCCGCGCACTAAATGAAATGACAAAGAGGTAATCAGCTTCGCCTTCTCTGCACCAATGGCATGTTTTCTTCTCTTGGTAACTCTAATGTAATATTCAGGGAACTCGATACGATTGTTCATCTGGGAAAGTGTAAATGAGAGGCAATAATAAACATTTAGTAAGTCAGGCAGCATTTCTGCAAGTATAGATCCGTTCCCTAGTCACTCAAACTCTGCAACTAGGGTGAGGTGAATTCCTATATGAAAAAAGTGTGGCTAATTTACGGGAAATTAAAGGTAACATAACTTTGAGCTCAACTAAAAATTAAGCGAATCTTTAATTTGATGAGAACTTCATACGATCATCCTTCATTGAGGCAATATAGAAGCAAAGTCAAAGATCGGACAAGCATTTAATTTCCTTTTTCTTTTTTTTGGACCTTCAGTCAACTTCTTTTTTACTTCTAGAGTATTTTCCATCTATAGTTTATGTTATAATTTTTCGTCAGTAAACATCCTGACATAGTGGCAAATGAGGGCAAACAGGAGGCTATATTATACTGAATTTACAGCACAAGCAGAACTCACAAACACATGGTGGAAGGCACGCACAAGAATAAAACGATTCTCATTCTTTCCACCATCACAATTATCTCCCCTACATTGTAGACTTCACTATCTTTACCTTTCCATGCTCTGGGATGTCCATGCAACCAAAAGGCTAGGCCAGTTCATGAATTTCTCAACATTTCACTGCGTCTGTCGGTGATGCAGTTGAAAGAAGAATAACCCTCATCTACATAATTCTAAATTTGCAACATGAGCAGAACTCATAACAACACACTTGAACGTTCAAAAGGCCAAGGAAATCCTTTAAAGTAACAGATTCATCAAAAAGGCCAACTAATGTTCTATTTATATCTGGAAACCCTGTAGTTTAAACAGAGAAACTAAACAGCAAAGGTTCTTAAAGAGATGAACCATATTACCTAAATCCTAAGAATCCCAGAAATAAGGAAATAAAATATAAATTCACAATCTCAGTTCAGGGCGCATGTCAGTTCCTTTTTACCTAGATTGCAGTCCATTTTACGCCCAGTAAAGTATTAATCATTATATGAATAAAAGGCAGAAGAAAACTCACATTACCATTCAAGATTGTGAAGATATGAGATACCCACAACCTTCCCTGTACAACATACCTCGCCATAGATTTCATTGAGAATGCTTTCCCCGTCAAGAACTTCTGTTTGTCCTTCTCTTTTAGCGGTTAGCCAGGTAACATCATCACGAGCCCTAACAGAACCAGCCTTGTACGTTGGACCTACCACTGAAACCCCATCTGATAACGCCACATGAAATCTGATTTCACCAACACCTGCTCATTCAAATGAGGTGTCGAAAAAGATCCAAACATTACGAAGACGAAGGCAACAAAAAGTAAATTGATGCCCAAATGACCATGCAACAAACTGTCAATAAAAGAAGGATCAGTGCACCCAAAGACCATGGACATGCTGCA
This sequence comes from Eucalyptus leucophloia subsp. euroa, assembly GCA_017140325.1. Lineage (NCBI taxonomy): Eukaryota > Viridiplantae > Streptophyta > Magnoliopsida > Myrtales > Myrtaceae > Eucalyptus > Eucalyptus leucophloia. Next base: position 447,179 of record CM029469.1, on the reverse strand, counting down.
TAACTTGATGATTGTTCAGATGGCAAATGCCATACGATCAGGACCATGTAAAACACGAAATAAGCAAGGTAATGTGCGTTGAATTTGATAGGGAAGGATTCACATGGAAAGCAAGACAATTAGGAAGATTGATCATATGAACCACACAATTCATAATGTTAAAAGGAAAGTGCAAGTAGCAGAAGGAGATGGCTAACGTGGGAAACACTCCACCCAAGAAGTATGGTCACAAGACCTTACTCAAAGGGTTTGATAAGGATTGAAACACAGAAGTAAAGCAAATAAGACTACTAGACAACTTCGAATATATAAAATGTAAATAAGAATGGCTGGGCTGGACTCTTCATTCTACCAACAATTACTAGATGGTTTTGAGGCAGTAGAAGGGGGAAAAAAAGAGCTTTCATGAAAACATGTAGAAGAGCATGCAGAATGTTCTTGCCTAAGTTTTCTTTCCTGCACATTATAGTTCCATTGTCCGGATCAAACACAAACAGTCCCAAGAACTAAGACAAGTTCCAAATTTTTACGCAAAAGAATCCAACTTAGAAATGATGCATTCAGCTCCTACCGCATTGTTTGGGAGGGAATGAGACATTGGAAAACCCATATATAATCTCACAATTATTCCTTCCCTTTACTCAACATAGCATAGTAAGGATAAACACATCGGGTAACTACTTATGCAAGCAATGCAAATGTCTAGCAAAAGAACAACTATCTTGGATGTTATATCCTTCTCTGCCAGCCAAAGAGATATACACAGGAGAAATGACTACCAGGAGTGCTATTCCTTTCTTTGGCAAATACGAGAGCAACGGCATCATCATGACATTTCTGGCTCCCATGGACATTTCTCAAATTATTTGCACTTCTGTACAGAAAGTTGCCTCTCTCATCACCCACAATTGCAGTTTCCACAGGCATTGCACTATCTGCGATGGACAAATCATTTAAAACATCTTATGAAGAGAAGTCCAATCAACCTTCATAGACAGATGAGCCAAAGTAGCAATTAATTGCGAAGATAACATGCATTTATACATTCAGGCAAAAACGTACCTTCATTTCCTACTAACTGTACCAAAAAGAGAAGGGGAAAAAAAGGCAGGTGAAGCATGATGAACAACAATGACAGTGGTGAGTAGATATACCACTGCCTCACAAAAGAGAGGTAGTATGTAGCAGACACTCATTAAGAGTATAGTGAATGAAATTGCAGACTGCTGAATGAATATGCTATACTTACTATCCTTATAAAAGAATTGGCAAAAAGATTACAACTTTTGGAATTGCAGATAAACCTCGTTTGATCTGTTTGAAGTCCCCTAAACAGAAGACTGACAGTAAGACTGTGTCCTGAGAGTTGGACAAAGGGAAAACCCTCTCTTTTAGGCTCATATTCACTTCCTTCATCATCGTCTCCCAGCATTAAAAACTTTACTTCTTTTCTACCATAAGAAAGGGCTAGGACTAAAGCAAAAAGGACTTCCCCTTCATTATCTATATGGCCAAAGGAGATAAGTCAGCTAGCTTAGGTTTCCCCGACAACCCTTCTTCTCAAAATATACCGAGATAAAGGCACATGGTATCATGAATCTACAGTTCAATGACCACCTCCTCTAGAGATTTTCAAATGCATAGTAAAAATGCAATTATGGCCTGGTTGAGCATAAGAAAACCATCTCTTGTACGCAAGTTGAGGTCATTTTTATCATACAGTAATGACAAGAGAGAAAAAAGGCACGGAGAGATTCCTTTCTAGAAAAGATGAGGAAGAATAAACTTACCTAGTTTCTCTACAAAACATTTGATGTCAGCACTTCCATCCTACAGCCAGTAAAACGCAGTCAAGCTATCTGGGAGAAACAGCAGTTTTGATGAACAAATTTGCAAAGGGAGGGCATAAGTGAAGTTGCAAACATACTCCAAACATGATCAGTCCGACTGGTGATGCGCAACCAGAGATAGAAGTCGAATATTCTCTTATGTCCATGATGAACTTGTCAACCATCGCAGGTTCCTGACATCGGCATAAACTTTCCTACGTCATTTCGCATACAAAATTCTAGATTATCAAACAAGGGTCTGAAGTACAATGAGTTACGAGCCCCAGAAGTCACACAACAGTTTTTATTTTACCTTTGCAGGCCGCACAAGTGGGATGCAATCAACTTTGAGTCCAGGTACAAATCCCACCGTCAGGACAATGCCGCATGCTCCGTCCATATCAATTTCATTATCCTCACTATCATCTTCCAATTCAACCTGCAGTTCAGCATTCTTCAGAAAAGGAACGGAACAATTTTTGATTCGAAAAAGGGAACGGAATTCAAGATGATTCAGATCACCTCTTTGACTTCATCGGTAGTGGCATCTATCCCAATGACTCCCGCATCACGAGTTACGATTACAGGAGTTCGAGCTCCCAGCTTGCGACTAATCTGGATCACCAACGAATCGATGAACCCACAACAGTGAAATGCTAAGCTTATTCGGAATTGACGAGTACCGCATTCATACGTACATATTGAAGAACACCCGCCAAGTCAAAACCTAGACCCACGTAGACAATCGCGAAATGCGGGAAAATGGGCTCGGACAGGACCTTATCGACAACTTCTTGCAAGGCAATCTGGTCAAAGAAGAAGGAAACACGGTAAAGGAGCGATCTTTAACATCAAAAACACAATCGAAAGGAGGAGGAGGAGGAGGAGGAGGAGTGGAGGGTGGATGATGGTGATGACGAGATGTACAGGAGCCGAAGGATTGAGGGACAGGGCGGAGGCGAGCTTGGGGCGGGAGAGGATCTGGGAGCAGGCTCGTCGCCACGATGTGCAGACGCACGCCGCCGCCGCGAAGGAGGTCGCCGGCAGCCGCCGGACTATGTTGGCCAGGAGGTCCTCGCTCATCGACGCCATGCCACCGCGCTCTCTCCTGCTCCCCATCCTCTCTCTCTCTCTCTCTCTCTCTCTTCCTTCCCACGACCGTTCGACACTCCTAGGATCTCTTGTCAGCCACGCGTGGGTTTATGTCATGGTAGCTTTCTAGTAAGCTGAAAATCAACTTAGGGGGAAGTTCTTTGTCAAAAATGGTTCATGAAATTCCACTTTTGACACTATATATATCTACGTAATTATACTATTACAGCCTACTTATCCCGCGATAGCTAGGGCCAAATCATGACGCGATATCTACCTTTTATCATAGTGAAGCCCACAGATTCCGCTTAGAATATTTATCTTCTCGAGAAGAAGGAATATGATATGGACATTACAGAATCTTCCACCCAAAGCAAATCTTCTACCTCTTCATTTCCCTTCACTTTTGACCTCGTATATATACGTAATTACACTTTTACAAGATTTTTTTTTAAGTGTCGCCGAAGATTGTTCATTCTTTTCTTTCTTGCTTGAAGGGTTTACATGTCTATATTTTCCTTAGAGAAAAGTAGTTATAACACGAACGAAAAGATGATGAATGAATGGATCGACTTCTATCACGATTGTGCTTTGCTTCTCCATCAATATCAACTCCATCCGGTTACCCTTTGGATGAGCTTCATGTCTTTTCATGGAAAGTCATGCATTGCTATTCTTGGAAATGTCTTGGATTGTCATACCAGAAAAGAGGGATTTAGAAACCAAAATGAAGAAAAATTATGAGCTATTCACTGGGCATTGCCTTGTTACTGCTCCTAGCCTCCTATAGATGGAGTGAAAGGGCAAATGTATGTGACATGTAAAGGGTCACTCTTTACTGACGCCATTCATCTGTGCATATGCATGTATCTACTTCACAGCTACACAGAAGCTCACTGCTTAGTTCTTCGTATAGTTTCTGACAGCTAGATGCTCAGTACTTCCTGCACGTTTCTTGAGATTGTCGCAAGGGACCAACTAAAATTGGGCCAATGAATATTTCATTCAAAAATCAAACTCCCAACAACCAAAACGCACAATAAATACAGAAAACATCGAATAAGAAGTTCCCTCAGGAAAACAATCAAAGGAACACTACAAGCTGTTATCACTTAGTCTTGGAATGCCATTCTGTTCTCGCACGAACGATCTCCGCCTTGTCTGCTTGCATCCGGAGAAGATGAGTGTATTCTAGGTCTGGACAGCGGCCGGTTTTATGAGGAGGGTCAGTATCAGAGTCTCCAATGCTTGCAGTTGCGCTGGTTAATGACTCCAGTAGATTTGATTGTCGGCATTCACGTCGATATTCCAGTGTCATGCTTGTCAGACTGTAAGCCCCCAGTACGTTAATTGGCACGCTCTGCAGAAATGACATGCCAGGGAGAATTAAAAACATGAAAAAGACGAAAATCTCGATATTCTGGGCAATGAGCAAAAGGTGGAAAGTCAGATCAGTTCTCCCCTTGTCGTGCATTATCAGCCTTTCCTAAACTTAGTGGACTCCGGTACAAGCTTACGCAGATACTGAAAGTAATCATACAGTACAGTGCGATAAATAAATATACATCTTTTGAGTCTTCAAACTCATACTTACGAAATTCACGATATTCGGTTCATGTAATATCAAGGTGGTGTAAATAAGTACCTCTAAAATCCACCCAATGTATTTTACATTATTTACATGCTGGTTGGCATCCATGTCATTCCATCTTGGCTGAAAGACAAGAGTCAAACATAAACGGAGGACCCAAAATAATTGAGGGAGAATTATGATAATCAGAAACTTACGGCTAAGCCAGAGCAAATTCTCCCTGCTGTTGCATCGGTTAGCTTGTCTATTTTATCAGTATCATTTTCTTCTATAGGAATTGCCAATTTGTTTAGGTAGAAGGGTACGACTTCTTGTCTAACTTGATCAGGGATCTTGGATAATCTTCTGGTCTCTCTGTTCATTATCACCCATGTGCTGCACGGTAACAATTGGTTTAGGCAATAATGAGAACAGAGGACAACTGAATGTCAGAGCTTTAAACCAGGGAGATGCAGCACCCACCTGGTCGCTCTCGTTATGATTTCCTGAGTGTTGTAGTCACGGATAATCCAGTCTCTACGCATTCCATTCTTTCCCGCTGCATCGACCCAGGTGTCGATCTCGACAACATCCCCCCTGCCACAGATATTAATAGTGCTACTCTTCCAAACAAAAGGACATTTCGGTCGTAGAAATTGGTGCTAAACTCGAGAAGAGAGGCTAACTTTTCATTACGATGGTTCATTCAAGCAATTATCAAATCGAAATTCTCGTTTGTCAGATTCTTCGGATGAAACATGGTGAAATGTGCGAGACGAAAATGAAATAGAACTGGTAAGACAAGTCTCTTGGTATCAAGATGAAAATCTCTTTTCATAGGCTATGGGAAAGATTGATTGAATGCGAAATATACCAAGAACTGTATCTCTGCACTTGTACATGGATGCGGGTGACCACCCAAATCATTTTCCGGAGACTCATCTCCCGAGTGGCCCCAAATCCATTGCCAGCGAGGCCGGAGCTGGTTACATGGTTAAGGGCTGTCTCCTGCACTAATCATTGACAAGAACTGAGCATAGAATATTTTTATCTCGTGTTTTCCCTAGGAAATTTTCTTCCCTGCATGGGGTACAAGGTGGACCGGACGATCATCAGACAAATAAGATCCGACGTCTCAGACAGTCTGATCCACCATGATCAGGTCGGAGGCAAGACCATCCCAATTACTATGGCTAACCTATGCAATTGCATCACCCGGAACGCAATGCGGATTAAGCGAGGAACTGACCTGAAGGAGATTCATAAGAGTCTCCATGGTGGCAGTTTTGTCAGGTCCGATTTCATATGACCGGATAATGAAGGTTTGCCTGTACACAAACCGGTCATCGACGAACCTGCCAACCAGGCAAGCATGGGGCAGCGAATCAGCCCCACATTCTTTTACCAGGTTGTCCGGATTGCTCGTGGCGGTGGTGTACAACGGAGCTTCATTTATATAAACTCCATTGATTTTTTTCCCATTGATCATCCCAACCAGCTGATCTCTGTCCATACCGGCGGTCACCAACAGTTTCTGAGGGGGCCTCGATGCGTTGCCCCTGCACCTCCAAGAGCAAAGTCCGACCTTTGCCACGAACACGACATCGTTCTTCTCTCCTCTGGCCCCTGCTACGGCTCCACGGGGAGGCCATGCAGAGAAGTCACACGTCCCGGCCATGATTTTCATCGACAGAGAGCCATTCATTTTGCAGGGAAGGAAGGGCGTCAATCAAGCGATGCAAGAAAGAGGAGGGGGTGAGAAAAGTAGAGGCAGATGTAGCTTGTAGCCCATGGTGGCACTGTTTCAAGGAAGAAATGTAGACTTACTATAGTAGGTGCAACTAATAATACGCAAGGAGGAGGCATGGAAGATTTGCAGCGCACGGGGCGAACGAGATGTGTGGGTCAAGCGAAAGAGGAAAGGAGATCAACGTAGCTCAACCACTTTAATGGGGTGGGAGAGAAAATTGGGGGAGGTTCCCAGATTGCACGCTAGCACGCAATTCTCGAGGCTTCCCTTGGTCCTCTCGTTTGAATGGACCCTCCCGGAGTCCCCCTAAATTTAGGAAAGAATCAGGTTTTGGTGCCGTGACCAAGCCAACTTAAATTAGCCCGTCACTGTACCCCTGACAGGCAGACAGACGGACAGTCCATCCTCCTTGGAGGAGTCGGAGAGCATAAACTAGCAGAACCTGTCAGTGCTAGTGGACACTCAAAAGATGTAACTTTGGGGGTGGTTCATTGCTGTCAAATTCTTCTGCTCATGACATACTCCATGGCCACTTGAAAATGGTCCGATTCTGAGAGCAAATGGTGTTCAAATTTTGCCCTTTGGGGCTGGCACGCTCTATACGGGGACCCAACTAAGGCCCAAGTGAGCTCGTTTTGAGTAGTATCTTATCTTTGGTCCTCATTCCTCAAACTTTTGTGGCCGGGACATGCAGAAGCTCGGCCCGCGAACACTCAAGCCCAAGAAGAGAAATATGACAGAGGAGAAAAGGGAGGAAGGGGCACTTGTCGTCACATGGATGGGACACGTTCCACCGACTGCCCAGATATGATAATAGAAAGCTTTGACAAATGGATGAAAGCGAAGATTGAGAAGGTGCAGAGATCGAAAAGGAAGTATGAACACAGAGGGATCTTAGGTTGGTTTTTGTTTAAGATAAATGGGGACAGTGGCCGGTGGTGATTAATCAACTTGTTAAGAAATGCAGTGCCGACACGTGGACCGACCAAGCCTCGTTAGATCCCCGACGCCTGCCACGTGTCCCTCGGCCTGTGGCCTTCTTATACCGACGTTTCTTCCGAACTTGTGGATCGCATCGCTTCTCTCTCGCTCTCTCCGTCCTCACTCGCTTCCTCTGTTCTCATCTCTCCATCGGAAGTTCCTCTGATTACTCGCGTCCGCCCATCCGGTCCGACAAAGCAAATGGGTCATCTGTGGACTCTCCTCACGCACGCTCACTCCCTCGCCGGGTACTTCTTCCTTCTTCTTCTTCTTCTTCTTCTTCTTCTTCTTCAACGTAATATTGAACGACTCGTGTAACTTACCAATCTTTGATGGGATTCACGCAGGCCCGTGCTGATGCTGCTCTATCCTCTGTAAGATACTCGGTTCTTTCTTCGCCCGATGCTTATTATGTCGGGTCAATCAATTGAATCAAGGCAGGGAAGAGATCTGAGGTTGATGGTTGGTGGTTGTGTTTTCTCTCTGGGCAGGTACGCGTCGGTGATGGCCATAGAGAGCCCCTCCAAGATAGACGATGAGCAGTGGCTGGCTTACTGGATCCTCTACTCCTTCCTCACCCTCGTCGAGATGCTCCTCCAGCCTCTTTTTGAGTGGTGAGTGGCGACCTACCCTTGTCTCCTCTCTTGTCGGGTTTGATGACTGAATCATCAAGATGACGAATCGTCATCCTCCTCCTCACCTGTCAGGATACCCATATGGTACGATGTGAAGCTCATCTTGGCAGCGTGGCTGGTCCTCCCTCAGTTCCAAGGCGCGGCTTTCCTGTACGAGAGACTCGTGCGGGAGCACATCCTCAAGAGGCAACCCAAGTCCAAGTCCAAGTCCTCCCCTACCTCCTCCCCCAATGGCGAACCCAAGTCCAAGAAGAAGTTCGTCGACTTCATCATCCCCAAGAAAGTAATAAGTCTTTTTAGCATCATGGCCTTTTGCCTCTTCTCCATTTCCTTGCGTTCATATATATATAAGCTGTCGCTAACCGAAGTGTGCAACTTTACCTTGGCCAGGGGGAGCACGAGGCGTATTGATCGGAGTAGGGAGTCCCTTGGATTCTCGGCGATTCTCTCTTTTACATTCCAGAGCTTCTTGTTGTGCTTTGATGTTATACGTCCTGTATAGCTACTGATCGAAAGGCTTTAGTAGTACTACAGCTTCTTCATTGATTCCCCACATTTTCTTCCTTCCTCTAAACTTGAAATCACTGAGAAAGCTGCAGTTTTGTTACTACACGACAATTTCAAATCCCCACGAACAATTCGCATGAATAGAGCAGCAGGATATGATTTGCTGTGCTACGAACTCGACCACGCCTGATCTTTGAACGGAACTAGTTAGTTTCGTCTGTTCGCTTTGGCTGGAAATGATAACTGAAGCTACAAAATAGGGAAAATGCAAAATATAGAAATGGTCCCCATTGTGCTTGTCTATCCTTTTGACAATACATCACTCCCCCACCCAGAAATGGACATCTGTCCTAATTAGTGTAGTACCTTTCATCAGAGATTGATTTTTCTTTTTATTTAGCGTAGATTCCTCTGATTAGTCAAGTATTGGAAATTGAAAAAGATAAATTGCAATGTACTAAAAGAGCTCATTAATGAAAGAGCTAGTATAAACACCTAAAGGGGGTGAATGGGTGTAAAAATAGAATTTTTCTAAAGATGTAGTAAAAATATTTTTCTTTTAAACTGAGTATGTTAAACAATAGATTTTGAGTAAAGATTTAAACTCAAATAAGATATTTTAAAATATGGCGAAACTTAGAAGAGTATCACAGCAAATAAATTGAAAGAGTTTAGGGAAGAGAAAATGAACATAAGATTTATAGTGGTTCGACTTATATTTAGCCTACGTCCACTTTCTCACGCTAATAGCCTTCGGCTAGATTTCACTATGAATTGAAAGAGAATTACAGCAGTATAATACTAACTACCCAGTGAAGAGTTTTCTTTTCCTCTCACTAAGTCACTCCTTAATATTTTTCTCTCTTTTGAATACACGTACGAGCACTCTCAATGAAGAACAAGTGATTTTAGAAGTTTCAGACTTTGGAATTCTAGCTTTCACGTCCTCTATCAAATGACTTGAAAAACCTCCTTAAATATTCCTCCATGCCTTTATGATCGTTGGCACTTTCCAGAGAAATTCTTCTAATCAACCTGTTGAACAAAATCAATCAAGAAGATCTTGAGCTATTTGAATATTGAGATGAAAGTCCGATGATCCTGATCGCTCATACAAGCAAAATCTTGGTTCCCATAAGTAGATTCTTTCCAAATAAACTTGTCTTCCAAATTAATTTACTGTTCCATGATTGACTTCATCAATAATATCCAAAAATGTAAGTGGGATTTCCATCCAAAAAGCCATATATATCTTGTTCGTACTAAGTCATTGAAGGAAGAACAATAATCATGAGTCTGATTATTTCTTCGATCTTCACTTGAGTTCAGTCTGGGTCTTCGTTAGAGTGAGGCAGACTTCTGATGTAAGATGGATTTTAATAGAATTCCACAGAAGTCTAGTATTCCTCATAATGAGAATAAGAATAGAAATAGAAAAGTTTGTCAACTTCAAAATCTAATAGGGGTTTTCTCAATACTTAATACAGCAGTGTCCAATTAAAAATCCTATCCATTCTTTTGTCTGATGGACATGTTGGAAGAATCTTAACGTGTCACAAAGGAAGCAAATTCATTTAACGAGCATAGGGTTCTTATCTAAGCCTCAATTCTAGTGACAGTTTGGATATTGTGCAATTGAAGTGAGGAGAAGCAATCGATGCAAGTCATCAGGTCGACAAAACAAACAAAAGGAAAAAGATCAAAGGGATATGTGAGACAAATGTGACCGTGGCTCGAATTTCAAGTGGAGCAACTATTAGCTATATGCCCCAAAGTAATCATGTAATAGTTGCATATTAGGGATTTAAGTTCTATTATTTATTTAATGACAAAGAAATGCCCATTCCTATGAATAAGTCCATGAGATTGGTTGCGACTGAACCTATTCTTAAGGAGTTAAGAATATGTGTGACAAGTTTACAGTTAAATTGAATACTTAAATAGTTCATAGTCAATGGATCATTACGAAGATATTGATGATCCTGTTAAGACCAGTATGTTCTCAAGCTTCACCATTGAGTACTGGATATATTAGGGAATAATGAATCACAAGTCATTAGGTATTGGGATACTCGAGCTAGAACACAAATGCTTGTTTTGGACAAGTTCATTGAACATGACATACATAAAACGATTAGCAATATATAAGTTTCTAGTGGGATCAATGACTAGTCGTAAAATCCTTAGACTTGAGACACAATACTGACTAGTATGTGTGATGGTTGTGGTTCACAAGTGTGCATATTGACACTTTGTTGAACCATCTCTATACTTAATGGTTATAATTTATTTGCATATGAAGGCACTTACATGTGCAATATGGAATTTATTTTCTTATTATATAAATGTAGATATACAAGATAGAAGATTGATGTCCCATGTGATTTGATCATGACATTGTATTAAAATCCCCGGCCAAGGTTGTAATTGAGAATGTATGGTTCATGTTTCGTAGAAATATATGTTAGTTAGATTTAGCCATATGATTGAATTGGTGACTTGACCAACAATTCCATGGGTTTTGTTTGATTGGAACATAGTAAGATAGAATGATTGTATTATATGGTCACCAAAGCTGACAATTTCATTATGTTCTTCAAATATTCACATTGTCTAGGTAGTTATGATATATTGCTAGATGTCACTTATGGTTTGTAGGAACTAGAGATTAATTAGAACAATTAGTTTTCTATGTTATGCTAATGTGTTAGTATAAACTCTACTACCAATGCTAATGTGTTAGTATAAACTCTACTACCGACTTAGTAATGAATCTAGAGACGTCACACACCATAACCAATTAGAATGGCATTTAAGTGAGCAATGTGTTTGCACTTGAGGCAATCGGATTGAGTCGAGTTGAAAATAAAAGATCTCAAAGGAGTTTTAGACTTTACAAAGATCTAAAGCAAGTTTTAGACTCTGCGAATGAATTAAAGATCTAAAGCGAGTTCAAATTCAACTACCAAATTAATAATCTGAACTGAGTTTATAATTAATAGTCGCCTTAATAATCCAAAGTGAGTTTACAATTCATTAATGATTTGAAAGTGAGTTTAGAATCAATGGCCAAATTAATAATTTGAAATGGTTTCACGCTAAACGGTTTCAGATTTAATGGTCACATTAATGGTTTGAAATGATTTTAGACTTAATGGCCGAATTAAAGATCTAAACGATTTTAGATTTAACGGTTACAATAATGATCTGAAACTATTTCAGAATCAACGAGCAAATTAATGATCTAAAATGGTTTCAAATTCAAACGAATAATTAATGCTCTGAACGATTTCAGATATAATGGTCAAATTAAAGTTTTCTAATGGTTACAAAGTTAATGCCCAGAATAAATACTTGTAATAGTTACGAATTAATAACTGGAAAAATATTCTATAATGGTTATAAAATTAATATCCGAATTAATGTGTGAAATAATGTTAGAACTTATGCCCAAATTCAATAGTGAGCTCGTACGTTATGGAAAAATTAATTTTCCGAATTGGTTTTAGAGTTAATGAGCCGATTTAAATGTGATCTAGGACTAGTTATAAAAAGACAATTGAGAGAGCATATCAAATAATGATCGACAATCGATAATTGAGAGTGTAGATAGTGACCAACTAAGTCATTCACACACGAAAGCAAGTACTAGCACAATTGTAGTGGTGAGATCTCTTTACTATTTGATGTAAGATTAGTGGTGTGTCTGAACTAGAGGCTCAATATTTGTGGGGCTAGATCTGAAGAATGTTAGAACCTATGTTACAAGGAGACTAGACATTCATGATTCGGATTTGAAGAACGTCAGAATTATCATTACCAGAATACATTAGACGTTCATAGTCAAAATTCCAAGAACAGTAGAACCGATGTTACCAGAAGATCAAACTTTTGTAGTCAAAATTTGGAGAACGTTAGAACCAACACTGTGAGGACATCAGACTTTCATGGTCAGAATATGAAGAACGTTAGAACCAAACTTTTTGAGCAAGGATCAATGGTAATGTGATTAGCCTCTTTATCACTTTTATTTGCTTTTATTAAATGCACAAACAATGCTTTGGAAATATGTGTATGGACGTTTTTACTTTCACTACAAATTAGACTTTGATTCTATTATACCAATGCACGTATTTTTGTTTATCGAAACAAATCTCAACAGCAATGAATACGTACATGGTGCATTTTCCCCATGTAGAAGCCGCCATCCTTGCACTTTCTCCTCCTTCATCTCTTGCTCCCATATCAACACTTCTCACTCTCTCTTCTTAAGAACTCCCACATAGGTAGGCAATGAGCAAGCAAGAGAAGCTAGAAAGAAGTGAAGCCATCAAACATAGATTTGATCCACAAGTTCCCAAACCTGGTGGCTCCTCCTTTCACTTTCTTTTCTCTTTGCCTCTTCTTGCCCCTCTTCTATGCTACCTCCTAGTTGCATGAGCCTCAAACAAGTTTCTACAATGTAAGCTCATGTTTTCTAATTAGCGCATGTATTCAGTTTGGATTTAGTCTCCCTTACAGACATTCGAATCTCATCACAAGCAAGCAAAGTAGCCATGTTGAGCATGTTCGAGACATTGAGGGTGGAGCCGAGTCCTAACATTGATATAACCATTGTTACGCTTGGCTTAATAGAATCGGAGGAGCTGACTCAAGGGAAACACTTCACTAGGGAAGGGAAGCTGTAGGTAGATCAAGACTTGAGAGATGTAAGCTTCAACATTTTATGGAAACCAATAAAGAAAAAAAAAATCGTTTAAGGAGAGTTGGTAACAATGTAAATGATGATGCAAGTCCAAGTGAGTGTGTTCTCAATGTGGTTGGTACAAGGATGTGCAAAAGTGATAGTGAACTACGCATGTAGAGGTGATTATATACCCTAAAGCAACCATATAATAGTTACATGTTAGGGATTTCAACTGTATTATTTATTTAACGGCAAAAATATATTCATTGTCTCAATTATATGAATGATTTCATAAGATCGATTGTAACTAGACCTATTCTTAAGTTGTGAAGATTATGTGTGACAAGTTTACAATTAAATTAAGTCTTTAAACCATTCTTGATTGATGGATCATTAAGAGGATATTGATGATCTAGTTGAGATTGGTATGTTCTCAAGCTTCATTATTAAGTATTCCATACTCAATGAGATGATGAGTCATAAGTCATTGGGTATTATGATACCCGAGTTAGAACATGAGTACTTGTCTTAGACAAGTTCATTGAACATGACATGCACACACTGATTAGCAACATGAAAGTTTTAAATGGGGTCAATGACTAATCATTCATGCTTTGATTTTGTGTAGAATCCTTAGACCTAAGACATGGTGTTGGCTTGTATGTTGGATGGCTACAATCACAGGTGTGTATATTGACTTTTGTCAAATCATCTTTGTACTTGATAATCATAATTTGCTTATATATGAAGACATATACATGCATAATATGAAATTTGTCTTCTTGTTATATAATAAAGATGTCCTATACCATCTAATTGTGCCAATGTATTAAAATCCTTGACTAGAGTTGTAAACAAGAATGAATGGTTTATGCCTCATAAAAATACATGTCAATTAGGTTTGTGTGTATGATTCAAATTGGTAGGTTGACAAATAATTCCATGATCTTTATTCAATTGGGACATAGTAAGATAAAATGATTGAATTACATGGTCACCAAAGATGAATGATTTATAGGACTTGAAGATTGATTGAGACAATCAATTCTCTTGGGAATACAGATATTTATACTATTTGGGTAGCCATAACCTATTGCAAGATGTCCTTTATGGCTTATAGGACTTGAAGATTGATCGAGACAATCAATTATCTTGGGATACAAATATGTTAGTATAAATCTTACTACCAACTTAGTGATGAACCTAGGGATGTTACATACCATAACTAATTCAAAATTATGTTTGAACGGGAGAAACAATATTGCTAATATATTTGTAATTGTGACAATTAGATCGAATCAGATTAAAGACTATGTTTTAAAGCGAACCAAGAATCAATGGTCATATTAACATTTTGAAACATTTTCAGAATCAGTAGTCAAAATTGATCATCTAAAAAGATGTCAAACTTAATGGCTGACTCAATGCTCTATAACAATTACAAAATTCATGTTCAAAAAAATGCTCTATAATGGTTACAAAGTGAAGGCCCAAACTAATTATCTAAAATAGTTTCAAAATCAGTGTCCAAATTCAAATTGAAATGAGTTTAGACTCAATAACTGAATTAATGCTCTAAAACAGTTTTGAGATTAATGGTTGAATTGATTTAAATAAATTAGATTAGAGATTAATATTGAGAGGTGATAGAGAGATGAAAGAGATCAATCGAATTAATTACATACAGGAACAATTGCTAGCACAATTGAAGTGGTGAACTCTCTCGACTTTCTCTTTACCATTTGACGCGTGATTGGTGTTGTGTGTAAACTAGAAATTCGACATTTTGTGGGACTGCAATTGAAGAACATCATAACTAGATTACATTAGACGCGCTATGAGGAAATTAGACATTTGTTCTCTCAAATTGAAGAATATTATAAGCAAATTATTTTGGCATGGTACAAGGGTAATGCGATTAGCCATCCTTTTGTTTCTAGGTGCTTTTTATTAAATTTCGCCAATAATGTTTTGGAAATACATGCAAAAACTTCCGTTGCAATTTTGATTTAATTTTACTTGTGCATATATTCAAAAAGTAACCAACAAGAAGTACTTGATGTTAAGAAAATTTCCCATTATGTTTTGAAGATTGACAAAACCGTCCTTAAGTATTTTATGATTCTCATGATAAGTTTTCCAAGGTGTTATTCTTATAGCAAATTTGTTAAGACTCTATTCATCAGAGACTTATTTATATATTCAAGAAATTATGATTTTCTACATTGAAGATCTTGTTATGTCATGATGGTATAGTTTGTACGAGGGTTGTTAAGATAGTATACGACCTCAGATGTTATGAGAGCTTTTCAAATCTTCACCATTAGTATGGATTATATGAAGCACAACGGATGGTACTTGGATTTCTTTCATAAATTATGATGATTGACCATCTATTCAAAAAGGAAAAAACATCAACGTAATCCTTCCATGTTAAGGATTCGTAATCCATGCGATAATCATTTGAAGACAATAAGTTCTTTCCAAATGAGGAACTCTACTTGTGGAAACCCAAAATTTGTTGTATGGGCAATAGAATCAGGGGAGACTCTAATCTTGCTATCCAAAAAACAATAAGATTTTCTTATGTCATTCAAGTTCAATGGGTTGATTGGATGAATGATTCGTAGATTTTCTATCCAACGATCAGCTTGTATATTGAGAAGTATAAAAGAAGATCGTGGTGCTTAAAGAATAAACAAGATCTGAAGTTTACAATTCCAAAGTTAAAAAGGAACTTTGTCTTTACATACTTGTTTGTGTGAGCTTATTTGTAAACTTTGATAGGTTATCATTGAGAGTGTTAGATCAGAAGATATGATCACACATATTTGAGTAGAGAATACTCAAACTTTGTAACCTCTTATTGATTTTCTAGTGAAATCCAGCCAATAATCTATTAGCATGAGAGAGTGGACAGAAGCTTATCATAAGACAAACCACTATAATTGTTATATGCAATTTTCTCCATCCCTTAATCTCTCATTCATATCATTTGATAGTTTATTGCACACAATGAGATATGATCACTACATAGTTACATAGTTTACCTTCAGATGTTGTTCATTTGTAATATTGAACTTTGTTATTTTTAAATTCCTCTAAATCACCTATTCACCCCTCTAGATGATAGTAGCCCCAATACTTGACCAGGCCAACATGGTTGAAGATGACCTACTTTTGGAAGGCATCTTGCCTCAAGTTCGTAGAATGGTCATGTTAGATTATGTATCTTGCGGGCCATGGAGAACCCCCAACGGAAGCACCTAGCAAGAAGTTGGTGGATC
Source organism: Eucalyptus leucophloia subsp. euroa (assembly GCA_017140325.1). Lineage (NCBI taxonomy): Eukaryota > Viridiplantae > Streptophyta > Magnoliopsida > Myrtales > Myrtaceae > Eucalyptus > Eucalyptus leucophloia. The sequence goes on along the minus strand of CM029469.1, from coordinate 430,841 downwards.
TCCCCAGCGCCAAGAAGCTGGTCTACTCGAGCACCATTCAGATACCCCAGATCAAAGCTGACTAGCCCTCTTCCCAGTTCCACTCCTTTTTTTATCTTGTCCCGCCCAGCATGTGCATAGTCTATATGTTTTCGTATAGGGAAAAGTCACTCTTTTGTAAATGGAACTACAAATAAAAGGAATCAAAGTTCCTTTCATTGCCTTGATCTGGTCATGAATTCCCCAAGTCATTCTTTTATTTCGTCACAAAGCCTGGACGATGTTTATGGCAAGGAGGTCATTGGATCTACACTCCTCAATCCTGTATTTTCTTGATTTTCATGTAATTTTCTTGTGTTAAATATGATCTCAATATTGTATTCCCAATAAATTCCGATTCATTGCCCAATTTATTATCCACGTGTATTACATGATATTTGTCCGTTAATATGTTACCATAACGGTCTTGATGGAGGATATCGGTAACGTAATAAATGGAATAAAAACATCAGGTCGTCTAGTTCAAACCCTATCACTACAAAAAACACGCCATCAAGTTTGAGGGGTATTGACTAGTAGAACGGGGCGTACAGATCTGGTGTTCCCCATATTGCAGATCGATCGTGCTGTGTGGATCCATAAAGTTTTGAGGTTTCCCACCTTTGCAAATTTTCATCAATGGTTGGAGGTATGTTGATCTTTACATTTCCGCAAATTGATCCCAAATTTTGTACGAATTTATCCGTGATTGATAAATCGGGATCGTTAGATTTTAGTTTATATTTAATCTATCATCTTGGCCATGTTGCTATATGTGGCAAGATTAGTCTACTACCCATTTGTCTTTATCGGATCAGATTTAGACGTCCGGGTGGGTCGGGTAGCATGCGAGTCACTAAAACTTTAGGACCTAAGAAGAAAACTGTAATTAAGAGAATTCGTGGCCCGTGATGTGCGTGGCGCAGCATCAGGACTGGGGAATCAATGACTATCACCGTGGTGGTCGCCAAGGCCTGTGACCACCATGAGAGAATGGTCGCTGGAAAGTCTGAAACAACGCCAATGCAAACGTGGCAGTGCAGATCCACATATGCATCCACTCCTATTATGCAAACAAAAGTTTTACTTCCTAATTTGCTGCCACGACAACGATTCAAAGGAGAGTGCATCATCAAGCAACAATTCCCGTCTTCTTCTGGGACGAAACCTTACAGTGATTGGTGATGACCAACCAACGCCAAGGGGCTACTACAACATCCCAGGCTAATCCAATTCGTGCACACAATGTTGTGTGTAGCGTGACCCGGTTGGATAGAATGCCGCAAGGAGGTAGAAGCTCCAAAGGAACATTATGAAAAGCATACGCTGATATAATGTATGAGATTCTTTTACCTTGGAAACGTTTGCCAGATCTGAAGATTCAAAATGGGGAAAGTCAAGCCCTCGTAAGACTACTTTCTAGCCGGGGCACTTTAACGTTGGGTGTAACTAAACATTAGTCAAGAAACCTTACTCTAACGAATATCTTCTAAAGCCAACATTCACACGGGACACTCGAGAAGAGTCTTCTCTTCGACCAAATGAAATCACACGTAAAGCAACAAGAGCACAAAAGAAAATACCAGAAAAATGGGCCCTTGGAATAGTAATTTAGCTAATGTTGACGGCACACTAAATGAAAATACTGGCATGACATTATGCTGAAGACGTATGCATGAGAGATTGTAACTTGGTACTGATGACAACGAGCTCTTCGCTTTGCCGATCACTGTTACCCTGACAGACAGACAATCATCCTTGGCAGAATCGGAGGGCATAAACTATCTTCCCCCGATCTGATCTTGCGGAACCCGTCAGTTTTGGTGGGGGCTTAAAAGATGTTACTCGGGGTGGGGTGGTTCGTTGCTGTTAAATTCTTCTACTCATGACGGACTGACTACCTGGCCACCCTTCTCATCTCCGTTTGAAATGTTCCGCGTCTAGCTAGGATCAACAAATGGTGTTGAAATTTGCCTTTCTGATCTTTAGAATCAAGAAGATGTGGTACACTCATTACAGGAACCTAACTGAAAGGATCAAGCTAAGCTTGTTCAAGTAATATATTTGTGTTAGAGTATCACGTTTTTATCTAATATTTTAAGCTTTTAAAGTTATTGACAATAATTTAGCTAAAACTTCACATGATATCAGAACTAAAATGTTGAGTTTGAATCTTTTCAAATTCCATTTGTCTTCCCCATTAAATTCCACATTTCATATTAGATTAAAAAAAAAAAAAACTAGACTAAGTGTTAGGAGGAGTACTAGAGTATCACGCCTTCATCTTGTTACGTATAATGTGATCCCATATGTTTAAGAATATAGTTTTTAAAATAAAAACTTATTCGTTGACCTACATTTTCTCTTTTGAGGAACGGTTATTTCACCATACGGTTTTATGTTTGTATCTTTTGTGACAACCGCCCATTTGAAAATTGCCTAGATGGAAGGCAGTTTATAAGGACAATCGTTCATTTACGTAAGAGCAATAACAAGGTTTAACGTAAACCCTCTCATTAGAAATACACTATCAATACTTGAGGGGATTAGTAGAGTGTGCCCATAATCACCGTCGAATTTCCATCAAATTTCCGATTTCGACAAACATAAACTCGAACAATGGCTAGGGTCAGAATTATTTTTTGATCCTATTTTCTACATATGATTCTAATTGATGCTTGAATTTTGTTCTTTCATGCATGATTAGAATTGCTCGTTTTTTGTCGCACAGTTGGTATCAAAGTGAGATCAGTATGTTTACCTTGTTTTTTTTCAAGTTTCGAGTGTATTTATGTGGTTTTTCAATGAACTGAAATTGGACATTTTTGGGCCAAGAGAGAATTTGCTGATTCTAGCCAAATTTTGGCAACCCAACGCTCGACTTTAAACTAGTACGGTTGCACCCCATGGGGGTAGAATCTAGGAAGCACAAACATTTTTTAAGAGCCTGTGTGTCGTGTTAGACATTTTCCAACACTTGGTCAAAAAGTGTCAAAAAGTCTAACACCAAATCAACTTTCTTGACACTCGGAATTTCAACATGCAAGTTTCAAATACATGATTGCAACACGTGATGTCAATTTAAAAAATCTTCAATAAATGAAGAGTCAAAATGTATATATGTAAAAAAAAACAAAAATAATAAATGGAAAAAGAAGAAAAACATAGTCTTCTCTTCTCTTATGACTCTCACTTCTCATGATACACAATTCACCTCCAAGTTTTTTCTCTTCTCTTCCGACACATTTGACACTCGAGTCCAGAATGTAAATTGCTTATTTTTTCCTCCAAGTTTTATGAATTATTAGAATTGAGTTGAATTTATCAAATTGAAACAATGAATGAAATGATGGATTAATATTTTTAGTGTAAATTCATTTTAGGCTTTTGTTGTTATTTATTTATTTATAAATTTGAATCAAATTAATTTGATTGAAATAATTATAAAAATGATAATTTATTATGTATATATATAAATATCTATTTAATATACAACGTATCTTAACGTGTCGGAACTCGTTTTTTTGAGAAACGACATGTCGGTATGTTGTGTCGCGTCGCGTATCGATATCGGTGCCAGTTAAGGTTGAATACCCTTAAGTCAGCCTTTTGGTGATTGCTGGAGGTTAATTGAGCAGTGGAAGTCACAGTGGTTGGGGTTTGCGTCTTGGCGAATCTTTGCTTAATTCGAGCTAAATTCTTGGCCATTTTTGCCGAAACTTGGATGTATGTGGTCACGCTGGGGTGGTCTTCGAAACCTATGAATTATTTTGGTTTGAGTTGAGCTGTCGGAGGAGACCCATTCGATGGAGGGTCCGGTGAGATGGCAAAAATAGCGAAAATTAGAGTCTATTCGTGCAAAGGAGGATGAAGACGTGTGGCTCAAGTGCGATGCGCTCCCACTGGGCGGCTACAACTTGTGCATGCGCACCACGCTCGCGCAGCCGCTGTGTGTGCGCCATGCACATGCAGCAGTTGCCAAGTGTGTTCAGGCTATGCACCCGACACATTAGGGGTGAGCGGTTCCCGGTTCCGGTTCGGTTCCGTCTAGAACCTGGAACCTACCCTCGGGTACAGGTTCCTCATTTTTTGGAACCTGGAACCTACCCGTCAAAACCAAGAACCTGGAACCTACCCTATCACAGGTTCCGGGGTCGGTTCCAGGTTCCAACAGGTTCTTTTTTTTTTTTTTTTATTTTCAGATTTGAACAATAACAAAGAAGGAAAGAGACAAACCAAAACTTTTATATCAGCTCAAGCCAAGATCAGAAAAAGGATGGCAACTTAGCAACTTTTGTTGTGACAAACACAAGAAAATCACTTATGCAAGCAACAAACTTCGACCAAGCATGAGTTCTCTTTGTTATTAGGCTCTAAATTCTTTTTTGGTCTCGGGACTCACTGCCCAATAAAACAAAATGATCAAATAAAACTCCATAGAAACAATAGTCGGCTATTGGTGTATTTCCCTAAGCATTAACTTATAAGTTATGACATACCTTTGATAGATTTGGGTATGATGACTTCTCGTATTGGTGGTGATTGCTCAAAAGCGGAACTGATAGCTGCTATAGCCGAAGATTTGGAAGCCAGTTTCGCTGTTTGGAAAGTTTTTCCTGACAACTGGTGGTGGAGTTGAGACATTTCTTGCATTTGGGCCCTCAAAATTAGCAGCTAGTGCATTGAAAGCAGGAGACCTGCCCCTTGAATGGTTTGCTTTGCCTCATTATCAACTGCAAGAGTATTCACCATGCGCAATACTTTTGTACTTGTGGCAGAAAAATCACCATGACCTAGCTGCAGAAAAGGCAGACAAGTTTTTAGTCAAGTGAAGCAATAAACAAATATAAAAAAGAAAGAAGCAAAAATGAGTCCCAAAGTGAGCATTCTTTGTGTAATAGTTACGTGAAGGCTTTCATCGAGTCAAACCAGATCTTTAATCAAAAAAGATGAAGCAACACATCTTTAGATTCCTCCAAGGATACAACATTTGTATTGGTGGAAGCATTAGCAATGCCTAAAGGCAAAGCTCCTTTATCAGATCCAGCTGCCTCTCAACAAGTTCCTGGATGAGATTGATCCAGAGAAGCTGCCCAAAGAGGAAGCCAGCCAAGCATAAGATTCATACAGAAACAAATAGGTACAGGAATAAATTAAAGAATCTCAGAGAGAAAGAGAGCGAGAGAAAGAGGACCAAACCTGCACTGCATTGAGTGGAACATGGCCAGAGGAAACTGCAGCAATGACATTTATCCCAATGGTTGCAAAAGTAATTGTAAGCTGAAACTAGATGAATTTCTGGATATTTGCATATACAGGTCGTCCCCACCTGACAACCGCATGGTGTCCATGATAGGTTAAATTCAAGGACTTCATCTATAAAAGGAGCTCCATTAAAACTCATTTTGCGTCAACAGGGTTGTTGACAAGATAGAACTCAAAAAACACAAAAAGAGAAAAATAGATTGCACAATAAGAACCATATTATTTTGTTCCCTCCTTCCACCCTATAAATTGCTATATGCAATCCCATGCTGCATTTTGCATCTGCGTATTTAAATGCATACTGCCAAAGATAAAAAAGACCGAAACAAAAAAGAAAGAAACACAGAATATAAAGACCAAAAAAGAGCAATCTTACATCTCAGCTCATGCAGATCAGCACATATCTACGTCTCATAGGTCATATATTTATTCAATTATAAGAGATTAAGGAATCCAAAATATCAGTATATGGTAGAATGTTAGTTGGTAGAATAAGGATAACGTCATTTCCGTATATGACAGAAGATCTAGGAACTATTATGCTCCTCATGAATATCACTCTGTTTCAGTGAGATGCAAGATCATAAGTTAATCATGGTGGCAAGTACTAACCTTCACAACAGAGGCAAAATTATCATCCAAAATAATGACATCAGAGCTCTCCAGAGCAACTTATGTCCCTTGAATACCCATTGCAAGGCCAATATGTGCCTAAACACCATAAAAAGTTTTCATCCCAACAGCAATATCAGAGAGTAAATATATCCAATCTGTTAATATTATACCATGAGAAGGAAATGCAAAATATGCGTAATGTACCAATTATAATATACCATAAGACATTAGGACCACATTAAGGTGTACAAACCAATTTGATAACATTTATTGCACCCAAGTTACTTTGACTGTCTACCAATCAACTAGAGAATTTAGGAGCCTATGGACAAATGAGCAACATAATGCGAATGTGGCCAATAATGCCAATCCATTGAGCTGGGCTGTAATGCAAATGTGCTGCTAGCATAACCACATCATAAATAGATCCGAACCTTCCCATAAAGATAAAAGATAAACAATGAAATATTGGAACCTCATTTAAGCAGGAGCATCATTTGTGCCATCTCTAGTAACAGCAACTACATGTCCTCGTTTCTTCAGAGCTTGCACAAGCAGAAACTTGTCATTTGGTGAGGATCGTCCCATCACCTAAACATGCAAGGCACGATGAGATTTCACTCTATACCAGAAGAGGGTAAAGCAAAGGAACTAATCAGCCAAAACATACAAATATTCCATAAGAAGCCTGCTCTAGTTCCGTGTTTGAGAAGCTATTCACCCCATTACACTCATTCATATCAAAAGCACTCCCCACATCCATATATATTCAAGAAGGCCGTTTGGAACGGACTTGTTTAAGTTCGGTGCCTTACGTAGCTTGTATGCAATGGAGAAACGTGACGACGGTGTATGTACAGAAGTAGATTGGGCGAGCAATATGAAGGGCGGCTGGGTGAGCGGCGAGCATCGTTGGCTAGCGAGCAACGTCAAGGGCCACCGGGGCCAGCGGCGAGCGTCATCGGCTAGCAAGTAGCGTCAAGGGCCGGCGGGCGGCGACGAGCGTCGTCGGTGGTGAGCGTGTCAAGGGCCGGCCCAGGCCAGCGGTGTTGGGGCAGCGGGCCGAGCGGCGTCGGGGGTGAGTAGCGTTGGGGGTGCATGAGTGGTGAGCGGCCCCCACCGAGGGGACGAGCGGCGTCCACTGGCGGCGTCGACGGCGAGCAGCTGAGCAGCGAGGCAAGCAGGGGGTGATGGCGTCAAGGGAGCAGGAGGCAAGGGCGAGACGAGCGCGGCGTGGCCCGGGCGTCCAGCGGCGTCCGGTGGAGGCATCGAGGGTTAGGGCGTCCGGTAGCGGCGTCGGCGGCGAGCAGAGGCAAAAATCGCAAGAGACTCAGTCTCAGGAACTGTGAGCGTGAAAGGGCGAAGGGTAACTGATTTGGGAATTTTCTATTTAGGGCTTCTTTTGGAGCCGGTTCCGGTTCCGGTTCCGGTTCCGGTTCCTTCCGATGGGAACCGGGACCGGAAGCGGAACCGCCGGATTCCCAGGAAAGGAAGGCAGGAACCGGAACTGTCCCTTAAGGCCGGAACGAACCGAACCTCCGGTTCCGGTTCTCCGGTTCCGGTTCTACCCGGGAACCGCGCTCACCCCTACGACACATTGCTATCTTCTATGAATTACTGTTTTGCCCTTAATTGGTGAAATTCCAATTTTGCCCTCCCTTTTCGGCGATTTTACCATTCTACCCTTGGCAAATCTATTTACAATATTGCCCTTCGTGTTTTATTTTAGTTTCACCCCTTGATGAATTAATTTATTGTTTTCCCTTTGGTGCCATTGATTTATCGTTTTGCCCTTGATGCAATTTGTGAAATATTTAATCCACGAAATTAGATGTCTTGTGATCCACATAGAATTTGTTTGATTAAATATTAGCCACAATTTCTCTAACTATTTTAATTATATATTAAGATGTTTTGGATCACATATAAAAAAATGACATTAATTGTAATTAATCATATCATTATTATAATTTTTCCCATAGGAATTTTTATTATTTTGATATGATCAATTAGGATGAAATATCATATTATTTTTCTTAATTTACCCATAGGAACTAAGAAAATGAATATAATTTGATATTTTCTTCATATAGTAATTATGAATCTATTTAAATTAAAAGATTAGTCTATACAATTTTTAATGTTATGTGATTCATATCATGTGACTTGTTTTACATTGGTAAAACATGATTTATATAAATTTTACCTCAATTTTTTTATAACAAAAGCTTGATTATTTGGTATGTAATTTTGTATCCTATGAATTTCTCTGAATCTATAAGTGATGTTCTTATGCTGAATGGTGAAAATTATAAAGTTTGGAAGGAATTAATCCTTCTTTAGTTAGGGTACATAGACATTGACTGTGCTATAAGGAAAGTTGAAGCACTCGCTCAAATTGAAATGAGCACTGCAGTTGAGATAACTCTTTATGAATAATGGGATAGTACGATGTTCATATGGACTAAATTATCTCCCAATATTTATGGTTCGGTCTCTCAGCATAGTAATACTAAGATTTGTTGGAGGCTATTGATGCGGTAGTTTGAGACTTAGAAAAAGTGCACGCCAGGACCCTAATTATAAAGCTCGTTGAAACTCATTAGTGTTGGAGGTGAGTGTGAGCATATCATGAAGATGAGGGATACCGTGGCTCAACTTAAGAACTTTGAAGTTAATAGATCTGAAACCTTTCTTATGTACTATATTCCGAATGCTCTCCTACAATAGTTTACACCTTTCAAGATCTCTTATAACAAACATAGGAATAAGTGGTTAATTAATGAACTCACAAACTGTGTGTTCAAGAGAAAGAAAGACTAATAATGGAATTAAAAGAAAGTGCTCATCTAGCTACAAAAGGAAAGTTTAAGGGGCAAGGCAAGCAAAAGGGAAATGTAAAACACTTCCCCAAGCTAATAGTAAGAAGGAATCCAAATATTTCTTTTGTAAAAAAAATGGACATATAAGGAAGGACTGCATTAGATTTAAGGCCTGTCTCGAGAAGTAATGTAATGTAATCTATTGTATTTATTATAAATCTAATATGGCTAATGTGAGTCATAGCACTTGATGGATTGATATCCATATTTCAAATTTCTTGCAAGATTTCCAAAACCACATTAAACTTGCAGGAAGTGAACAAAGGATTTATTTAGGCAACAATATGCGTTCACATGTGGAACCTATTAGAATATGTAGATTAGTTCTCAATAGTAGTTTTGTTTTGAATTTGGAAATGACCTTTTATGTTCTTAGTTTTTCTATAAACTTAATTTCAATTTCAAGATTTGTACTTTGGGGTTACTCTTTTAATTTTTCAAATTTAACCTTAAGTTTGTTGTTTGAATTTGAAATTGTTTGGACTGATATTTTATTTGATGGTCATTTTCAAATTAATTTATAAGACAATGCATATTATAATGCAATGCATGTTTATGATAATGCTAGTATAAAATGATGTGTTATGAATGAAGATTCCTCCATGTTGTGATACTAGAGATTGGGAAATATCTCTATAGATAGAACTAAGTGATTAGTAAATGATGGAGTATGTGGTACTTTATATTTTACTAATTGTGATGCTTGTGGACCGCATAAAGAAAAAGCAAACCAACATGACAAAAGAAGGCGTTGAGAGGAGTACAAAAATATTAGAAATCATATACATAGATATTTGTAGTCAAGATTTAGACTCATATGATCAGAAATATTTTATCTCTTTCATAGATGATTACCCATATTACATGTATTTGTACTTGCTTCATAATAAGCATAAAGCATTAAATACCTTTAAGGTGTTTAAAATGGAAGTAGAGAAATAATGCGTTAAGCAAATTAAGACCGTGAGATCAGATAAAAATAGGGAAAATGTTACAAATGGTCAATGAACTTTCATCTAATGTTCAATTTTATCCCCGAGCTTTTGATTTGCTCAATTTGTCCATGAACTTTCATCTAATGTTCAATTTCATCCCTGAGTTTTCAATTTACTTAATTTGGTCCCTGAACTTTTATCTAATGTTCCATCTAGTTCCTAATTATTTGAAAATTGACCAATTTTCCTTTTTTTTTAATACCAAACTGTTTTTTTATAAATAAAAAAATACCAAACTGGTTTTTTTTTTTTGTTGAAAAAATACCACATTTATGCAAAGTAATAAAGGTCAATATTTCTTTTTTTCTCCATATTAAAAACAAATGGAAAAAGGGACAGTAATAATAAACAAAGGTAAATATTGCATTTTGATTTATTTTTTGTATATGCAAATTACTTGAATAATGTACAAAAGCCCATCAATAGATTTTTCCTTTTTTGGTGAAGTCCATAAAAAAAAGAAAATCGATTGATGGGCTTTTGTACATTATTCAAGTAATTTGCATATAAAAAAATAAATCAAAATGCAAGATTCACCTTTGTTTATTATTACTTTCCTTTTTTTCCATTTGTTTTTAATATGGAGAAATGAAAGAAATATTGACCTTTGTTACTTTGCATGAATGTGGTATTTTTTCAACAAAAAAAAAAAAACCCAGTTTAGTATTTTTTATTTACAAAAAAAAATAGTTTGGTATTAAAAAAATAGGGACTAGATGTGTAACATCCCGATTTTCCAATTCTATTTTCAATAAATTGAGATGGGCATTTCGTTGGCACGCATATAGTTTTTTTCCTTGAGTCGGCCACTCATGTGAAGACTAGTCTATTAGGTGAAGCCGTTAAGAAATTCTAATGCATTGGACTCGAGAATTTGACTAGGAAACGACCTTTCGACTGAATTAATCTGCAAAAGTCATTATGGCACAATTAAAAATCGATTAGAGATCGGAGATAGGTCGACTCGACAGAGGCATGTGATCAGGTGTGGGTGATTCCACCAGATCGCACAATTCTTATCGATCGGCACTGGACCGACTTTTCTATCGATTGGGTACCCTGTGTTCGTATTTGAAACCTTGAGATTACCCCGACAACTGAAAGTTGCCAATGTTCCAAAGATATACATTGTGGCTTGAGATGATCAACCATAGGTCAAATGCATGAAAATTTCTAAAGGCTACCCGGTAGGTTGGGCCGCGCTAATATCGTGCTAAAGTGAAATTAACCGTAAAATTGAGATCGAATTCAGAAATTGGAAGTCATGGTGTGTCACAAATCATTTTAGGATTATTGACTTATCTTCGGAAGATTTTTCATGTAATCAGAATTTTTCATAAATTAAATCGAGAGAATGGCTATTTTGGCTCGAGAAATTAGTAGGCCCGCATTTGGTTTCGCTTTTAGAACTTAAGTTGGTTCTATGGACAAGTAAAGATGTGAATTGAAGTGTGGTGACATTGGATTAATTTTATGGACTTCAATTGGACTCAATTGAGAGAGAATTGAATGGAATTAAAGAAATCAATGTACAAACTTTCATGCCTCGGTGGAAAAATAAAATGGACCCATTGGAAAATGTTGTGGAGGATTTGAATTAGTGGAGCATGACATCACCTTAGGTCATGGTGGTTGAGCCATATTGAAGGAGAGCTTGACAAGTGGCAAGTGCCGATTGGTCCTCAAAAAGTAAGGAGATCCCACCACCTTCTTCAACCTTGAGAAGAGAGAGAAAGGGGGGGAGGATGCGCGACCGACCAGCCTCCCCTTCGCGCGACACTCGATCGGCCGCCCCTCCGCTCGCTTGCCACCGTCCGTCATCATCGTGCTGAGCCGCCATTGCCGCCGCGTCATCCCGCGCCCGCCAGCCTCGCGACCGTCTCTCCCTCCGCTCGGCCCCTCCGTCGCCGTGCTAGTAGCTTCGGCCGTCTCTAGCGAATCGAGAGCGTCGCGCAGCGAAGATCAAACAACAAGCCGCCGGAGCTGGACCGCCGTTCACCGCTCGCGCCCGTCCGCCGCCCGCGTCGCGCACATTGCTTCGGCCGTCGGCTCGCCTACACGTCACCCTCGTCCGCGCCGGCCCGTGTTCCAGCAGCTCGGGCCTTCGCCGGAGCTCCCTCCGCCGCTGTCGACCTCCCCTTCGGCTCGTCCAAGCCACCGCCAGTCCTCCTCAGCCATTCCTCTGCCCGATCTGCCGCCGTCTCCCCCTCCGTCGGCCTCATCCAACAACCGCAGAAAATGGGTTTCTCAGCCCCTTCTTGGCCCATTTTGGCCGCCTTCGAGCCGGATGCTCGGCTCACCTTGAGGAAAGTCGATCCTCACGTCGTCCTCGTCATTTTGGTTCACTCGGTTCGTTAATCGGGTGAGTTTAACTCACTAAATCTCGCTTAGAGGGTTAATTATGCTTTAGGTGTGCTTAGCTTAAGTTAAATAAGCTTAGGTGGTTAGTTTAATTTATTTAATTGTGAATTAGATTAAGATGTTTGTTTAATTTAAAACATGTTTAATTAAAAGCTAAGAGAGTTTATTTAATAATAAACCTTGATGGGACATAATAGGATTTTAATTTTGAATTATTTAATTGCTTCGAAATTCTGGAAATTTATAATATTATATTATATTCCAAAATTATTAAAATATTATTATTTAAAAAACGAAAAAATTATTTTTGACCTCGGTTGCTCGAATTTCGTGCCGATCGGCACTGCTGCATATTTGGATTTTGAAATTGATGATTGGATATTATAAATTGAATGTGGATTGTGAAAAATATGGATATTATTATTTAATTAATTTTCGGAATAAATTCAATTATTTAGTAAATTCGAAAATTATTTTGAGACCCTAAAGTCTTAGAATTTCGTCTTGATCACGCTATGCATTTAGAATTTGAATTTAATGAATGGATGTGGCAAATTGAGTGTTGATTGTGATAAATATAGATTCTTTATAAAATTCTAAGTGTGGAAATTGATAGGAGATTGGTGTGATTAACCACCTATTAGAGGTCATGCCTAATAGGGCCGTGATTGGCCACCTATTAGAGGTCGTGCCCAGTGAGGCCGTGATGGACCACCTAATTGAAGGTCGTGCCGAGTGGGGTCGTGATTGCCACTGGTTGTTAAACCTTCCTATAGGGCCATGATTGAGAGCAATGATTGATTTGCTAGAATGACATGTAATCGAAGTCGATTGATCGGCGAGACGATCCAAGTGGCTGAATTGTTCGATAATGTGATTGTGCCATGGTTGTTTGGTTATCATAATTGTATGTGGTTGAATTATGTAAATTGTGCTAACTTGCAGATAAAGGCTAATGCGAGGTAAGTCTTACGTGTGATGTGGCTAGGCCACCCGGGCGTATTTTCTTTCTAATAGGGGTTTAGGGGTTGAACTTGCCGAGACATCGTCTCATCCCGATTGTGGGATTAAAATTTCAGGTCCCTGGTGGACGGAGCGACTAGATAGCTTTGGTTGGCCTTAAGGAGTTGTGGAGGTGAAGTCATAAGGATTGGAGAACGTGTCTGACTTGTAGGTCGTAGGACAGTTCCTTTTTAAGAGCCGGTCTTTTGTAGATTTTTGGCCATAGATCTCTGTTTGTAATTCTGTTGAATTATGAAAGTGTTATATTGTGATTTTGCTTCCTGCTTTTCTATCTCATATTTCATTGTCAGGGGTTTTATAATACGTTCCGCTTGCGCAATAAGAAATGAATGGGGTCGGCGACACTACCTGGGAATATCGCATTTACATGACCATGATGGGATATTGGCGCGCTCGAGGTTCGGGGCGTGACAAGATGGAACAGTAGATGAAAGTTTAAGAATCAAATTGAGCAAATTGAAAGCTCAGGGATGAAATTAGACATTAGATGAAAGTTCGGGGACCAAATTGAGCAAATCGAAAGCTCAGGGGTGAAATTGAACATTAGATGAAAGTTCAATGACCAAATTGAGCAAATCGAAAGCTCAAGGATGAAATTGAACATTAGATGAAAGTTTGAGGACCATTTGTGACATTTTCCCATAAAAATAAAAATTCTATGGAATATACATTGAAGATGGACAAGCACATGATCCATTTGTTAAGTTTCTTCAAGAGGATAAGATAGTTCTCCAATACACTATGCTTGATTCTTTGGACTAAAATGGTGTAGCAGAAACAAAAAACTGAACATTATTGGATATGGTGTTGTATTAATTATGTTTAGTAATTAAGTTGAGTTTCAACCAAGGCTATCCCAAGGATGCCTTTTGAGTTATTCAAAGGTTGGAAACTGAGTTTATGATATGTACCAATTGAGAGATGCCGGTCTAAAGTGAGAGTCTACAATCCACAAGAAAGAAATTGAGCTATAAGAGTGTAGATGATAAACATTCTGTTCAAGAAATGAATTTTTGGCTCGAAATTGGTTTTTCTATTTCTACTCCCCAAATGAGTTTCTGAGCAAAAATATGCATTTGATGACCATACAAAATTTTTATTTTGAAATAAAATTCATTTGATAATGACACAAAATTTCTCCCTTTTGAGTGTCATTGGGCGTCCGACAAGCAACATTTGGCATTCAATGGATGGCAATTAGCGAGCCATGGGTGCTGAGTGGTGATGAGGGTAAATGATGATAGGAGTTTTCATTTCTCACATTTGTTCCAAAAATGGAAAAACTAAAATTTTAACTTTTGATTTCAGTTTTGAACATATTTCTAGAGTAAAAATTTGTTTAGAAATAGAAAAATGAAATTATGTTATCAAATAGATTTATATTCCAAACCTATTTTTGAGAACAAAAAAAATAGAAAAATGGAGATTTAGAGTGATTATCATATACGCCTTAAGTGGGTATTTCATTAAATGTGCCGAAAAATTCAATGGATATAGATTTTATTGTCCATCTTACACTATTAAGATTATGGAATCAAGAAACACTATGTTTCTTGAAAATAACTTGATTAGTGGATGTGATCAATTAAAGGACCTTGTTCATGAAAAAGATCATTCAAACACTTGACTTTCCACTTGAAGTATTAAGTTGATTTGTTCATAAGGCCCATCCAATTTAGTCGGCTATTAAAGGACCAATCACTGAAGTTTCATAACTTGCTGATGTTGATCCAGTAGATCTGATTGTTTAGCAATTACTATAAACTATTGAATATCTAGTTGAGCAACACGCTCCCTAAAAGAGTGTTGTTAATGAAACATTAAGAAGATCTACAAAAGTGAATAAAATCAACAACTCCTAGTGATTATCTTTTGTATCTACAAGAATCTTATTATAATGTTAGAGTTGGGAATAATCCTAAAATGTTTTCATAAGCCATGAATAGTAATGAATCCAATTTGTGGTACAATACCATGAATGATAATATGAGTTCTATGGCATGTAACGAAATCTATGATTTAGTTGAGTTGCCT
Organism: Eucalyptus leucophloia subsp. euroa; assembly: GCA_017140325.1. Lineage (NCBI taxonomy): Eukaryota > Viridiplantae > Streptophyta > Magnoliopsida > Myrtales > Myrtaceae > Eucalyptus > Eucalyptus leucophloia. The sequence continues at coordinate 415,648 of CM029469.1, read as the reverse complement.
AATAAAGTGAAGGCTATTGGTTAGAAATGGGTCTTCAAAACTAAGAATGTCTTCGTTGCCCATTTTGATACGTAATTGCATCAAATGAATGTTAAAATGATAGTCCTCATGGGGAACTAAAGGATGAGGTTTATATGAAAAAACCACAAGGATTCTTCTTTAGTAAATGTGAGTATTTAGTGTATAAGCTTAATAAATTTATATATATCTTGAAACAATCATCCTATCAATAGGACTTAAAGTTCCATGATGTGATCTTTTCATTCGGTTTTGTAGAGAATGTCATGGATTAATGTTTATACCAAAAGGTTAATATGAACAAAATTTGTTTCCTTATGTTGTATATAAATGATATTTTACTTGCAATCAATGATAATGGATTGCTACAATAGGTGAAATAATTTTTCTTTGAGGGTTTTGACATGAAGGATATGGGTAATGCATCTTATGTCATTAGCATTAATATCCATAGAGATTAACCTTGAGGAATTTTAAAATTATTTCAAGAAATCTATATCAATAAACTCTTAAAGATTTTGGATGAAAGATTGTTCACCAAATATAACATCTATTGTGAAGGGTGACAGATTTAATTTGAACAAGTGCTCGAAGAACAATCTAGAAATTGAACAAATGAAGAACATTCCATTTGGTTCTGCTGTCGAAAGTTTGATGTAATGTCAAATTTGCACTCGACTTACCATTACTTTCCCATAGGAATTTTGGAGAAATATCAGAGTAATCCAAGTATGAACAACTGGAGAGTTGCAAAAAAAGTGATGAGATACCTTCAAGATGCCAAATGTCACATGCTTATATATAGACGGACTAATAACCCAGAGATAGTTGGTTATTTGGATGTGGACTTTGCCAGTTGCGTTGATTCTCAAAAAATAATATTTGGATACATTTTTATGTTAGTTGGTGAGACTGTGTCATGGAGGAGAGCAAAGCAGTTTTGACCTCTACTTCAACTATGGAGGCCGTGTTCATTTCTTGGAGGCTATCTCGTATGGTGTATGGTTGAAGAGTTTCATTTCTTAGCTTAGAGTTATTAATTCTATTTTTAGATTATTAAGAATATATTATGATAATTTAGCTACTATTTTTATGACTAAAATTACCAAAAGTGACAGTCGTAATAGGCATATTGACATAAAGTATTTAGCTAAAAGGGAATGTTTTAAGGAGAGTAAAGTGGTCATAGAATACGTTAACACTAAATTGGCAATAGTTGATCTTTTAACTAAATGCATGCCACAAGTAAAGTATAAGGATCATATGACTAGGATGCGAATAGGTTCCATCATGTGATTTGTCGTCATATGGATGATTTTTATTGTATAAAACTTTTATTCAGCTATAATGTCATTCTCAATTTTTTGTGTACACATTCAGTTGTTTCTGAGAATAATAGTTACCCTTAGTTCAAAAAAATAAACATAGAGTTTATTCATTGAAATGAGCTATTACATATAGCCTAACATTAAAGAAATAAAATGCATTGTGATACTTGGAGGATATTACCCGCTCTTAGAGGATATGTTGCCATGATTCATGCAATTTGTTTCTTTTCTTTAAGCATAACTTTATCATGGATTTGGATGGATAATCCGTATTATAAAAATGTTGGGATCATGTAGGAGAATGTTATCTATAATATGATCCTACATTTTTAAAGATATAGTTTTTAAAATAAAAACTTATTCGTTGACCCACATTTTCTCTTTTGAGGAACAGTTGTTTCACCATGTGGTTTCACGTTGGTACTTTTTCATATTAGTCCAATTAGAAATTGCCTTGATGGGAGGCAATTTATAAGAATAATTGGTCATTTATGCAAAGGCAATTATAAGGTTAAAAATAAACCCTCTCATTGGAAATACACCATTAATATGTAAGGGGATTACGTTAATAGAGTGTGCCACAATCACCATGGAATTTTCATAAATTTCCAACAAATACAAATTCAAACAATAGCTAGAGGTCAGTTTTTTTAAATCCTGTTTTCCGCATATGATTCTAATTGATGTTTGAAATTTGTTTTTCAATACATGATTAGAATCGTTCATTTTTATTTAGCTAATCTAACAGTTTAGCTTCTAAAATGTTGACGATGGCCTGGTCAAAATGTCACACTTTGAGTCCTCGTTCTCTCTCAACTTTTGTCGGCACATGTAGAAACTCGGCCCGCCAACACTCGTGCCCCCACAAGGGAAAAATGACAAAAGAAGAAAAAGGGGAACTCGTCGTCCCCATGGCCGGGGGACACCTGTCACCATCTTCCCACATAAGAATACAAAAACTTTTAAAAAGCAGGATGGAAAGCGTAGACTGAGGTGCAGAAGATCGAAAATAAGTATGAACGCTCTCTCTCAGGTTGCATATCTCTCTCTCTCTCTCTCTCTCTCTCTCTCTCTATAAAGATTGATACGGGGACAGTGGAGAGGGAGTCGACGGTGGTGATTAATCGAACGGCTAGACCTTCGTCCATTCATTTCTCTTTATCAAACTGAGGTTCGGGAATGACGAAAGCTTCGTGACGTGAGCAGGCCCCCGACGCCTTGCCACTTGTCATCTTGAAATGCCAAGACATAGTTTGCAACTCATTGAAAAAACAAAAAGGCCAGCCTTTCTCAAGGCTTAACTAGGCTATTAGTATATATCAATTTTTTTGGTTAAAAATATATATCAATTATATAGAGTACGACTTACAAAATTTACCGCCAGAGTGAATGATATAACTGATAGACTCTGACTAGTTTGACAACTCATCCTTCCACTAGTACATACTGCACAAATACTGGTACATTTTCTTCTGACTAATGAAACCAACACCGTACTGGTTGCTCCATCTTCATAGCTAGCAAATCACATGACAAGAAGTTTGCCTTTTCTTATGGAGTAAGTTCGTTAACTCACTGATCCTTGTTTGCTATGATAGAGACAGACTCAATTCATACACATGGGAGCTTATTAGGTCATCCTAAATATACCATACATCTCTGGCAGAAGTGTTGTGATTGGGTCATGCAAATGTGAGGGCTAAATTCACTAGTCCATATATCAAACACGGCCGAGGCGCAAATTGGAGATTAAAATAAAAAGGAAAAATTCAAAATATCAACTCGAGCCACTCACTTAAAATCCAACTCCATCTCAGGAAAAATCACGATCTCATAGGTCCATAAGTCATGACGTGTTTCACACGCTGCGCAAGTATATATCAGTAAAGAGTCCACACACGATCATCAACACGTTCCTTCACGTAGACACATGACGCGTCTCTCCTAGCTTCAAACTTCGATCAGCAAAAAACCATGGTGCGCTCGATCAGGAACACATCGCAACCCAACCAGAGAACCGAGCTCACCTAAGGCTGCAGATCCAATCCGAGATCGAACTTCCAATCACAGTAGTACAGGAACGATGTCGTCCAACTTTGGCCAAGAACGTTGACGCAGCCAGAGCCGGAGCCGGAGCCAGAGCCAGAGCTGGAGCAATCACCACGAGATGGCACATTGGAGCCAGCAGCAGTGGCAGCGTCCATGCCGAGGAACTCAAGGTGGTCGAGGGACCAAAGGGTGACGGGATCATTGAGGCCGCCGTGCCACTGGAGGAGGAAGGCGAAGCAGGCAAGGGTCAGTGGGAGGACGGTGAGGAGGAGGAGGAGGCGGGAGGTGAAGGCCTGGTGGGGCAATGGAATAGCTTCATATTATTTCACAAGAACCATGGAGTGGAGATCGCAAGAGGGAGGCGAAGGGGCATTGGCATCGGCGTCGGTGTTGGTGTCAAGGGCGAAGGCGGAGGTGGAGGCGGAGGCGTTGACGTCGGAGTCGGGGGCGATGGATGCAACTGGTGGAGGGGCGTCGGCCTCGCGGTTCACTAGAAGAGAGGCGTGACTTCGATGAGGAAAGAGAGAGAGAGAGAGAGAGAGAGAGAGAGAGAGAGAGAGAGAGCGGAGCGGATTGGAGATCGCGAGAGGGAGGCAAGGGCATCGGTGTCGGCGTCGGGTTCGGGGGCGTAGGCAAAGGCGGAGGTGGATGGGCGTCGGCGTTGTGCGAAGGAGCGTCGGTAGCGTCGGCATCAGGGTGGGGGAGGGAGCAACCAATGGAGGAGGGAGAGCAGAGGAGGGGGAAGAGCATATGGAAGCAATCTGCGATTTTGTTCTCCCCACAACAGAATGAAGAATGAGGAGAGAGAGAGAGAGAGAGAGAGAGATAGTGTATGTGCAGAGAGGTGGCCCAAGTCTACAGGAGAGAGAGCAGAGGTGGGCGTCGAACAAATTTTGAATCGATGACCTCATATACACATGGCTTTATGTGTCAACTTCTAAATGATTTTACATTTTGCCTACGTGGAGTGTAAAACCCACATTTTCTCCTTGAGTGATACGAATTTTGACATAATTGAGTCAAATTCTGTCATTTCATCGAGGATCATTTCCGAGTCAAGAACCAATAGTTGACCTCAAGAGCTTGAGCCTTTATAAAACATAACCCAACTTAGCCCACTTCCGACTATCAATATTCTTGCCACTACCGCCACAACCGTGGCTGCCAACAATGTTACCCCGTCTTGCAAAGGTTGTTTGCGTGATGTACTCTTTGGTTGTGGTGCATGGAGAGGTCAAGAGCAACTCTTTCGATTGGTGCCATCCATGGGAGTCAGCTCGCTCTCTCAGTTTGTAGGTTGAGGTTGGCGGTGGCCTTGTGATCATTCAGGGGCTCAACACTTAGTCTAAGTCCAGTTCTATGAATGTCTGTGTGCCGGCAAGAGAATAACGGGTGGCATAGTTATTGGTAGTGACTTTGCCTACACCGATGGCGTTGCCTGTCAGTGCTAGTGGACACTCAAAAGATGTAATTTTGGGATGGTTCATTGTTGTCAAATTCTTTTGCTCATGACAGACTCCATGGCCACTTGGAAATGATCCGATTCTAAGATCAAATGGTGTTCAAATTTCACCCTTTAGGGCTAGCATGCTCTATACGGGGACCCAACTAAGGCCCAAGAGAGCTTGTTTTGAGTAGCATTTTTCGGTCCTCATTCCTTAAACTTTTGTGGCCAGGACATGCAAAAGCTCGGCCCGCGAACACTCAAGCCCAAGAAGAGAAATATGACAAAGGAGAAAAGGGGGAAGGGGGCACTTGTCATCACATGGTTGGGACACATGTCATCGGCAGCCCAAATATGATAATGCCAAGATTTGGCAAATGGATGGAATCGGAGATTGAGAAGGTGCAAAGATCGAAAATGAAGTAGGGGTGAGCATGGTCGGGTTGGGCCGATCCGCCCCCTAATTATAGGACCAACCAGCACAATGCTGGTTTTCAATTTTTGAAACTGAAGACCAATCCTATTGAGCTTGGGACCGAGGACCGAACCAACCCAATGGGTTTGGTCCGGTTCCAAGGTCAACTTAGGACTAATCGATAATTTTTTATTTCATTTTTTGTACTATTTAGAAAAAAGATTAAGGATCGAATTGACCCAATAGGTTTGGTCCGATTTTAGGGTCAACTTATGATCAACTAATAATTTTTTATTTCATTTTTTATACTCCTTAAAAAGTGATTAATGAGCAAACTGACCCAATGGATTCGGTTCAATTTTAGAGTCAGCCCAGGACTAACCAATAATTTTTTATTTCATTTTTTGTACTCTTTAAAAGGGTAACCAATGACCATATCGACCCAATGGGTTCGATGATGAGTGATGTCAGCTAAGAAAGGCAAGTGGTGAGGGTCAAGTGGGTTGAGCATCAAACAAAATGAGCATTGAAGGTCGAGCGGAAAGCAACAAACCAAACAAGTATCGAGTGGCGACCGGCATGAGTGACCTAAAGCGAGCGAGGCGAGTGTCAAGTGGTGGCAGAAATGTTGACTAAGGTGCATTTGTTTATTTTGATTTTGGAACAATTTTTGAACAAAAAAAGACTAGAAATATTAAAAGAATAGAAACACGTTTGGTAAATTTATATAATTTTTTTATTTCTTTTAATTTTTAAATATTTTTATTTTACTTTTTCTATTTTCTTTCTTATTTTTTATTTTTTCTTTTTTCTTTTTTCTTTTTTTTTTTTCTTCTTTTGGCCGATCGCCGGCCTCGGCCATGGCCGGCAGGCAGAACCGGCCGACGAGGGCCGGCGGCCTCGCCTTGGCCGGGCGAGCTCGATCTCGCCCGGATCCGGTGAGGTCGAGCTCGCCAAGCCGGCGCGAAGTCGGCCTCGCCAAGGGCTGGCGACGCTCCGGCAAGGTCGTCGGCCCTCGACGGCGTCGCCGGCCAAAAAAAAAAAAAGAAAGAAAAAAGAAGAGAAGAAAATTGAAGAGAGAGAGAAAAAGTGTTCTTAAATTTTGTTCTAGAAATAAGAAAGAAAATTTTTTTTTTTTCTTGTTTCTGTTCCAAATGTGTTTGGGAAAAAAAAAATAGATTTTGAACAAAAACGTAAACAAAATTTTTTTTTAAGGGAACAAAAGAACAAAAATTGTGTTCCAGGGAACACAAACAAAAGCCAAACAAACAGGCCCTAAGATGACAAATAAGATAGAAGAGAATGAATACTAGAGAATGATATCATAAGGAGCTGTTTATTTCTTTTTGAACGTCATGAGGACTCCTCACAAAAACATTTTCTTCCTTCGTAAATTATGATTATTAACACCGTAAAAGACAATAAAAATTTAAGTTATTAAAGAACAATTTAAATTACTTGAAGTCCTCATTAAAGAGTTGTTTAATATTGTTAACGTCATTTATTTTAAGATTTTCTCTATATAAAAAAGTTATAAGTAATATTATATATAGTCAGGGTTGGACCAACCCAATTTCCCTGGGAACCGGACTAGGACCAACAAGGTTGGCCGGTCCAAGGTTGATCCAGGGTTGACCCTAGACCGATGCTTACCCTAAAAGGGAGTATGAATATAAAGAGGGATCTTAGGTTGTGGACAGGCTAAGCCTCGTTAGGATAGGATACCCCGCGTGTCTCACATTTCGGTCCCCCCCCCCCCAAAAAAAAAAGAAAAAAATGGGTCATCTGTGGACTCTCCTCACGCATGCTTGCTCTCTCACCGGGTACTTTTTCTTCTTCTTCTTCTTCTTCTTCTTCTTCAACGTAATATTGAACAACTCGTGTGGCTTATCAATCTTTGATGGAATTGGCGCAGGCCCGTGCTGATGCTGTTCTATCCTGTGTAAGATACTTACTGGGTTCTTTCTTCGCCTGATGCTTATTATGTCGGGTCAATCAATTAAATCAAGGCAGGGAAGAGATTTGAGGTTGATGGTTGGTGGTTGTGTTCTCTCTCTGGGCAGGTACGCGTTTATGATGGCCATAGAGAGCCCCTCTAAGATAGACGATGAGCAGTGGCTGGCTTACTGGATCCTCTACTCCTTCCTCACCCACGTCGAGATGCTCCTCCAGCCTCTTTCTGAGTGGTTAGTGGCGACCTATCCTTGTCTCCTCTCTTGTCGGGTTTGATGATTGATCATCGAGATGACGAATCCTCCTCCTCTTTGTGTCAGGATACCCATATGGTACGATGTGAAGCTCATCTTGGCAGCATGGCTGGTCCTCCCTCAGTTCCAAGGCGCAGCTTTCCTGTATAAGAGATTCGTGCGGGAGCACATTCTCAAGTGGCAACCCAAGCCCAAGTCCTCCCCTACCACCTACCCAAAGGGCATTCTCAAGAAATCCAAGTCCAAGTCCTTCCCTATCTCCTCCCCAAATGGCAAACCCAAGTCCAAGAAGAAGGTCGTCCACTTCAGCATCCCCATGAACAATTCGCACGAATAGAGCAGCAGGATATGATTTGCTGCGCTTAGAACTTGACGACGCCTGATCTTTGGACGGAACTAGTTAGTTTCGTCTATTCGCTTTGGCTGGAAATGATAACAGAAGCTACAAATTAAGGAAAATACAAGATATAGAAATGGTCTCCATTGTGCCTGTCGCGTAGATTCCTGTGATTAGTCAAAAGCAATGTGGAAATGGGTGAGCACGAGCCAACTCCGATGTCGACTTATTTCTGTGGTCCCCAGACTCCCCACACGGAATGGGAACTCTCAAGATGTAATCCCCCTACCTGTCAGTCTTATCGCCCAAGGCCCTGATGGCCTTTACATCTTGTTTTCGAGAAATGGACATCTGTCCTAATTAGCGAAATACCTTTCATCAAAGATTGATTTTTCTTTTTATTTAGCGGGTTGAGTGGCAATTCGAATGGGAATTGAATATGGAATGAGTTTAAAGAAAGGAATGCAAGTATTGGAAACTGAAAATGTATTGATAAATTGCAAATACAAAGGAATTTATATCGATGATCATAAATCCTTTAAAATGGTTACACTTGATTGTACATCGCCCTTCTCCACAAGTGGGCTGCAACTCCTTACAAGAAAGAATGAATTGATTACATGGAGACCTCTATTGTATTTAAGAAAGATTTTCTTCGTTGCTCATTTTAATATGGAATTGCATCAAATGAATTTCAAAACAGCAATCCTCATGAGGAACTAAAGCAAGAGGCTTATATGAAACAACCACAATAATTCTTCTTTAGTAAATGTGAGTATTTGGTGTATAAGCTTAATAAATTTATATATGTCTTGAAACAAACATCCCACCAATAGGAGTTAAGGTTCCATGATGTCATTTTTTCATTCGGTTTTGTAAAGAATGTCATGGATTAATGTTTATACCAGAAGGTTAATAGGAGCAATTTTTTTTTTCCTTATGCTATATGTGGATGATATTCTATTTGCAACCATTGATAAGGGATTGCTACATAAGGTGAAATAATTCCTCTTTGAAGGTTTGACATGAAGGAAATGAGTGATGCATCTTATGTCGTTTGCATTAATATCTATAGAGATTGGCCTTGAGGAATTTTAAAACTATCTCAAGAAACCTATATTAATAAACACTTAAAGATTTCGGATGAAAGATTGTTCACTAAATATATCACCTATTGTGAATAGTGACATATTTAATTTGAACACGTGCTCGAAGAACAATCTAGAAATTGAATAAATGAAGAACATTCCATATGGTTATGTTGTCAAAAACTTGATGTATGGTCAAGTTTGCGCTCGACTTGACATTGCTTTTCCCGTGGGAGTTTTGGAGAAATATTAAAGTAATCTAGGTATGGACTATTGGAAAATTGCAAAGAAAGTAATGAGATGTCTTCTAGGTTACAAAGGTCACATACTTATGTATACACGGATTGACAATTTGGTGATAGTTGGTTATATGGATGTGAACTTTGCTAGTTGTGTTGATTCTCAAGAATTAACATCTTGATACATTTTTATGTTAGCAAGTTTGGCAAGTTCATCGTCGAGGAAAACCATCGCATGGAGGCCGACGACCGCCGGCCGAGGGTCACGGAGGAGTGTGAAGCGGATTTTGACTACTACTTGAAACATGGATGCTATGTTTGTTTCTTGTTTTGAGGTTATTTCACATGATGTATGGTTGAAGAGTTTCATTTTTTAGCTTGGAGTTATTAATTATATTTTTAGGCTATTAAGAATATATTGTGATAATTCCATTGTTGTTTTTATGACTAAAATTGCCAAAGGTGACAGTCGTAGTAAGCATATTGACATAAAGTATTTAGTTATGATGGAACGTGTTAAGGAGAGTAAATTGGTCATAGAACACGTTAGCACTAAATTGATAATAGTTGATCTTTTAAGTAAATGCATACCACGAATGAAGTATAAGGATTGTATGACTAGGATGGGAATATGTCTCATCATGTGATTTGTTGTCATATAAACGATTTATGAAACTTTTATTCAGTTGTAACATCATTCTCAATTTTTTGTACACACATTCGGTTGTTTCAAAGAATAACAGCTATCCTTGATTCTAAAATAAACATAGAGTTTATTCATGGAGATTAGCTATTACATATAGGCTAACATTAAAGAAATAAATTACATTGTGATACTTGGAAGATATTGCTCATTCTTGGAGGACACGTCACCATGATTCTACATTTTGTTTCTTTTCTTTAAGCACAATATTATCATGGATTTAGATGGATAATCCTTATTATGAAAATGTTGGAATCATGTGGGAGAATGTTATCTATAATATGATCTTACAAGTTTAAACATATAGCTTTTAAAATAAAACCTTATCCGTTGACCCACATTTTCTCTTTTGAGGAACAATTATTTCACCATATGATTTCACATTCGTACCTTTTTGTGATTGTTCATTTGGAAATCGGAATAACAATTGTTCATTTACATAAGGGTAATTACAAGGTTTAACACAAACTTTCATTGGAAATACACCATTAATATGTAAGGGGATTACGTTAATAGAGTGTGCCACAATCACCATTGAATTTTCATAATTTTCCAACAAATACAAATTTGAACAATGATTAGATGTTAGATTTTTAAATCCTGTTTTCCGCATATGATTCTAATTGATGTTTGAAATTTGTTTTTCAATACATGATTAGAATCGTTCATTTTTGCCTAACACATCTATCAATTTAAATTTTAAAATAATTGATAATAATCTAATCAAAATTTCACACTTGGAGTCCCCGGTCCCTCTCAACTTCTCTCGGCACATGCAGTAGCTGGGCCCCCCAGGACTCGTGCCCCCGCAAGGGAAAAATGACAAAAGAAGAAAAAGGGGAACTCGTCGTCCCCATGGCCGGGGGACACCTGTCACCGTCTGCCCACATAAGAATACAAAAACTTTTAAAAAGCAGGATGGAAAGCGAAGGCTGAGGTGCAGAAGATCGAAAAGAAGTATGAACGCTCTCTCTCAGGTTGGATCTCTGTCTCTACAGATATTGATACGGGGACCGTGGAGTGGGAGTCGACGGTGGTGATTAATGAAACGGCTAGACCTTCGTCCAATCATTTCTCTTAATTAAAATGAGGTTCGGGAATGACGAAAGCCTCGTGACGTGAGCAGCCCCCCGACGCCTGCCACTTGTCCCTTTGGCCTCGGCCTTTTTATACGGGAGTTCCTTCCTTGGCGAATCGCATCGTTTCTGTCTCTCTTTATCTCTCTCTCCATCCGAGAATCTGCGCTCGATTCCTCTGTTCTCATCTCCATTTCAAGTTTCTCTCTCGTCACTCTCGCTTCCACAGAGCAATGAGTCATCTGTGGACTCTCCTCACGCACGCTTACTCCCTCGCCGGGTACTTCTCTTCTTCTTCTTTTTCAACGTAATATTGAACGACATGTGTGCCCTAACGATCTTGATGGAATTCGCGCAGGCCGGTGCTGATGCTGCTCTATCCTCTGTAAGATTCCCTGTTCTTTATTATGTAGGTCAAAGCAGGGGAGATTAGGGGTTGATGGTGGTGTGTGTTTCTCTGGGCAGGTACGCGTCTGTGATGACCATAGAGAGCTCCAAGACGGGAGATGATGACAAATCAAAAGCAAAAAAAGAGAGAGGCGACGACCAGTGGCTGGCTTACTGGATCCTCTATTCCTTCCTCACCCTCCTCGAGATGCTCCTCGAGCGTCTTCTTGAGCGGTAAGTGGCGACCTACCGTTGTCTCATCTCTTGTTGGGCTTGATGATTGATGGATGGATTATCGAGATGATAAATGATCATGCTCCTCGTCATCAGCATACCCATATGGTACGATGTGAAGCTCATCTTGATAGCGTGGCTGGTCCTCCCTCAGTTCAATGGCGCGGCTTTCCTGTACGACACATTTGTGGGAAAGTCCCTCCGCAAGAGGCGCTCCAAGCCCTCCTCCCCCAAAGGCGAATCCTCCAAGAAATAGTTCGTCTGACTTCATCACCCCGAAGAAAGTAATAGTCTTTTAGCATCATGGCCTTTTCGCTCTTGTCCCTTTTCTACATGCATGTACAATAAGCTTTCCTAACCGGAGCGTGCAACTTTGCCTTTGTCCTGGGGAAGCACGAGGCGTATTGATCGGAGGAGGCGTCTCGGATTCTCAGCAATTCTCTCTTTTACATGCTAGAGATTGTGGTGCTTTTTTATATTATGAATCCTGTACTTCTACTACTGATCAGAAGGCTTTAATAGTACCCCAGATTCTTCACTGATCTTTCTGCTTAGTAAGCTTGAAATCACTGAAAAAAAGCCACAGTTTTTATAGCCACAAGAGAATTCCAAAACAGCACAAAAAATTCGCATGCACAGAGCAGTAAGTCGTGATTTACTGCGCTACGAATTTGACTATGCATGATTTTCAAAAGGAACTAGTTAGGTTGGTCCGTTCACTGTGGCCATAGCTCTCGACAACGACGGCAAAGCGGATACAATAACAGCAGTGGAATAGACAACAAATATACCAAATTGGGCCAATGCAAGACATGCCCATGGTCCCTCATAGCACTAGTCGATCCTTGACAATACATCACTCCCAACGTAGCTTTCTATAATCAGTCAAAAGTGATGTGGAAACGGATGAGTACAAGCAAAGTGTGATGTTGACTCATTTCTGGGGTCCCCCATGGGAATGGGAACTCCCAAGACATAATCCCATTCAGTCTTGTAGCCCAAGACCCTCGGGTCATTTATATTAAAATATGTCTCGAGTTTAAACCTAATGTGAAATTCCGAATATTCCGAATTAGATATATTGCGGACGTTTAAAATCGAGCAAAGAAGATCCAAAGATCAACTTCCCCAAATTTGAATTTACGTTGGAGAGTCTGGCCACTAAAATAGTAAAGTCCAACTTTTACTTAGATTTGGATTTTGTTTAAAATATACAGAGATATATTTTGGATAAAATCATTTAAGATAGGAAACAGAATCCTATGAGAAGTTGGCAAAAAAATAAGGGTTTCACTTATATATATAGACTTGTGGCCGTGGATGGAAAGAGGTTGATCATGAAGAATTGGTCTTGAAGCGTCATCTAGTTGTCGAGTGCTTGAGAGGGATTTTCTTTGTCGTTCTTGACTGTGAATTACATCCAAGAAGATTTAGTGTTCAAGCTAATTAAATCTTGTGATAAGATTTACGTGTAATTCTTTCGTGAGATTGAGATATTATTTCTTGAGGAATTTCAAGGCTAAATACTGCGTACGTTGTTGGGTGTAATTGGGGCTTGGGAAACACCAGAAAGTGTTTGAGTGATTCGAATGTGTAATCTCCTTATATTGCTTGATCTATAGTGAAATTCGCTACTGCTCTCTCCGTGAACGTAGGTCTTTACAATCAAACCATGTAAATTTGATGTTCAATTTATTTTCTTTTTTTGTTTATATTATTGTTCAATCACTTACCTTTCACAACAATTTCCAATCTTGTTTCACTAGAAATGGGGAGGGATCTATCTCAATTAGTGATACACCGTTCATCAAATGTTGATTTTTGATTTTTTGTTAAGTGGACTCAATGGTGATTCAGACAGGATTTGAATATGCGTGACAAGGATGAAGAACAATAAGTTAAAAGGTAGAAATGCAAGTACCTGAAACTGAAAATATATTGATAAAGGGTGGGATTATTTCCACCCTCATTGGCCAAGTAACTCAGTTTCTCCGTTAACTTACCAAAACACACTTCTTTCTCTCTTAATTTTATTGTTTCTTTTTTTATTAGGCTAATCCATAAAAATGATTCTATCATCTCTCTTATCTTATCTAGGGGTGATCGGTTTCAAGATAGGTAGGTTCCAAAATTAAAACCTAAAACCTATTATGTTATAATTGCTTCCCAGTTTTTGAACCTCGGAACCTACCTTATTTGTCTATAACCAATTCTTGAACCTACCATGTTTTTTGGGTCCGGCTCTAGGGTCTACCGAAAAATAGTTAGGCATTGCATTTTTATAAATTGCAAACGATAGTTACAATTGCCCTCCACAACTTTAGGTCTTGTGATCAAATGCCAACTTTCTCCACAAGCGGTTACAACTCTTTAAATGCAACTGAGTTCAGTATTTTTGTCTTCAATCAACGTCTCCACTTCGTCTCCTTTCTTTACTTCCCCGCGTCCAACACTTCCAGATTCATTTCAACAATGGCCATTTGTTGGTTTTGTCATCCAATCAATTTGTTTGGCGACCATTCACCAAGGTGCGTCATAGCTCTATTTCATGATCGATACATCATCATAGTCATTGACAAGTGTATCCATTATTGATAACTTACCGACAGTCAAATCCAATTGAACAACAAGCTCTATATTCATCCAAATCAAAGCCATATCGATTGCAAAGCCATACCAATTGCAAGGACTTGGTCATTTTTGTGTGTGAACATGTCCATATCACACCCATAGGATCATTTAGAGGACTTTTAGATATCATAAAAACTTTGAGAAAAATTATCCAAAAAGTCATACATCTATTGTACAACGATCAATTTAGTTTTAAATATTTCAATTATGTCAACTTAGTCCTAAATATTTTGACTTGCCAATTTAGTTCTTCTACCAATTTTGACTACAAATTACTAATTTGAATGCTTACTATTCTACGTGATATTGCTAACACTGATATGAACAAGTTTAGTATTTTTGAAAACTTTTTTTTTTCTTTTCTTTCCCTTTGGCCTGTGGCCAGTACTTGGTCATGCCTGGTGATCAGCTACAAGCAAGAGTTGGCCTCGCTGGCCCTCGCCAAGCCACAAGGGTCGAGCCCCCACTTGTGGATGGTGCCATGGTCAAGTCACAAGCCATAGGTCAAAGGGAAATAAAGGAAAAACATTTTAAAATGTAAAGATTGTCCACGTTAACATTTACCGTGCCATGTTAGCGTGATGGATATCCATATTAGCGATTTTCAGCTAAAATTAGTTAGAAATAATATATTAATAAGTTGTTAAAATGTTTAGAATTAAATTGATAAATTTTCAAAAGTTTAAGACTTGATTAATACAAATAAAATGTTTATAACTAAATTGATAAATTGTTAAAATATTTAATTAAATTGACATAATTAAAAGATTTAGGACTATATTGATAGTTATATAATTGATAGAATTTTTAAATAATTATGTCGAGAACCTTTAATGTAAAGTCAAGAATCATGCCTTAATGATACTGACATCGCTAAAAGAGTTCCCCGATCCTGTTGGAGGTCCTATTTATTCCTTTATCCCACGTGGACATGTTGGAAGAATCTTAATTAGTGGAATCAATTTGAGAAGGAATCATCTAGAGAGCCCACCTGAAAAAATGAGTTAATGGAAAAGAATTTCCTATTGATGTTTAAGTTTACAAAAACAACTTTCTTTTGAAAAATTGAAAATCTTTTTTCAAAATATGACTAGGTATTAATGTCAAAACTAAAAATTATGTGTTTGGGCATGGAAACCTCAATGCTTATTCCCTAGCCCTTGGCAATGGAGACGGATGGGTCTTTAGCACCCGGGCCTGAGTCCATCAAGGTTATGCTCGAGTCCATCAAGGCTGGGCTCCAAACCCCTACGTCCATGGTCAAATCCTTGAATTCTGAGCCTAGGTCTATTGAGGCTAGGCCTAAGACTCATGTGTTTGTGCTTGAGTCCCTATGCTTGTGCCCTAGTCCATTGATGCTAGGCCTAGGTGTCAAGGGTCAAGGCTTGGCCTCGATGGGCTTGAGTCCGAGAGCCAAGGTCCCGAGCCCGACTTCGATAGACTTGAGTCCGATAGAAGGGGACTAGGACCCGATTGTCGAGTCACAAGGCCTTGCCTTTATGGACCTAACCTAAGCATGGCATCGATATTGGAGAGCCTAGCCTTGATTGATGCAAGCCTAGGTGCTAGACACTCGGGCATGACCTTTGTGGACCCAGGGTGGGACACCATGAAAATGGACACGAGCATTGAGTTCTTGGCTTGGTTTTAGTGGAACCAATACCAATGTCCATGCCTATGCTCATGCTTGAGAGTTGGTGATTAGGGCTTGAGACCCCAGTACCCTTGCTGAGTTGGCTATCTATGTGCAAGTCACTAGTGTTTGTGCTAAAATAATGTATATCTATTTAGGAAAAGAGATTTTCATGATTAAATAAAGGAACATATTTTTCAGTTTATTTTCAGATTTTAATTAAATACTGAAAACTATTAACATCTTCCAAAAAGTGATTTTCAAAAATATAATTTATAAAAATGTCACATTTTTTACTAAACAAATATAATCTAAACTTCTATTTTAGCAACCTATACCGGATAGTGTGCAATCCAAGTGAGGACAATCGGTCGGTGCGAGTGATCGAGACGGTGGACAAAACAAACGAAAGGAAAAAGACAAAGGGATCCGAGAGACGAGAGAGACCGTGCCCCGGAGTTCCAAGGGGAGAGACATATAAGTACGTGGCGTATTCGCCCGATGCAGAAGCAGAAGCTGCCATCCCTCCCCCGTCTCCTCTCCTCTATCTCTCGCTCTCATGCCATCACTTCTCGCTCTCTCTCTTCTCAGGAACCCAAACACAAGCAAGGCAGCAAGCGAGCAAGAGAAACTAGGAAGAAGTGAAGTTATCGCACATGGATTTGATCCACGAGTTCCTCAACCTGGTTGCTCCTTTCACCTTCTTTTCTCTCTGCCTCTTCGTACCTCCTTTCTACGCTTTCAAGTACTTCCTCTCCACCTTGAGCTCCGTGTTCACGCGTGGAGAAAATGTCAGTGAGTGTCGAGGGTAAAGTCGTCCTCATCACTGGTGCTTCCTCTGGCATAGGAGAGGTACGCTTCACCCTTGCTTTTTGACCATCTTATTCATCCGAAATGACCGGCATGTGCTGTATATAAGTTAAACTTTATGTTGCTTGCAGTACCTGGCTTATGAGTACAAAAGAAGAGCGCTGCTAGGGTTTTGAGAAGGAGACTAAAAGAATAAAAAGGGATTTGGCGTGTTGGAGCGAGGGGGAAGTGTTAGGTGGCGGGAGAAGGAGGGAAAGAAAAGTGAAAAAAACGAGGGAAAAAAGTGGGGAAGTCACGTGAAGGAGGGGGAAGTGTCAGGGAAAGAGAGCAGGGAAAAAAGGAAGGAAGTGACCGAAGGGAGGGGAAAGTGTCAGGTGGTGGGGGAAGGAGGGAAAGAAAAGTGAAAATTTTTCGGTGGTGACTGGTGAGTAGGGTGGGGGAGGGAGAGGGAGAGGGAAGTGAAAAAAATTTGGGAGCGAGGGAAAGAGAAGGGAGAAAAGGAGAGTTGAGGTGGGGGTGGGGGCGACCCCCGGGGAGACTTTTTATTTAATCGAAAAAATAATTAAATAAAATAAAAATAATTTCGAAAAATAAAAGTGTTGAATGTTAAATGATTAGTGTAAATTTATTATAAGTTTTTTTAATTAATTATAAATATTAAATTAATTGAAAATAAAATTACTTATTTAATATATAACGTCTGTGTCGGAATTTTTTGCGTGTCCGTGTTACTTAAATTATCGTACCACCTATTTTGTTAAAAAGGAGGATTAAAAGCAAAAACTGAGAGGCGCAGAAGATCGAAAAGAAGCATGAACGCCCTCTCTCAGGTTGTATTTCTCTTTCTATAAAGATTTATGGCGACGGTGAAGTGGGAGTGGCATCGGGGATTAATCACACGGCTTGCTAAACTCTAACCAAATCATTTCTCTTAATTGAAGGTTTGGAAATGGCGAAAGCCTCGTGAAGTGAGGAGGCCCCCGATACCTGCCACGTGACCCCTTTTTCCTTGGTCTTTTTATACGGGGGTTTCTTCCTTGGCGGATCGCATCGTTTCTATCTCTCTTTCTCTCTTTCTCCATCCGAGAATCTGCACTCGATTCCTCTGTTCTCATCCCCATTTGAAGTTTCTCTCTCATCACTCTCGCTTCCACAAAGCAATGAGTAATCTATGGACTTTCCTAACGCTCGCTCTCGCTCGCTCTCGCTCCATCGCCGGGTACTTCTTCTTCTTCTTCTTCTTCTTCTTCTTCTTCAACGTGATATTGGACGACATGTGTGCCCTAACTATCTTGATGGAATTCGCGCAGGCCGGTGCTGATGCTGCTCTATCCTCTGTAAGATTCCCAGTTCTTTCTTCCCCAAGATGCTTATTATGTAGGTCAAAGCCGGGGAGATTGGGGGTTGATGGCGGTGTGTGTTCTCTGGGCAGGTACCGGTCTGCAAAGACCATAGAGAAATCCAAGAAAGCTTCAGCGAAAAAAGAAGTAGAGAAATCCAAGAAAGACAATGAGCAGTGGCTGGTTTACTGGATCCTCTACTCTTTCCTCACCCTCCTTGAGATGCTCCTCGAGAGTCTTCTTGAGCAGTAAGTGGTGACCTACCGTTGTCTCATCTCTTGTTTGGCTTGATTATTGATGATGGTTGACTTGTCGAGATGATGAATGATCATGCTCCTCCTCATCAGCATACCCATATGGTACGATGCGAAGCTCATTTTGACAGCGTGGCTGGTCCTCCCTCCGTTCAATGGCGCGACTGTCCTGTACGAGAGCTACGCGCATGGGCCCATCTGCAGGGTGCTCTCTCGGATCTCCTCCTTACCTCCTCCCTGAATGGCAAAACCAAGTCCGAGAACTAGTTCGTCGACTTCATCGCCCCCGAGAAAGTCCAAGTCTTTTAGCATCATGGCCTTTTGGCTCGTCCCTTTTCTGCATGCATGTATGTAAGTTTTCCTAGCCGGAGCGGTGCAACTTTGCCCTTGACCAGGGGGAGCACGAGGCGCATTGATCAGAGAATGCGTCTCGGATTCTCAGCACTTCTCTCTTTTACATGCCAGAGATTGTCGTGCTTTTTGTATGTTATGAATCCTGTACTGCTACTACTTATCGGAAGGCCTTATGAATCCTCTATCTCTCCCGCCTGCACGCACGCACGCACGCTTCTTTTTGCAAGCGGTCGCGTCTTACACGAGACATGTTTATGAGAATGCCGACACAAGCCTTGACCACCACCGCATCCTTCGCCAATAGCTACGAGGCTTGAATCACGAAGGGCTGCGCCTTCGCCTGGATCTAGGCGAGGGCGGCAAGGGCCGCCGCACCCTCACCCGCCACGAGTGAGGGCTGCCATGCCCTCACCTGTGGCCAATGAGGTTGCAGAGGCCCTCGCCGGCCAAGAGGCGAGGGTCGGATTTGGGCGGGGGCCGACACTCTCGCCTTTGGCCGGTGAGGGCATGGCGGCCCTCGCTAGTGGCCAACGAGGGCGGGGCCCCTTGCCCCGACCAGCCCATGGCCGGCGATGGTCGGCCAGCCAGCGACCTCACCAGCCAAGGGGTAAGGAGAAAAAAAAAAGAAAAAAAAAAGAATTTAAAAAATCTGAAAAAAAAAATTGTCAACGTGATGTCACATAAGACCGCCAATAGCCACGTCAGCAATTTCGACTTAATTAGCTAGATGGACTGAATTTGTACCAATATAAAAAGTTTTAGAACTAAAATGGTTTAATTAAAAAATTTAAGATTGAATTGGTATCAATACAAAAAGTTTAAGATTATTTTGGTACTTTTCCCCTATCATGGTCGTCAACAAGTGTTTCCATTATCGATAACTTACCAATAACCAAATCCAACTTAACACCAAACTCTATATTCATTCAAATCAAAGTTTTGTGTGTGAACATGCCCATATCATGCCCATAGGATCATTTAGAGGACTTTTACACATCATAGAGTGTTTGAGAAAATTGTCCAAAGTCTTGAATAAATTGTATAACAATCAATTTAGTCTTAAACTTTCCAATTATACTAATTTAGTCCTAAATATTTTCATGACTTTGCAAATTAGTTATTCTACCAATTTTGACCAAAAATTGCTGATTTGAGTGTTTACTATCCTACATGGCATTGCTAATACTAAAGTTGACAAGTTTAGCATTTTTTAAATACTTTTCTCTCCCTTTGGCCTATGGCCGGTACTCGATCATGGTTGGCGATCAGCCACAAGCAAGAGTTGGCCTTGCTGGCTCTTGCCAAGTGATGTGAATTGTTGCGGAAAGATCGTTCTATAAATGCTTTGATGATGCGAATTGCGAACCTCGACCTCCAATCGAATCTATGATTGGTAACCTTGGTATGAATGTGACCTGTTGACAAAACCATGTCAACCAATCAACGGTATAGATGCCACAAGCGAAAGAATTCGCTATCTCGTTCAATAAGTCAAATCGACTGTCACAATGGAACTTTGATAAAGTCAAATTCTCAAAAAAACAATAGAAGAGAAATTCTTAATTTTTATTGCACTCAAAATAATGTCCTTTCAAAGAAATTTGACCAGCCTTAATTTAGGCCTTCTAGCCGCCACACAAACCATAAAACTAACCCCCAAAATCCTAATTTAGTTTGGTTACTATTAGGAGATCTAATGCTTCATATTCTAGAATATGCCTAAAAAGGAAAGCAATTTTAATTGACTTGGTCAAATATTTGGCGACCAAATAAAATTAAAATAAACCAAAAATAGGAAAAAACTAAGGAAATTAAAGTCATCGCCAAATAATCAAATTACGCTAAGATTTCCAAGATTCTTCAAGACTTGATCCATGGTCATCTTCACGCCAAAGATCACGAACCATGTCGCCAATAGCTTGCCTGAATTGTTTGGACCACACTCGAGTGATCAGACTAGTCGGAATAGACAACGGGTCCCTAGAACCTCCTCCTCGATATGGCTCGATGTCCACATCACCAAGCCACAAGGGTTGAGCCTTCGCTTGTGGATGGTCGTAGGCCATGGTCGAGAGATGGCCACGGGCCAAAGGGAAATGAAAGGAAATGGTTTTAAAAAAGGATAATATTGTCCATGTTAGCATTCACCACACCACGTAAGCGTGACCAATATTCACATTAGTGATTCCGGCCAAAATTGGCTAGAAATACAATATTAACAAATAGTTAAAAGGTTGCAGATTAAATTGATAATTTTTCAAAAATTTTAGGTCTAAATTAACACAAGTAAAAAGTTTATGACTAAATTGACAAATTGTTAAAATGTTTATAATTAAATTGACATAATTAAAAAATTTATAACTAAATTGATAATTATATAATAGATAAAAAATTTTAAATAATTATCTCGAGAAACTTTAATATAAAGTCAAGAATCATGCCTTTATGATGTTGACATCGCCAAAAGAGCTCCCCAATCCTGTTGGAGATCCTATTCATTCCTTTATTGCATGTGGACGTGTCAAAAGAAACTTAGGCTACATTTGGTAATTAGAATAAAATTCGGGATAGGATATGACTTATCATATCCTACGTTTGGTACTTGCTCAAAACATGATAAAGTCGGATATAAGAGGGATATAGGCCGTATAAAATTATCTCATGGAGGAGGTCGGATAAAGATGGATGGGATTTTAATGTTCATGATAAGAAAGTTATTTTTTCTTGAATAAAAAATTTATGAAATTAACAAAATTAAAATTATATTTCAATATAAATAATATTTGAATTCTAATTTAAGAAACTAAAAATAAAAATTTATTTTTAATTTAATCTTATCTTAATTTATATATTCAATTTTAATTCTATCTTATAATAAACATTCAATCTATAAATTATATATATAAATTTATTATATATTTTAGGTATTTTTTATTTTAGGTATGTTAGTACAGTTTACTATTTGATAAAATTTAATAGAGAATGATGAAAGGGGAAAAAGAAATAATAAAGAAAATAATTTTAAAAAGAGGAGAAATAAAATAAAAATAAATTAAGGCATAGTGTCACAAGAGATTTTCACCATCTCCGTTTATGAACTTTTAGATTTATTTACAATGATATGTTGTTTATATATAAAAAAAAATAAAAATGTATGTGATGTGATGTAAATATATCCGATTTCAATATTGTGATTCACCAAACAATTAATAAGATATAGAAAAATCACAAGATTTTATATCATATTCCATCCAGTCTTGTCTTTGTTATAAATTTGGACGATTAAACGTAGCCTTAAGGTTCTGCATAGCAACGTTCCTATTTCTTTTTTTCTTTTTTTTATTCTTTTGTTCCTTGGAATAATAATAAAAAAAGAACAGAAATCCATTTGATGATATCAATTATTTTTCTATTCCCTGAAATAGAAAAATGGCAAGTGAATAGATTTAGAACGGAAAGAAGAGGTAAAAAACAATAACTTATTGTTTCCTGGAACAATTTTTAGAAATAAGTCATGATTTTTCCTTTTCATTTTTTCTTTTTTTCTTCTTTAGTGCTGCCCCTCGCCCATCGCCCCCCCCCCCCCACATGTTGCCTATCGTCGTCCTCTGCCACCATCTACCACCTATCGTTGTCGGCCACCACTGTCCATCATTGGCTACTGCCTACTGTGGCTTAATGACCTACTAGAGGTAGAGGAGGAAGAAGAAGAGAGGAAAAAAAGAAAAATCTCAAAAAATTATTTAAAAAAATTAAAAGAAATTCAATGTCACAAAAAAAAAAACTTGTGGGTCATACTAAACTCATTTTTATTGTTTTTTTTTTTAAATTCTGGGAACAAAAATTTTGTGCAGTTACCAAATATGTTATTTTATTTAGAAAAAAACTATTTCTAAAAAAAATTATTTTTAGAAACAAAAATATTACCAAACACACCTTAATAAGTGAAATCAACTTGAGAAGGGATTCTCTAGTTTAACATAGATTCATTTCACAAGCACAGGATTCTCATGTAAAGCTCTGAGAAAATATTTTTCTCGTTTTTGGCGGTTGAATCGCTTGAGAAAATGAGTTAATAAAAAGGGTTTTCCTACTGATGTTTAAGTTTAGGAAAATGATTTTCTCTATTAAAAATTGAAAATCATTCTTCAAATTATGATTAAATATGGGTGCATGAACCAGAAATTCTATACTTGGGCACGAAAACCCCAACGCTTAGTCCCTAGCCCTTTGCAGTAGGGATGGAGGGGTCTTTGGCACCCGGGCTTGAGCCATCAAGGCTGTGCTCGGGTCCATTGAGGTTGGGCTTCAAACCCTAACGTCCATGGCTGGATTCCTAACTTCTAAGTCGAGGTCTATTGAGGCAAGGCCTAAGACTCTTGTGCCCATGCTTAGGTCCCTATGCTTGTGCCCTAGTCCATCTATACCGTGCCTAGGTGTCAAGGGTTGAGGCTTGGCCTTGATGAACTTGAGTCTAAGAGCCAGCATCCCAAGCCCAAACTTGATGAATTTGAGTCCGAGAGCTGGTGATTCGGCTTGAGATCCCAATGCCCTTGCCGAGTTGGCTATTCATGCACAAGTCACTAGCACTTGTGCCCAAATAATGGATTTCTATTTAGGAAAAGAGATTTTCCTTACTAAATAAAGGAAAATATTTTTCAATTCGTCTTCAAGTCTTAACCAAACACTGAAAAATATTGTCATTTTTCCGAAAAGTGATTTTCGTAAAAATATGTTCTAAAAATGTCACATTTTTTATTAAATATACGAAAGTTGAACTTCAATTTTAGCAACAGAGACCGGATATTGTGCAATTCAAGTGAGGACAATCAGTGGGTGCGAGTGATCAAGACGGTGGGCAAAACAAACAAAAGGAAAAAGATAATGGGATACGAGAGATGAGAAACCGTGCCCCGGAGTTCCAAGTGGAGCAACATGTACTTATGTGGCATGTTCGCCCCATGTAGAAGCTCCATCCCTCCACCGTCTCCTCCTCTCTCATATCATCACTTCTCGCTCTCTCTCTTCTCGGGAACTCACACACAAGCAAGGCAGCAAGCGAGCAAGAGAAACTAGAAAGAAGTGAAGCTATCACACATGGATTTGATCCACAAGTTCCTGAACCTGGTGGCTCCTCCTTTCACTTTCTTTTCTCTCTGCCTCTTCTTGCCCCCTTTCTACGCTTTCAAGTTTTTCCTCTCCACCTTGAGCTCCGTCTTCAGCGAGAGTGTCGAAGGTAAGGTCGTTCTGATCACTGGTGCTTCCTCTGGCATCGGAGAGGCTCGCGTCGCCCTTGCTTTGTGGCCATCTTATTCATCCCAAATGACCGACATGTTAGACGCAAATTGCGTAATCCCAAGATCTCCATAACCAGAACAAGAACATGCATAATTGAGTAGAAAGATTAACGCACCTGTTTTTTGGATCCATCGAACATAAAGCGGAAGCAGAAAAGGATTACCTACATATATCAAGGAGATCCACGCATCAAGTCCTTCTCCTCTATTGCCCTCCGTATCACTGGCTCAATGAGGCAGCCCCCCTCACGTTTAGCGTTAGGTAAATGCCCCTTAGGTGAGGATACATGTAAGAATTAGGGTTAGAGGAGAGACTTGAGCACTATTTATAGAGTTTCCTGCCAGTCCCCCTTATTACGGGCTAGGCTCAACTCGGCCCACACTAGCCAGCCCATATTAGACTAATTAAGAAACCTTCTATCTCTCTTTAGACCAACCCTATTTTACGGTAACCGTAAAAACAATAAATTACAATATCAATTAATTTAGTCCACATTAGGAAAACTCTTACACGACATGCGCTGTATATAAGTTGAACTTTATGTTGCTTGCAGTACCTAGCTTATGAGTATGCGAGGAGGGGTGCATGCTCGGCTCGGGTGGCCCGGCGGGAGATCTCGCTGCGGGAAGTGGCGGAGGGGGCTAGGAAGTTGGGCTCTCCAGACGACGTAGTCATTCAGGCCGATGTCTCCCTAGTTGATGACTGCAGGCGCCTCGTCAATGAGACCATGAATCAATTCCAAAGACGTCCCTCGTTCTTGTTTCTCTCTTCTTCTCATTTGGTTGCTTTGTATGAACGGCCTAATTTAGATTTAATGGTTTGATGCACGCACGTGCTCCGTCCTTTGGCTCGCGATGGATTGCAGTGGACCATCTGGTCAATAACGCTGGGATTTAGTCCGTCTACAAGTTTGAAGATGCAGGCGACACCACCCATTTTAGAGCTGTCATGGAAATTCACCCACCCACTTTGTCAAAAAAGGAGGAAGGAAAGCAAAGACTGAGAGGTGCAGAAGATCGAAAAGAAGCATGAACGCTCTCTCTCAGGTTGTATTTTTCTTTCTACAAAGATTGATGGCGACGGTGAAGTGGGAGTGGCGTCGTTGATTAACCACACGGCTTGCTAAACTCTAACCCAATCATTTCTCTTAATTGAAGGTTCGGAAATGGCGAAAGCCTCGTGAAGGGAGGAGGCCCCCGATGCCTGCCACATGACCCCTTTTCCTTGGCCTTTTTATACGGGGGTTTCTTCCTTGGCGGATCGCATCGTTTCTATCTCCCTTTCTCCCTTTCTCCATCCGAGAATCTGCACTCGATTCCTCTGTTCTCATCCCCATTTGAAGTTTCTCTCTCATCACTCTAGCTTCCACAAAGCAATGAGTCATCTGTGGACTTTCCTAACGGTCGCTCGCTCCATCGCCGGGTACTTCTTCTTCTTCCTCCTCCTCTTCTTCTTCAACGTGATATTGGACGACATGGGTGACTTAACTATCTTGATGGAATGCGTGCAGGCCGGTGCTGATGCTGCTCTATCCTCTGTAAGATTCCCAGTTCTTTCTTCCCCAAGATGCTTATTATGTAGGTCAAAGCCGGGGAGATTGGGGGTTGATGGCGGTGTGTGTTCTCTGGGCAGGTACGCGTCTGCGAAAACCATAGAGAAATCCAAGAAAGCTTCAGCGAAAAAAGAAGAAGAGAAATCCAAGACAGACAATGAGCAGTGGCTGGTTTACTGGATCCTCTATTCCGTCCTCACCCTCCTCGAGATGCTCCTCGAGCGTCTTCTTGAGCAGTAAGTGGCGACCTACCGTTGTCTCATCTCTTGTTTGGCTTGATTATTGATGATGGTTGACTTGTCGAGATGATGAATGATCATGCTCCTCCTCATCAGCATACCCATATGGTACGATGCTGTACGAGAGAATGGGCCCATCTACGGGATGCTCTCTCGGTTCTCCTCCATTTGAATGGCAAAACCAAGTCAGAACGTGGCTGGTCCTCCCTCATGTGTCACAGCCGATCGTTCAATGGCGCGACTGTCCTGTACGAGCGGAAGCGAAATGTTGAGTTGGATGATTACAAATGAAGGAGGACACCCCTTTTATAGTTGAGGGCCTCGGATTACAACCAACGATCTATTTTTGATGGCGAGATCGCACCGCCTCAACTACCCATAAATATTTAACTATAACGAAAGCTTCTAGAGTTAGGCAAAATGACGGTGTCGTCCTCCTTGGAAACTTCGGGAGAAGCTTTGATGGGCGAGTTGGAGCAAAAGGTCTTCCACGGTTCCTCGGGAACCTCACGGATCGGCCTTCCTCCTGACCTGAATGGCAAAACCAACGGGCTCTCTTGTTCTTGTTTTGTTTGGTGCGGATGCTCTCATATGATGGACCGCAACCTTCATTGAGTTCGGTCGACTTCATCGCCCCCTTGGAGAAAGTACAAGTCTTTCAGCTCCTCGGGGAAGAGCGCTTGGATTGGCCTTCAAGCTCTTGTCGAGGTGTCTTGTCGATTCGGACGCGATGGTCTTGGTGTCGACCATCCCTTTGATCATTGGGACCGTCATCGGGTAATTCGGATCGAGGATCATGAGGCATTTGGTCCTCATGTCGATCATGGATCTCACGCTATTGAAAAATTGCATGCCAAGAATGAGATCATAATCGTCAAGCGGGATTACCTCGAAATCCATTTTGCCCTTCCAATCACCGATCTTGACGTCCTCATCCGAAGTCGATCCTACGCCACGGACGCCTTCCGAATTGACCGGCTTGAAGGTGTTCCCGGTCGGCTCCACGCGAAGGTTCAAGGCCTTTGCCACCTCCTTCGACATGAACATGTTCGACGCACCCGTGTCGACCAAGGCGTATAGCGTTTGGCCGCACACGTCGACTTGCACGAAGAACATTTCTGTGTCCGACACAGGTTCTTTGGTTGGTGACCGAGCTTGGATGGAGTTAATCATCTTCATGGCTCCAAGTCGGATTTGTCTCTTCTCTTCTTTGGACTCCTCCTTTTCTTCCTCGAGGGTAGGGGTGTGCATGGTCCGGGCGGGCGGTTCCCGACCTAGAACCGGGAACCGCCCGCTAAGGACCGGTTCCGAAAAATTGGAACCGGGATCCACCCGTTTGTTGCGTGGATCCACCCGGGAACCGGACCACCGGTCCGGTCCGGTTCCCGGGTGGATCCATGGAACCGATTTTGACGCGAAATTTTTTTGATTTTCAACAAAAAAAAAACAATTACGTGACATCAAAGCAAGCCAAAGAAAGAAAAATTAAATTTAAGTACGTGGAACAAATATTTATTTGTTGTAATTATAAATGTATCTCGTAGATAAAAAAAACGCGAACAAATGGAATGCAACATTCTTCCATTTCCTACTTGCAAATAACCATAGATGGTTCAATTTTCTTTGACCAAAGGTAAAGGTTCCCTAGAGAGTGAGATGAGATGTAGGGTTTCTCTTAGTAATTTTTTTTAATATTAAAAAGGTTCCGATCCGGTCCGGGTGGGCAGATCCGCCCACGGAACCGCGAACCGGACCGGTACCCACCGGTTCCAATTTATTGGAACCGTGAACCGGACCGGTTCCCTCAAGACCCGCCGGTTCCGGGCGGTTCCGGTCCGGTTCCGGGCGGTCCGGGCGGATCCCGGGTATTTTGCACACCCCTACTCGAGGGCAAGGAGGGCGTTGATTCGACCCTTCTTCGGGCACTTTTGGGTCCAGTGCGGACCTTGGCAAATGAAACAAGGAGAAGGCGAGGGTTGATCAAACCTGCTCGCGTAGTCCGTCGGTGGTCTACCCTTTTGGAAGGCTGGCTTAAAAGACCCTTCTCCCCATGCTTTGGCTCAGCCGCTTTGCTCATGCGCGACCCGAGGAGTGTTTCTTCCAACTTCATCCTCGCAAGGTCGATCAGTCCTCCAATCTCTTTGCCGACTCCTTGGTTCGGTCTTGGTGAGGTCAACGAGTGACTCGGCCACGCTCAGCGCACGCGCCAGGCTACTCACGTCCCGCCGCTTCAACTCGAGTAATGCCTACGGCTTCAACCCATCCATGAACGCTCCGAGAGCCTCCTCTTTGCTCAGGTTGCGAATCTGGAGTTTGAGCTCAGTGAACTCCTTCACGTACTCTCGGATCGTGCCTCTTTGCTCGAGGCGATGGAGCTTGCTACGGGCCTCTTGTTGAGCGAACTCGGGGAAAAAGTAGTCCCGGAACTCTCGCACGAAGTCGTCCCATGTGCACACGGGATCGGCGCCTCGTCTAACTTCGTCACACCTATTACGCCACCAAAGCATTGCCGTATCAGACAGGAACATGGACGCGGTTCGTACCTTGATCGACTCGTCGTGTATGTTGACGGCGCCAAAGTATTGCTCCATGCTCCAGACGAAGTTGTCCACCTCCTTGGCAGATCGTTCGCCTTTGAATTCTTTCGGCTTTGGCACCTCGATTTTGGGCACCGCTTGGTTCGGCACAGCACCATTGGTGATGCTTAGTTTGCACAGGGCGAGCTCGGTCTTGAGCTCTTGGATCTCGGCCTTCATGGCTTCGATCTCGTCCCTACGCGGGGCTTCTTCCTCAACCACTTGGACGCGCTCCTTCAACACATCGATCGATGCTTCAAGGGCTTCGTCCTTGTCGTGTAATGGCGTGGTAGCTTCGTTGAGACACGACGTGAAGTCTTCACGGAGCGAACTCTCAACCTCCATGATCTGGTCTCGCACATCGTCAAGACCTTCCATGAGTTCGAGCACGGCGCTCCGAACCTTCCCGATCTTCTCATCGAACGCAGCTACGACGTCCATCGAGGCGTCTCTTTTCTTTGCAACGCTGCGGTTCTCTTGGACTCGTGCGGTCTCTCCAACCATGACAGCTTCTTCGCTCGACATTCCTTCGAACAGTTGGCGCTTCTTGATCTCTCGAACGGATCTCTCTTTTTGCTCGATACCAACTTGTCACGGGCCGATCGATTGGGATCGTGACCGCGCGGCGACTCGGCGAATTTGGACTACCCGAGCCAAGCCTTGCTCGATCGAACGCTTATTGGCGGATCGTTGAGAGAGAAAGTAAGAGAGAGGAGTCCCTGATATTACTGAAATGTTGGGTTGGATGATTACAAATGAAGAAGGACACCCCTTTTATAGTTGAGGGCCTCGGATTACAACCATTGATCTATTTTTGATCTGACGGGCGAGATCGCACCGCCTCAACTACCGACATAAATATTCAACTACCGGCTACCGACATGCGGAAGCTTTTGACTCCCTTGAAAACTTCGAGGAGAAGCTTTGATGGGAATCCGAGTTGGAGCAAGAGGTCTTCCACGGATGAGTCGAGGTCGTCCTCGGGGAACCTCACGGATCGGCCTTCTCTCGGTCCATGACACATGCATGTATGTAAGCTTTCCTAGCCGGAGCGGTGCAACTTTGCCTTTGACCAGGGGGAGCACGAGGCGTATTGATCAGAGAATGCGTCTCGGATTCTCAGCACTTCTCTCTGTTACATGCCAGAGATTGTCGTGCTGTTATATTATATGAATCCGGTACTGCTACTACTGATCGGAAGGCCTTAATAGTACCCTAGCTTCTTCACTGATCTTTCTGCTTTGTAAGCTTGAAATCACAGGAAAAAAGCCGCAGTTTTATCCCCCACGAGAATTCCAAAACAGCACAAACAATTCGCATGAACAGAGCAGTAGGTCATGATTTACTGCGCTACGAATTTGACTATATGTGATAGTTAAAAGGAACAAGTTAGGCTGGTCCGTTCACTGTGGCTACAGCTCTCGACAACGACGGGAAAGCGGAAACGATAAGAGCAGTTGAACAGTCAAAGGCACCAAAATGGGACAATGCAAGATATGCAAATGGTCCCTCATAATCTAGTTGATCCTTGAGGATACATCACTCCCAACGTAGCTTTCTCCCACTCAGTCGAAAGTGATGTGGAAACGGGTGAGTGCAAGCAAACTCTGATGTGGTTTTGTCATCCAATCAGTATGTTTGGCCATTTGTTGGTCGTCTCCTTTCTTTATTTCCCCGCATCGAACACTCACCAAATTCATTTTAACATTGGCCATTTGTTGGTTTTGTCCTCCAATCGATACAGCATCATGGTCGTCGACAAGTGTTTCCATTATTGATAACTTACCGATAACCAAATCCAACTTAACACCAGCTCTATATTCATTCAAATCGAAGCCATATTGATTGCAAGGACTTGGTCATTTTTTTTGTGTGAACATGCCCATATCACGCCCATAGTATCAGTTAGAGGACTTTCAAACATCATAGAGCATTTGAGAAATTATATAAAAAGTCCTAAATTTATTGTACAACGATCAATATTCACATTAGCACATTAGCGATTTCCAGTTAAAATTGATTAGAAATACAATATTAACATAGTTAAAAGATTGAGGGTTAAATTAATAATTTTTCAAAAAAATTATGATTAAAATAACACACGAAACATTTATGACTAAATTAATAAATTGTTAAAATGTTTAGAACTAAATTGACGTAATTAAAAAATTTATGACCAAACTGATAGTTATATAATAGATAGAACTTTTAAATAATTATCTCAAGAACCTTTAATATAAAGTCAAGAATCATGCCTCTATGATACTGACATCGGATAAAGAGCTCCTCAATCTTGTTGGAGATCCTATTCATTCCTTTATCGCACGTGGACATGTCGGAAGAATCTTGAGGTTCTGCATGGCAGTGTTTCTCTCTCTCTCTCTCTTGTTTTCTGGAATAAAAAAAGAACAGAAATCCGTTTGGTGATGTCAATTAATTTCTCTATTCCCCGAAATAGAAAAATAGCCGATGAATAGATTTGGAACAAAAACAAAAAGTAGAAAATAATAGCTTCTTGTTCCTAGAAAGAATTTTTAGAAATAAGTCATTTTCTTTATCTTTCCTTTTTTTTCTTTTCTTCTTCTTCCTTGTTGCCAGCCGCCTGTTGACCCTCGCATGCTGCCTGCCGCTATCCTCGACCATCGCTGTCCTTCGCCACTGTCTGCCACCTATCACCGTCGATTGCCACTATCCATCGTCGGCTACTGCCTATCGTGGCTCGATAACCTACTAGAGGAAGAAGAAGAAGAAAGAAAAAAAAACTTTAAAAAATTTAGAAGAAATTCAATGTCACAAAAAAACTTGTGGGTCATACCAAATGCATTTATGTTCTTTTTCTATTCCGAGAATAGAAATTTTGTGTAGTTACCAAATATGTTGTTTTACTTAGAAATTGTTTAAGGGAATAGAAATAGAAAAAAAAAAAACTCTTTCTAAAAAGAAATTATTCTCGGAAACAAAAATGTTACCAAATACATCTTAACTAGTTGAAACAACTTAAGAAGGGATTGTCTAGAGAGCCCACTTTGCTTAACATAGATTCATTTCACAAGCATAGGATTCTCATGTAAGGCTCTGAAAATATTTTTCTTGCTTTTTTGGCGGTTGGATCGCTTGAAAAAATGAGTTAATAAAAAAGGTTTTCCTATTAATGTTTAAGTTTAGGAAAACGATTTTCTCTTTAGAAAATCGAAAATCAATTTTCAAAATATGACTAAATATTGGCGCATGAACTAGAAATTTTATACTTTGGCATGGAAATCCCAACGTTCATTCCTTAGCCCTTGGCAACGGGGATGGATGGGTCTTTGGCACACGGGTGTGAGTTCATCAAGGCCATGCTTGGGTCCATTGAGGTTGGGCTCTAGACCCCAATGTCCATCATTGGATTCCTAACTTCTGAGCTTGGATCTATTGAGGTAGGGCCTAAGACTCCTGTGTCTATACTCGAGTCCCTATGCTTTTGCCCTAGTGCATCTATATCGGGCCTAGGTGTCAAGTGTTGGGGCCTAGCCTTGATGGGCTTGAGTCCAAAAGCCAGGGTCCCAAGCCTGACCTCAATGTTTTTGAGTCTGAGAGCCGGTGATTCAGGCTTGAGATCCCCATGCCCTTGCCGAGTTGGTTATTCATGCACAAGTCACTAGTTTCTGTGCCCGAATAATGTATTTCTATTTAGGAAAATAGATTTTCCTTACTAAACAAAGGAAAATATTCTTCAATTCGTCTTCAAGTTTTAACCAACCACTAAAATATATTGTTATTTTTTCGGAAAGTGATTCTCAAAAATATATTTTCTAAAAGCGTCACATTTTTCTCGAAATATACGAAAGTTGAACTTCAATTTTAGCAAGACCGGATATTGTGCAATTCAAGTGAGGACAATCAGTCGGTGCGAGTGATCCAGACGGTGGACAAAACAAACAAAAGGAAAAAGATAAAGGGACACGAGAGACGAGAGACCGTGCCCCGGAGTTCCAAGTGGAGCAACATGTACGTACGTGGCGTGTTCGCCCCATGCAGAAGCTGCCATCCCTCCACCGTCTCCTCCTCTCTCATATCATCACTTCTCGCGCTCTCTCTTCTCGGGAACTCACACGCAAGCAAGGTAGCAAGCGAGCAAGAGAAACTAGAAAGAAGTGAAGCTATCACACATGGATTTGATCCACAAGTTCCTGAACCTGGTGGCTCCTCCTTTCACTTTCTTTTTCTCTGCCTCTTCTTGCCCCCTTTCTACGCTTTCAAGTTCTTCCTCTCCACCTTGAGCTCCGTCTTCAGCGAGAGTGTCGAAGGTAAGGTCGTTCTGATCACTGGTGCTTCGTCTGGCATCGGAGAGGTACGCGCCGCCCTCGCTTTGTGACCATCTTATTCATCCCAAATGACCGACATGCGCTGTATGAGTTAAATTTTGTGTTGCGTGCAGTACCTGGCTTATGAGTATGCAAGGAGGGGTGCATGCTTGGCTCTGGTGGCCCGGCGGGAGAACTCGCTGCGGGAAGTGGCGGAGGGGGCGAGGGAGTTGGGTTCTCCAGACGTCATAGTCATTCAGGCCGATGTTTCCCAAGTTGACGACTGCAGGCGCCTCGTCAATGAGACCATGAATCACTTCCAAAGACGTACCTCGTTCTTGTCTCTCTTTTTCTCATTGGTTTCTTTGTATGGAACTGCCTAAATTAGATTTCTTGATTTGATGCACGCGCACGTGCTGTGTCGTGATGGATTGCAGTGGACCATCTGGTTAACAACGCTGGGATTAATTCCGTCTGCAAGTTTGAAGATGCAGGCGACATCACCCATTTTAGAGCTGTCATAGTAATTCTTCCACCCACTTTTCCTGAGATTAGGATTTACGATGCATCAGCATGTTTAAGCATGTACAAGAGAGGGAATGGCTCTGAATGGGCAGTTGCACATGAGGAACATGCAATGGATGGGATTCAGAGACTCCCATCAATTTAACCAAGTCTATTTCTTTTACTTCGATGGAAAGGGAGCAGATGGGATTAGAATCAGAAACTTGACTAGGTAGAGTGCAGGTGGTGGCCAAGGTTTCTGATTATTGAATTGACCGATGCAGGATACTAACTACTGGGGTTCGGTCTATGCCACCCGGTTCGCAGTTCCATACCTAAGGAACAGCAGAGGCAAGATCATAGTGCTTTCTTCTGCTGCCTCCTGGTTGCCTGAGCCCCGAACGAGTTTCTACAATGTAAGATCGTGTTTTCTGATCACGCATGTAATCAGTTTGGTTCAGTCTCACTCATTGACATTTGAATCTCATCACAGGCAAGCAAAGCAGCCCTGCTGAGCATGTTCGAGACACTGAGGGTGGAGCTGGGCCCTGACATTGGTATAACCATCGTGACTCCTGGCTTCATAGAATCAGAGCTGACTCAGGGTAAACACTTCACCAGGGAAGGCAAGCTGGAGGTGGATCAAGACTTGAGAGATGTAAGCTTGAGCATTTTATGGAAACCAATGAAGAAAAGTGTCATGTAAGGGGAGTCGGTAACAATGCAAATGATGATGATGCAGGTCCAAGTGAGCGTGTTCCCAGTGGAGTCAGTACAAGGATGTGCGAAAGCGATAGTAAACAGTGCATGTAGAGGTGACAGGTACTTGACTGAGCCGGCATGGTTCAAGATGACCTACTTTTGGAAGGCATTCTGCCCTGAGATCGTAGAGTGGTCATACCGGCTCATGTATCTGGCCGGTCCTGGAGAACCCCCAACGGAAGCACCCAGCAAGAAGTTAGTGGATCTTCCCGGCGCCAAGAAGCTGGTCTACCCAAGCACCATTCAGACACCCCAAATCAAAACTGACTAAGCCCCTTTTCCAGTTCCACTCCTTTTCTATCTTGTCCTGCCTAGCATGTGCATAGTCTGTATGTTGTCGTATAGGGAAAAGTTACTTAAGTTACTCTTTTGTAAATGGAACTGCAAATAAAAGGTATCAGTCCCTTTCGTTGCCCTGATCCGGTCACGAATTGCCCGGTCATTCCTTTATTTTGTCACGAAGCCCAGACGATGATTATGGCAAGGTCATCGGATCTACGCACTGGTACTCCTCACGTACTGTTCGCAAATATGTACACTCAGTCCCGTGCTTTCTTGATATTTCTTGGCCATTCTGCATGTGTAGTTACTATATGTGGCAAAAATTAGTCTACTACCGATTTGACTCTATTGAGTCGGTTTTAATGGCTAAGGTAACATCCGGGTGGGTCAGATAGCATGCGGAAAGGTTTGCCAGATCTAAAGATTCCAAATGGTGAAAGTCAAGCCCGACCATATCCAGCACAGAAGAAACTGAAAAGAAACTCATTTCTCGTAAGACTTCCTACCTTCTAGCCGGGGCACTTTAACGTTGGTTGTAATTAAACGTTAATCACATGCGACACTCGAGATGAGTCTTTTCTTCAACTGAATGAAATGACACATGAAGCAACAACATAATAAGAAATACAAGAAAGGGGCCCATGGAATAGTAATTTGGCTGATGTTGATGGCACTGAATAAAAATACAGACATGATGTTATTGTCCATGATTTACGCACGAGAGACTAACTACATACTGACAACAAACGGAGCTCTTTGCTTCGCCCATTTCGCTTCTACTCTGCTTCAACAGGTCACTCTAAAAAATTTTAACAATGAATAATTATTTACACTCGCATGAGCTCTCCTATGTTTTCCCTAGTTCTACTGCACTTCTACTAATTAAAGATTTCGAAGAAGCAAGTTAAACAAAGGACTAGCATAGAGTCGAATCCCGACATAAACAGAGGAGTTTGAAAGATGGTATAAACATAAAGAAGATCGATCCAGTCGGCCTCCTCACCTGGAAAAACCACTTCCTTTGTCGCTATTGTTTTTTGTCTTCGGGACAGCAATCACTAACTTCTTCATTATCTCCCATGTCTTCGGCCTTCGACACAGCAATCTCCAATATCTTCCATTTAAGAGCCATTGAACTGTAACACTTCCCAATATGACAAAATGATCTTCAAAGAGATCTCAAGGAACTTGATCAGCAATCAGGTTCTCCTTTCTTCTCTCACCCTTTGTTTGGCAGCATACTAGCATTCTGATCATACAGGCAAACATTCGTATTGAAAACTCTCCCATTTAAAACGTAGTTGATTGAAGACTACTCGAAAATGGGCCTTCTTTTTAGAAACAAAATGTTCCAAATGTTCAAATGTTTCTCGAGCTATAGACCTTCAATGGTGAATGCAAGTTCTTTGGATAGTCTGCACTGCAACTAGTCTTTCACCCAAGAAACATCTTCAGAAATTAGCTCACACTCAGCACTTGAAGCAGTAGCAGACAGGCTTATCCAACTTCCAGGAAGTTCATGCTTGAATCAAGTCCCTCATGTTCTTTGCACTGTCTGCTAAATTTATTATTATCAGTTTTCAGATCTCTGTCCTTCCTTTGTTAATAGGAAGCAATTCATGCCTGGACAATCAAGGGGATATATCTATAGGACTTGATGATGAGCGTTGTTCCTGAGGCAAGGCAAAGGACTTCAGTCTTCTCAGGAGCTGCCACGCATCAGACGTATTACAACCTTCATCCATCTCAATGGCAATTGGAAGCGGAGAAGTTCCATTGATCTCCACAAGCATAATTCCCTGGTATACAGTGATGCCGCACTATAAGTATAAAAGCTAAAACCTATTACCAGCAGTTGAGTTACTGTCAATAGAGAGCTGAAAATATTTACCTCGAAGTTCACTAGAAAATATTGAAATTTTCTCAATGTCTCTTTCATAGCACTGACCATCGTCTTGTCTGTAGAAGAAAGAGCTGCAGTGACTTCCTCTGGAGAATGCCCAATTCCCTTGAGAACGACCTGACAGTATGCACAACTGGTCAGCATATCCAGTTCTCAGATAAAATAAATACATCTGTAGGTTGTTCTGGGATTGACAATTAATCAGAACGCACATTGTGACTGATCAAAATCTCAGATATGAGGCTTCCATCATCAACATAAACTTGAAGCTCGTATGCTGTCCTTTGCTTGTACTGGAATCCCTTCACACCAGTCAAAAAGCACTGCAATATATGCATTCATGGAAAGAAGTGTGTAAAGGAGTTAGTCAGAACCTACTCTAAGTTCCATGCTCACTAACAGCTATGGGCTCTTAGATTTAAAGCCATGCTATACAAGTTCACATTAAAGTGTTAAAATTGCCGATGGATTAAAGAAATTGGTCATGTTGCTCTTCCAGGAGTAGGACAGACAAAGAAGAGCAAAGATACCAATCAAGAAGAATAGTGATAAAAGGCAAAGCAAGAGAAAAATAAAAAAAGTTACAAACATGTGAACAATACATGCAAACCATCCTAGTAATTTTACATTAAAGCAAGTGACATTAGCTTATCCATTTTACTCAGTCATTGACGATCAATAACATATCTGCTTTGATACAGCAAACTTCATTCAAAAGAGCAACTCCACACAAAAATTCCACCAGTCTAACTAGCAGTATTCCTTTCCACTGTAAGCACATCAGCGTCAGCCCTTTCATTGAAGCCTATTCCCTCTACAATTTACAAAACATTGATACATGGTGATGTAGTTGGCATCTTTACCATCGGGAACTCTATAGAATCCGCTAGGGATGAGCATCAGTCCAGGGTTGACCTTGGACCGACCCTAGACCAGCCCAACCCTGGTCTGGTTCTAGGAGGACTGGCTCAATCCTTGGTCTTAGTATGTTTCTCATTTTAGGGAATGCAAAAAATGAAACAGATAAATAATCAGTTGGTCTCGGATTGACCCTCAAACCAAACCAAACCTATAGAGTCAGTCTAGTCCTCGATCCGAGGCTTAACAGGGTCAGTCCAAGGTTCCCAAGAATTAGGGACCAACATCATGCGGGTTGGTCCCTAAGTTAGGTGTTTGATTGGCCCAACCCAGATCATGCTCACCTCTATAATTTGCTTCCACAATCAGTGCCTCTGGGCAGGTCAACATATTATTTCCACATTCTAGAAATTCCAGTACTCATTCCAAGGGTAGCATCAGTACCTTGAAACCAGATTCATTCTATCAAGTATTTCTGTGCTTACAAGTCAAAATGATAAAAGTTGGATATGAAAGAGGACCGGGTAATCTGTACCTTGACTTTTCCTTGTATGGAAGATGCTTTCTCTTTCATTGCAGCCCACTTTGTGGATAAACTAGCTAAGTACATGAATGGGCTTTCTCGATCTCTAGACATTATGAGAGGATGTTCAATCTCATCA
Organism: Eucalyptus leucophloia subsp. euroa; assembly: GCA_017140325.1. Lineage (NCBI taxonomy): Eukaryota > Viridiplantae > Streptophyta > Magnoliopsida > Myrtales > Myrtaceae > Eucalyptus > Eucalyptus leucophloia. Next base: position 378,179 of record CM029469.1, on the reverse strand, counting down.
ACCATTTGAATGTCATCCATATATGATGCAATATCTGAAGGAGGATTGGGTACAGCATCTGCTGCGTCCAAGGTCTCAACATCAGGATCTAACTCCTTGACAGATGAAACCATGCCATGTGAGGAGTTCGAAACCATGTATGGCATTGCATTAGAAAAGGAATCCGCAGGGTTTGCTGCGACATTTGTTGAATAACGGGAGGCAGTCTCCATGTTACTCATAGGAACAGCATCCACATGCATTTCTTCAAATTCTGAGATGAAGTTCGGTGATGGGCTAGGCACTGCATTCTGCATACCAGCAGGAACAGCAGAAGACTGCACCGAGCTCCTTAGATCATTACCTGATTCAGTTGGTGCCGAATTAATGCCTAAAGAACCCCAAAAAGAAAACCCAAAAGGTAAAGGAAACTCAGGAAAAAACACAAACTGACACCATATACTGGCCTACAATTTTTATATTATCATTACGGATGCGAAAATATCATGGCCAGCTTCCTGCCAAATTTTGACAAGCTGATGCCTATGACTAAATAAAAATGTCCACAGCAAAACATAAATCCTAAAATCAACAGACAGATTTACACAGGAAATCCAACCATACAGACAGTAAAAAAATGAGGCCACAATCTAACCATTGTGGCCTCATCAAACTTCTCAAACTCATTGAAACAGAGAAAATATTAGCATCTTCAAGTAAAAGGAGTCTTTTAACATTTATGATGAATCTTGTCACCCCATTTTATCTTGGAAAATAGTACTAAGAGCGGAAAAAGACACCTTTTGTGAAGCAGAAAAGGAATAACCAGATGCTTGAGATGATTTTTTTTTTTTTCATTTCCCAAGGTTTTCTGGTCATTTGACATAAAGGATTACGCATCTTTAATATCCTCTCATAATGCTATACAACTAACAGAAAATTTGCATCTCATTCCAGATTAGAAGTACCTCTGCTTGTGTGGGAAGTAGTTGAATCTTGTGCACTAACACTACCATTTTGTGCCACATCATCAACATTAGGTGACCAGGCAGCAAGTGTTGCTCTGGTTGCTAATGAAGGAGCTGCTCCAGACCTCGTTCTGCCAAAGAATCCACAAATTAAAGCCAAATGACCAATAGCATAGAACTTGTAAGAAAGACAAACAGTATAAAATCAGTGGATTACAGGAAAAGAAGCAAAGACCGCCACTTGAACGTTAAAAGAGTAAGAGATGCAACCAAATTGTTAGACTCATCCTTTTCAAATTTAACACCACATTACAAAGTAAAGGAAGGAAACAAGAGAACTAAATGGAAAAGGCGTGATATAAACGTTTTGCAATTTCGGGTCACACAAAATCAGCACCAATAATGTTCTTGATGCAATATATATGCATATGCTGGAGCTGAAAAAGTGTTGAGCACAACTCTCAAATTAGGGGTCAAAATATACCTTTTCCCTCTCGGAGGTTTATTTACTTCTTGAACAAGCCGCTGACGTGCTGCTTCCAACTCATCGACAACTCCTCCTAAGACCTCAATAGCTTCAGGGACCAACATTAGAAGGCCGTGACGTACATGGACATTACAAAGAGCAATCTGCAGCACATGAGAGCAAGATTCATCCGTCTTAGACAAAAGTAATTGCTAAATTAAGAAAATACACTGACATTTAGGGTAATCCAGATGTCCTGCACACCCTAATCCAAAGGAAAAACGCAAGAATAAATCATCGAGCTCACTTTCGAATCACGCTATTTTCCAGTTCAGCTGTGACATATGCAATTGATCAAAGATGTGAACTGAAAAACTACTTCTACATAGAAAGCAACCTTCAGAGAGAGAGAGAGAGAGGCCATATTCACCTTAAATCCAGCAGGGGCCAAAGGGTGGAGATCCGGAAGGGGGCGGTATTCCATGCCGAAAACACGTTGAACACCGTCGGTCATGGACAACTTGAGGCACCTCTTGAGGCCGGCAGGTGCATTCTGGTACCTGCCTCGAAGAGGACAACTGATATTAACAATCTCATCTACCTGAAGACAGTGCAGTCCAGCGTGAGAAAAAACTACAGCATGGAAGAAGAAGCTCTACGCTAGGTAAAAAAATGGATGGAATTCGACCTGCAAGACGAAGGGCCCGGGGAGATGGGCGAGATGCATGGCGTGGACTTCCGGGGGAAGAACGCCAGCGCCGGAGGAGTTCATGTCCGAGAGAAGGAAGTGTTGGAAGCACAGCTTGGCGACGGAGGGAGGGTCGAGGGAGGAGAAATGGGGGAGGGAGGCGCGGAGGGCGTCCAGGCAAGAATCGAGCCATTCTCCCCTCAACCTCAGCCCCATCCCCTGCAGCAACTCCGTCACCGGAGCAGGCGTCGTCGTCGTCGTCGGCGGCGGCGGAGGCGGCGGAGGAGGAGAATGGGATGGGGAGGAGAGGCTTTCGGAGACGTCGATGAAGGCTTCGCCGTCATCGTCGTCGGAAATCTCGACCGCCGCGGGCGGAATAGGAGGATCCGGCGTAGGGTCGGGAGCGGCGGCGGCGGCGGCGGCGGCGGCTTCTCCAGTCTCTTCCTCATCGTCGGAGGAGGAGCAGGCGAGTCTGAGGCGTCGCCTGCGCATCTTCTTGCTCTCGCCTGGGGAAAAAAAAGGTATTTTGCAGTTCCGCAGTTCGCTATTTTCCACTTCGTTCGCAATGAGCGAGCGGGTCGTGCTTTTTGAATGGGCAAAGTCACAAAAACAATCTGAACTTCGACTCGATTTTTAATTTGATCCCGAAACTTTAATTTATTTAATGTAACTTTTAAATTTTAACACAACATGTAATAAAATCTCTAAATTTTTTATAATTATTCAATTCAGTTCACATATTATATAAAAGTATTTAATATTATATTTATTTAAAGTTTAGTAATCATATTATATATTAAACTGTAATATATTGAATTATAATTTATAGAGCATATTGAATAAATTAAAAATTAAGGAATCAAATTATGTATTGAGCCAAAATGTCTTACCCTTTTTGAATTGGATGTCGAGGAAAGGCTATGCCTGACAATGCTTCTGTTCCTGGGAAGAGTTTTTTAAATATTTCTTTTTCTATTTCCGCTTAACAATTTCGAGTAAAGTAAAAGAATCAATTTGATAACGACACAAAATTTCTACTTTTGGAATAGTTTGATAACGCAACAATTTTTTTTTTGTATTTATTCATTTTTTATTATTCTTAGACGGATCATCGCCCATTGCCCGTCGTCCCCATTCGATCCCATCGCCCACCGATCGCCACATCACTGATTATCACGGTCGACTATCACCACCAACCACCGGGAAGCCCATCGGCCCTGACGACCGGCATGAGCTCTGAAACCCGCGGCGTGCATGAATGGCAGTGACTGGCGGCGGCCAATGACTCGCGGAGGCTACGGTGACCGACGGCGTAACAGCGGTGGGCAGTGGCTCGAGCAGTTGATGGTGATTGCAGTAAGAAAAGGAAATAAAAAAAATTATAAAAGAAAATTAGCTTGTTTTAAATTATTTTCGGGAACAATAAACAACTTTTTTTTTGCTTTTAAAACTATTAAGGAACAAAAAATTGAGAAATTGTTTTCGAGAATAAATATTTTATCAAACAGATTTTTTTTTTTTTTGTTTCAGAAAACAAAAAAAAAAATTGAGAGAAATATGAGCAATATCATGCGCTACCGAAGTAGAGGGGCAACCAAGGCCCCAAGGTCAGAAACTACAAAGGCCCAGTCACAGTCAGTAACTACTACAACAGCTAACGATGGCCCAATTAACTGAAAAGTACGCCTAAGCTGTCGTGGTTTTATTCCGTGCATCGGCGTTGCAGATTGAGCTAGAGGACGACGGATGTTGGGGACGGCGAGTGAGCTTCGTATCCGGACACACTCAGATGCTCTCGGCCTCCGCCTCGGCCACTGCTAAAATCTCTTAGACCGGACTGGTCAGAACATGAGCACCGCCTTGGCCAACTGCTACCACCCGACGACGCAGCACTTGCCAAATTGCAATCGCTCTAGCTCCAGTCGTCCTATTACTGGCAGCAGGGGCCCGACCCATTTCGCAGGACCTCATCGCGCTCTCCCGCCTCTTCTTGCCGAGTGCACCCATCTCGTCCAATTCAAGCAAATCCATGCCCACATCCTCAAGACATCGCCCCATCATGAGCATCATCGGGCCGACTCCGGCCTCACCCAGCTCGTTCTTTCGTTGCTAGGTCCGGGGTCAGGCCACGCCCACCTGGATTATGCGCGCGCCGTCTTCGATCAGGTAGCCCATCCATCCGCCTTCCTTTGCAACACTCTGTTGAGAGCCTGCGCTCTTCACGGTCTGGGCAGCCGAGGGATCCGGGTCTACCATCAGATGATGCTCCGGGACGTGGACCCCGACGCCTACACTTACCCGTTTCTTCTCAAGGCTTGCTCCCATCTTGGTCAAGGGAAGGGGGTCCACTCCCTCGTCCTCAAGCACGATGTGCTCCGCTCCCACCTGTACGCTTTGACTTCTTTGGTCGCCTTTTACTGCAGATACGATGATCTCGGCTCTGCACGCTCCCTGTTCGACCGAATGGCCCAGAGAAATCTGGTCTCGTGGACGGCCATGATTTCTGGCTACACCAAGCACATGCGGTATCAGGAGGGGCTAGCCTTGTTTTGCGAAATGCTACTTTCGGGGGTAGGAATAAATGAGTTGACACTGGTCAGTGTACTGTCGGCTTGTGCTCATCTCGGAGCTCTTGACGTGGGAAGACGGGTGCACTGTTATATCCACCGGAATCATATTCCTCTTACCCATTACTCGCGGCTGCACTCATTGACATGTACGCAAAATGTGGGCACATGGACAAAGCGTCACGAGTCTTCCAAACGGCACCTGTAAGGTGCGTTTCGACTTGGAATTCTCTCATTGGTGGACTTGCTATCCATGGTCGTGGAAGGGAAGCCTTGGAGAGGTTCCAGCAAATGCAAATGGATGGAACAAAACCGGATGATGTTACCTTCATTGCCTTGTTATCTGCTTGCAGCCATTCGGGGCTGGTGGAGGAAGGCCAGGAGATATTCTATTCCATGAGAGGAGACCGTGGGATTCAACCGAACATCAAGCATTTCGGGTGTTTGGTAGATCTCTTGTGCAGGGCAGGCCGAATAGAGGAGGCTTACCAGGTCATGATAGACATGCCCATGGAACCCAATGAGTTCCTCTGGGGAGCTCTGCTCAATGCATGTGCTCATGACGGTAATGTTTCGTTAGCTGAGAGAGCCATGGAAAAGCTTGTTGAGTTGGAGCCATTCAATGATGGAAACTACGCTCTCATGTCAAATGTTTACGCTGCTAACGAACAGTGGAATGATGTTGGCAAGGTGCGAAGATTCATGAAGGATATGCAGATCATCAAGAACCCAGGTCTTAGTTTGATTGAGGTCGATAACATAGTGCATGAGTTCATGGCTGCAGACATTAACCACCCATTTCCAGGAGAGATCGACTCTACATTAGAAGATTTGATGATGACGATTAGCTAAACAGAGCGTAGTGATATTATGCATGATATGCTTCAGACAGTTACTGATGTAGTTACATGGTGGGGAGGTACAATTATCAGTCCACGTTCTTAGTTGAAAACGGCAAACCATGACAAGGTCTTGTTTGCAACAAGAAGGTGTTATCTCTACTTTTGGAGACATGCAAGCCGCTGTTGGCCTCACGAGTAAAGAGATCTTTTGCCGGTACGGGACATGAAAAGCAAAGACTAAAAGTAAATTTATTACATGAGACCAAAGCCAAGTGGTTATCAGTTTGAATTCCAGTTAAACGTTTGTTGTCTTTCGTGGGAAGCTCAGTTCAAAGATCGATTGCGGGGGCGGGGGTGGGACCTTTGTAACATTACTTTTAGACAGAGAGTCACAGAGAGAGAGAGAGAGAGAGAGAGAGAGAGAGAGAGAGAGAGAGTTTTAAAGAGAGGAGAGAGAAATAGAAAGTGAAGGCTCTCGGTGATGGGGGTAATATAAATTATCTTGTGATGAAGCGTGGAATGATTATATTATGTATTGATGATTACATGCGACTAATGTGATATGACTAATCAATCATCAGAATATTGTGATTTGAACATTGTGCGATAGACAAAATCATAGAAATACAATACACTTGATTGACGAGTAATAATACATCATCAAAATTCCATATGAGATCAGAACGATGATACAGGACCTAATTCATGTGATGCTTGTGTTAATGTTCCTTTCCATTACAATTAGTGTCCTCGATATGGTTATTCATTCATTCAGATTGCCCTACAATAGAAGCAAGATACTTTTGATGGCGACTTTGATTTGATCCAAATGCAATTTCTCAGAGGGAAAAATACACAAACTGAAAGTATATACTGATTTATGATTTTCATGTTATCGATACGGATGCAAAAATATGATGGCCAGGAATGACACCTACGACTAAATAAAATTGTCCACAGCAAAACATAAATCCTAAAATCACCAGATTGATTGACACAGGAAATCCAATTTTACAGGCAGTAAAGAAAAAAGAAACGCAATCAAACCATTGTGGCCTCATCAAACTTTTCAAACTTAAGTGAAACGGAGAAACCATTAGAATCTTCGAGTAAAAGGATCACGCATCTTGAATATCCGCTCATAATATGCTATATAACCAATGGAAAATTTGCATCTCATTCCAGATTAGAAGTACCTCTGCTCGTCAGGGAAGTAGTTCAATCTTGTGCGCTACCACTACCATTTTGTGCCACATCATCAACATTAGGTGACCGGGCAGCGAGTGTTGCTCTGGTTGCTGATGAAGGAGTTGCTCCGGACCTCGTTCTGCCAAAGGATCCACAAACTAAAGCCAAATGACCAATAGCATAGAACTTGTCATAAAGCCAAACAGTCAAAAACCAGTGGACGTACAGGAAAAGAAGCAAAGACCACTACTTGAACGTTAAAAGAGTACAAAAGATGCAATGAAATTTGGAAGGACAAAGCCGGCCCATCAAAAAAAAAAAAACTTGGCAAACTCAAAAAGAAACGCTATACAAAACGATGGTCGGCATTCATATCTCATGGCAATTGCCACTGTATCAGGCTCAAAAGCACTGAAAAGACTGCATTTTTCACTTGCATGATTGCCAAGAGTGCAACGCAATTGAATTTCTCCAACCAGCACCCGTCCGCAGAAATCAAGAAACAGCAAGAGACGCAAAATTAACCGCGTGTTTCTCCATCCCTAACCCTCTCTCTGCCAACATCGTCGGCATCATGGGAAGCATCGTGCTCCTGATCTTGGGTCTTGTTCTGCTCGTCGTGGGAATAAGATGTGACCCTATTGACGGCGGAAGCAGGAAAGGAAATGATGGGTCGACTCCATTGGCAGCGAAGAGAGAAGATCCTGAGCAGATTTTGACTTCGCACTTCGTGGTGAGCGGGTGGGTGGGTGGGTGCGTGCTTTTGAATTTGATGCCGGGGAAGGATATGGGCAGACGAGGCCCGAAGGGCCGAAACTACAGAGGCCCACAAGGCCCATTTTAACTTAAGACTTCGCGGATTCTGTCATAAAATTTCTTCCCTGCATTTGTCGTTTTTTGAGCGTTTTTTTAAACTCAAGTCACATCATGCCGATTCCGCAGCGTGATTCCTTCGCTGCCAATGCTCCCAACTCTTGAAGACCGCCACCCCGAAACACACTACCTCTTCTCTTGAAGAGAACCAACCAAGAACACAGTTCCTCGTCCACGCTGTGGAAGAGCACGGCTACCTCTTCATGCCACGTCATATGCCAATTCCTTCCCTGCATTTGTCGTTTTTTGAGCGTTTTTTTAAACTCAAGTCACATCATGCCGATTCCGCAGCGTGATTCCTTCGCTGCCAATGCTCCCAACTCTTGAAGACCGCCACCCCGAAACACACTACCTCTTCTCTTGAAGAGAACCAACCAAGAACACAGTTCCTCTTCCACGCTGTGGAAGAGCACGGCTACCTCTTCATGCCACGTCATATGCCAATTCCTTCCCTGCATTTGCCGTTTCTTCCTTCCCCCCCCCCTCCTTCCTTTTTCCCTTTAAATGGACCTCCCGTCTCAGATCTCTGAACAGCCAACAAGAACACTCGAACGCAAGAAAATCCCAAATGAGTTCCGAACACCCTACTCCCAATCCACCCCCGGCTGCGCCGCCGCGATCCCGCCCTTACAAGCGGATCATCGCATTTGCTGGGCTCATCATTCTCGGCCTTCTCGCGGTCATCTGCATGGCGATGCCCGTCGGAATGCCGCCGGAGCTTGGGCTGAACCTGGGTTCTCCCCTTTCGTCCGTCTTCATCTCCATCTCCATCTCGCACGATAGGCTCGTCACTATCGAGTGCGCTCGCATGAAGCTGCTCTTGAGTTTAGACAGCCAACTCGCTCTCTCTCGTCCCTCCCTCGTGACCACCACCGTCCCTCCGGCCCCCAGCTGCGTGACTTCACTCCAAGCCAAGGTCCAGACAGCGCTGTCCATCGTCAATGACTTGGCTCTGAACCGCGGGGAGTTGAAGATCAACGCGGAGGCGAAAGCCAAGCAGAGGCTGCGCTTGGGCAAGTGGTGGGTGGCCGTGCTCGCCGTGGACGTCTCGTGCTCAGGCTTGACCTTGACAGCTCCCTCCGACAGCGAGGGCGGCGGCAACCGGTTTATATTCGAAGGGACCCTCAGCTTCACGCTCGACGTCATCCCTCAACTCTGATAAGAAAAATTACAAGTTCCCGCTTAGTTTCGTATTTCTATCGCGGTAGTTGTGGGCTCCCCGTGGATGTTGATGAGAAGCCATCGATGCGCCGTAGAACAACTTCTCAGAGCTGTCGCTGTCTATTTGTCTTGAGTTTAAACCCGTACACAAGAGTCAAGACCCGATCCGGTTGAAGGATGTAGACCGGTTCGCGTATTTATTTGTTCTTTTAATATTTTTTTGTCGGGCCCATCACTGTTTAATCTCTGGCGGCGTTCTCTATCATTCCTCGTTTATTTCTCCGGATGATTCTGCGTTGATTTAATTGCAAGATCCGTTAGCTTTTCCACGTCATATCACGACGGTCTCCTCGCCGCCCTGGTTGCGCCTTGGTGGTCGTCCCTTTTTTGTTGTACTGATATTAAACGACGTCTGCCTCTCACGAGTGCGTGTCTTGTCTTTCTATTTTTTCAGATTCCGGTGGACACCACGGGCTTCAATGTATTCGGCCATGGCTTGGGATTACTTTTGGCTCTATATTAATACATCTTCTGAAATTTCTGTACTCTCTGCCTTTACCGAATCTTCGATTCTTACGGAATAAACAGCTCGCACTTGCGTATTTTTTATATTCGAAGTCTCCACGAGTTAGTGGTCGGTTGTATTAAATTAGTCTCGATAAAACTTCAACTTGAGGCAAGAACATCTCGTTTTGTCGAGTTTCTCTCTACCATTCTGGTAGTTTTTTACACCCAAATTCTCCCTTACATCTTCACTAACCCTACCTTCGATTGCGAATTGGCCTTTCCCTTTTCTCTTCTTCCGTCTGCTAGTGTTCGGCTCCAACTTCTGGTCTCTCGCGAATTGTCCTGGTTATAGCTCTGATAAACCCCGATTGTTCTTTCTCTTTCTGTTAATTATGGGCACGATGGTCCTCGAGAGGTATCTCGGCATATTGGCTTCTTTTTGTGCAAGAATGATCTGAATTGGGCATTTCTGCAATATCCTAGCGTTTCCTCATGTGGGTTTCACGGCCGATTCTTCCTGGATGATTCTGCATGCATCAGATTCCTCAGTATATGAAAAGAATATGCGGAAAGCTATAAGTAGAAAGTTACTGGTTACCTTTTCTATCCTCGTTGAAGTTTTTTTGCTGCTGATGACTCATCGGATTTAGGGAATTCAGTTCTTGTTTGCATTTCCTGTGGGTAGCAAGTCTGTTTTATTACCTTTATTATCATCATCAATGGCGTCCGGCAGCAATGCCGATTCTGGGCGTCTTGCAGCTCCTTGCTCTAGATTGGGCCGCCTCACCACTGAGCAAATTATTGACGACTGGGACGATGTGCCTTCGCCTGAAACATTGGAGGAATGTAGATTAACTATTATTGGAAAAATCCTCTCCAATCCATCCATTAACATTCCAGCCTTCAAAAGCACACTGAAAAAAGCATGGCAGACAGATATGGTCGATATTTCACATCGTGAGGCAGGTTTATATGTTGCCAAATTTCAATCTCAAGTCGACAAGCAACGAATTCTACAAGGGGGCCCTTGGCTCTTCTCGGGTCACTTAGTTATATTTAAACCATGGCAGCCGAACACACCTTTACATTGTTATGACTTTTCTACTTGTGCCTTTTGGGTACAAGTGATTGGGCTGCCGCTGGAATGGTATTCTGAACGTATGCTTATAAGGGCGGTACAACACATGGGTCGTATACTGGAAGTAAAAGTCGATTCGCTGGAGGGTGGTTTGTCCAGAGCAGGTCGTGTCAGAGTTGAAGTGAACTTACATGAGCCTCTTAAGACAGGGAAATTGATAAGGATTGATGGTAAACCTCTTTGGCTGGATTTCCGACATGAACGATTACCGCACTTCTGCTACTCCTGTGGCAAGCTTGGCCACTATGCGATGTATTGTCAGGACATTCCCTACAATGAAGCCAAACATGAGGGTCGAGAGAAGATGGCCTATGGCCAGTGGCTCCGGGCGGAGGTTAAAGAAAACAGCCCCTACTGGCACATCTTTTATGCCCCCCCCAAACAGTTCTGACCATACAGAAGAAAGCGTACCTGAGACTCCGCCATCTCAGATTGCTACCATTCCTTTGCTGCCCCCACCACAAGTGATTCCAGCAGTCAATACAGCAAACCCAGCAAACCGATCCAGGGAACCAGCAGACACATATCGCCAGAACATCCATCAGCACTTGCCCCTGGAACCAACAGCAGCCTCTGATCAACACCTCCATCAACACTTGGCCAGGCACAAACCCCTTATCCATACAGCACTAATACCTGCAGATACAAAGCTGAAAGCAATTCAGACAGCACCTATGGATATCCAGCGCCAAAAGAAAAAAAAGTCTCCACGAGTTTCGTCCCTTTCAACTCAATTTCATATCTGTGCGCTGACGCACAATCTCAAAGCTCATTTAGCTTTGTCCGTTCCAAAGCGGGCTACAGAGTCGGCCTCAGATGATTAACCGAGTAATTAAGCGCCTCATCAGTTCGAATGCTTGCAAATCCCGCGTTTGTATTACGAACAACACAACGTCAATCTCAAATTTACGTAAATCTTAGCTTCTTTTTCCTCTTTTTTCTCTTTCGGTTTGCTTTCTTTCTATGCGGATTGTTCCCAATCTTGGAATTCTCTTAGGAAGGAACGAAGGAAGGAGAGAGACGCGCCTAAAGCAAGAATCCGAAATGATGTCCCTCCCCACCAACCCCACCCCCGTGCCAATAGTAATCCGGCGTCGCCATCATCGGAGCCGATGGGGGTCAACAAGGCCTGTGACCACCATGAGAATGGTCGCTGGAAAGCCTGAAACAACGCCAATGCAAACCTGGCAATGCAGATCCAGATCTGCATTCAACTCCTTTTGTTTAGAAGAAGAAGAAGCTTTCCTTTTTCTAATTTGCTGCCCACGACAGCGATTCAAAGGAGAGTGCATCGTCAAGCCACAACTCCCTCTTCTTCAGGGATGAAAACTTACAATGATTTGGGATGACCAACCAACGCCACAGGGGCTGCTGCAACATCCCAGGCTAGTCTAATTCGCATGCACGATGTCATGTGCTACGTGACCCGGTTGGAAGGAACGCCACAAGGAGGTAAAAGCTCCAAGGAACATGTTGAAAAGCACACGCTGATATAATGTATGAGAATCTTTCACCTCGGAAAGGTTTGCCAGATCTGAAGATTCAAAATGGTGTAAGTCGAGCCACCGTGAGACTTCCTACTCTCTAGCCAGAGCACTTTATCATCGAATGGAACTAAGTGTTAATCAAGAAACCGAACTCTAATGAATATCTTCTAGAGCCAACATTCACATGCGACACTCAAGATAAGTGTTCTCTTTAACTGAATGAAATCACACAAGAAGCAACAAGAGCATAAAAAGAAATACCAGAAAGAGGCCCATGGAATGGTAATTTAGCTAATGTTGATGGCACTGGATAAAAATACAGACATAATGCTATTGTTCATGATTTACGCATGAGACTGTAACTACGTACCAACAACGACCGGAGCTCTTCACTTTGCCCATTTCGCTTTTACTCTGCTTCGACAGGTCACTCTAAAAAATGTTAACAACAGGTAATTATTTACAATTGCATGAGCTCTCCTATGTTTTCCCTGGTTTTCTTAGCACTTCTACTAATTAAAGATTTCAAAGGAGCAAGTTAAACAAAGAACTAGCATAAAGTCAAATCCCAAATAAACAGAAGAGTTTGAAAGATAGCACAACCATAAAGAAGATCGATCCAGCCAGCCTCCTCACCTGGAAAAACCGCTTCCTTTGTCTCCATTATTTTTTTGTCTTCAGGACGGCAATCACTAACTTCTTCATTATCTCCCATATCTCCTGCCTTCAAGACGGCAAAACTCCATCATCTTCCTCTTAAGAGCCATTGAACACTCCCAATATGACAAAAGGATCTTCAAAGAGATCTTGAGGAACTTGATCAGCAATCAGGTTCTCCTTTCTTCTCTTACCCTTTGTTTGGCAGCACACTCACGTTCCCCATTTGGGAAGATTTTTCCTTTTTCATCTTGCATTTCTGATCGAACAGGCAAACATCCGTATTGAAAACTCTCCCATTTAAAACGTAGTCGATTGAAGACTAGTTGCAAATGGGCCTTCTTTTCAGAAACAAAATGTTCCAATCGTTCTTTCTCGAGCTATAGACCTTCGAATGGTGAATGAAAGTTCTTTGGATAGTCTTCACTCCAACTAATCTTTCACCCAAGAAACATCTTCAGAGACTAGCTCACGCTTGGCACTTGAAGCAGTAGCAGACAGGCTTATCCAACTTCCAGGAAGTTTATGCTTGAATCAAGTCCATCATGTTCTTTGCACTGTCTGCTAAATTTATTATTATCAGTTTTCAGATCTCGGTACTTCCTTTGCGAAAAGGAAGCAATTCATGCCTGGACAATTAAGGGGATACATCTGTAGGATTTGATGATAAGCGTAGTTCCTGAGCCAAGGTAAAGGACTTCAGTCTTCTGAGGAGCTGCCATGCATCAGACATATTACAACCTTCATCCATCTCAATGGCAATTGGAAGCGGAGAAGTTCCATTGATCTCCACAAGCATAATTCCCTGATATACAGTGACGCCGCACTATAAGTATACAAGCTAGAAAACCTATTACTAGCAGTTGAGTTGCTGTCAATAGAGAGCTGAAAATATTTACCTCAAAGTTCACCAGAAAATATTGAAATTTTCTTAATGTCTCCTCCATAGCACTGACTATCATCCTGTCTGCAGAAGAAAGAGCTGCAGTGACTTCCTCTGGAGAATGCCCAATTCCCTTGAGCACGACCTGACAGTATGCACAACTGGTCAGCATGTCCAATTCTCAGATAAAAGAAATGAATCTGTAAGTTGTTCTGGGATCAGCAATCAATCAAAACGCACATTGTGACTGATCAGAATCTCAGATATGAGGCTTACATCATCAACATAAACTCGAAGCTCGTATATTGTCCTTTGCTTGTACTGGAATCCCTTCACTCCAGTCAAAAAGCACTGCAATATATGCATTCGCGGAAAGAAGTGTGTAAAGGAGTTAGTCAGAACCTACTCTAAGTTCCACGCTCACTAACAGCTATGGGTTCTTAGATTTAAAGCCATGCTATACAAGTTCACGTTAAAGTGTTACAATTGCCGATGGATCAAAAGAAATTGGTCATGTAGCTCTTCCAGGAGTAGGACAGACAAAGAAGAGCAAAGATGCCAATCAAGAAATACAACTGTAGAATAATGTTAAAAGGCAAAGCAAGAGAAAAATAAATAAATGTAGGAAGAACATGTGAACAACAGATGCAAACCATCCTTGTGTTTTTACAAGCAGATGACATTAGCTTATCCATTTTACTCAGTCATTGACAATCAATAACCTATCTGCTTTTTCTTTACCAAAAAATAAAAAATAAAAATAACCTATCTGCTTTGATACAGCAAACTTCATTCAAAAGAGCGACTCCACGCAAAAATTCCACCTGTCTAGCTAGTAGTATTCCTTTCCACTGTAAGCATGTCAGCGTGAGTCCTTTCATTGAAGCCTATTCCCTCTACACTTTACGAAACTATGATACATGGTGATGCAGTTGGCATCTTTACCATCAGGAACTATATAGAATCCGCTTCCACAATCAGTGCCTCTGGGCGGGTCAACATATTATTTCCACATTCTGGAGATTCCGTTACTCATTCCAAGGGTAGCAACCACATTTTGTAATGCTATGTACCTTGAAACCAGATTCATTCTACCGAGCATTTCTGAGCATACAAGTGAAAATGATAAAAGTTGGAGTATACAAAAGAGAAGGACTGGTAATCTGTACCTTGACTTTTCCTTGTACGGAAGATGCTTTCTCTTTCATTGCACCCCACTTTGTGGATAAACTAGCTAAGTACGTGAATGAGCTTTCTCGATCTCCAGACAATATGAGAGGATGTTCAATCTCATCGATCATTTGAATGTCATCCACATATGATGCAATATCTGAAGGAGGATTGGGTACAGCATCTGCTGCGTCCAAGGTCTCAACATTAGGATCCAACTCCTCGACAGATGAAACCATGCCATGTGAGGAGTTAGAAATCACATATGGCATCGCATTAGAAAAGGAATCCGCAGTTTGCTGCAACATTTGTTGAATAACGGGAGGCGGTCTCCATGTTACTCATTGGAACAGCATCCACACACATTTCTTCAAATTCTGAGATGAAGTTTGGTGATGGGCTAGGCACTGCATTCTGCATACTAGCAGGAACAGCAGACTGCACCGAGCTCCTTAGGTCATTACCCAATTCAGTTGGTGCCAAATTAATGCCTAATGAACGACAAAAAGAAAACCCAAAAGAAAAGGAATCTCGCGAAAAAATACAGAAACTGAAGCTATATACTGGCCTATAATTTTCACATTCTTTTTA
This sequence comes from Eucalyptus leucophloia subsp. euroa, assembly GCA_017140325.1. Lineage (NCBI taxonomy): Eukaryota > Viridiplantae > Streptophyta > Magnoliopsida > Myrtales > Myrtaceae > Eucalyptus > Eucalyptus leucophloia. Next base: position 363,014 of record CM029469.1, on the reverse strand, counting down.
CGGATGTGAAAATGTCATGGCCAGATTCCTGCCAATTTTGACAAACTGACACCTACAACTAAATAGAATTGTCCATATAAAAACATAAATCCTAACATCACCAGACAGACTTACACAGGAAATCCAATCATACAGAAATAAAGAAAAAAGAAATGCAATCTAACCATTGTGGCCTCATCAAACTTCTCAAGCTCATTGGAAAAGAGAAAATATTAGCATCTTCGAGTAAAAGGAGTATTTTAACATTTATGATGAATCTTGTCACCCCAATTTATCTTGGAAAATACTCTTAAGAGCGGGAAAAAGACACCTTCTATCAAGCAGAAAAAAGAATAACCAGATGCTTTAGCTGATTTATTTTTCATTTCCCAAGGTTTTCCAGTCATTTGACATAAAAGATCATGAATCATAATGCTATATAGCTAACAGAAAATTTTCATCTCATTCCAGATTAGAAGTACCTCTGCTTGTGTGGGAAGTAGTTGAATCTTGTGCACTAACACTACCATTTTGTGCCACATCATCAACATTAGGTGACCAGGCAGCAAGTGTTGCTCTGGTTGCTAATGAAGGAGTTGCTCCTGACCTCGTTCTGCCAAAGAATCCAAATAAAAGCCAAAATGATCAATAGCATAGAACTTATCCAAAAGCCAAACAGTAAAAAATCAGTGGATATACAGGAAAAGAAGCAAAGACCACTACTTGAACATTAAAAGAGTACAAAAGATGCAACCAAATTGTTAGACTTGTCCTTTGCAAATTTAAGACCACATTACAAACTAAAGGAGGGAAACAAGAGAACTAAATGGAAAAGGCGTAATATAACATTTGGTGATTACAGGTCACATATAATCGACAGCAATAATGTTCTTGATGCAATATATGCAGCACATCTCTCAAATTAGGTGTCAAAATATACCTTTTCCCTCTTGGAGGTTTATTTACTTATTGAACAAGCCTCTGACGCGCTGCTTCCAACTCATCGACAGCTCCTCCTAGTACCTCAAGAGCTTCAGGGACCAACATTAGAAGGCCGTTATGTACATGGACAATACAAAGAGCAATCTGCAGCACATGATAGCAAGATTCATCCGTCTATGACAAAAGTAATTGCTAAACCAAGAAAATACACGGACAATTAGGGTAATCCAGATGTCCCGCACGCCCTAATCCAAAGGAAAAAAACACACGAAGAAATCGTCGAGCTCACTTTCAAATGACACTATTTTCCATTTCAGCTGTGACATATACAATTGATCAAAGATGTGAACTGAAAAACTACTTCTACATAGAAAGCAACCCTCAGAGAGAGAGAGAGAGAGAGAGAGAGAGAGAGAGGCCACATTCACCTTAAATCCAGCAGGGGCCAAAGGGTGGAGATCCGGAAGGGGGCGGTATCCCATGCCAAAAACACGTCGAACACCGTCGGTCATGGACAACTTGAGGCACCTCTTGAGGCAGGCAGGTGCATTCTCGTACCTGCCTCGAAGAGGACAACTGATATTAACAATCTCATCTACCTGAAGACAGTGCAGTCCAGCATGAGAAAAAACTACAGCATCGAAGAAGAAGCTCTACGCTAGGTAAAAAAATGGATGGAATCGACCTGCAAGACGAAGGGCCCGGGGAGATGGGCGAGGCGCATGGCGTGGACTTCCGGGGGAAGAACGCCGGCGCCGGAGGTGTTCATGTCGGAGAGCAGGAAGTGCTGGAAGCAGAGCTTGGCGACGGAGGGAGGGTCGAGGGAGGAGAAATCGGGGAGGGAGGCGCGGAGGGCGTCCAGGCAAGAGTCGAGTGATGCAAGCCTAGGGAAGGCTTTCTCAAACAATAGGATCATAAGAGTGACTCACGCACAAGAAACGGGACGAACAATAATTTCAGCACTGCGCAAGCTCAGGAGAACAGTCGTATCTTTGTTGATACAGATCGGATCGACCTGATTCCAAAACCAAATGAACAAAGACTTCTGGATCTACAATTTCTGTGTTTTGGGTTTTCTGAAATAAGCCCTGTAGGATAGTCGAAATTGAGTTGGAAGTAACGAACAAAACAGGAAATGATAGAAACTTCGTTGGTTGCTCTTCTAGGCCTCCAAGGAAGTTGAGGGGGGCACCGATTCTTCTACATCGATGACTGCAACTCTTCAAGGATGCAGATTTCAAAAAGCTCCGACTCTTCAAGAACGGAGTGAAAACTTTTCTAGGTTTTCAAGGGTTGAACTCTTCAAGATTCATGATACTTGCTTCAAGCAAAGCTTTTTATTAATCAAAAGTTGTCTGTCTTCTACAAAGGATTGGCTTATATCATCAAAGAAATAAAAACAGAACATTGAGACTAGGAGGAATAAAGACAAAGCGTTGAAAACTAGGAGAAATAAAAACGGAGCATTGAAAATAGGAGAAATAGTAAAGAGCATGGAAACTATAAACTAATAAAAGTGTCACGCGAGCTTCCAAGTGTCTTTCAAGCTTCCGGGATGGACTCAAGATGTCATTATGGCTTTCGGTTTCGTCGAGCTCTAATGCGGGCCGATCTTCTTGGTCGAGGGAGCCGGTCTTCAATGTGGGCTGCATCATCGAGCCATTCTCCCTCAACCTCAGCCCCATCCCTTCAGCAACTCCGTCACCGGAGCAGGCGGCGTCGTCGGCGGCGGCGGCGGTGACGTGGCGGGGTGGAGAATGGGATGGGGAGGAGAGGCTTTCGGAGACGTCGATGAAGGCTTCGCCGCTTTCGTCGTCGGAAATCTCGACCGCGGCGGGCGGAATAGGAGGATCCGGCGTAGGGTCGGGAACGGCGGCGGCGGCGGCGGCAGCTTCTCCAGTCTCTTCCTCATCGTCGGAGGAGGAGCAGGCGAGTCTGAGGCGTCGCCTGCGCATCTTCTTGCTCTCGCCTGAAAAAAAAAAGAAGGGATTTTGCAGTTATGCGGTTCGCCCTTTTGCACTGTGCAATGAGCAAGCGGGTGTGTGCTTTTTGAATGGGCAAAATCACAAAACAATATAAACTTCCCAATTTGATCCCGAAATTTTAATTTATTTAATAGAATTTTTAAATTTTAACACAACATATAATAAAATCTTTAAATTTTTTATAATTATTCAATATAATCCATAAATTATATAAAAATATTTAATATTATATTTATTTAAAGCTCAGTAATCATATTGTATATTAAACTGTAATATATTGAATTAAAATTTAAAGAGCATATTGAATAAATTAAAAATTAAGGAATCAAATTATGTATTGAGCCAAAATGTCTTACCACCACCTTTTGAATTGGATGTCGAGGAAGTAGACGGGCAAACGAGGCCCCAAGGTCAGAAACTACAGAGGCCCAGTCACAGTCAGTAACTACTACAACAGCTAACGATGGCCCAATTAACTGAAAAGTACGCCTAAGCTGTCGTGGTTTTATTCCGTGCATCGGCGTTGCAGGTTGAACAAGAGGACGACGGATGTTGGGGACGGCGAGTGAGCTTCGTATCCGGACACACGTCAGATGCTCTCGGCCTCCGCCTCGGCCACTGCTAAAATCTCTTAGACCGGACTGGTCAGAACATGAGCACCACCTTGGCCAACTGCTACCACCCGACGACGCAGCACTTGCCAAATTGCAATCGCTCTAGCTCCAGTCGTCCTATTACTGGCAGCAGGGGCCCGACCCATTTAGCGGGACCTCATCGCGCTCTCCCGCCTCTTCTTGCCGAGTGCACCCATCTCGTCAATTCAAGCAAATCCATGCCCACATCCTCAAGACATCGCCCCATCATGAGCATCATCGGACCGACTCCGGCCTCACCCAGCTCGTTCTTTCGTTGCTAGGTCCGGGGTCAGGCCACGCCCACCTGGATTATGCGCGCGCCGTGTTCGATCAGGTAGCCCATCCCTCCGCCTTCCTTTGCAACACTGTGTTGAGAGCCTGCGCTCTTCACGGTCTGGGCAGCCGAGGGATCCGGGTCTACCATCAGATGATGCTCCGGGACGTGGACCCCGACGCCTACACTTACCCGTTTCTTCTCAAGGCTAGCTCCCATCTTGGTCAAGGGAAGGGGGTCCACTCCCTCGTCCTCAAGCACGATGTGCTCCGCTCCCACCTGCGCGCTTTGACTTCTTTGGTCGCCTTTTACTGCAGATGCGGTGATCTCGGCTCTGCACGCTCCCTGTTCGACCGAATGACCCAGAGAAATCTGGTCTCGTGGACGGCCATGATTTCTGGCTACACCAAGCACATGCGGTATCAGGAGGGGCTGGCCTTGTTTCGCCAAATGCTACTTTCGGGGGTAGGAATAAACGAGTTGACATTCGTCAGTGTACTGTCGGCTTGTGCTCATCTCGGAGCTCTTGACGTGGGAAGACGGGTGCACTGTTATATCCACCGGAATCATATTCCTCTTAACCCATTACTCGCGGCTGCACTCATTGACATGTACGCGAAATGTGGGCACATGGACAAAGCATCACGAGTCTTCCAAACGGCACCTTTAAGGTGCGTTTCGACTTGGAATTCTCTCATTGTTGGACTTGCTATTCATGGTCGTGGAAGGGAAGCCTTGGAGAGGTTCCAGCAAATGCAAATGGATGGAACAAAACCGGATGATGTTACCTTCATTGCCTTGTTATCTGCTTGCAGCCATTCGGGGCTGGTGGAGGAAGGCCAGGAGATATTCTATTCCATGAAAGGAGACTGTGGGATTCAACCTAACATCAAGCATTTCGGGTGTTTGGTAGATCTCTTGTGCAGGGCAGGCCGAATAGAGGAGGCTTACCAGGTCATGATAGACATGCCCATGGAACCCAATGAGTTCCTCTGGGGAGCTCTGCTCAATGCATGCGCTCGCGACAGTAATGTTTTGTTAGCTGAGAGAGCCATGGAAAAGCTTGTTGAGTTGGAACCATTCAATGATGGAAACTACGCTCTCATGTCAAACGTTTACGCTGCTAACGGACAGTGGAATGATGTTGGCAAGGTGCGAAGACTCATGAAGGATATGCAGATCATCAAGAACCCAGGTCTTAGTTTGATTGAGGTCGATAACATAGTGCATGAGTTCATGTCTGCAGACATAAAGCACCCATTTCTAGGAGAGATCAACTCTACGTTAGAAGATTTGATGATGACAATTAGCTAAACAGAGCGTAGTGATATTACGCAAGATATGCTTCAGACAGTTGCTGATGTAGTTACATGGTGGGGAGGTACAATTATCAGTCCATGTTCTTAGTTGAAAACGGCAAACCACGTCAAGGTCTTGTTGGCCACAAGAAGGTGTTATCTCGACTTTTGGAGATATGCAAGCCGCTGTTGGCCTCACGAGTAAAGAGATCTTTTGCTGGTACGGGACATGAAAAGCAGAGACTAAGAGTAAATTTATTACATGAGACCAAAAGCCAAGTGGTTATCAGTTCACATTCCAGTTAAACGTTTGTTGTCTTTCGTGGGAAGCTCAGTTCAAAGATTGATTTGGGGGAAAACTTCAGATTCAGAAGACGTAGGGTCTCCTTTGTAACATTACTTCTAGAGAGAGAGAGAGAGAGAGAGAGAGAGAGAGAGAGAGCAAAGCTCTCGGTGATGGGGCTAATATAAATTATCTCACGGTGAAGCATCGAATGATTATATTATGTATTGGTGATAACATGACACTAACGTGATATGACTAATCAATCATCCAGCATATTGTGATTTGAACATCGATTGGTAAGTAATGATAAATCATCAAAATCCCATATGAGATTAGAACGATGTTACAAGACATACTTCATGTGATGCTTGTGTTAATGTTCCTTTCTATCATAATCAGTGTCGTTGATATGGCTATTCGATCATTCAGATTACCCTACGATAGAGAGGGGATATTTCTGATGGTGATTTTAATTTGATCCAAACACAATTTTCTTTCCCACTTAAGAATGGAATGTGATCGTTTGAACCACATAGTATTAAAGCGTGATATTTAAACAATCGCTTTCCTGCTTTGAATTATCCAAAAAAGAGGCCGCAAAAGTCGCACTAGAGACAATGCATGTGACAAGGTTGTCAAGTGGATATGGACAATTGAAGGGATGCTCGTGGAAGGACGTCACATATTATTATGCTACCAAATCGTTGCACGAATTTGTCTTGGAAGGACCATGTTTTCACTGTTGAGAGATGAGCAGAGAAAAGGAAGGAGGGAACCAACATTCAGTATCGTCCCAAAAAAAGCAAATATAATCCTTGTATAATTAGATCAAGAAACCAAGAATTGGACGCCTACCCCACCAACCAATAGTACCAAATTCAGTCACACGCCACCCTTTACTTGGCCGGTAGCGTTTTGGTGAAGCCCAGCGGCCAGTGGCAGTAGCCTACCCCTCCTTCAAGTTCAACCCCGCAGCTTTGCAATTCCTCAAGAAGACTCAAATTCATCATATTCTTCTTCTCCGGGTCCTTAATCCCTCCACTAATACCGCTTTGCGTACACAAGACAGACAGCATCACCTGTCTCTTTCATGGCGGTGCATTTGTTTACCCACACGTTTGTCCGTCAAATTTTTGGGCCACCTCCTCTTCATATATTTCCCGTCTTCCTTAAGCACATGAATATTATGCTCGCCCCCCTCGCTCGTCCCACTGCTCTCTGATCATCTCACAGGTAAATTTGCTTCATTTGTTTTCTTTTGTCTTGTTTCGTCCTGGTCTACTCAATGTGAAGAGATGAACGAAACAAAATTCATTATAATTTGAGGTGCATATACAATGCATCATTCCATGAGAAAAATTTCGTGCATCTGCTATATGAACCATGCGTGATTTGATGAAGTTGTGACCAGGCTTTTCAATCTAATCTTCATGGCGGCTACTGTTAACAATCGCGCCACCCTTGAGCTCAGCGTAGAGAAACGAGAAGCCGTTCTGGTTCCCCCTGCTGAGGAGACTGAGAAGGGCCTCTACTACCTCTCAAACCTCGACCAGAACATCGCGGTGATTGTCCGCACCATCTACTGCTTCAAGTCCAATTCAAGAGGCAACGAGGAAGCTTTTGAGGTCATCAAGAATGGTCTCTCCAAGGTCCTTGTTCACTACTATCCGCTTTCGGGGAGGCTGACAATCAGCCCCGAAGGGAAGCTCATCGTGGATTGCACGGGGGAGGGTGCTGTTTTGGTTGAGGCCGAAGCTAGCTGTTCCATTGAGGAAATCGGAGACATCACCAAACCCGATCCAGTGACTCTTGGAAAGTTGGTTCACGACATTCCTGGTGCCACGAACATCCTCGAGATACCTCCCTTAGTGTGTCAGGTCAGATAACCTTTTTTTTTTTTTTTTTTTTTTTAGTGGATGTCACTCGGCTTATCATTCTTTTCGTCGAAAAGTTGTATGTTCAATATTCAGAGGCGGCATAAAATATAGGGATGTCCGTCCATTATTCATGTATCTGGCATTTTTTTTGTAGGTGAAGGTCAGTTAGTTGATTTTCTTTTTTCGCTGCATCTTAGCTAGTTTTGTGCTGTTCCCTCCCCTCGCCCTCGGGTTGGACAGTTAAATCCACCTTTGGAACTCATACGGACTCTACTCTTTGTTATGCAGGTGACAAGATTCAAGTGTGGAGGGTTTGTTGTGGGGCTATGCATGAACCACTGTATGTTTGATGGGATTGCGGCCATGGAATTTGTGAATTCCTGGGGTGAAACTACCAGGGGATCGACTCTGAAAGTCCCTCCTTTCCTGGACAGAACCATACTCAAACCCCGAAATCCTCCTAAGGTAGAGTTTAAACATCACGAATTTGACCAGATTAAAGATGTCTCAAACACTGACAAACTATACGAAGATGAGGAAATGCACTATAGATCATTCTGTTTCGACCCGGAAAAGCTCAAACAACTAAAGAAGAAAGCCATGGAACATGAATCCCTGGATAGATGCACGACTTTTGAAGCCTTGTCGGCATTTGTGTGGAGAGCCCGCACGAAAGCATTAAAAATGAAGCCTGACCAACAAACGAAGCTCCTCTTTGCTGTCGATGGGCGGTCTCGCTTTGAGCCTCCACTGCCCGAGGGTTACTTTGGTAATGGTATAGTGTTAACGAACTCTCTGTGCAGTGCTGGCGATCTCCTAGAGAGCCCCCTGTCTGCTGCGGTGAGGAAGGTCCAAAATGCAATTGAAATGGTCACGGACAGCTACATGAGGTCAGCAATAGACTACTTTGAAACAACTAGAGCAAGACCATCCCTGGCAGCAACACTTCTCATCACAACTTGGTCTAGGCTGTCCTTCCACACCACTGACTTTGGCTGGGGAGAGCCGGTACTGTCTGGCCCCGTGGCTTTGCCTGAGAAGGAAGTCATTCTTTTCCTGTCTCATGGTGAAGAAAGGAAAAGCATAAATGTGCTGCTTGGGTTGCCGGAGTCAGCCATGAACATCTTTGAACAGCTGATGAACTTCTGAAGTGATTTTCCCCTGTGCTGGTGCTTAGTAGTCTGCACTAAGTTAAAGGTGAAGATGAAGCTACTCTGTAAAAGGAAGCGCAACCACATGCCCCTTGTAGTCCATCCCAGTATTATTATATGCCCCTTGTAGTCCATCCCAGTATTATCATACTTAATTATCATGTATCACTGCAAGTCCTTGTATTTCGATAAATTCAGGCTGGCAAAGTGCATGCCACGCCTCTTAATTGATGCAATTCTGATTCAAAATTGAAGTCCGATGCATTATAGATTGCCATGATACGACTCAGGTGGCTAAAATTTGCCACCATAATTGCTCTTGTTAATCAGGCAGATATTGTGCACATCATCCAGCAACTTTCAATGACCTTGCTTGCTTGATGGGGTATTCTTTACTCTCATGCCAATTAGACATGTCATTATGACCGACTTGTTCTAGCTATTAAGGCGACTCTTCGAATGACTGAATGGGTACTAACTAGTAACTTTTGGACCAAGAAACACGAAGCTTTATCGGAAAGGAGTCCTTCCCCATGCGAAACACACTATATGAATCCAGGACCATCTTACGGCATGAAACTGTGCTACAGGGATTCGATCCATTAATGGTTGGGGGTACATAACAACCACTTTTGTCCCCCTCTCGCAGCAGTTAGCTCGCCCTCTTGTCAACATTCAAATGTTAGTGACAATGTGACGTCCTGCTACGTGGAGTGCGAAGAGCTACATAAGATCCGATGCCCGAATTTACAGTATTTTCTTCCACGGTATCTTGACGTGACAAGAGAGCGAAAGGGATTCAGGAATCAGTCTTGATACGCGAAAAAGAACTTCCATAAGGCCAGAGTAATGAAGACGGCTTTGACATCCGAGTCTCTCCTGGAATGCTCCATATTGAGGTTAGATTTGAAGATCGTGTCAAATGATTTGGCAATACACAAACAGAGAGAATGAGAGACAGGATGTGTGGTGTGTGAATTGAATTGGAGGGCCAAAGCTAAGCTGATCAGACCAAAGGAACCCTCAAAAACCAACTTGGCCGTCTTCAATTCCGTTGTCCCCGCGACGATCGACCCTAACTACACAAATCGACAGCGAAGCCGCCCAAAGACCACAGTTGATAAACAGATGTGGTCATCCACGGTCCGACTACTCAAGCGTCCTTTATCATGAACGAGTGACTTCACCTTCATCAACCTTCCAGAAATGGAGTTTTAAAGAAAAGGAAAATGACTTATACCTGTGATCTTATGAAACGACTGAACCCTTATTTCTTCTTTTTAATTAATATCTCGTGTTATTTTCAGAATAAGTAAAGATTGACGTGTCGTGTTATGCTTTTTGAAGACACCTACTCTCACGAAAGAGAGTCAATTAATTTTATTTTTTCGAATCCCACCGAGGTTAGAAGACAGGTCTAAATAAGAGGTGATAGTTATTAGGATTGTCTTTCTGATGAATTGAAGATAGAAATTTGGATACTGGGGAGGTGATGGTACATGAATTACATTGCTCTTGGAGATTAAAAAAAAAATCAGAAATAGAAGTAATTTTGTTCAGATGAAAGTTCCATCCAATTCTATTTATACCATTATACCATTCTGCATATTATCAATCTAAGTTTGCTTAAATAATAATTTTTTTGCTAAAATTTTGTTTATTAGCAAACCAAATGATGTCGGAGACTATTTGATTTGATTTTTCTTTTCCAATTTTTCAATTGTCTGTATTTGATCTTTTGGACATTTGTTCAAAGCCGATCACTTCGAATTCCTAGAACTATATAACCATCAAGGCTTGAGGTCTCTTGAGACCATTAAATATTCTTCATCGTTTATGTATTACTCCATTCTTTTAAACTATACGCCAAAGATTTTTTTTTTCCCTCTTGTATGCTTTATTTTTATTTTTAAAAGAAAAATGAAACAAATAATGGCTTGAATAGAAAAACGAGTAATTTTTCTTTTTTCCTTTTTTGGTGGTCGAAGAAAAATGAGTACTTGGGCCTGATGTTTCTATATTTGTTTCGTTGGTGAGACGGGTGCCACTTCGAGAGAGGGCGACGTCTCAATCACTGATCCTTTGCAATAAATTACATATGCACCAGCGCGTTAGAGTCGCATCCCCTTCATTTATTCCATTGATTTCGCACCAACCCCGTCGGCTCTGTCCCCTCCCCTCCCGGAGCATTCCCAATATTCTAAGGCTCTGTTTGAAATTCTGATTTTTTATTCTCAAAATTAATTTAGGCCGAAGATCATATTTGATAAAATTTTTGTTCCCGAAAACAGATTGTGAGTGGAATCAAGAATATAAAAAAAAAAAAATTGATTCTTGTTCCAAAAACAAATTTGAGAATCAAAAACCAACTCTTCTTTTTTTCCCTTTAACCATCTCAAGATCGCCGTCCACCCCCCTGCCGCCACCCGTGTCATCCGCCGTCCACCGCTACCATCGCGGCCATCGTCCGCCGGTCCGGCGAGCTCGCATGGAGGCTCGCCAAGCTAGGGTGAGGTCCAATGAAGCCCGCCTCGCTAGGGCCTGGGCAAGTCTTGTGACGCCCTAGCCCCGCCGGTGCCGGCGCCTCGTGCGGCCTCGAGATGTCGGCCTAGCCACTAGCGAGGCTAGGCGAGCCTCACGAGATGCGACGAGGTCGAGCCTCACTAGTAGCTAGTAAGGCTCGGCGATGAGGCCGACCGACGCCAAAGGACCGACGACGATCCGGTGCGGTCGCATTCTCATAAGAAAAGAATAATAATATGAGAAAAAGAAAAATAAAATAAGGAAAAAAAAATTAAAGAAAAAAAGTAAAAAAATTATTCAAAAATTAAAATAATTTGATTTGAAACATAATTAATGAGTATGGTATCAAAAACAATTCTATTCTAAAATCATAAATTTTGAACAGTTGTCAAAAACAGTTTAAAATATTTAGAATCAACGGAACGAGAATAAAAAAAATCATTTCTAATCAGAATTTACTTTTGGAAATAAAATCGTTATTAAATGCGTCATAAGAAACTCAAATTGCCCTTTCCATATATGCCCGATGGGTCTGGACATCATCACATCTAGGCTATCATCGTGGCAGTCCTAAAAAATGGTTCAAAATAAATACAAAATAAACGAAAATGCAAAAATATTCCTTCTCAAGCTACATGTTACACCACACGCTCTTGGACAGAACTTTTCCTTTTTATTATTCGTCTAAAACATCAACTTTTTCATTAAGAGGATGTTGGAAAACGGACCACTAGTGGGGTTTCAAAGCCAAGCAGATCTCTAAGGGCCTGCGGAGGCTGGGCCAAGCAATCCTGGGGGAGGACTTTTTTCCTCTGGGCCTTCACTACCCAATCAATGTGTTCACGACTTTTTTTTTTAATTCAAATTTAATAAGCCAAGTCAGATATTGATTGTTTGAAAATAAGTTAAAAGTGGGCACCATAATGTCAACGCCAATTATATGTGGGTCTTTTTCGTGGGTTTAAAAACAGCCGTATTTAATAGAGGCGATCAATTTTATGGTGGATAAGTTCATGAGTGGATAGATTCCAACTATTTCCGGAACCTATCATGTTATAATCAATTATCAGTTTTTTAACCCTTAAATCTACCCCGTTTGCTTTTAATTGGTTTTGGAACCTACCTCATTTTTTCAGTCCGATTCCAGAGTTTACTTGAGAACCTATTTTACTTTTTTATGCCTTTTTTTTTTTCATTTTTTACAGCAAAATCATATGAGGTTATAAGTAATTAAACGATACAAAGTAAAAAATAAACAACAGACCACCTAATCCACCGAAAATAACAATTCATAAGATTAATATGTAATAAAACATAATTATAAACGAAACAAAGTTTAAACACATAGCATAAGTTATAAAACTTTATTCCCATTCATCCATTAAAATTTAGGGAAAGAGAAAAGACAAGTGAGGAATTCCAAGGAGGGACAAGGGATGAAGGGTGGATATTCATTTGGAACTTGTTTTCGAACCAATTACATTCGGTTCCAAAAATTTCAAATATATTCCTAGATCGGTTCCAACGGGAGCTGGTTTTCAGAACTATTTTTTGGACTGTCCGATCCAATTCCTGTATATAACTAGTTTGGTTGCATACTCCTACTATTTATAATCCATTTAAGCTCAAAAAGATTATTACCTAAAGGAATATAAATAATCGAAAAAAAAAAGAAAATAGAAAACTCGATGTTGAAGAAGAGAGAGGAAAGGGTGAAGAGCACCACTATCGAGGGTGCCCCTCCGCCATCGGGGATGTCGCCCACGGTGGCCGGTCTCGGTAGCAACATCGCCAGCAACAACGATGGTCTCACTGGCCATAGCCCCGCAAGCAGGCAACAGTCTTCACTTCTCACTCAACAGCAATGCTCCAAAGAAAGTGGATTGCTGTTTTCTCTTCAATTCACGCGATTCATCACCTCGCTGAGTAAAAAATGTTAGAATAATTAAATATTAAGCAACATCTTCATCTAATTGTTTAAGATTTTAGAATAATTAACTATGATTCCACAAAATCTCACATAATATCAAAGTTAGAGATTTTAAGTTCAAATCTTTCAAAATCCTATTTTCATTTTCATTTAAATTTTTATTGGGCAAAAAGGGCTAAAATGTGAGAGGGAGTGTTCCATGATATCTCATAAAAAGAATAAATAGCCTCCAATAAGTTCAACTGTGATTTCCTCAAATCCGTGGGAAGCTTCGATTTAGAGCCTTCTACACATGTCTATTCCCACCTCGTTTGCTTGCTGTCGTGGTTTCAAAGGTCGTGAACGAGAAGAAACTCAAGCGTTCTTTCTTGTCTTCGGATTTGGTAAAGCTTAAACCTTACGAGGTTTTAATTTTTTTTAAATTATTTTTTACCAATTTTTTAATGGTTTTGTGCAGGTCAAATATAAGGAAAAAGCACTGGTTTTTATTTTATTTTGTATTTTTTTTTGTTTACTTACTTTGCAGATCAGTTGGGCTTTTTCCTTCGTTTTTCGAATGGGTTATGGTCCTTTTTGGGGTTGGTGGGGTTAAGATTCAAAAGGTATTAATAGGGCTAGATTTATCACATCGAGGAAGGTGAATAGGTGACAATGCGAAATTAAAACAAAATTGAGATAATATTGCAATAGGACAATATTTGGTAAAAGATTGTGCATTATTTAGATCTTACCAATGTATAATAAACTATCAAAAGATATAAATAAGAGTTTAAGGGCTAGAAAATTACACAACAAGTTTATAGTGGTTTGGCTTTAACAAGTTTATGTCTCTTTTCCATTGTTGACAACTTATCAGCTATATTTCGTTATGATGAATCCATCAAAGGTTACAAAGATTGAGTAATTGCTATTCAAACTCGTGTGAAAAATTATATGATCTCACACTCACGACCTCTAAGAGATGCAATGTATGGCTCATGAAAGACAAAAGTATTGAGGATAAGAATTTGTCGAACTTGTGGAATTCAAAACTTCAATACTCTCTTGGCATCATTTAGCATCACGACTTCTTTTTATACTTATCCAAGCTAAACATTGGATCCCAGCTCTAAGGATCATTCATCCAATCAACTCGTTAGATTTGAATGTTGAAGAAGATCTAATTGTTTTTGGATTGTCAAGAATGAAGTTCTCCAAAAGATTTACTGCCCATATATTAGATAGGATTTCCATAAGTTGAGTCATTCCTTTGGAAAACATTCCATTTTTAATTAATCGTCCTGTTGATGATTGAGATGTTCCAAACAAGTAAGATTGTATTCAATATTTTCCTTTCGGATAAACAATACATATAAGGCGAGAAATTCATGCCAATCTTCTAGCGGTTAGCACAATTATTCATAGTTGGATTAATATCCTTATTCCATTGTGATTGAATATTAAGGACAAGATCTTCACTACATCCTTGAGTCTGATAAAAAATGTCTAATACTATATGTAAGAATTTCCACCTCGAAAAGCTTACCATCATAATCAAAACATAGTTAAGAAAAGTTTTGTCAATTTTCAAAATTAATTAGGGAATTTTCCTCAACCGTATGAGCCATCTAAGTTTAAATTGAGCCGGGCCGAACCATCCAAACTTATCTTAATCCATTCATATTCCAACCCCTAGATAATGCCGGCATGCCTTTAGTGTACCGTGTGATGTTGACTCGCCCACCATTTGATACCTGCTAAACATCTTCGAGATCTTCCGCTATATGTGGATCATCACCGTGCGAGGGTCCTACGGGAACGCTGAAAGGGTGTCATCCTTTCGCACCTCTCTAACCTAATACACATTTTTTTCCTGAATCTGGCCAACACAACAGCGGACTAAAAGGACAATCTCACCATTTCAAACTATAATGCAGCCCTAGAGAATACTTTCAACTCTTAATATTCCGAGCATGTACGTGTCGCGAGAGGATGCGGAGAGTAAAAGGCATCTCAAGAATTCACGTTAGAGCCGTCAATCAAATGCGCACGCGCATGTAGAAGCATGTCTTATATTAAATACGGATCGGATCTAACCAAGGCTTAACGACCCTCTTCCCGACAAAGCTCCAAACATGGGTCGGTCCATTTCGTTTAGCTGATCGTCCAAAGCGCATGCGTTGACCATCCAATTTGCACACGAGTGGGAAATCTACGGCCCTTCATTATTAAACTCTTGGCGATAGGAATTTCCTTGACCGACTTTGAAATTCTTTGAAATTCAACCGGCGTCGGTTTGCCTTGACATTTCCTTCTCTCCTACATAGATGTGTATATATACCCATACGCGGAACCTCGGTATCTCCTGCGCACAGATATCCCCAAATATATATACAGACGTGAATCTGATTCTAGTTTAGTTTGTATCACCTGAGAGCATATCTTCGTTCCATAACAAACACGGGGGTTGCGATGGAGAAGCCAAATGTTGATATGATTAAGAAGAGCTGGAGGATCAACACGGTGATGAAGAGGTTACTTAGAAAATGGCCGAAGACGAATAAGATGAGCAGGGTGGCGGTTCCCGCTCTGGTTCCAGCAGGATGCTTCCCGGTGTACGTGGGAGAGGGGGACCGGAAAGAGAGGTTTGTGATGAAGACGGAGTATGTGAACCACCCCTTGTTCAAGTCCTTGCTGGAGGATGCCGAGTCGGAGTATGGATTCTGCAGCCAAGGCCCTCTGTCGCTTCCCTGCCACCCCGATTTCTTCTTGAAAGTCCTCGCCGAGATGGAATCTTCTCATCATGATCATTGATCTTGCAGCGACACCGATGGCAGCGATGATTTATTTCCCAATAGCAAGACTCCGGGTAGTAACCACGAACATAAATTCCAGTGGTTCCCCTTTCGGATAACTCCTAACAATAGTCCTAGAGTTCGATGGCCTACAAGCAAGTCGGATGACGAGGCAAAGCAGTGCTGTCGTGCATCTCCTTACCACCTCCTCACTGCACCCAACTCATTGCTCAAGCGGAACCTACATGGCCGTCCTTCCTAAGTAGCTATAGAAATTGGAAATTCAGTTCATTCATGTATTAAACCCCACTAGCTCGGTGCAGCATAATCCTGTAATAATATGCGTTGTATATCTGCACATCTTCGTGAGATCAAGGAGGCAGAATTGTTCACTACAGGTAGATTGGCTTGCTTTTGATTTCGATCAAGTGACTTTTATCAGATATATGAATCCTCCATAGAATAAGCTCAAGCAAACCCTAGCCGAATGCTCGCATCTGAATATAATTAAAACGACGCCCGTTTAGCTCTATCCAGCTCCCGCCTCCAGCTACCATGGGATTGAGTTTTGGCGTTATGCAGGTGCTTAAAGGCTCATGCATGAAGCATAGGAAATGTCTTGTTGATTATAACTCATGCACACATACTGTATATGCAAGAAAAAGAGAATGTCAGCCCCAAGTAAATGCAAATTAAAGAGTTTGTGTTGGAAAATATGGCTTCGAATTAGATAAAATCAATTAAGTTAAACTTTGAGGCATGATTTCACTTTCTTTGATGATTTATTTACTTACAATGTTGTTAATACTCATCGACAAATATCCTCCAGAATGCAACGAAGTCATAATTGAGAAGAATTTTTCTAGAGTCTATCTAGGAAACAGTTAAAATAATGGCAAGAGTTTTGAATGAAAGACTCGAAATGACTTTATTTTCATTCATGTCAACAATTGACATATATATCGATATTAAAGAATATAGGTAACTCTTCGGAAAAAGTTGCAAAGTGAACAAAGGTCTCTTTTCAGGAAAAATTACAAAGTAAACAAAGATATCCTTTCGGAAAAAATTATGAAAATATTGAATGAACAAATACAACCTTTTGACAAATAAAAGTTAACAAGATAACCATACGAGATATAATAAAAATAAAAATAAATGGATTAGTATTAATTAAACCATGCAAAAAAAAAAAAAAGGGATAAGTGTGAAGTGTGCCTAATAATTCGCGCACTTAGCACACCCCCAACATTTTCTGTGAACAAACTAGAAAATGCTCACACTTATAAAGTAACTTTTCTTTTCCCATGGAAATAATATTTGCCCCGTAAGTCCTCCAAGATTTTAACAAGAAAAGCACCTTTTGTTTGTTTTTGTTTATTTTACAAACAAAACAACCAACGGTTTCTCCATCCTCAAAATAACTATTTTTTTATTGGATGATGTATGTACGAAGCCGAGTATATGTCAATGGCGATTCGATGAGAATGCACAGAAACGTAATGAATACTGATCGGGATAACTCTGTTGGCATGCGGGCGCATAATCAAGATTGAAGGCTATATAGCGAGAAGATAAGCTGGCGTTGGTGGAATTAGGTTCGGTTTAAGCAAAGTGCCGTGATGGATTTCGTCTTTCTGGCGTTGCTAATATTGATTAACGTCCCTGGCCTGTTCACACCTGACGTGGGGAATGATAGGAATGAGACTTCTCCGCCACCCCCGTTGATGCGTTGAACTTGGGCTTCCGCCTCCGCCACCCTTACGTCATACAACGACCATCCTCATGACGCGTCCACATATTTGACACTATATTCCCAGTCGATGGGTTTCGATGTTTTATTGGAAAAGGGAGTGATTCGGGTTTTCTATTAATCAAATCCCTAATTTTTTTTTTACTTTATTTAGATAAGCTTTCTATCTCGCTGCGTATTATCTTGTGGGATGATGTTCTTCTTGAGTTGCTTTAATTAAGACAAGCTTTCTATCTATACCACATGATTCCTATTTATTTGACTTTGGTCCGGAAAATATATGATATGTTCACTTAAAGAATTGTTCCTCCGACGTATTCGTCCCCATTAGTTTCCCGTTCTCTTATGAAATGCAACAACTGAAACGATTTTTTTTTGTTTTCTTTTCACCTTTTCAACTTGACATGTGCCCCGTTTATACAAGGAGATTATAGCTCTATTCCTGCACGTATCCCCCTCAAAATGTAATAAAAACAATTGATGGATTTGAATGACGAATGATATTTGAGAGCGTTCGTTGGATTTGCAATTGGTGTCGCTATTTCCTAAGATTCTCGTGACTGTTATCATGCAACAGAACGTGTTTTTACCCCCTCAAAGAGCAGACGCCGGAGAGCGCGAGGGAGGGATGGTAAGGGAATTCGATATGCGAAGCTAGGGTTGACGTCTTCAAACTCGACAGTTTGCTTAGAGGTGTTGAAGATAGCGTTGCCGATGCAGATTGATCTTAATTGATTTTTGATTATAGGGAATATTTTATGTACATCTTTAGAATATTGTGTATATTTTTATTCCTTTATTATTTAGACACTTTGTATTACAAATAGTTTGTAATTACATACTACAAGAGATAGAGAAAAGCAATACATATTTTTCTCCCAAACTTCAGGCCTTCTATATTTCTGACATCGTATCAGAGCCTCCCGCCTTGGCCTAGCTTCCGCATCGCCCTTTTTTTCTTTTAGGGAGGAACCATGTCGAAGACTGAGGATTCAGCTTCCGGTGTTTCTGAGGGAAATCCAGAGTCCCTCAACAATCAGAGAGGAGATGTTATCCCTGCAGAACAGCAAACGAATCAATCGAAAGTCAAACAAGTCTCGTGCAGCCTGTACAACCCAGCACAAGATTTAATCCTATAAATCCCTTCACAGGACCATACATTCAATGGATCCCTGTATCAATTCAGCCAAATCAAGGAGGTTCAACTCAAAATTTACCTCAAATCGAGCCCGGGAGGATTGGTGGGATGGAGGAAAGTCCATCGCACATACCTGGAGCGGCTCCTGGATACGGGGTGAACTGGACTTCTCCGAATCAGAGTGGTTTGGGTCCTGGATACGGGGCGAGCAACACTTACCCGGCCTATGGACCCGGATTATTCCCGTTTGCAGGTCTCAGTGGCCGGCCAGAACTTGGAGACCCACTGTACACCGCCAACGCCAATGGACCGGAGCTACGTCTGATCTCCCAGCAGCTGTCGGGATCGGAGAATTACTCCCTGTGGTCTCGCGAACTTCGGCGAGCGCTCATAACCAAAGACAAAGATGGTTTTTTGGATGGAACTGTCCCGATACCGTCCGACGAGCGGCTTGCGCGACAATGGCGCAAATGCAACCAACTTGTTCGGACCTGGATAGGAAATTGCCTCACGGCGGAGGTCACTGCCGAGGTACCACCGACCGAAGATGCAAAAATTTTTTGGGAGAATTTACGAGAAATGTATGGTAAGCTAGATAGAGCAAAGATTTTCACGCTAACACAAAATTTATCAGATCTCAAGCAGGGAAATTTATCGATCTCGGCAATTTACAACAAACTCTCTGCCCTATGGAACGAAATCGAAATGACGGAGGAGAAATTAGAGGGACCCGAAGCAACTTTGGCTCAATATCGGGCCATGAGAGATCGGGAGAAGGTCACACGCTTCCTGCTCGTGTTGAATGAGAGCTACTTACCGTTTCGTAGCCAGATCTTGGCCATGGATCCGGTTCCCCCGCTCGGCTGCATATATCAACTTGTGGTTCAAGAGGAATCTCAGAGACTGGCGTTGTCCGAGTACGTGAAGACCAGCGACCACGTCGTTCTCGTGGCCAAGGCGTCATTGGAGCAGCGATTCGTTCGGGAAGGTCCAGCCATGGAGTTTCGAAAAAACACAGGGCGCTAGGGTTATGGGAGGAGGAAGAAGAGGTCTTTTATCCATTTCAAGTGGACGGCCAAGATTATTTCGCAAGATCGGACGGCTCGGGCAACTCACGAGGAATGAACGGCCGAGATTCAATCTTTGGATCTGACGGTGGAGGTTCCATCGCGCGATCAGACGGCTCCCTCTCGCGATCGGACGGCTCACCTTTCGCCCTTGCAGCGCCACGATCTGACGGTCCATTAGCGTCCATTTTAAGGCGATCCAACGGTCAAAATTTGGCCACATTCTCGAACAGAAATAATTCAAACAAATGGAAAGGTAAATTTTGTGATTATTGCAAAAAACCTTATCATACCAAAGAAACTTGTTGGAAATTGCATGGAAGACCGGGGAGAAGAAGGAACGTGAATTTTCCATAGCAGCAAATGTAAATCAACCCATCAGCAATGACCAACTCCAACAAGTCATGAGGACCTTAAGCCAGATGAGAATTCAGGAAAAGATGCCTAGTTATACAGGTATTTCTTATTGTTTGATGAGCAATATTTCGAGCAATGCATGGATTATTGATTCAGGTGCCAATGACCATATAGTTTGTGATGAACGGTTCTTTTCTAAATTAGAAAAATCCTGGAATCATACTTCTGTTCGCCTCCCAAATGGTAGTGACATTTCAATAGATAAAATTGGGGATGTTGAGCTAAGTCCTTCCATCACATTAAAAAATGTCCTATTCATTCCAAATTTTCAGTTCAATCTCATTTCCGTATCAAAGATCTGTCAAGACAATCTCTGTCAAGTCATTTTTGATTCTGACATTTGTCTCTTTCAGGCCCCTTTGACTAGGACACTGATGGGCTCGGGTAGGAACTTCGAGGGACTTTATTTCTGGACGACATTTCCAAAGAATTTTTCTTTCAATAAGAGCATCTTCTGTAATGCCAATCATAATAAAAATGTCTCTTTATCCCATCAGCGTCTAGGCCACAGCGCCGCTTTTCCTCATCCTAAGTGTCCTATATGCCCATTGGCTAAACAGTCTAGAATGTCTTTTCCACAAAGTACATCACGTGCTGCTAGAGCCTTTTCTCTATTACATATGGACATTTGGGGCCCATATCACACCCCTCATCGTGATGGGTCACGTTTTTTTCTCACTATCGTAGATGATCATACTCGAGCAACTTGGGTTTTTCTTATGCAATCTAAAGCCCAAGTCCTTTCACATCTCAAAAATTTTGTTGTCCCGATCAAAAATCAGTTTAACAAATCCATACAACGGGATCGTACTGAAAATGCACGAGAATTCTTTAATCATGAATGTTCTTCATTGTTTATTTCCAATGGAATTCTTCATGAAAGCTCCTGTGTCTATACTCCTCAACAAAATGGGATTGTAGAAAGGAAACACCGTCATTTGTTAGAAGTTGCTCGAGCTCTCAAGTATCAAGCTTCAATCCTTGAAATTTTTTGGGGAGATTGTGTGGTCACAGCGGCATACCTGATTAATAGAATGCCATCTCGAGTTTTGAGTGGAAAAACTCCATTCGAGTTATTGTTTGGAAAATGTTCCGACATTCGCCATCTCCGTGTTTTTGGATGTTTATGTTATGTTTCTACCATGGGCCATCAGGACAAATTGGATCCTCGTGCCATCTCTTGCATATTTATGGGATATCCTACCCTTCAAAAAGGATATTTGGTTCTTGATCCATCTACCGGAAGATTCTTCGTCAGCAGAGATGTCATCTTTCATGAGGATGTTTTCCCATTCAAGGATAGGCTACCATCACAGCAGCATGAAGATTCCCAGATGTCTTCTCGTCCTTTTTTGCATGAAGACGATCCTCCACAAGGATCAATGATGATGCTCCCACACATTGTATCTCCTATAGCATCTTCAGATGTCCATGCACGTGTTGCATCGGATGGGGACAATGCAATATCCAGCCTTCCTTCACCAAGTATATCCGAAGAACCTGAATCTTCACAAGCTAATATTTTGGAGGATGATACCTTTGCAAACTCACAAGTTGGTGTTCCCTCTGAACCAACTAATCTTCGGCGATCAAGATGCACAGTTCGACCACCAACATGGACAGCGGATTACGTTTGTTCATCATCAAAAAAGTATGGTACACGATATCCCATTTCCTCCTATGTCAGTTTTGCTAATCTCTCTCCTGAACATAGATGCTGTGTTAGTAGAATTTCTGCACAACAGGAACCTAATTCTTATGATGAGGCTGCCATAGATCCTCAGTGGCAACAAGCTATGAAAGATGAATTACAAGCTCTCATTGAAAATGAGACTTGGGATATTGTTCGCCTACCTCCCCATCGTCGACCCATAGGATGCAAATGGGTATACAAGATCAAATACAAAGCAGACGGATCCATTGAACGTTACAAGGCCAGATTGGTTGCAAAGGGATTCACACAGAAGGAAGGCTTCGATTATACAGAAACTTTCTCCCCAGTTGCCAAAGAAGTTACTGTACGGTCTTTTCTTTCCATTGCTGCCATTCGTGACTGGCCCCTTCATCAAATGGACGTTCACAATGCCTTTTTACATGGAGATCTTGAAGAAGAGATTTATATGGATATTCCACCGGGATTTCGCAGACAGGGGGAGGGGAGTGTGTGCCGTCTTCGAAAATCCCTATATGGGCTCCAACAGGCTTCTCGTCAATGGTATGCCAAGTTTACCAGTGCACTCACAGTTGCAAAATTCCAGCAATCTAAGCATGACTATGCTTTATTCACATGGAAACAAGGTATGTCGTCAATCTATCTACTTATATATGTTGACGATATACTCATTATGGGAAATGATGCGCCTGCCATTGAGAGATTCAAGGAATATCTGCATTCTACTTTTCATATTAAGGATTTGGGATCTCCCAAATACTTTCTTGGGATAGAAATTGCACGGTCGAAAAGGGGCATCTATCTTAGCCAACGGAAATTTGTCTTAGAAATTGTGTCAGAAGCAGGTTTATCGGGGTCTAGGCCAGCTGTTATTCCAATTGATCAGAATATCAAATTAACGACAGCTGAGTATGACAAAGGGTTGTCACCTATAAACAAGGATCCTTTGCTTAAAGATTTTTCTGCTTATCAAAGACTTGTTGGAAAGCTTATTTATTTGACCATGACCAGGCCAGACATTTCATATGCAGTTCAGATTCTTAGTCAGTTTATGCATGCTCCAAAACAGTCTCACATGAATGCGGCATTGAAAGTCATAAAATACTTGAAAGGGTGTCCTGGATTAGGAATATTGCTATCTCGAGACAACAATATGGAGATGACAGCATATTGTGACACTGATTACGCTACTTGCCCCATGAGTAGAAGATCAGTCACGGGATTCTGTATAAAATTAGGGGATTCTCTGATTTCATGGAAGACAAAAAAACAATCAACCGTATCTTTATCATCCGCTGAGGCAGAATACCGAGCAATGGCAAAGACTAGTTGTGAAATAGTCTGGATAAGAGGCCTCCTTCAAGACCTTGGCGTACAGATAAAGGAGCCCACTATCCTATTTTGTGATAATGATGCTGCCCTTAAGCTTGCAATGAACCTAGTATTCCATGAAAGGACAAAGCACATAGAGGTTGATTGTAATTTCATTCGAGACAAGATTCAAAGTGGGGTGATTAGAACAAGAGGGATAAGAACAGAGAGCAACCCGCGGATATCTTTACCAAGGCCTTATGTCGAGGCAACATTCGTATCTATTAAACAAGCTAGGCGTCTTCGATGTTTATAGACCGCCGAGCTTGAGGGGGAGTGTTGAAGATATCGTTGCCGATGCAAATTGATCTTAATTGATTTTTGATTATAGGGAATATTTTATGTACATCTTTAGAATATTGTGTATATTTTTATTCCTTTATTATTTAGACACTTTGTATTACAAATAGTTTGTAATTACATACTGCAAGAGATAAAGAAAAGCAATACATATTTTTCTCCCAAACTTCAGGCCTTCTATATTTCTGACAGGTGTTTTCGACAATTGACGATATCGGACTGTGTATCTAGCCAAAGTTTATGTGGATTGTGGACTTAAAATAGAGTCGTTGGACAACGAAACACTTCGTTAATGTCCTTTCCTTTATCGACAATCTGCCTTTGCAGTTCTTCCTTAGACTTTGGTACCCAAACACCAAGTTTTTTAGACGAATCACTATACCTCCGAGTCTGCACGCCCTTTTTGTTTTGCGCTTTTTTAGCTCAAACTTCACATTCCGAAACGCCAAGTTTTTCTTGTGCGGTATTGAGAACATCTTCTTCATAGACCATGAATTGATGAGTTCCCTATGAACTTAACAATCTTGTATCATCGATTGAGTCACATTCACATAAGCTTTTGTCAAACAGTCCTTGAACTAATACAAGATGCCTACCTAGTACATAAACTACCAGCCACTAGGTTGTTGGTGGAGTGATCTTTTAGGGTGTGCATGGAAACGTTCCAAAAAAACGTTTCTGAAACACTTCTGTACTTTTTTTGTTCTGTTTCTGTACTTTTTTTGTTCCCGAGAACAAAAAAAGAACAGAAACGCGTTTGTTGCGTTTTGTTCTTTTTTTGTTTTTTTGTTCCGGAACAAAATTGGAGCAAAAAAGAAACACAAAAAAGTTGTTTCTGGATAAAAGAAACACTTCTTCAAAGCCAAAAAGAAATGCTTCTCCTCTTCTCTCTCTTCTCTTTTCTTCTTCTTTTCTTCTTCTTTTTTTCTTCTTTTTTCTTTGGCTGGTCGCCGGCCTCGGCCATGGCCGGTGACCGGCCGTTGAGGGCCGGCGATGCCCTCGAGGGTCGGCGACCTCGCCAGAGCGTTGCCGGCCCCTGGCGAGGCCGAGCGCGCCGCCGCGCGGCGAGGCCGAGCCTCGCCTTGGCCGGGCGAGCTCGGGCTAGCCCAAATCCGGGTGAGGCCGAGCCTCGCCATGGCTAGGTGAGGTCGGGCTCGCCCGATCCGACAAGGCCGAGTGTTGCCGGGGTCGGCGAGGCCAAGCTCGCCCGGCCAAGGCGAGGCCGAGCCTCGCCCAACCACGGCCGAGGCTCGGCCTCACCGGGGCCGGCAAGGCTCGCCGTGGCCTGGGCGAGGCCGCCGGCCCCGTCGGCCGGTCGCTGGAGGCCGAGGACCGGCCGAAAAAAGAAAAAATAAAAAAGAAAGGAAAAAATGAAAAATAAAATAAAAATGTTTAAAAAATTAAAAGAAACAAAAAAAGAATAAATTTTACCAAACATGTTTCTATTCATTTTTTATTCCCGGAACAAACGTTACCAAATGCGTTCTTTTGTTCAAAAATTGTTCCTCGAATAGAAACATTTTTTTTATTTATGTTCCCTGGAACAAAAAAAGAATAGAAACGTTACCATTCGCACTCTTAGTCACTCAGTAACCTCGACCATGACCTTGGGTCAATACATCGCACGTCTATATTCATTATAAGCGAGCTTTGCCCTAATCTATGTTGTGTCTACCATATGTTCGTCTTCCAACACATCTTTTTCATCACAAAATTACAACAAGACACTGTTTAACCGATAATTATCCCTGCCACATCGAAAGATAAAACTACATAATTTAAGGCCTTGACTCTCAATTGAATTCGATGATGAGAGTTATATAATTCGCGTAGTACTCGAACCTATGAAAATGATAATACAAGTGATAGTGCCGACGTTGTCCACCATGGTCCTTGAGCGAATCAAGTACGGTTGCCTACCTATCTAACCAATTAAAAGAAAGAAAATTGAATATCGATTGCTTGCAGATTAAATCACAAGTGAATTTTGTTTAGTCACATTCAGTCAACTTTTTTGGGCTCTTGCTATCTGGAAAATGAAAATGAGCTAGAGGAAAACCAAACATACAATCTGATCGATCTAGATTTCTCGGATTGAAGTTTTACTCTTGAAGATATTTCTTTGGCTTAGGAAGAACGTCCTTATTAATTGTTATGGTCTTAGTTAACACCTTATAAACGGAATTATTTTGCACTTATTACTCAACGGAAAGTGAGCATGCGATGTCACATGTGCCGAATTCGATACAATCGGTGGAATTTTGGCTCGGACATCCAAATAGGAAAATGCATAATTAAAGTATAATATGTTGACTGAGACAAAAGGAATTACAGAATGTTGATTGAGACTGTTGGAATATAATATGCGGAAATGACAGGAAATTGCAATTTACGTCAATGCAAAATCGCCAGGGAAATAAACGAGAAAAAATAAAGATACCAGAAATTTACATGGTTCAATCTGAGTATTATTGGTACTTACGTCTACGGAGAGAGCTAATAGCAAATAATCCATTATAATCGGAGAATCAGAGTTTACAATCGCTCACACGTTTGGGTTTTTTCAATACCTAAATTTAACTTCAAACTCAAAGTGCTTATAAATAAACAACTCACTTGAATATAAACTCATTGTACAAAATTACTGCACATTCGAGCTCAAAATACAACACTCTACGTATGCCTGGGTCGTGTACGGATTTTCGTTCTTCTTTCTTGATCGCGCTTCAATTTGATGACGTGCGACTCCTCCTTTTTTCTCGTAGGGTTTTTTCAGCCGCGCACGTCCTGGGGACTAGGACGTTTGCTTTATATTTATATTTGTGCAAAAGTCAAAGTTTTGACTTGGGCCCACCAGCTTTTTGGCTCCACGTAAAGACGCTTCTTTCCGTTTCTTGACCGGGTAAGAGAAACCCACGCGTGAAATACGTGTGTGCGCGCGCGCCCAACGTCAAAGGTTTGACCTTGGGCCCACCTTTCTTTCCTCCATTAAAAGAGGGATTCGGACACCTGCAGCTTAGAAGAAAAAAACCTTTTCTTTTTTCTTTTATCTCTTATTTTCTCTTTTGTAAATCTTCAAGAGTCCAACGAAATTTTTCTGTTGACCAAAAAAACATCCAAGTGAATCACGTTTTGCAAACGCATAAACTTTAGACATAATTTAACAACTGAGATAACCATGAAATTATGAGGGATCGACAAATTACGATTAATCTAGTTGTTTGTTGTGCCAAACAAAATAATGAGAACATGCGTTAGATATTGTGTTGGGCATTGAGATGACGCTATCTGCGTTGACTGGCATTTTTAAAATAATATTTTAATATTTTTTATTTGTTTATAATTTTTCTTTGCTCTTTTATTTTCTTTATTTTTTTTTCCATCCCCTCCCCCTTCCCCTACCTTTAGTGTCGGCGAGGATTGCTAATTGGCCTTGCTAGCCATAGGTGAGGGCTGCAACACCCTTGCGAGCAAGGCTGACAATGCCCTCGCCTATTGCCTGCGACCCTTGCCAATGCTAAAGGTAAGGGAAGAGGATGGGGAAGGGAAAAAAAATAGAAAAAAAAGAAGAAAAAAATTTAAAAAGTAATAAAATATTATTTTAAAAATACCATGTCAATACCAAGAGCACCAAATCAGTACTAGCCAGTCAAAATTGATCGGATGAACTGAATTGACACAAATAGGAATTTAGAACTGAATTAGCAAAAAATAAAAATGTTATAATTGAATTAGCACAATTACAATGATTTTAAGAATTTTTTGGTAATTTTTCCTAGTGTACTAAGACCATCATAAACATATATCGAATAAAATATCTTTGATATTGATAGAGAAAATGAACCACTCACGTCATAAAACATTCATATATTCCAGCATCACATTTTTCACATACCTTCTTGTTTTGTTTTATTTGAAACCCACTAGGAAAAAAAAAATGAGGGGGAGGGGGAGGAGGGGGGGGGGGGGGGTGGAGCGTGGCGGTTCTCATGCCAGAAAAGAGCATTGATCAGGTGTTAACGCACAATTCAAATCGTTCGGAAATGTGCTACGCGATGGATGACGGCTTGGTAATTAAACTTGTTCTTCTTGATCCATCACATTGGCATGGATTGACGAGCAGAAGAGTCACAAACTCTTTGAAATTGGTCCCAGCATTAACGTAGTGATTTGTTTCATCTTCATATACCACATGCATGGCTCGTGCAAGATTGATAATTCGCATGAGGAGTACCATCGGAACCGCAATCAGACGGCGCAGCTCTACATGTCCTTCCAGCATTGGCCACTTTTTTACAGAGTTCCTTCTTTGCCTCTTCTTCCATAACTCGGTATTGTTCAACACTCCATTAAAGATGCCACATGACCTCTGTCTTTCTCCTATTGATAAAACTTATGAGAAAAATTTAGATAAAATGATGTTGTTCGCTGGTATAGCTTTTGTATACCTTGTGTCCAGCAATGTCATTCATAAGCCAACCAATTACTTGCAAGGCCCTCACTATCTTGGGGTCGCCAGACAGTAACCAGTCAAAAGTATCTTTTGTTACAATATCTCCCATTACCAAAAACGCTGTCACAAACACCAATTGACTACCATTGCTTATTAATCCAACAGGGATGTACTCCTCCATCGTGGGTATGTGGTTTTGGTGGAACCATTTGGCTTCAGCCAAGTACATGCTCACTTGAATTTTCATCCGAGAATTCATTATCAAATGTAAAAGCTACATCAATATTTGAGCTTTAATGTATTTGATGGACTTAGATATATGACAGCCTTTCATCTTTATCCAAAATCTTAGTATTTTGTTTCAAGTATGCAGAGTAAAAATCACATTTGATTGATGTAACCTCAAGTGACTTACCACTTCTTTTGCATAGAATAGGCGGTATGATCTTTCTTTCTAGTCAATTCATTGCCAATTTCATCATAAAAATCAAGAAGTGTCTTGTAAAAAACTTGCATGCACTTTGGCAATCTTTCTTTGGCATCAACATCCCACTTGAGTTCCAATTTAAAAAATATATACTTGATCCTAATCAACAATTGGCCAAATTAAAAAAAAGTGAATTTAGAATCGGTAAATTGAGAAAAGCCTCAAGCGCCAACTGTGCCTTTCAATTGCTTCCGTAAAGAGTTCTAATTCTTCCAATATGCCATAAACATCATAGATGTCATCGAGAATGGAAAGAATGACCATCATTTTGGTTACTATTCCTCTAGCGATCTCATACTCTAGCTCAAAATCAATTCCTAACATCCAAACATGCACCTCCCCAAGCCTATCTCTAGCAAATGGAAACTCCATCTCCATATCTATATCCTTCCACCACCTACGGTTTGCCAACAAATCCCATTTAAGGTAAACACATCAATGATGGAATTATAGAAAGTACTTTGGACCTATGATCCAAAGAGCTTAACACTCCGTGACACTTGCAAATGATTTTTAGTTCAGAATAAATTGCAATTACACTAATCAATCTACGACAATTTGGTGTTTTTAGAACATCTAGCTACTTCAGACATGCTATCATGAAGTTCACCTAGTAAGGTTGCCAAGTTTCTTCTGGCGTTGCTCTTGCAATGAGTTGAAATCGAGCTTAGCCAAGGAAAGCAAGACTTCATTATGCAAAGGCTCCACTTGGTAGAACTGAATGTAAAGCCTCGCTTCTAGTCTTGGCAAACCCTTTTGGATTGGCTGATGTAGGGCATGACTCACTTGTTTTTTGAGATTAGGGGTTACTTTCTTTTTCTTAATTGATCAGGGTGAGTTATTGTAAAAGTGAGTGCACCATTCAAAATGTCATCGCCGTGACCATTCAAAATATTATTGCCGTGATGACTTAGATGGCACGCTTCAAATAGACTTAGCAATCTTTGCACATCAGTGATGCATTAGCTGAAATTTCCTTTGCTGTCCTTGAACCTATTAAAGATTTCTGAATGGCCAAATGGAATATGGAAGAAGATGCCATGAAAAGCACCATGTTCAATATCTAGATCAATCGAAAACGATGGAAAAATGACATACTAAACAAAGTAATTGGAAGAGAGGACTACTCAAGCTTTTAAAACAAGAAAATTTGAACAACCCAAAATATGAGAATTATATATAGAAATAGGTTAACAAATAAACAAATCAACATCGTAGTAAACTAAACATGCTAGTGATATTATTTGTTCCCTCTAATCAATCAAATGGATTATCAAGCTATTGTTTGCAGTATAATTTCACCAACTTTTGGATCAATGACATCGAAACATTACATACCACATGAAACATTGTAACCTTGTTGTCGTAACAATCGAAAGAGGAGCAATAGTGTGTAGGTTGCCATTGTTATCGCCATAATGAAACTCGAAATAGCTTCTATGGTTTTGTTCTAGTTTCTCATCTATCTCTTGTTCAAAATGGTAAGCAAATTCCAAGCGTTGGATCTGATCAATCAAGTTATGTGCGGCTTATCCATAGCACCTATCCATATCTTCTTCACTTCTCCTTCCAATCTCTCAATCCGTTCCTCTACTACGCCATCAGAACTCTACAATCAATATCAAATTGAAAGTCCAAAAAAATAGAGATAATTGAATAAAACGAGTAAGAATGCAAGAAACATGTTAGGTTGCCTGTGACCCGATTGACCACAATAAATCTAAACTAAAATTACCTAAAGATGATACCGTTAAGACTAGTTTTAGTAACATTAAAGAAGTTCTTTCTACAATTATCAAGTCATATGTGCATCCCAAAGGTTCTCACAGAAATTTTGAATCATGCAAGGAACAACACTTGCATGGGGTTTCCAATAAACTAGAACTTCTTCTTTTTTATTAAATGTTGTGGGATGATCCTCAACATTCCAAGATTATTCTTTATGCTCTTAGTATTCGGAGGACATAACAGCTGAAAGGTTTTCCAAAAGTAATTTAAGAAAAATAGTAACTTAAATGCTACCGTCGAATTGGAGTCAGAAGCATATTTGAGAAAGAAATCTGCCCATATGGTTGGATGAAAAATTGCTGACCAGCGTTCAGGGGGAGAAGAAGATGGGACTTCTGAAATCTGAAGAGACATTTCTTTTTTGCTATTTTCTAGATTGAGGTATCTGGCAGACTATAGCTAAAGAACCCTGGAGGGCGGGCAAAGGCTTTTTCTGGGAGTGTCCAAACCTTATGGATGGGTATTTATAGGCTACCGCATCTAAGGACCAGAAAAGGCAATAGTAAATTTATTAAAGCATCTTCTTCCCCCTGCATTTTCTATTCGTGATTAGTGTCGTGTAAAGAAAATGTCTCCGTACGTTTTGACCACAGTTCAATATTGGTGAGCTGAAATGCAAAGAAGGCCTGTCGATCGCCATGTCGCGAGGACGCCGCTACATCGTGGGTGGCTCGACTATGGAAAGAAAAAAAGAAGGGACCATGATGGTGTCACCTAACAAAAAGACAGCTTTGCTCAGCTGAAGAAATGGGAGCAGAATGTAATGTCTGGCAAATCATTAGATGGGACAGAAGGGAAGAAGATAATATTCTTTAAGATAGGTTGGCCGAATGCGGACCGATGCCTCTTTTCTCGAGGAAATCTGCCGCACATGGATTTGTCAATTAACTTAGTACCATAAAAAATCTTGAGTCAATACATTCATAACACAATCACAAAAACTCTCACATAGACCCATGCCACATATATCCTCCAAACTAGTACATAGGTATCACATCTACCGAGGGGTAGGTTTTTTTTATTTAATTTTTTTAAACAAAGTATATATTATTATTATTATTATTATTATTATTATTATTATTATTTAAGTGATAATCCGAAAAAGGAACTCAGGCTGGCCCCAGGGGCCGGTCCTAACATGGGCTGCTTTGGACTCTTGTGGGCCTGGACGGGGAGCATGAATCGGGCTCTATTAGACCAAGCCCCCTTTTAGTGATAAACTCCCAGAGACCCACTTCATGAAAATTTAAACCCAGCCCAAATATTCATAAATTAAGCCAAACCCAAGTCCGCTTTAACTTAAAGCAAACCCAAATCTGCTAAAAAAAACCTCAGGCCCATCTTCCAATCCTCTTTTTGATGAATCCGCACCAGGCCTTTTTTTTACTAATTTTCTTTCATTCTCTCTTGCTTTTTGTGCTAATTTAATCCTAAATTTTTTTCACCAGTGTCAATTCAATCATAAATCTTTTTCACCTAATGCCAATTCAACCCTAAATATTTTCACTTTGTGCCAATTTAGTACTTTTCCAACTAATTTTCGCTTGATTTTGCTGATATAACACGATCGGCATTGACATTGACAACTTTTAGTAATATTTTAATATTTTTTCGATTTTTTTTTCATTCTCCTTTCCTTTTTTCTTTCTCCTCCTCTTTCCTCCAATTGGTCACCTAACCTCAACAACCGACCAAAGGTGAGGTTGAGGTTGAGGTCGACCTCGCTTGCCTTTGGCAAGCCTCATGGCCACTGGCGAGGCTTAAGCCCTCACCAAAGGCCGTGAGAGCTACTCATGCTAAGTGACAAGGCTCACCCTTGCCAAATCTAGCAAGGGTCAAGCCTCGTCGGTAATGGGCAAGGCTTGACCTAGCCAGATCCAGCAAGAGCAAGCCTCACTAGGCCAGCATGAGGTCGCCCTTGCAGCCTAAGCAGCCTTGAGCTAGCTTTACTAGAGGTTGGGTGAGGCTTGACCCTCATTGGATCTAACGAGAGCAAGCCTCATCACCTAACATGTATAGCCCTCGTGAGTGATGTAGATAACTTTTAATAATATTTTAATATTTTTTTCCTTTTTCTTTTCTTTTTTATTTTTTTCTTCTCCTCCTCTTTCCTCCAATTGATCTCAAGACCTTAGTGACAAGCCATATCACATCAACCGACCAACACCTAGTTAGCAATATTCAGTTAAAATTAGTTAGAAAGATTGAATTGGCACCAAATCAAAAGGTTTAAGATTAAATTAGCATCAATAAAAGATTTAAAATCAAATTGACATAATTACAATGACTTTTCTGATACTTTTCCCATTATTTCTTCCATGGTCTTCTTCATCACCTCCCTACTGTTGTCCAGAAATCTACAGCACTTGTCTTCTCCAAGTGAATCAAATCATGAACACTAGCGAAAACGACTGCAGATATTGGTATCTCTAGAACACACCCTCCTCGGCAACCACCATGAGAACATCACCGAAACAAAGCCAACAAACAGGCGTTCAGATCTCAGCAACCACAGCCACCCAGAAATTTTTAACATCCCATATCAATTTCAGAATAAGCCTAATTAAACATTTTTAAACACCGAAACTCCACCATCGATGAAAACTATCGCCATCGCCGCCATGTTGACGGCCACACCGACTATCACTCCTGTCACCAATCTATTCTCAATTAGGGTGCCCAGCTGATGAGTACCACGTCCAACGGAAGATACCAACAAAAATCCAATCAAATATAGTAAGAAGTCAGCACACCAGTAACAGTCTTTGGTTCATTCCCTCATCAATATCCACCATGAAATCGTCACAGAGGCACCGAATAAAACACAAGAAAGGGAAAAAAAAAATAGGTAGCCACAGAGACATTTTAAAAAAGAAAAATACAGGAAAAGTGTCAAAAAAGTTATAAACATTTTGCGTTTATGCCAATTTAGTCGTAAACCTTTTAATGGTATCAATTTAGTCCTAAACATTTTGACTTGGTGTCAATTTAGTCCAAAATATTTTCAAATAGTGTCAATTAAGTCCTAAACATTTTAGTTTTGTGCCAATTTAGTCCTCTTAACTAATTTTCGCGGATTTTATTGACGTGGACATTGGCCCACTGACATGACATCACCGGCATTAACGTGAATAATTTTTAATTATTTTTCAATTCTTTATTATCTTTCTGATTTTTCAAATTATTTTTCTGATTTCTTTTTCCTTTCTCTCTTTCTTTTTTCTCTCTACTCCCTTTCTTCTTCCTCTTGGCAAAGGTTGGCCAATGCCGGCCGGCCACTGGCCATTGCTGACCAATTTGGCCTTGCCTGGCCAAGGCCAGGCTGAGGCTTGGCGAGGGGCGAGGATCTGGCCTAGGCGAATCCGAATCGCGCTTGGTCGAGAGTAGCCTCGTCGAGGGCTTCCCTCGCTGAATCCGACGAGGCTGGCCCTCCCTAGGCTAGGGTGGCCTTACTAGGCATGGCCTTCGCCTAGGTAGCACTCAGTGAGGCACCCTCGCCTAGGCTAGATCCGCGAGGCTAGCCCATTCGACCGTGGTAGGTGGCCGTAAAGCCACCAGCAGGAGAAAGAAGAAAAGGAGAGAGGGAAAAAAAAAAACAAAGAAGGAAAGAAAGAAAGAAACCAAAAAAACAAATAATAATAATAATAATAATAATAATAATAATAATAATAATAATAATAATAATAATAATAATAATAATAATAATAATAAATCGAAAAATTATTAAAAAATTATTTAAAATTATCAACATCAACGTCGATAGTGCCACATCAGCAAGCCAATGTCCATGACTACAAAATCTAGCTAAAATAAGTCAGAAAGACTTAATCGGCACCAAACTAAAACATTTAGGAATAAATTAGCACTAATTCAAAAGACTTTAGACTAAATCGGCACTTAGGACTGAATTGGCATTAAGTCAAAAAATTTAAGACTAAATTGGTATCATTAAAAAATTCAAGACTAAATTGGCATAAAGACAAAAGGTTTAGAAATTCTGTGATACTCTTCCCCAAAAATACGGAGGGTGAGGTTAAAGAAAGATTGCTTTCAAGCGAGTCCTATCACTATACATTTGTTGCGAGTCAGAATCAGAGTAAAACCTATACAAACTTGGTTCAAACACTTTGTCAAACACCCGGCGGGCCTCGATTGAGGGGGTGGAGCATTAACTCGTCCAAGACTTGAGCTCATGTTGTAATCCACAAAGAATCAATAATCAGGATCGAAAATTAACGGGCGGTGACCCAATCACTGTGACACCCCGAACCCTTCGCAGGACTTCCAAATAACAACTGAAATGTATCCCCAAAATGGGTGAGTACAACCACTCGTAGATAGGGAAATTCAATAACAACTCAATGCATCAAAGTGAGATCATACATGCATTGCGGCGTTACTTACCTTGAAGCCATACGCATACTATCATGCATCATCATATCAATTTATAACACATACATGTGTATCATCATCGTATCATACATGTCATCATCATCATGACATCATCACATTACACATGTCATATCATATACCATTATCAATATCATCACCATGCATATTATCATGCATGCCATATCATCATCATCATCATCATCATCATCATCATCATCATCATCATCATCATCATTATCATGTATATCGTCATCATATCATATCATGATCATCATGCATATCGTCATCATCAACATCATCATCATCATGCATATCATCATGCATATCATCATGCATATCATATCATCATTATCATCATACATATCATCATGCATATCATATCATCATGCGTGATCATCATTATTTCACATCACATATTATTATCATCATCATGCATATCATTGTCATCATCACCATCATGCATATCATCATGCATATCATATCATGGTTTAATTTCCACTTTTTACTTTTCAATTGATCACCACATCATCCATTTCTCAAATCATCAATTTTATCATCCCCTCGGGCAAAGACCTCCGAGGTTCAGCGACATTCAGCCTCCCAAGCCACCGGGCATCCGGCCCCCCACATTCCGGGCATCTCGCATCTCAACTAGCATCACGAGGCATTCCCTTCGGGCAGAAACCTTTGACAGGGCTTCCGGCCTTTACCCTTCTAGCCAGGCATCTCGCACCCCAATCCTGGCATCGCGAGGCATTCCCTTCGGCCAGAAACCTTCGACAGGGCTTCCGGCCCCCCACATTCCGGGCATCCTGAATCTCCTAGGGAATTTCGGCAATGTATCTCTATACATTCCGAGCATCATCCGCCATCACAACCATCTCCTCATTTACCATCATCCATGTTTACCAGTATTTTATTCACATTTTAACATGGCACATGGCATGATATCAAACAAATCATAGTAGGCATGACATTCACACATTCAATTGCCATACATGTGCCAATAATTAATCACATATGCATCTCAATTCAATATCATAGACATATCAAGGCTTTATCACATGCGCATCTCAATTCAATATCATAGACATATCAAGGCTTATTACACATGCAACATGAATTAATTGAATGGAATCTATGGCCAATGAAATAATTCCTTTTTATTTATTTATTTATTTATTTATTTATTTTTTAAAAATAACTATAAATTCCCAAAATTATCAAAATTCAAGAAATTATTAAAAAAACCCATAGGATGATAATTACTTGCAAAATTCATGGCCAAAAATTGAATTTTTATAAAATTTCATAATTTTCCCAAAACATCCTATGCTTCTCGGATGAAATCAGAATGCACGGTTTCCGAATAAATTCAATTAAAATATCCATATGGCCTCCAAAAATTATAAAATTTTACTGGATTATAGCAAAGACATTTTCGTACAACTTTTATGAAAAACTCCAAGCCAGATTACTTATAGATTATTTTATTCAACCTCACGAAGCTTCTGGACCCGTTACCGCATCGTCCAGTGCCTCCATCTCCGAATAATTAAGATTTCACCCATCTATTCTCTTTCGTTTCCTCTGAAATTTGGATATGTTATGTACCAAGGTGTCCTTTACAAGTTTCATGAAGATATCTAGGTCAAATAACCAGAGTATAGTCCTCATTTTAGTCCTTTAAATCTCGGGTGTCTCGGAATACATCACCAGAATCATCGTCTTCAAGATCTAGTCGATTTACCAAGCTATACTTGTTCTTTTCACTTCAAATTTGAGTATGTTATAGCTTAAGATGTTCCCTACAACTTTCATGAAGACATCGAAGTGAGATTCTCAAGACAAACCAACATGCAACCATGAATCCAGCAAAAGGTCAGTAAAAACTCTCCAGATCTGAGGTGTCCGTAAGATGCGACTTTAGCCGCTCAAATCTCCATCATTTTCCACGAAATTTCAGTATGTTATATTAAAAGATGTTAGCTACAACTTTTATGAAGACATCGAAGCCAAAATCGGACTCCAAACGCACATGCAAGCTCAAACAAGTTACTGACTCACACAACCCGAGCAAGAACAGTCACACGACTTAAGAACAAGCCAACCTTACCTCGGTTCTTCTCACTTAAAACACCTAAAATCTAACATGCAATCAACAATACAAGCATGCAAGAGAAGTTAGAGGACTCCACTTGCCTCTAGGATGAACAAACGACGGCGTACGGCGGAGGGACACGGCGGCGACGGCGACTCCCTCCTTCCCTTCTCTCTCGGTCGCTCCTCCTCTCCTTCGCACACCTCTCTCTCTCTCTCTCTCTCTCCTTGGGCGAACAAAATGGCCGGTCATCCTCTCTCTCTCCCTTCTTATACCCCCCTAGAGCTCATCATGGCTAATGATTACATTGCCTCAACCATGGCCAATGCATGGCCTTCCCCTTTGCCACTTGTCACATTGGATTTTTAAATTTGATTGGGCTTCTTGGGCTTGGGCTCCTTTATGGCCGGCGATCACTTCTCTTGGGCCTCTATTGGGCCGGTCGACTTCCCTCTTGGACCGCTCATCTTGGCCCATTAAAGGCTTAGGCCAAATGGGCTTAAGGCCCATTCGAAAATTAACCCCCTTTTCCCCCTTTTTTTTTTCTTTTTGAATTTCTTCTATAAATATCTTTAAATTTTAATTTTCATCTTGGCCAAAGTCTTAGGGCATCTTGTCTATTGAAATTTAATTTATAAATCTTATGGCCAAGCATAGATTATTAATCTATCGAATTTAAATTTTCACAATCATATGCACAATCATCTAATTAAAAGACTAATGGCTAAAGCATAAGCCATGGAAATTTTATCACATAATTAAAGACTTTAACACACCTTATGGCTTGGCTTTGAATTTTGGGATGCCACAATCACATTCAGCACAAGCACGGATGAGGAAGAATAATCTCGGTCTCAGGTTTTACCAAACAAAGCAAAACCGGAAGTGTTCTCAACCTTGCCTTAGAGGCCTCTCATCGAACGCCTGGTGTACGTCGATTGAAGGGAAGAATATTCACTCACTTAGAGACCAAACCCATGCCAAGACCCACAACAAATCAGCGAATCAACAATCAAAATTGACAAGGAAAGGCTGGTCCGAACCCACCTAGAGCGAAATAGTGAAAACAGTTGTTAGTCTTTGCTTGACTAAGGCAAAATGAAGTAGAGGGCTGAGGAAGGGTCTCTACCTGGCTCAAGGAGAGAGCATGGTCTGGGTTGGGTTGGTTCGCCCCCTAATCCTAGGACCAAATCGCACAGTGCTTGTCTTCAATTTTTAAGACCAAGAACCGACCCTATTGAACTTGGGACCAAGGACTAAACCAACCTAATGGGTTTAGTCCGGTTTCAAGGTCAACCCGAGACTAACCGATAATTTTTTATTTCATTTTTTGTACTCCTTAAAAAAGTATTTGAGGACCAAACTGACCTAATAGGTTTGGTCCAGTTTTAGGGTCAACCTAGGACAAATCAATAATTTTTTATTTCATTTTTTGTACTCCTTAAAAAGGCAACCGAGGACTGTACCGACCTAATACGTTCGATGATAAGTAAGGTTAGCTAAGAAAGGTAAGCGATGAGGGTCAAGTGGGTGAGCATCGAACAAAATAAGTATCGAACGTCGAGTGTGGAGCAACAAGCCAAGCGAGCATCGAGCGGTGAGTGGCATGAGTCACCCAAAGTGAGCGAGTGACCCAAAGCGAGTGAGTGACCCAAAGTGAGCGAAACGAGTATCGAGTGAAGAGTAGAGAAGTTGTTGTTGTTGTTTTTTATTTTTTTTATTTTGGCAAATTAAAGACTAAGAGAACAAATAAGATAGAAGAAAACGAATACTAGAAAAGGATGCGATAAGGAGCTATTTATGCATTTTTGGATGCCATGATGACTTCTCATAAAAACATTTTTCTCCTTCATAAATTATGACTTTTGACGCCATAAAAGACATTAAAAATCTAAGTTATTAAAGAACAATGTAAAATTATTTGAACTATTCACTAAAGAGCTATTTAATGTTGTTGATGCCATTTATTTTAAGGTTTCTTTTATATAAAAAATTATAAGTAATATTATATATATATAGTCAGGGTTGGTCCGGGTTGGACCGACCCGAAACTCTCAGGACCGAGGACTAACCCGCACAGTGTTGGTTTAGGAGTTCTAGGACTAATGACCGACTCAATCTCCTTAGAAACCGGACCAAAACCGGCAAGGTTGGGCCGGTCCAAGATCGGTTTAGGGTCAACCTTGGATCGATGCTCACCCCCTACGGCTCACAAACGGTAGCTAGATGGCAAGCTCGAGACGAATCGAGCTATGGCCGATTGCCTTGGTGTCCCCGATCCAAGATCCTTGGGGAAAGGGAAGTTGGGGCCGAGAAGACACTCACCGGCGGAGATGTGGGTGCTAGAAAAGCAAGGTTGGGAGGACGAGGATAGCGGCCGGGGGTCGTCGAATGGGACTTTGGAATGGCCAAGTGACCGAAGAACAACTCCTTCTCGCTCTCAGTCGTTTGCTCAATATCTCTTGTTGTCCTATTTCTCCCTTTCAAGATCCCTCTTTCAAGCTTCTCTGAATCTAACCCCCCTCCCAAAAATCCCTGGGGAGAAGGCCGAAGGAAGAAGAAGAGGAACCCCGACGAAATCCCCTCTCCCCCCTTTCAAACCGGCTGATGCGCGGTTTTACCAAGGCTTAACGACCCTCTTTCGGACAAAGCTCTAAACATGGGTTGGTCCATTCAGTTTGGCCGATTGTCCAAAGCGCAGACATTGACTATCCCATTTGCACACGAGCGGGAAATCTACGGCCTTTCATTTGACTCATATTTTGACATTCACAAAAAATTGAAAATCTACTCATCAAGTCTATTTCCATATCCTTTCCTCCCATTGATATCTTACAATTTCCACACACCAACGTAGACAATACCATATCCTTTAAAGGCATGGAAACACAAAGAGGCGTCTCAAGAGGCATAACTTCTATCTTATTCAAACATCTATATCTTTCGAGACAAAAATGAATGCGTTGCACCCGTGTCAAACAATGCATATGCATTTTTACCATTAATAAGAATCGTACGTGAGATAACATTTTTGGAAGCTTCCGCTTCCTCCTGGGTGATCGCATACACCCTTCCTTGTATAGGTGGTCTCTGAAGATTCCCTTGTGGGTTTGACCTAACAACACTCTGATATCCTTGTCGCACTGAGCCAACACTCACTTGCGACCTCTCTTGTGGGCAATTTCTCCTAAGATGACCTTCTTGTCCACAGCCAAAACATTTCTGTTGTCCAGTACAAGGTCCTGGGCCATGTCTCCCATTACACTTTTGACAAACACCAGGCTGATAAGGTGCTTTTCCTATATTCAGACC
This sequence comes from Eucalyptus leucophloia subsp. euroa, assembly GCA_017140325.1. Lineage (NCBI taxonomy): Eukaryota > Viridiplantae > Streptophyta > Magnoliopsida > Myrtales > Myrtaceae > Eucalyptus > Eucalyptus leucophloia. Next base: position 323,109 of record CM029469.1, on the reverse strand, counting down.
ACTCCTTGCCCCTCCAAAATTCCCAAAATTACTATTCTTCTTCACATTCTAGGTCTGACCTTGACTAGAATAAGGCCTCTTCCCTTTCCTTACATCACTAAAATTCAACGGTTTCTTAAACTCCGACCGTTCCCTTAACAGCTCCTGCTCTACTAACTGTGCTTTCATAAATCTCATTATAATCCCTTATGTTCAACGGCACCAGTTGCTTTCTAATGTCAATCCTCAGCTCTTTCAGGAATCTCTTAGCCTTCTCTTTCTGATCCTTAATCAATCTAGGAGCATATCTAGACAATTAAGAAAATCTAGTCTCATACTGATCTACCGTCAATCCTTTTTGTTCTAGTTGAACAAATTCAGTAATCTTCCTATTCTTAGCACAATCAGAAAAATGCTTCCTATTGAAAGCCCTAACAAACTCCTCCCAGCTCACATCAGTACTTGGTGGAAAGATTATGTCCTTTGAAGCTCTCCACCAAAACTTCGCATTTCCCTCCAACTGGTACTTTGCTAAAACTATTTTCTCAGCATCAGTGCAGTCCAACAGCCGGAAAATTCGTTCCATTCCATCAATCCATTGCTCCGCCTCCTTAGGACTTCCCATTCCATTGAACTTAAGTGGCTTCAGCTTTAAAAACTGCTCCACTAGTCCTTGAGTACGGCGTTCTGCTCCAGCTGTTGTCGCGCCTGCCTCTCCATCAGATTTCCAATATTGGCCAATGCACACGGGATATCTTCCATTCGGGGTTCAGCCCTTGCAGCGAGGCTTCAGCCCTCGATGGATGAGCACTTCCAGCTCGCACCATGACTTTCCTGCAATTTCTAAGCATTGCCTCGGGAATAATCGAGACTCACCGCCTCTACTCAAAGCAATTACTATCACTACATAAGTAACATATACATGTTACTGGTACCTAAAAATAACTCAAAACAAACTACTATGGATCTATGAGTGAATACTCATCACCCGTTATTCAATTATTTCGCTTTATATCCTATGGTGTGCATTGTCATCATGTTCCCCAATATCCAATTGAGGCTCCTCATCACTCCACCTATAACCATTCGCTCTAATACCAAGAAGGGCGGCTGTGACACCCCGAACCCTTCGCAGGTCGTCACCAGCGCCAATGTTACTCCTTATTACCTTTCTCCTTAGAAGATGCGTCATAATTCATAGACACATTTTTTTTTTTTACAAAATAGTCCTAGCGCGACTTATTAGCGGAAGCAAATTAAATATCACGTCTCTCCCCCTACCAACCATGATATAAATACACACCACTAAACATCAGGATTTTATAAACAAGCGACGACACTTTATTTACATATATTTTCAATGATGGGACTACTCTTGGGTCGGTACATTAAAAGGAAAAGCTAGGACTCAGCCACGTCCAGCCTAAAACCTCAAAAAGAACCCTCGACTCTCTATATCACATGTGTACAATCCCCCCATCATAAGTGTCGGCTAATGATCCCAAAAAAACACAGCCCCTACTCGTCACGCTCAGGTCTCACACCTAGTCCGGTGCGTCAGGCGGTGGCGGTGGCAGCATTCCTCCCATCACCCCATCGCGGCGAACGTGAACAGAAACAAACTCCTGAATGACTGGGCCCCCAGCCAGGCTTATGTCGTACATGACGAGACAACGTACGCGAATGTAGGTGAGTCCAGGCACAGAAGGACAACCGAACTCCTGACAATCTACCTCAACGTTGAACGGTAACCCGTAAAATGTACCTCTTGTGACGGCAGGAAGCGGCATACTGGCTAATCTGAAATGTTATCCCCAAAAGGGGTGAGTACAACCACTCAGAAGATAGGAAAATCCAATAACAACTCAATGCATCAGGCAGATCATACATGCATTGCAGTCGTTAGTTACCTTGAAGCCATACCCATACTATCATGCATCATCATATCAATTTATAACACATACATGTGTATCATCATCGTATCATACATGTCATCATCATCATGACATCATCACATTGCACATGTCATATCATATACAATTATCATTATCATCACCATGCATATTATCATGCATGCCATATCATCATCATCATCATCATGTATATCGTCATCATATCATATCATGATCATCATGCATATCGTCATCATCATCATCATCATGCATATCATCATGCATATCATATCATCATTATCATCATGCATATCGTATCATCATGGGTGATCATCATTATTTCACATCACATATCATTATCATCATCATGCATATCATCGTCATCATCACCATCATGCATATCATCATGCATATCATCATGCATATCATATCATGGTTTAATTTCCACTTTTTACTTTTCAATTGATCACCATATCACCCATTTCTCAAATCATCAATTTCATCATCCCCTCGGGCAAAGACCTCCGAGGTTCCCCGGCATTTAGCCTCCCAAGCCACTGAGCATCCGGCCCCCCACATTCCGGGCATCTCGCATCTCAACTAGCATCACGAGGTATTCCCTTCGGGCAGAAACCTCCGACAGGGCTTCCAGCCTTTACCCTTCTAGCCAGGCATCTCGCACCCCAATCTTGGCATCGCGAGGCATTCCCTTCGGCCAGAAACCTTCGACAGGGCTTCCGGCCCCCCACATTCCGGGCATCCTGAATCTCCTAGGGAATTTCGGCAATGTATCTCTATACATTCCGAGCATCATCCGCCATCACAACCATCTCCTCATTTACCATCATCCATGTTTACCAGTATTTTATTCACATTTTAACATGGCACATGGCATGATATCAAACAAATCATAGTAGGCATGACATTCACACATTCAATTGCCATACATGTGCCAATAATTAATCACATATGCATCTCAATTCAATATCATAGACATATCAAGGCTTTATCACATGTGCATCTCAATTCAATATCATAGACATATCAAGGCTTATTACACATGTAACATGAATTAGTTGAATGGAATCTATGGCCAATGAAATAATTCCTTTTTATTCATTTATTTTATTTTATTTTATTTATATATATTTTATTTTATTTTTTTAAAATAACTATAAATTCCCAAAATTATCAAAATTCAAGAAATTATTAAAAAAACCCATAGGATGATATTACTTGCAAAATTCATGGCCAAATTGAATTTTTATAAAATTTCATAATTTTCCCAAAACATCCTATGCTTCTCGGATGAAATCAGAATGCACTGTTTCCGAATAAATTCAATTAAAATATTCATATGACCTCCAAAAATTATAAAATTTTACTGGATTATATCCAAGACATTTTTGTACAACTTTCATGAAGAACTCCAAGCCAGATTACTTATAGATTATTTTATTCAACCTCACGAAGCTTCTGGACCCGTTACCGCATCGGCCAGTGCCTCCATCTCCGAAATATTAAGATTTCACCCATCTATTCTCTTTCGTTTCCTCTGAAATTTGGATATGTTATGTACCAAGGTGTCCTTTACAAGTTTCATGAAGAGATCTAGGTCAAATAACCAGATTATAGTCCTCATTTTGGTCCTTTAACTCTCGGGTGTCTCGGAATACATCACCAGAATCATCGTCTTCAAGATCTAGTCGATTTGCCAAGCTATACTTGTTCGTTTCACTTCAAATTTGAGTATGTTGTATTTTAAGATGTTCCCTAAAACTTTCATGAAGACATCGAAGTGATATTCTCAACAAAAACCAACATGCAACCATGAATCCAACAAAAGGTCAGTAAAAACTCTCCAGATCTGAGGTGTCCGTAAGATGCGACTTTAACCTCTCAAATCTCCATCATTTTCCACTAAATTTCAGTATGTTATAGTAAAAGATGTTAGCTACAACTTTCATGAAGACATCGAAGCCAAAATCGGACTCCAAACACACATGCAAGCTCAAACAAGTTACTGACTCACACAACCCGAGCAAGAACAGTCACACGACTTAAGAACAAGCCAACCTTACCTCGGTTCTTCTCACTTAAAACACCTAAAATCTAACATGCAATCAACAATACAAGCATGCAAGAGAAGTTAGAGGACTCCACTTGCCTCTAGGATGAACAAACGACGGCGTACGGCGGACGGACACGGCGGCGACGGCGACTCCCTCCTTCCCTTCTCTCTCGGCCGCTCCTCCTCTCCTTCGCACACCTCTCTCTCTCTCTCTCTCTCCTTGGGCGAACAAAATGGCCGGTCATCCTCTCTCTCTCCCTTCTTATACCCCCCTAGAGCTCATCATGGCTAATGATTACATTGCCTCAACCATGGCCAATGCATGGCCTTCCCCTTTGCCACTTGTCACATTGGATTTTTAAATTTGATTGGGCTTCTTGGGCTTGGGCTCCTTTATGGCCGGCGATCACTTCTCTTGGGCCTCTATTGGGCCGGTCGACTTCCCCTCTTGGGCCGCTCATCTTGGCCCATTAAAGGCTTAGGCCAAATGGGCTTAAGGCCCATTCAAAAATTAACCCCTTCCCCCCCTTTTTTTCTTTTTGAATTTCTTCTATAAATATCTTTAAATTTTAATTTTCATCTTGGCCAAAGTCTTAGGGCATCTTGTCTATTGAAATTTAATTTATAAATCTTATGGCCAAGCATAGATTATTAATCTATCGAATTTAAATTTTCACAATCATATGCACAATCATCTAATTAAAAGACTAATGGCTAAAGCATAAGCCATGGAAATTTTATCACATAATTAAAGACTTTAACACACCTTATGGCTTGGCTCTGAATTTTGGGATGCCGCAATCACATTCAGCACAAGCACGGATGAGGAACAATAATCTCGGTCTCAGGTTTTACCAAACAGAGCAAAACCGGAAGCGTTCTCAACCTCGCCATAAAGGCCTCTCATCGAACGCCTGGTGTACGTCGATTGAAGGGAAGAATATTCACTCACTTAGAGACCAAACCCACGCCAAGACCCACAACAAATCAGCGAATCAACAATCAAAATTGACAAGGAAAGGCTGGTCCGAACCCACCTAGAGCGAAATAGTGAAAACAGTTGTCAGTCTTTGCTTGATTAAGGCAAAATGAAGTAGAGGGCTGAGGAAGGGTCTCTACCTGGCTCAAGGGGAGAGCATGGTTTGGGTTGGGTTGGTTCGCCCCCTAATCCTAGGACCAAATCGCACAGTGCTTGTCTTCAATTTTTAAGACCAAGAACCGACCCTATTAGCATGTCTAGAGTAGCTAGATGTTCTAAAAACACCAAATTTTCGTAGATTGATTAGTGTAATTGCAATCTATTATGAACTAAAAATCATTTGCACGTGTCTAGGAGTGTTAAGCTCTTTGGATCATAGGTCCAAAGTATTTTCTATAATTCCATCATTGATGTGTTTACCTTAAACGGGATTTGTTGGCAAACTGTAGGTGGTGGAAGGATATAGATATGGAGATGGAGTTTCCATTTGCTAGAGATAGGCTTGGGGAGGTGCATGTTTGGATGTTAGGAATTGATTTCGAGCCAGAATGAGATCGCTAGAGGAATGGTAACCAAAATGATGGTCATTCTTTCTATTCTCCACGACATGATGTTTATGGCATATTGGAGGAATTAGAACTCTTTACGGAAGCATTTGAGAGGTACAGTTGGCGGTTGAGGCTTTTTCCAGTTTACCGATTCTAAATTCACCTTCTTTTTTTTTTTTTTTAAATTTGGCCAACTGTTGACTAGGATCAAGTTATATATTTTTTAAATTGGAACTCGGTGGGATGTTGATGCCAAAGAAGGATTGCCAAAGTGCATGCAAGTTTTTTACAAGACACTTCTTGATTTTTATGATGAACTTGGCAATGAATTGACTAGAAAAGAAAATCATGCTACCTATTCTATGCAAAAGAAGTGGTAAGTCATTTGACGTTACATCAATCAAATGTGATTTTTACTCTGCATACTTGAAACAAAATACTAAGATTTTGGATAAAGATGAAAGGCTGTCATATATCTAAGTCCATCAATTACATTAAAGCTCAAATATTGATGTAGCTTTTACGTTTGATAATGAATGGTCGGATGAAAATTCAAGTGAGCATGTACTTGGCTGAAGCCAAATGGTTCCACCAAAACCACATACCCACGATGGAGGAGTACATCCCTGTTGGGTTAATAAGCAACGGTAGTCAATTGGTGTTTGTGACAGCGTTTTTTTGGTAATGGAAGATATTGTAACAAAAGATACTTTTGATTGGTTACTGTTTGGCGACCCCAAGATAGTGAAGGCCTGCAAGTAATTAATTGGCTTATGAATGACATTGCTGGACACAAGGTATACAAAAGCTATACCAGCGAACAACATCATTTTATCTAAATTTTTCTCATAAGTTTTATCAATAGGAGAAAAATTAATTTCAATATATATATTATAGTTTGGGTAAGACAGAGGTCATGTGGCATCTTTAATGGAGTGTTTCACAGATCAATACAGAGTTATGGAAGAAGAGGCAAAGAAGGAACTCTGTAAAAAAGTGGCCAATGCTGGAAGGACATTAAAGAAGAGCTGCCCCGTCTGATTGCAGTTCCGATGGTACTCCTCATGCGAATTATCAATCTTGCACGAGCCATGCATGTGGTCTATGAAGATGAAACAAATCACTACGTTAATGCTGGGACCAATTTCAAACAGTTTGTGACTCTTCTGCTCGTCAATCCATGCCAATGTGACGGGTCAAGAAGAATAAGTTTAATTACCAAGCCGTCATCCATCGCATCGCACATTTCCGAACGATTTGAATTGTGCGTTAACATCTGATCAATGCTCTTTTCTGGCCTGAGAACCGCCGCGCTCCCCCCACCCTCCCCCTCCTTTTTTTTTCCTCCTAGTGGGTTTCAAATAAAACAAAACAAGAAGGTATGTGAAAAATGTGATGCTGGAATATATGAATGTTTTATAATGTGAGTGGTTCATTTTCTCTATTAATATCAAAGATATTTTATTCAATAAATGTTTATGATGGTCTTAGTACACTAGGAAAAATTACCAAAAAAATCTTAAAACCATTGTATTTGTGCTAATTCAATCATAACACTTTTTTTTTTTACTAATTCAGTTCTAAATTTTCATTTCTAGCTAGTACTAATTCGGTGCTCTCGGTACTAACATAGTATTTTTAAAATAATATTTCATTACTTTTTAAAATTTTTAAAATTTTTTTAATTTTTTTTTTTTTTTTTTCCTTCCCCTTCCTCTTCCCCTACCTTTAGCATTGGCAAAGGTCGCCGGCAATGGGCAAGGGCATTGTCGGCCTTGCTCACAAGGGTGTCACAACCCTCACCTATGGCTGGCAAGGCCGGTCGGCAACCCTCGCCGGCACTAAAGGTAGGGGAAGGGGGGGGATGGACAAAAAATAAAGAAAATAAAAGAGCAAAGAAAAAAAATTATAAACAAATAGAAAATATTAAAATATTATTTTAAAAATGCTAGTAAGCACGGATAGCGCCACCTCAATGCCCAACACAATATCTAATGCATGTTCTCATTATTTTGTTTGGCACAACAAACAATTTGGTTAATTCTAATTTGTACGCCCCTCGTAATTTCATGGTTGTCTCAGTTGTTAAATTATGTGTCGAGTTTGAGTGTTTACAAAATGCGATTCGTTTAGATATTTCTTTGGTCAACAAAAAAGTTTCACTCGACTCTTGAAAATTTACAAAAAAGGAAATAAGAGATAAAAAAAGAAAAAAAGGTTTTTTTTTCTTCTTCTGATCTGCAAGTTGTCCGAATCCCTCTTTCAAGGAAAGAAAAGATGGGGCCCAAGGTCAAACCTTTGACCTTGGGCGCGCGCACACACGTATTTCACGTGTGGGATTCTTTTACCCGATCAAGAAACGGAAAGAGAGCCAAAAAGCTGGTGGGCCCAAGTCAAAACTTTGACTTTTGCACACATATAAATATAAAGCAAACGTCCTAGGACGTGCGCGACTGAAAAAAACCCTACGAGAAAAAAGGAGGAGCCGCATGTGTTCAAGCTGGAGCTCCATCAAGAAAGAAGAACGTAAATCCATATATTTGGTTTTCCTCTGGCTCATTTTCATTTTCCAGATAGCAAGAGCCCAAAAAAGTTGACTGAATGTGACTAAACAAAATTCACTTGTGGTTTAATCTACAAGCAATCGATATTCAATTTTTTCTTTTAATTGGTTAGATAGGTAGGCAACCGTACTTGATTAGCTCAAGGACCATGGTGGACAACGTCGGCACTATCACTTGTATTATCATTTTCATATGTTCGAGTACTGCGTGAATTATACAACTCTCATCATCGAATTCAATTGAGAGTCAAGGCCTTAAATTATGTACATTTATCTTTCAATGTGGCAGGGATAATTATCGGTTACACGGTGTCTTGTTGTAATTTTGTGATGAAAAAGATGTGTTGGAAGACGAACATATGGTAGACACAACATAGATTAGGGCAAAGCTCGCTTCTAATGAATATAGACGTGCGATGTATCGACCCAAGGTAATGGTCGAGGTTACTAAGTGACTAAGGGTGCGAATGATAACGTTTTTTTTCTTTTTTGTTCCGGGGAACAGAAATAAAAAAATGTTTGTTCGGGAACAATTTTTGAACAAAAGAACGCGTTTGGTAACGTTTGTTCCGGGGAATAAAAAATGAATAGAAACACGTTTGGTAAATTTTATTCTTTTTTTGTTTCTTTTAATTTTTTAAACATTTTTATTTAATTTTTTATTTTTTCCCTTCTTTTTTATTTTTTCTTTTTTGATCACCGGCCTCCGGCGACTGGCTGATGGGGGGCAGCAACCTCGCCCGGCCCGACGGCGAGGCTCGCCGTGGTTGGGCAAGGCTCGGCCTCGCCGGGGGCCGGCGACGCTCCGGCAAGGTCGCCGACCCTCGAGGGCGTCGCCGGCCAAAGAAAAAAGAAGAAAAAAAGAAGAAGAAAAGAAGAAGGAAAGAGAAGAGAGAGAAGAAGAGAAGCGTTTCTTTTTGGCTTTGAAGAAGTGTTTTTTTCCGAAACAACTTTTTTGTATTTCTTTTTTTTGCTCCAATTTTGTTCCGGGAACAAAAAACAAAAAAAGAATAGAAACGCAACCAAACGCGTTTGTTTTTTTCTCGTTCCCCGAGAACAAAAAAGTACATGAGAAGTGTTCCGTAAACGTTTTTTGGAACGTTTCCACGCACGCCCTAAAAGATCACTCCACCAACAACTTAGTGGCTGGTAGTTTATGTACTAGGTAGGCATCTTGTCTTAGTTCAAGGACTATTTGACAAAAGCTTATGTGAATGCGACTCAATTGATGATACAAGATTGTTAAGTTCATAGGGAACTCATCAATTTATGGTCTACGAAGAAGATGTTCTCGATACCGCACAAGAAAAACTTGGCGTTTCGGAATGTGAAGCTTGAGCTAAAATAGCGAAAAACAAAAGGGGAATGCGGACTGTGAGGTATAGCGATTAACGAAGTGTTTCTTTGTCCAAAGACTCTATTTTAAGTCCACAATCCACATAAACTTTGGCTGGATACACAGTCCCATATCGTCAATTGTCGAAAACACCTCTAAGCAGACTGTCAAGTTTGAAGACGTCAACCCTAGCTTCGCATTTCGAATTCCCTTACCATCCCTCTCTTGCGCTCTCCGCGTCTGCTCTTCGAGGGGTAAAAACACGTTCGTTGCATGATAGCATCACGAGAATCTTAGGAAATAGCAACACCAATTGCAAATCCAACGAACGCTCTCAAATATCATTGGTCATTCAAATCCAACAATTATTTCTATTGTAAGAGTTTTCTTAATGTGGACTACATTAATTGATATTGTAATTTACTGTTTTTACGGTTACCGTAAAACAGGGTTGGTCTAAGGTGAGATAGAAGATTTCTTAATTAGTCTAATATGAGGCTAGCTAGTGTGGGCCAAGTTGAGCCTGGTCCGTAATGAGGGGGCCTAACTAGAAACTTTATAAATAGTGCTCAAGTCTCTCATCTAACCCTAATTCTCGCATGTATCCTCACCTAAGGAGCGTTTATCTAACGCTAAACGTGAGGCGGCCGCCTCATTGAGCTAGTGATACGGAGGGCAATAGAGGAGAAGGACTTGATGCGTGGATCCCCTTGATGAGTGGGTAATCCCTTTTCTGCTTCCGCTTTATGTTCGATGGATCCCAAAACATGTGCGTTAATCTTTCTACTCAATTATGCATGTTCCTGTTTTAGTTATGGAGATCTTGGGGTTGCGTAATTTGTGTCCTACATGTGGCATCAGAGTCTCCGTAACCCTAGAACACAAACGTAGAGGATTTTGCCTCAATTTGAGATTTTCGAGATTTTTCGTTCAATAAAAATTAAATTAAATTATATATTCGGATTGGGATCGACGAGACGAAGAGAACCGTAGGCGGCGCGTTGCCGGAGGAGGCCGCACGTGCTCCCACACGAGGCCATGTGCCTCCTGGGTGTCGAACATGCGCCGCGCACTCAGGCGGCGCATGTGGGCGCGTGGAGCGTCCGTTCGACGCGTGGTTTGTGGCATTGGATTCATATTGCTATGTTCTATCTTGTGGTGTATTTATTTTATATGTTTGATGATTTTATGGATGTGAAAATACATACAAAATCTTAAATACGCGTATTTTTATTGTATTTTTGCATATTTTTCTTGTATTTTCTGTGATTTTGGAAATACAAGTGATGGGTTACTAATATGTTATCACATAAACATTAAGAAGGTGTGATTTGTTAATAAAATCAAACTTTATTATAAATTGAAACTGGCTTAATGAGATACAATCAGTATGAGATAATATTTAAGCTATGTATTGAGGTGGTGAGAAGCAGTAAAGATTATGAAACTTTTGTTACTCAAGCATACCCCTTGACACGCTGGTAATCTTTGAATGATGGACGTCTTAAACACTCATGACCAAACTAATTGTACTGATTAATACATCTGTTGAATGTGGGTAATGCATGTCGGTTTAGTTATTGCATATTGTATTTAAACTCATCCGGTCGTTGGTTAATGTCTATCAAGTTGAATATTTTTTATGATTAAGAAGTATGATAGCGTTTACACAAAGCAATTGTATCTACCGTTATAGTTTAGATATTTGGTTCTATATTTTGACTCAATTTATAGGCCACTAGTTGATACAATAATAATTTATTACTTAAAATTGGCTAATAGATCAGCTATTAGCATTGGAGTCATGTTTTGCCTTATGAAACTCATGAGCAATAGTTGATCATCTATCAAGCTTGTCAATATGGAGTATCCTATATTGCTATTTATGTTAACTTGTGAGGGATCCTTTGAATCGGCATTCTTTTAATGTTGTTCGAGTAATCAATAATCGGGATGCATAAGAGATGCTTGCTTTTATGTTATGGGAATTTTCTTGTATTACTGTGATCAGTGATCTCATTAGAATATGATTTTCAGGTTCGCCATATATATTTATATATATGATTAATTTTTATTAATGAATAAAGTAATGTAATTAACATGATATGTGATTTTAGTGATAACATGCCCCTATCACTAAAGTTAAAATCACATGTATATGATGTATGTGAGTAGTAAAGTTTATATCACTGGTATGAAAGAGTTTCAATGATTCAATTGAGTATTGATCACCAAAGTGGCACGCTTGATTAGGTTTGAAAAATTTCGGTCTCATATACTGATTGTGATGTCTCTTGGTCTAATGCGTGGTCATACTCCCAAAGGAGGTGATTGTCTCATATACTAAACTGATTGGAATCTCATATATGAGTCAGAGCTTTGGAGCCGAGGAAGCTGCTATTCAGCCCCTCACAGTAGCCCTCTCTCTCTCTCTCTTTGTTGGCGATTTGGACTCTGCCGGCCTAAGGGAGGTTGTTTGCCACCGAGCCATCACTTGAGATGCTGTCCAGCCCTCCCACATGTGCTGTGGAGGCGTGACCAGCAGCCCATAGCCGCTGTCCGGCTTTGCCGCTCCTCTCTAGACACTTTTCAATGATTGGACTTGGGTGTGAGTGGCTTTCTAGCCCTTATTTAGGGTTATTGTTGCACTTATGGAGTAGTTTATGGCTTGTTTATGGTTAAATGATGATTTATTGATGTGCCAAGTGGTTAAGCGGTTATCTATGTTATTTAGGTTATGTGCCATGTGGTTTAAGGGTTAAACATGTTATTTGAATGATGTGCTAAGTGGATTAGTGGTTAACTATGTTATTTGGGTTATGTGCCATGTGATTTAGGGGTTAAACATGATATTTGGATAATGTGCCATGTCGATTAGTGGTTATCTATGTTATTTGGGTTATGTGCTATGTGGTTTAGTGATTAAACATGATATTTGGATGATGTGCTAGGATTAGTGGTTATCTATGTTATTTGGGTTATGTGCTATATGGTTTAGTGATTAAACATGATATTTGGATGATGTGCCATGTGAATTAGTGGTTAACTATGTTATTTGAGTTATGTATCATGTGGTTTAGTGGTTAAACATGATATTTGAATGATGTGCCATGTGGATTGGTGGTTATTTATGTTATTCGGATTATGAGCCATGTTATTTAGTGGTTAAACATGATATTTGGATGATGTGCCATGTGAATTAGTGGTTAACTATGTTATTTGAGTTATGCATCATGTGGTTTAGTGGTTAAACATGATATTTGAATGATGTGCCATGTGGATTGGTGGTTATCTATATTATTCAGATTATGTGCCGTGTGATTTAGTGGTTAAACATGATATTTGGATGATGTGCCATGTGAATTAATGGTTTAAAATGATCATTGGATGTGTGCCGTGTGAATAAGTGGTTAAACATGATATTTTGATTATGTGTCATGAGTTTGGGAAGTGAATGGTAATGGTGCATGTGTGTGTGATATAATAAGATGCACGTGTATGACATGATGGCAACGTATTAGATGTTCTCACGCGTCGACCATGGACAATGAACGTATCATATCTCCAAGACGAGATATGCAATGGTTCTTGAACATGCAAGGAAGCACACCGGGTCAAGTCTCTCTCTTGGGATCAACAATAATGAAATGCATCATTTCCGAACCAAGTCTAGTACTAGATCGGTGATTATGTCACGACAGGCCAGACCTTTCTTAGTCTCAGTGCGATACTAAGACCTATCATTCCCAAGGTAAATATGGTACTAGGTCGATGATTATGTCACTGTGGATCGGTCCTTTCTTGGTCTCGGCGTAATATTGAAGCGTATCTTTTCCTATCTAGATTGGACTAAGGTTCGTGCTCAATGTAACGGGTCAAGCCATGGATTCTCGTTTCGTGCTCGGCATTTTATTGATGTATTTTTGATAGATCATGAGACACACTTCGCTTGGCACGCCATTGAGGCATTCATACTGACTAATGAGAAAGATAACGATTGGTGTGAGTGATGATGTGCTCGTATGATCATATAAAGACCCTAATGCGTTTTACGTAGGGTGTGAACCCGTCTTAATGCGTTTTACGCGAAACGATGCCCGATTAAGTTCGGATGGCCCTAAGTCAACAGGATGTCATTTGTGGATGGATATCGGAACAAAGCTCCTTACAAAATTGCCCCCAAGTCAACGGCATGTTGTGCTCAATGGGGCGAGACGATGCTCGGTTATGCTGGATGACTGCAAATCTTCTGGTTGGCTTTGGCCCCTGAACGACCATAATAATTTGAAAGCATGGTCTCGAGGGTTGCATGGTTGTATGAGATGCCATGAGATTCTTGAGACGCCACATATGTAAAGTGCATGAATGCTGAGTACATATGATGAGAATGATGCTAGAGTTTGCACCTGCGTGGCATGGATATATATGAGTTACATGAGGAAAGTGCATGAATTAAATGTCATTTCAGTGACTTATGTGGTGTATGCATGCTTTGATCGACCTTGTTTATGAATTGAGAGGCATGAAATTATTCGTTAGGTCGATGTTTGAGTCGAAAAGGGACGAATAAGTTTATAGATTTGTAGGCCTTTGATTAGGACTCGAGAAATATAAGTTGCTACGTGGTGCTTGTAATTATTGTTATTTATGTCTAGATGATTAAATTGTGAACGTCATATGCTTAATGGAATGATGCACTCACATAGTGATTGTTTGTACTATAATTGGACACGTGATAGAGTGTTTGCATGTTGAGTGGCCTAATTCCTATTAATAGATAGTGAAAAGCGAAGGCTTTGTTATTGATCTACCATTGATAGATAACTTGCACATTTAAGACGTTTCTAAGGTGAATGACTTTCCTACACGAGGTCTAGAAAGTTCATTCGCTAAGTTTTATCTCACCGTTGTTGTTTTAAATGTTTTACCAGCCTTAAGCATGTCTGAGCCATACCGCTACGTTTGTTTTGTGTGCCTATGGATTTGGACACCAAGGTGACCTCTTACCTGGTTAAGAATGTGAACAGTATATACAAGAAGCATGTGACCACGGTTTTTGTTGAACGAATGGTTGCTTAACCTAGTGCCCCATAGGTTCGAAACCTAGTATGTTTGTTTTAGAAAGAAGCGTTGGGGCCCTCTCCGAGGATTTGATGGATTGTCAGGTGGGGATCCAGGGGTGCTGGTCGGGGCCCTATGGTCAGGAATAACCCCAATGGCGATGTCATTAACCCTGAGTGGACCCAGATCCAGAGTCGGACCTCGAGCCCAAGCCAAGGCTTTATAACCTAGTCATGATGGGATACCACTCCTTTGAAGTTGCCTTGTAGCATAGAGGTGTTAGGCCAATCCCAAATCCTCTTTAGAAGCACGTGTATGGTTAAATAGCTAGGTTGTACTTAGAGTTAACTTGTCTTGGCTAATGGATATGTTTATGAAAGTGTATGTTGATGTGTTCCTAGCTATCCATGTTTGTTGGTTGAGTGAATTGTTTCTGCTTCTGCTTGCGTATATAATCGATAATACGAATGGGTCGGCGGCATATCCTAGGACATCACAAACAAATGACCTAAGTGAAAAGTGATGGCATGGGTTGTCATGAGCCCGAAGCGAGTCAAGTCGTGACACATTCAATTCTACCAAGAGGAGCCTTTGCATAATGAAGTCTTGCTCTCTTTGGTTAAGCTCGATTTCAACTCATTGCAAGAGCAACACTAGACGGAACTTGGCAACTTTACCAAGTGAACTTCATAATAGCATGTCTGGAGTAGCTAGATGTTCTAAATATACCAAATTGTTGAAGATTGATTAGTGTAATTGCAATCTATTCTGAACTAAAAATCATTTGCACGTGTCAAGGAGTGTTAAGCTCTTTGGATCGTTGGTCCAAAGTACTTTCTATAATTCCATCATTAATGTGTTTGCCTTAGACAAGATTTGTGGTAAATTGTAGGTGGTGCAAAGATATAGATATAAAGAGGGAGTTTCCATTTGCTAGAGATAGGCTTGGGGAGGTGAATGTTGGGATGCTAGGAATTGACTTCAAGTCGGAGTATGAGAGGAATAGTAACCAAAATGATGGTCATTCTATGGCACATTGGAAGAATTAGAACTCTTCACGGAAGCAATTGAAATGTACTGTTGGAGCTCGAGGCTTTTCTCAATTTACCAATTCTAAATTCACTTATTTTAATTTGGCCAATTGTTGATTAGGATCAAGTTCTGTATTTTTTAAATTGCAACTCAGGTAGGATGTTGATGCCAAAGAAGGATTGCCAAAGTGCATGCAAGTGTTTTACAAGAAACTTCTTGATTTTTATGATGAAATTGAAAACAAATTGACTAGAAAAGAAAGATCATGCCACTTATTCTATGCAAAAGAAGTGGTAAGCCATTTGACACATCAATCAAATGTGATTTTTTTACTCTGTATACTTGAAACAAAATACTAAACTTTTGGATAAGGATGAAAGGCTGTCATATATCTAAGTCCATCAAATATATTAAAGCTCGAATATAGATGTAGCTTTTACGTTTGATAATGAATTCTTAGATGAAAATTCAAGTGAGCATGTACTTGGCTGAAGCCAAATGGTTCCACCAAAACCACGTACCGACGATGGAGGGTACATGTCTGTTGGATTAATAAGCACCGGTAGTCAATTAGCGTTTGCGATAGCGTTTTTGGTAATGGGAGATATTGTAACGAAAGATGCTTTTGACTGCTTACGGTTTGGCGACCCCAATATAGTGAAGGCCTCGCAAGTAATTGGTTGGCTTATGAATGAGATTGCTGGACACAAGGTATACAAAAGCTATACCAGTGAACAACATCATTCTATCTAAATTTTTCTCATAGGTTTTATCAATAGGAGTAAAAATAATTTCAATGATATATATGTTTTTTGTAGTTTGAGTGAGAGAGAGGTCATGTGGCATCTTTAATGGAGTGTTTCACAAAACAATACTGAGTTACGGAGGAAGAGGTCAAGAAGGAACTCTGTAAACAAGTGGCCAATGCTGGAAGGACATTAAAGAAGAGCTGCGCCGTCTGACTGCTGTTCCCATGGTACTCGTCATGCGAATTATCAATCTTAAACGAGCCATGCATGCGGTATATGAATATGAAACAGATCACTACGTTCATGCTGGGACCAATTTCAAAGAGTTTGTGACTCTTCTGCTCGTCAATCCATGCCAATGTGATGGGTCAAGAAGAACAAGTGTAATTACCAAGCCGTCATCCATCGCGTCGGACATTTCCGAACGATTTGAATTGTGTTTTAACACTTGATCAATGCTCTTTTCTGGCCTGAGAACCGCCGCCCCCCCATCCCTTTTCCTTTTTTTTTTTTTTTTTTTTTTCTCTAGTAGGTTTCAAATAAAATAAAACAAGAGGAGTATGTGAAAAATGTGATGCTGGAATATATGAATGTTTTATAATGTGAGTGGTTCATTTTCTCGATCAATATCAAAGACATTTCATTCTATATATGCTTATGACGGTCTCAATACACTAGGAATAATTACCAAAAAAGTCTTAAAACCATTGCAATTGTACTAATTCAATTCTAACATTTTTTTGGCTAATTCAGTCCTAAACATTTCTCATTTGTGTCAATTCAATTCAACTGGCCAATTTTAGCAGTCGACACGATTTGGCACTCCCGACGCTTAACGTGGCATTTTTAAAATAATATTTTTAATAATATTTTAATATTTTATAATTTTTTCTTTTATTTTCTTTTATTTTTTTCCTTCTCATTCCTCTTCCCCTAACTTTAGCATTGGCAAGGGTCGCCAGCAATGGGTGAGGGCATAGTGTCGCTCGCAAGGGCATCGCAGCCCTCATCTCGTGGCTGGTGAGGGCCGTAGGCGACCCTTGCCGACTCTAAAGGTTGGGGAAGGGGAAGGAAGGGAAAAAAAAAATAAAGAAAACAAAAGAAAAATAAAAAAATAGAAAGAAATCAAAAATATTAAAATATTGTTTTAAAAATGCTATGTTAGCATCGGTAGTGTCACATCAACTAAGAGCTCCACGTCAGTGCCCAATACAATATCTAATGCATGTTCTCATTATTCTGATTGGCACAGCAAACAATTCGGTTAATTCTAATTTTTCCGCCCCTCGTAATTTCATGGTTGCTGTAATTCCTCGTCTCAGTCAACATCTTATACGTTAGTTCTGTATTTTTTCTATTTGGATGTCCGAGCCAAAATTCCCTCTCCCATTTCCAATTGTACCGAATTCGGCACATGTGACATCACATGCTCACTTTCCGTTGATTAGTAAGTGCAAAATAAGCAGTTCTGTTTATAAGGTTTTAACGAAGACCATAACAATTCACAAGGACGTTCTTCCTAAGCCAAAGAAATATCCTCAAGAGTAAAACTTCGATCCGAGAAATCTAGGTCAATCTGATTGTATGTTTGGTTTTCTGCTGGCTCATTTTCATTTTCCGTATAGCAAGAGCCAAAAAAAGTTGACTGAATGTGACTAAACAAAGCTCACTTGTGATTAAGTCCGCAAGCAATCGATATTCAATTTTTTTTCTATTAATTGGTTAGATAGGTAGGCGTCTGTACTTGATTAGCTCAAGGACCATGGTGGACAACGTTGGCACTATCACTTATATTATCATTTTCATATGTTCGAGCACTGCGTGAATTATATAACTCCCATCATCGAGTTCCAGTTGAGAGCAAAGGCCGTAAATTATGTACTTTTATATTTCAATGTGGCGCCGGGGGGGGGGGGGGTTATTGGTTACGGTGTCTTATTGTATTTTTGCGATGAAAAGGATGTGTTGGAAGATGAACATATGGTAGATACAACATAGATTAGGGCAAAGCTCGATTCTAATTAATATAGACATGTGATGCATCGACCCAAGGTCACGGTCGAGGTTATCAAGTGACTTGAAGATCGTTCCATCAACAACCTAGTGGCTGGTAGTTTAAGTACTAGTTAGGCATCTTGTATTAGTTCAAGGACTGTTTGACGGAAGCTTATGTGAATACGACTCGATCAATGTTACAAGATTGTTAAGTCCATAGGGAACTCATCGATTCATGGTCTACTAAGAAGATGTTCTCGATACCGCACAAGAAAACTTGGTGTTTCGGAGTGTGAAGTTTGAGCTAAAAAAAAGCGAAAAACTAAAGGGCATGCGGGCTTGGAGGTAAAGCGTTTCGTCTAAAAAACTTGGTGTTTGGGAACCAAAGTCTAAGGAAGAACTGCAAAGGCAGATTGTCGATGAAGGGAAGGACATTAACGAAGTGTTTCTTCGTCCAACGACTCTATTATAAGTCCACCATCCACATAAACTTTGGCTGGATGCACGGTCCGATATCGTCAATTGTCGAAAACACCTCTAAGCAAACTGTCAAATTTCAATCTCACTCATTCTAATACTTTCATGGGGAGATGGAGAAGTAGTACCAAAAAAGGAAGCAACCCAACCTCCTCAAGCAAGAAGAGATTGAGATTTTTCCTTTGCATTTGTTCCTGTATCTTCCTTAGTCCTTATTGTACCCTCTTTTAAACTAAAGTTGGCTAACTCTTTAACTCCTTTCATTGCTTTTACTCTTGTGGAACCATATTCCTTGCAAACGTGAACCATATTAACTGTATGGTCAATAGCATGTGTGGTGTCATGAGTAAGACAAGAGCACCTAAACAGAGGATTCACTTCAGAATATCACCTCGTCGAAATAAAAGTTACCTCCTCGAGTTTATGCTTAGCCGTCTATAACCAGAATCTTACCTTGTACCATCAAATAAATAGGAACCATCATTTTAGCCCCCCAAACTTGTCATTTTTTTTTTTTTAATGATTTTAAGTTTTAACTTATACTGAAACCAGGGGAGTTAGCAGATCGAATTACAAATGTTTCTTTGTCTTCTTCTTTTTTCTTTTTTTCTTTTTTAATTTTTATCATTTTAAATTTTTGTTAACAAACTGTAAAATGCCCACTGCAGGGGATGATCTCTACCAATATGGGTCCAATTTAGCTAAAGAAAACCTGCCAATCTTCTTTTTTTTAATCATTCAGTTTGAGGATCAAATTAGAAAATCAAAAGTTCAGAGAATAAAACAGCAATTAGACCAGAAAAGAGAAGCCAATTGTCATTACCCTGTTGGAGCCAAATTTGGACAATGAGTGCACATGGGATCAATGCTGAAATTTTTGCTGCAAGTCTCTTCACAATCATCAACATATGTATCATTTGTTTCTAGAATCAATGATTTGCCAGCAGCTCTATCGGCACTCATTCCTACATCTGAGCGATTATCAACATATTCAGACAGGTAAAGCATGTCGTTGGCAATTGGATGTCCTGTATACTGCAAGTGAACTCTTATCTACACCACAGCAAAGTGAAGAGAGCAGGGAGGGAGAGCATTAAACATTGAAGACAGTTAAAACCAAATGATAAGGAAAGAAAATAGTCCTAAAGGCCCCTCATATCTATCATTCCAATGAAGACCCATAACTGTTCAGCCGAAATAAGAAAAGATGGAAGGCGCATACACCTAATAATATGGACATTGCTCAAAAAAGAAAATGATATAGCTAGAGATCAGAAAAAGGCAAATACGTCCTGATCATCCCGAATTCTTCACATAAACAGGCAAACAAGAAGGCGTATACGTTAGAAATGAGGAGAAACCCATCATAACCCAAAGCTATCCAAAAAGAGCAAACAGCTATGACATGATGCAAATACTATGAAAAGCAAAACATGCATCCATGCAAGCGCGCAGCCTCTATTAAGAAACTGAAGAGATTTCCTGTTCTTTCCATA
Source organism: Eucalyptus leucophloia subsp. euroa (assembly GCA_017140325.1). Lineage (NCBI taxonomy): Eukaryota > Viridiplantae > Streptophyta > Magnoliopsida > Myrtales > Myrtaceae > Eucalyptus > Eucalyptus leucophloia. The sequence goes on along the minus strand of CM029469.1, from coordinate 302,931 downwards.
TGCTAAACATTGTCTCATTTCACTAAATTGGCAAATTCTTAGAATCTTCAAAATTAAATTGACACAATTGAAACGTTTATAATTGAATTGACACAAGTGTATTAGGTTTAGGATTTTTTTTTGATAATTTTCCCCTTGTTTAAGCATTCAATATGATGCTTCCAAATCTATGAATAAGCGTTGTAACAGCTAACAAGGTTTTTAAAATTCCTGGCATTGCTAGTAGATAAATATCTAGGGTTCTCTTAAATCAAATAATTACTTGAAAAAAACTATGCGTATTCTCTTGCAGTTGCGCTGTGCTTATTCCTCCCGAGGAGAAGAAAATGACAAATGCTTCCTATTCTTTTTTAGTTGAGTTCAAAGGTTAAGGAATACCTAGCAAGAGTTCTCTTCTTCCAATCAAGGTGGAACTCAAATCTTGATACAAAGAGGTACCTAGCGTAACGAGGTTACCACATTAGCATGGACCTCACTTACTTAAATAATCACAATCTTGCAACACTCGGTTGATTTCAATAGCTAGCTCCATATCTGTTGTTGTAACAGATATTTTATATGATGTGCTTACACTCCGTTACGACAAATGATTGAGAGATTTGGCTTACGGTAGAACACTAAAAGGGCTGATGAGAGAGAGAGAGAGAGAGAGAGAGAGAGAGAGAGCACTTTGGGTGGTTAGGAACGGAAGGAGAAGGGAAATTGGAAGTCATCCGTGTTACTAAAATATGAGTTGTAATCCTCAAAGTACCAGTTGGTGGACGACACATCAGAAAGGAGGGGTGGTAGGACCCGAGCGGGAGGATTTGCGAAATGTACTTGGACTTGATACAGCGGGGAGCGACAGAGAGAGGGTGCTTTGCTCGTTCGTAGGTGCAATCTAGATTCGGCTAAATGCGGCCAAATGTAGAATCAGAGGAAGAAAGGTGTTTGGATCGCGTTAACGTAGGCAAAAGAAAGTGGATCAGTCTGTGAATGGGAACAACTGGAAAGGAATCATCCCATTCATTCTTTCTCAACGTTGTACCGTACTGCTCGACTGTTCCCCATGCAAGTTGACAGAATTCGGCTATATATACCCTTCCCCCTCCGCCTGTCCTCTCCATTCTCAAGAAGCCTCATTGGAGATTACACCCATTCTGAGATAGAGAGCATCTAGAGAAGGAAGGGAGTGAGATCAGGGAAGTTTGTGTGAAGCAATTCAATAGGCATAATACAGGCAAGCATTTTGTACGTGCGTCCTTGACAGAGATGGCCACACACCACGTACCCACAGCGGCTTTTGCTTTCGGCCTTCTAGGTGGGTACTCGCTCTCAATCTCCTCCTATTAACTCTTGATCTTCATCGTCAATCTTTCGTCAAGCTACTTTTAAATTACGCCCTACTCATCATGGTTGCATGCGCTCCTTCTCAATCTTTTAAGTGATTATTGAGCCGGTTGACAAGCTAAAGTTTTCTTCCTTCACTTCATTCGTACACCAGTTAGACAACGGACTGTCGGTCTCGAGCATGCGAGTAGAATAACAATGCCTTGAGGGAATCGGGGCCTCCATACTAGCTAAGTTACGACAAGTCGCCAATGACACTCCATAAATCCTTGGCATTGATTGCCATTGCTTTGGTCAAAGAAACAAGAACTTTGAGCACGAGTCCAACAGCTTACCCTGAAAGAAGATAACTTTTGACTTCTTATAATTGTTTTGCAGGCAACGTCGTTTCCTTCATGACCTTTCTTGCTCCTCTGTAAGTTTTATCATCTGCCTTTGTTCACTTACAGTACAAAAACTAAGATAAAATAATAACAGGCTACTTGGGTCACACTAAGCTTCTTGGTTCGATGGTATATGTGGCAGGCCCACTTTCTATGGAACTTAGAAGACAAAATCGACGCAAGGGTTTCAGTCAATCCCATACGTGGTATTGCTCTTGAGTGGAATGCTTCTGCTGTACTACGGATTAGTTAAGAAGGATACTCTCCTCATCACCATCAATGGAATTGGCTGCGTTATCGAGGCTGCTTACGTGGCTGTTTACCTCATCTATGCCTTGAAGAATGATAGGGTATTCCTTCTTGTTAAGAAAGCAAATGAATGAGTTGGTATTCCTTTATGCTTAACTGAATAGACTGTAATTCTGTAGGTGTTGACCTTGAAGCTTTTCTTGAGCATGAACGTACTGGGGTATGGTGCAGTACTCTCCACCACTTTCTTCCTATCAAAAGGAGCAAAGCATGCACGGATTATTGGATGGATTTGCATGACATTCTCTCTAGGCATATTTGCTACTCCACTTGGCATCCTGGTGGGTGAGGAATTAGTTAAATGTGACAAAATTTGGAAGCATGTACATTTATAGACAATTCACACGCATTGACTTGCATATTCATACACTAATTCCATCACCAGGTAGCAATATACATCTTTTTAATGTTAGCAAAAGGTGACAGACTCACTTTTATCACTTTTTCAAATGCAATAATTTTGTTATAATTTAATTTATGATTGTTTTTATTTCGTTCATCCTTCTGTTTTGCACTTGCTACTATTATTGACTTCATTCCCTAAGTCGGTTACTGAAATAGAACAAAAATATATGAATGGGCAGAGAAAAGTCAGAAAAACTAAGAGTGTGGAGTTCATGCGAATAACTCCATCGATCTTCCTCACACTCGGTGCAATCGTGTGGTTCTTCCATGGCTTTCCCCTTGAAGACTACTTTATTGCTATAAGTGGAAACCTGTCGACCCCAAAATCCTTATTTCATTCCAACAAATCTTGCTTGGTATCTGCCTAATATATCTATACACGACACAGGTGCCAAACGTGTTGGGATTTGTGCTGTTAGGGGTTCAAATGGTGCTTTACGCAATATATAGGAAGAATGCAAACACAGCGGTAGTGGAGCCTGATTCACAGCAGCGGGAACCAAGGGAAGAGATCATTGACGTCGTGAAGCTGAGCGCAACCGCGTGTCAAGAAATTAAACCGGTGTCACCTGCACAGTTGAAGGACGTCCTCAAAGATAGTGACGGCGAAGATGAACAAATCGTCGAGATGCCTTCCGAGACAATGAAGGCATGAATTGCTGCTCTTGCACAAAAGCTTTACCCTTTGCAGTATCCTGGGTGGCACCTTGCCTAATGTTATGAACAAGGATTCTTGTGTCGTTTAGTCAATTATCAGGAGGGAGAAAGCATCACACCTTGTAAAGATCATAAATGAATGATCTCCACTGGCTTGTCTAGTCTACTAAACAGGACTAGTCTGGCTAAATGCACTGTATGTTTGTTGCCTGGCTATGGCAATGATACGAACAAATGCAGCTTAGAAATAAATGAAAAGCGGCAAGCATCTGGAAATAAGCCCCCCATACCTTAATTCCACCTATCGCATATTTTAATGAAGGTGGAACATGCTGCAGCCAAGAGACACCTTCAATCAGAACACTAGAAACATACACAACATCGAGGCTAAATCACATGAGTTGAAGTGTTAACACGTGTTTCCCCGTTCAACAATGGCTAATGCATAATATGCACTGGAATCAATCAAATAGAGAAACGCCCCTTTTCATGGTGGTGTTAGCACTTTATCACCCTTCAAAAAACAGAAGTGATTAAAAAAAAGCCCCATCTCACGGGCTTCTCCTTTAGCTCAAAAATGCCCAACCTGGAAATGGGCACTCATATTTCCATCCAGGTCCAGAGTATCTTATGCAATGTAGCCATAACCCCTCTTCATGCTCCTCATATCTGACATTCAAGAATTGATCACAGAAGAGAAATAAAAGAAAAAAAGTGTCAAAATATGGGAATGACTAAGAGATGTGATGTAAATCTTTGTATTTGGTACACAAGCAAATCGCCTATAGAATCAGATAGATCATTTACAATAGTGACGCAAGCAAAAGAGGAAGACCAAATCCTGAATGCTTTTAACCCAAATATGAAGGGGGGAAAAATTCAAAAGGCGCCTACGGTCTCTTGCCATCTTTATCACATGGCACATCATGCAAGGCTGTACGGTCAATAGCATGTATGGTTTCATGAGTAAGACAAGAGCACCTAAACAGAGGATTCACTTCAGATTATCACCTCGTCAAAATAAAACTTACCTCCTTGAGTTTATGCTTAGCCGTCTATAACCAGAATCTTACCTTGTACCATCAAATGAATAGGAACCATCATTTTATCCCCCCAAGCTTTTCATTTTTTTATGATTTTAAGATTTAACTTATGCTGAAACCAGGGGAATTAGCAGATCGAATTACGAAACGTTTCTCTGTGTCTCTTTTTTTCTTTTCTTTTTTTATCATTTTATATTCTTGTTAACAAACTGTAAAATACCTACTGCAGGGGATTATCTCTACGAATATGGGTCAAATTTAGCTAAAGAAAACCTGCCAGTCTCCATTTTTCAAATCATTCAGTTTGAGGATCAAATTAGAAAATCACAAGTTCAGAGAATAAAACAGCAATTAGACCAGAAAAGAGAAGCCAATTGTCATTACCCTGTTGGAGACAAATTTGGACAATGAGTGCACATGGGATCAATGCTGAAATTTTTGCTGCAGGTCTCTTCACAATCATCAACATATGTATCATTTGTTTCTGGAATCAAAGATTTGCCAGCAGCTCTATAGGCACTCATTCCTACATCTGAGCGGTTATCAACATATTCAGACAGGTAAAGCATGTCGTTGGCAATTGGATGTCCTGTATACTGCAAGTGAACTCTTATCTACACCACAGCAAAGTGAAGAGAGCAGGGAAGGAGAGCATTAAACATTGAAGACATTTAAAACCGAATGATAAGGAAAGAAAATAGTCCTAAGGGCCCCTTATAGCTATCATTCCAATGAAGACCCATAACTTTTCAGCCGAAATAAGAAAAGATGGAAGGCACATACACCTAATAATATGGACAAAGCTCAAAAAAGAAAATGATATAGCTAGAGATCAGAAAAAGGAAAATACATCCTCATCATCCCAAATTCTTTACAAAAACAAGCAAACAAGAAGGTGTATACGCTAGAAAAGAGGGGAAGCTCATCATAACCCAAAGCTTCCCAAAAAGGACCAGGCTGAGCAAATAGCTATCACATGATGCAAATACTATGAAAGCAAAACATGCATCCATGCAAGCGCGCAGCCTCTATTAAGAAACTGAAGAGATTTCCTGTTCTTTCCATATGCTAAACATTGTCTCATTTCACATAGCTTCTAGGGATCCTTACTTGATGAGTCCGTCCAGTAACTGGTTCACACAAGACAATACTGTGAGTCCCATTGCTGCTAATCCTTGTAAATTTTGTAGAAGCAGTCTTTCCTTTTGTAGGTGTATCTCGACAAGAGTCACCCGCCTGCCCAACCAAATTGGACATTGGGACTGACTTTTCCTACTTAATGAAGCAATGAGATACTTATCTACACCAATCTTTAGCTCTTTCAGGACAGACACTGACAATTAAATAAAACATACCTCGACCATGCTTCTTCCTTCTTGAGAATTATAATATATGCTAATATCAACTAGCAGCTGAAGGAAAAAAAAAATGATTATATGTTACAGGATCAGTGGAGAAATATTGCTTATGCTTTCACTTGCAACTCAAACTGTAATGCGCTGTATCCAAGAATAGTGAGCTGAATTTCAGTGGGATTAAAACTAAGATTTCTTGAATTAATTAAAACAAGTTGTAGGTGAACTTTTCAGAATTATGAGTGTCTTTCTGTGGCATGGCAAAACAATGTAATCATGCAGGGCAAAGAATAGAATAAAGTAAAAAAATCACACATACCGGACATAATCGGATACTTGTTAATGTGAAATATCAAACCCTGCTCTGATATCCATGTGTTGATATGACTAGATCTTAACAGGAACAAAAGGGCCCTTATATATGTCTAGCTTGCTACTTCCTTGTTTGCACTGTACTCTTCCATACCAACTTATAAAATCATACCTCTTTCTCTGGAAATGTCCCAACCACCTTTGCAATATACTGTTTCTGCAACATTCCACCTTCAATCTGCAATAATTAAGTTCCCAAACAATCACACCATTTTGTCTATTTATAATATGATCTTTTCAGTCCCTAACGAATCCCAACTTCAAACAGTTATATGGCAGGAAGCATTTCAGATTGCGGCAAAAGCCATAAGCATCAAGGAGTAACAGCGTATCGTTACTGTTCACAGATATAAAAGTTGACAGTTCAAAGTAAAACCAGAACACTACTCTAAAGGCCTCAAGCCTTGGGTATCTATTGTTTTAGTAAAACAAGCGTTAGATACATAAGGATGCCTATACGCATTATCCACACATGAAGAAATTTTCTCCTGCAGGACCTAGGAATCTACTTTCTAATAAAATAAGGGAAAATGAAACTAAAAGTACCAAAAGTTATGTATGATGCTCACTTCAATGCCAAAAGTTTTTTTTTTTTTTGGATAATTTAAGTGCTACTTTTTTTAAAAAACAATCACTTAAGTGCCAACTCCGATTTAGGTTTCCAGAAATTTGACGTGGCTATATTTTATTAATTTTTCAACCCTATATGGCTTACCGATGTGCAAGTCAGCATATAACCTCTAAATGATGTCATGCGGCAGGTTAAAAAGCGATCACTTTGGTGTTGGTCATTGTAAAAACATGATGACAACTTGCCACCAATACAAATGGTCACCACTCAAATTAAATGTTGCCAAAACCACTCAAGTTGATTAACTTACTTTGACAGATAGGTTTCAGGTTTTGAATAGGTGGAACTTGGAGCTTGGAACCTAGAATCTAAAATTATTTTTTGTGTTTTTCTTGATCTATGTCTTCGCACAATTATGCGGTATTCCATGGTGTCCAATGATTATTATATAATTTGGAATCACTAGTCTGAATTTTCATTTAAGACGTGGTTCTTGTGTTGCATACCTATTGCGAAGGAAATGTGTGCCTTTGGTTGTCCCTTCCATCACGATGTCCTCTCAAATGCTCATTTGGATTGGATAGTGGGGCTCGTGTTCCACAAACGTCGTCTCGTTCGATTGTTCGGATGGACCACGAGTGCCTACTCGTTCTCTCGGATGCGGAACTCTCTTAATGGGTATGGGGTCATTTTGCCCTTGTTCCCTAAACGTTAAGCATTTATCGCTTTGCCGGAATGACGATCTCACCTTGCTCAGCAAACATTGTGAAGGAATGCTACCTAGTTGATCCCGCTAGTAGTCATATGCTTGTCTCAAACTGTGAAATTGCAAATGGCTCATTAAATCAGTTATAGTTTGTTTGATAGTAATTGCTACTCGAATAAGCATAGTAATTCTAAAGCTAATACGTGCAACAAACCTCAACTTTTGGAAGGGATGCATTTATTAAATAAAAGGTCAACACAGATTTTGCACGTTGCTCTGATGCTTCATGATAACTTGATGGATCGCACAACCATCGTGCTAGTGACACATCATTCAAATTTCTACCCTATCAACTTTCGATGGTAGGATGGTGGCCTACTATGGTGGTGACGAGTGACAGAGAATTAGGGTTCGATTCTAGAGATGGAGCTTAAGAAACAACTACCACATCCAAGGAAGGCAGCAGTCGCAAATTACCCAATCCTAACACGGGGAGGTAGTGACAATAAATAACACTATCGAGCTCTTTAAGTATGGTAATTGGAATGAGTACAATCTAAATCCCTTAACGAGGATCCATTGGATGGCAAGTTTGGTGCTAGCAGCCGTGGTAATTCCAACACCAATAGTGTATATTTGAGTTGTAGTTAGAAAGCTCATAGTTGGACCTTGGGTTGGGTTGACTAGTTCGCCTCACGATGTGCACTGATTGGCTCGTCCCTTCTATTGGTAGTACGCTTCAAACCTTAATTGGCCGGGTCAGGCCTCCTGTGCTATTACTTTGAAGAAATTGGAGTGCTCAAAGCAAGTCTACACTCTATATACATTAGCATGGGATGACATCATAGGATTCCAATCCTATTATGTTGACCTTCGGGATCGAAGTAATGATTAACAGAGACAATTGGGGGGATTTGTATTTCATAGTCAAAGGTAAAATTCTTGAAATTATGAAAGATGAACAACTATGAAAGCAAAAAAAAAAAAAAAAAAAAACAACTATGAAAGCAACCCATCTGTAGGTAGCCATGATGATTGGGCTTCACTATCTCATCGCCGAGGGAATGAGTTCGAATCTCCGGATGCTCGCAACTTAAGTGGGGGTCCTAGGGGTGATTTACTGGACTAGCCCCCGAGGGTTTACGTCTAAAGAGTGGCTTGTGGCAAGGTCCCACCAGTGCTACCAAGCACTAGAGGGTCGTGTGATCCCTAAAGGATGGTCTCTGGCGGTCCCTTGATCATTAAAAAAAAAACAACTATGAAAGCATTTGCCAAGAATATTTTCATTAATCAATAACGAAAGTTGGGAGCTCAAAGACGATTAGATACCGTCCTAATTTCAACTATAAACGATGCCAACTAAGGATCGGCGAATGTTGCTTTTAGGACTCCATTGGCACTTTATGAGAAATCAAAGTTTTTGGGTTTCGGAGGGAGTGTGGTCACAGGGCCGAAACTTAAAGAAATTAAAATAGAATTAAGATTGAACCTAAAGTTGGAGTCTTTTTTATGGCATAAAAAAATGGTTTAAGGTAGAATTGAAATATGATCTAAAATTGAAGGTTCTTTATAAAATAAAAGGTAGAATTGGGACAAAAAATAAAATTGGATTTTATTTAGGATATAGGCCCATTTTTTTGTTCGAACATTTAATGTTATGAGGATTGAAGAAGAAAACTGATAATTAAATTACGACTTCTAGTGAGTTGCCGCCCTCCTGAACTCTAGGCGAGGTAATACCCTATTTAGGCCCAACCCAAAAGTGGTTAAAGGTCACAGAAAATCCTGTGATTCCGACCATTCTAGATGTGAAAATGAGCATGCCCCGTCATAGTTGATTTAGATTCATCGGAAGCTTGAAAACATGAAGCATTCCATCTTTGACGGAAAAAGAGTAAGGCCCAAAAATCCCTTGGAGCGGTCAATGAGCACCGGTAGGTTTCGTGCCCTTTCAAGGGCATTTTTTATTCGAAAAAGAAAACACTTTTCTCCCCTGTCGCTCTCGAAAGTAATGGCCGGCCAATGAGCATGGTACGTTTCGTGCCTTTTCAGAGGCATTTTCGAAAAAGAAAACACATTCATCCCGTGTCATTTACGTGCACATTGAAAACATTCAGAAAGGCATAAAGTTTGCCCCCATTTTTATAGGTAAAAAAGAAAAGGGTAAGTTTTTCTCAAGCGTAGGTTGAAAGATTGGAGATGGATGATCACTGCAAATGTGAAAGAAGTCTAATGAGAATGCTGCGTCATGGACTTAAATGAACCTAGCTACGCATTTTTTGCATGCAAGAAGTACGGGATAAATTCAATTGATGATTTTTTTATTATTATCATTTTTCTTGTAGTTAATAGTGGTTCTTTGAACCAAAATGCCATGTGAAAAGTGTCAAGCGAGTACACGAGCACATATTTGCCGGCTGGTTATTATTTTCACCAATAGTGATCGAGGAATCATTGGGTCAAAGTGATTACGTTCAAGGGAGCAATTAGGTCAAAACAATCAAGTTTCGACGGTAAGTTAGAGGAATTTTGAAAAATTGGCGCCTCTTCAGGGGATTCCAAATCCAAATGAGGATGTGCAGCCCTGCTTGGATCTTAAAGAGTAGGGCCTATCGCGTCTTTCTTACTTGGATCTTAAAGTTTGTGAATATAGAGGAACTTGATCAGATAAATTAAAATATTTAGGGACTTGATTAGTGAAAAACGTAAAAGCAATGGGGCCAAAAGGTAGAACTTTTCCGGACGAAAGTCAAATAAACAGGAATCATCACATGTGATAAGAATGTAGTGGTAAAGAAAGCATGTCCAAATTAAAGCAACTCAAGAAGAGCATCATCACGTTAGATAATATGCAGCGAGATAGAAAGCTTATCTAAATTGAAAAAATAAACCCGAATCACTCCATCTTCCAAGAAAACATCGAAACCCGTCGTTGGGGAATATAGTGTCAAATATGTAGACGAGTCATGAGGATGATCGTTGTATGACGTGAGGGTGACGGAGGCCGGCGCCCAAGTTCAACGCTTCAACGGGGGTGCCGGAGTCTCATTCCCATCATTCCCCACGTCAGGTTTGAACGGGCGAGGGACGTTAAGCCTTCAACCTTGATTATACGCCCGCACGCCAACGCAGGCATCCCGATTAGTCTTCGTACACACATCATCCAACAAAAAAATAGTTATTTTGACGATGGAAAAACTAGTGGTTGTTTTATCTGTATTATCCCACGTAAGAAAGTTGGAAGGAGATAAGACACTTTATAAATGTGAGTCTTTTCCAGTTTATTTAAAGGAAGCATTAGAGTTTGGGTTAGACCCCATAATACCCACACGTGAATGCGCTATTACTAGGCGCACTTAACATTTACCCCTTTATTTTGGCATGGTTTAATTAACACTAAATGTGTATTTGTTCATTCAATATTTTAAAAAATTATGAAATTATTGATTTTTTTATTATTTTATTTCGAATTTTATATATGACTTTTCAAGATAACTTTTAAAATTATACTTATTCAGTTTGTAACTTTTCCTAAAGAGACATCTTTATTTACTTGCAACTTTTCTCGAAGGGATAACTTTATTCAATTTGCAACTTTTCCTAAAGGGATACCTTTGTTCAATTTGTAACTTTTTCCTGAAGGGATACCTTTGTTCACTTTGCAACATTTTCCGAAAAGTTACCTATATTCCTTATGACTGATATTTATGTATATGTTTTTTTTTTTGGCATGAATAAAAATAAAGTCATTTCGAGTCTTTTTTTCAAAAACTACAGCCATCATCATTTCAATTATTCCTTAGAGAGACCTTAGAGGAATATTAGAATTGTTATTTAATATTCTCAATTGATACTTTGTTTATCATGGAGGGTATTTGCTAGTGAGCATTAACTACATTGTGGGGTAAATAAATTTTTAAAGAAAGTAATATCATGTCTCAAAGTCTGATTTGATCATTGAATCCAATTCAAAGCTATACTTTCCAACATAAACTCTTTAATTTGCATTTACTTGGGGTTGACATTCTCTTTTCCTTGCACCTACAATATGTATGCATGTGTTGTCATCAACGAGACATCTGCTATGCTTCATGCATGAGCCTTTAAGCACCTGCATAAGGCCAAAACTCAATCCCATGCTAGCTGGAGGCGGGAGCTGGACAGAGCTAAACGGGCGTGGTTTTAATTATATTCAGATGCAAGCATTCGGCTAAGGTTTGCTTGAGCTTATTCTAGGGAGGCTAGTCTACCTGTAGCAAACAATTCTGCCTCCTTGATCTTATGAAGATGTACAGATATACAACGCATATTACTACAGGATATTGCTACACCGAGCGAGCGGACTTTAATACATGGATGAACTGAATTTCTAGTTTCTATAGCTACTTAGGAAGGATGGCCATGTGGGTTCCGCTTGAGGAATGCGTTGGGAGGAGGGTGGAGGGAGGAGGTGGTACGGAGATGCACGGCAGCACTGCTTCTCCTCGTCGTCCGACTTGCTTGGAGGCCATTGCACTCAAGGATTATTGTTAGGAGTTATTTGAAAGGGGAACCACCGGTATTTATGTGCGTGGTTATTGCCTGGAGTAGGGGTAAGCATGATCCCAATAAGTTGTTCACACCTTGGAACCGGTATTTGGAATTCTAGTTTTTACACTCTCTTTAAAATGACTCGAAAAACCTCCTTAAATAATCATCAATGCTTTTGTGATTGTTGGCACTTTTCAAAGAAATTCTTCCAATCAATCTGTTGGGCAGAATCAATCAAAGAGATCTTAAGCCGTTTAAAGATTGAGATGAAAATCCAATGATCTCGGTCGCCCATATAATCAGAATCTTAATTTTCATAAGTAGATACTTTCCAAATAAACTTGTCTTCCAAAATGATTTTACTATTCCGTGATTGATTTCATCAATAATATCCAAAAAGGTAAGTGAGATTTCCAACTAGAAAACCAGATATATCTTGTTCATAATAAATCCGTTCTTCACTTGAGTTCAGTCTGGGTCTTCATCAGAGTGAGGCAGACTTATGATGTAAGATAGATTTTGATAGAATTTTACAGAAGTCTAGTATTCCTTATAATGTGAGTAAGAATAGAAATAGAAATATTTTGTCAACTTTAAAATCTAATAGGAGTTTTCTCAATAATCTCCCCATTTTTTATGGTGACAAAACTTTTATGCAGATTTAAATATTATATCCTGCAAAACAACACTTTAGCAGTACATGATAGTATATAATAAGAACAGATTATTATAGAACAGAATAACATAGAATCTGCATCCACAAAATGCATTAGTCTTAATAGTTCTGCAATAAAAAGACAATTTAGAGTTCAAGCACTACAAAAGTTCAATCCACAACCACAAAAGTCCAAGCCAACACAACCAAAGTTCAAACAAATTACAAGAATTTTAAATCTTTTCTCAACTCCATCTCGGCGAGGACTTTACAGAAGAAATCGGAGTTGCAGGGAAGTGACAGAGGGCCTTGGCTGCGGAATCCATACTCCAACTCGGCATCCTCCAGCAAGGACTTGAACAAGGTGTGGTTCACATACTCCATCTTCACCACGAACCTTTCTTTCTGGTCACCCTCTCCCACGTACACCGGGAAGCATCCTGCTGGAACTAGAGCGGGAGTCGCCACCTTGCTTGTATTATTCGTCTTCAGCCATTTTCTAAGTAACCTCTTCATCATCATGTTGATCCTCCAGCTCTTCTTAATTGTATGGACATTCGACTTCTGCATCGCAACTCCCATGTTTGTTGTAGAGCAAAAATATGACCCCAGGAGGCACAAACTAAACTAGAACCAGATTCACCTCTATACATATGTTTAGGGAAATTAGAGCGCAGGATATATATATATATATATATATAAGAGAGAAGGAAATGTCGAGGCAATCCAACGCCGGTTGAATTTCAAAGTCATTTCTTGACAAAAAAAAAATTCAAAGTCATTCAAGGAAAATTCACATCCTTAATGAGAAAAATTCAGTGATTTTTGTTCACCACATCATCATTCCACGTGATGTGCATTTATTTCAGTTTAGCCAATAACCACCTAACACGTGTATTCTAATGTGGAAATAGATAACACAAATTAAAAATCTTTTTTTCTCTCTCCTTCCTCTTTTGTAGCTACCGCTCTAGCCGCTCTTATCATATTCTAGCCCTCACTCCGGGCAACCTCCATCCACAAGCCCTCCACCTCGCTGTGGTCGTTGCACCAGTCATGAACTGAGTTCCCTCCTTCTGCCAAAGCCCAACGACAATTGGGATCTCGACCTCGTTTGTTGCGGGCATAGACGAGGCTTTTTTTTTTTTTTGGGTGAAGATAAGAGAATGGACGAGAGGCTTTGTTTCAGATCTGGAAGTTGGCTATTCGAAAGACGAAGACGAAGACGAAGACGAATAGAGGGAGCGGGGAGCAAATTTTGAATTTCTGAGTCAACTTAAGCATTCATGTTTGGGTTCCTTTTTTTTCTCTCCTACTCTGGCAATGAGCTGCAATGAAAGAAAGGAGACCTTTAACATTCAAGTTTTTGAGTTTCCTTTTGTTTTCCCTAGCTTCCACAGATTTCCCCTAAGCCCGCTTCCGCAAGTTACCCATAACCTATGAAGCATGGACATGTTACCCGTCCTTCCGTGTCGGAGCATGTTGGACACGTCAACATAGTTGGACACGTGGTAAACATGTGTCGAATTTTCCAACACATGATCAATTTTTCTCGACACGTGTCAACACGCGTGTCTAGGAGACGATGGAGGGTGGGGGCAAGGGTGAGGGAGCAGAGACAAGCCCGCAAGCGGGAGCAAAGACGAGGCTGTGAGCAATGGCAAGCCCGCAATGGCTACAGCTTGCCTGCGATGGCAAGAGACGGCCAAAGAAAGAGCATAGACTGAGAAAAGATCGTTGAAGAAGATGATGGAGGGTGAAGACGAGAGACGAGGGCGAAGGAGCGGAGGCAACGCCATGACGGTGAGGGAGGGCCTGCTGTGATGGAAGACCGGCGACGAGGATGAGGCTACAGCTACGAAGGAGGAAGGGCTAGAGGAAAGGCGGTGAGGCGACTAAAAGAGAGATCGTGTGAGAAGGAGGAGGAGGTCGTGGTTAGCAGGTGAAGAAAGGGAAAGAACCGGAGGTGGAGAGGAAGGAGGGAGGGGGAGAAACAATGGGTGATGGGAGGGGTGGAAGAAAGGGAAGAAACGAGGCGGGGGCCTGGGGTTGGGGTAAGGGGGGGAGAGAAACAACACAGGTGAGGTGACTGAGGGGAGGGGGAGGAGGGGGTGGGGGGAAGAGAGAAATGATGACAGGTTGGAAAAATGATAGGGGGGGGGGTAATGGAGGAAAAGAAATTGAGAGGGAGAGGGGTGGGCTTGAGGTGGAGTGGGGGTAGAGAGGCACGAGGGAGGGAGATAAATTTTGGGAAATCAGGGTTTGGGAAAAAAAAAGGAGGAAAATAAATTTTGGACGATGATATTATATTTGTTAAAAATAATAAATTTGTTTAAAATAATTTTCAAAATGAAAACATTAAAAGTTAAATAATGAGAAATTTTAAATATTATAGAAGATCATAGATTTTTTTAAATAAATTATTTATAATTTTTTTAGTCATTAGTTTTATCTATAATTTTTGTTAAAGTTAGAAATATGTTCTCAAATATGGATACACATAAAATATTAATATGTCTTTCAAATTTCCTATGAATACATTTATTAATATTATTAGTGCAAATTCATTGTAAGCTCTTTTTTATTATTTATTTATTTATGAGTTTGAATCAAATTAATTAAAAATAAAAATATTTATTTAATATATAACGTGTTCTAACGTGTCGAAATTCTTTATTTTTGAGAAATGATGTATCGACATATCGTGTCATGTTGCGTGTCTGTGCTACTTAGCCCATAACTCAAGGTGCTTTTGGACAGAAGGACAAGCCAAGGGACCCACTGATTTTTAACCCACGTTGCTCAGTAAACTCTCCCAACTGTCGGATCTTTTGGCTAAAAAGACAAGCCAAGAGACCCACGGGCCACTGCTCCTTCCTTATCTCAAAGATTTCCCCCGCCCCCTTTTTTTTTCTCAAGAGACTATATTATTTTTTTTTTAAAATTTTAGCCACAAACACAACAGAGATCGAGGATTCCTTCCGACGAAGATAAAGCTAACAACAAGGGCAACGGAGGGGTGCTCTGGTTTGTATGCGCAATAGTGTTGGCCTGGATGGGTGTCGGCCGTGGACGCACGGAGGTCAAGCCTGGAGGTGACTTTGGCCAAAGGAGGACAAAGAGAGAGGGACTTGATGAGTAGATTTTCAATTTTTTGTGATTGTCAAAATATGAGTCAAATGAAGGGCCGTAGATTTCCCGCTCGTGTGCAAATGGGATAGTCAATGTTTGCGCTTTGGACGATCGGCCAAACGGAATGGACCAACCCATGTTTAGAGCTTTGTCCTAAAGAGGGTCGTTAAGCCTTGGTAAAACCGCGCATCAGTCGGTTTGAAAGGGGGGAGAGGGGATTTCATCGGGGTTCCTCTTCTTCTTCCTTCGGCCTTCTCCCCAGGGATTTTTGGGAGGGGGTTAGATCCAGAGAAGCTCAAGAGAGGGATCTTGAAAGGGAGAAATCGGACAGCAAGAGATATTGAGAGAACGACTGAGAGTGAGAAGGAGTTGTTCTTCGGTCACTTGGCCATTCCAAAGTCCCATTCGACGACCCCCGGCCGCTATCCTCATCCTCCCAACCTTGCTTTTCTAGCACCCACATCTCCGCCGGTGAGTGTCTTCTCGGCCCCAACTTCCCTTTCCCCAAGGATCTTGGATCAAGGACACCAAAGCAATCGGCCATAGCTCGATTCCTCTCGAGCTTGCCATCTAGCTGCCATTTGTGAGCCAGGTAGGGGTGAGCATCGATCCAAGGTTGACCCTAAACCGATCCTGGACCGGCCCAACCTTACTAGTCCTGGTCCGGTTTCTAGGGAGATTGAGTCGGTCATTGGTCCTAGAATTCCTAAACCAACACTGTGCGGGTTAGTCCTCGGTCCTGAGAGTTTCGGGTCGGTCCAACCCGGATCAACCCTGACTATATATAATATTACTTATAATTGTTTTATATAAAAGAAACCTTAAAATAAATGGCATCAATAACATTAAACAGCTCTTTAGTGAATAGTTCAAATAATTTTACATTGTTCTTTAATAACTTCTTTATGGCGTCAATAGTCATAATTTATGAAGGAGAAAAATGTTTTTATGAGAAGTCATCACGGCGTCCAAAAATGCATAAATAGCTCCTTATGGCATCCTTCACTAGTATTCGTTTTCTTCTATCTTATTTGTTCTCTTAGTATTTAATTTGCTAAAATCAAAAGAAACAACTTCTCTACTCTTCACTCGATACTCGGCTCGCTCACTTTGGGTCACTCGCTCACTTTGGGTGACTCGTGCCGCTCGCCGCTCGATGCTCGCTTGGCTTGTTGCTCCACACTCGACATTCGATGCTTATTTTGTTCGATGCTCACCCAACTTGACCCTCATCGCTTACCTTTCTTAGTTGACCTTACTTATCATTGAACTTATTAGGTCGGTACAGTCCTCGGTTGCCTTTTTAAGGAGTACAAAAAATGACATAAAAAATTATTGATTTGTCCTAAGTTGACCCTAGTAAGGTTGCCTAGTTCCTTCTGGCGTTGCTCTTGCAATGAGTTGAAATCAAGCTTAGCCAAGGAAAGCAAGACTTCATTATGCAAAGGCTCCACTAGGTAAAATTGAATGTAAAGCCTCCCTTCTAGTCTTGGCAAACCCTTTTGAATTGGCTGATGTAGAGCATGACTCACTTGTTTTTTGAGATTAGGGGTTACTTTCTTTTTCTTAATTGATTAAAGGTTAGTTATTGTAAAAGCGAGTGCACCATTCAAATATCATTGCTGTGATAACTTAGATGGCAAGCTTCAAATAGACTTAGCATTCCTTGCACGTCAGTGATGCTTTTGCTGAAATTTCCTTTGCTATCCTTGAACCTATTAAAGATTTCTATATGGCCAAATGGAATATGGAAGAAGATGCCGTGAAAAGCACCATGTTCAATATCTAGATCAATCGGAAACGATGGAAAAATGACATACTAAACAAAGGAATTAGAAGAGAGGACTACTCAACTTTTAAAACAAGAAAATTTGAACAACTCGAAATATGAGAATTATATATAGAAATAGGTTAACTAATAAACAAATCAACATCATAGTAAACTAAACATGCCAGTGATATTACTTGTTTCCTCTAATCAATCAAATTGATTATCAAGCTATTGTTTGCAGTCTAATTTCGCCAACTCTTGGATCAATGACATCGAAACATTACATACCACATGAAACATTGTAACCTTGTTGTCGTAACAATCGAAAGAGGAGCAATAGTGTGTAGGTTGCCGTTGTTATCGCCATAGTGAAACTTGAAATAGCTTCTATGGTTTTGTTCTAGTTGCTCATCTATCTCATGTTCAAAATGGTAAGCAAATTCCAAGCGTTGGATCTGATCAATCAAGTTCTGTGACGGCTTATCCATAGCACCTATCCACATCTTCTTCACTTCTCCTTCCAATCTCTCAATCCGTTCCTCTACTACGCCATCAGAACTCTACAATCAATATAAAATTGAAAGTCCAACAAAAAAAAAAGAAAAAGATAATTGAATAAATTGAGTAAGAATGCAAGTAACATATTAGGTTGCCTATGACCCGATTGACCACAATAAATCTGAACTAAAATTACCTAAATATTATACCGTTAAGACCAGTTTTAGTAACATTAAAGAAGTTCTTTCTACATTTATCAAGTCATATGTGCATCCCAAAGGTTCTCACAGAAATTATGAATCATGCAAGGAACAACACTTGCATGGGGTTTCCAATAAACTAGAACTTCTTTTTTATTTATTTATTAAATGTTGCAGCATGATCCTTAACATTCCAAGATTATTCTTTATGCTCTTAGTATTCGGAGTACATAACAGCTGAAAAGTTTTCCAAAAGTAATTTAAGAAAAAGAGTAACTTAAATACTACCGTCGAATTGGAGTCAGAAGCATATTTGAGAAAGTAATCTGCCCATATGGTTGGATGAAAAATTGCTGACCAGCGTTCAGGGGGAGAAGAAGATGGGACTTCCGAAATCTGAAGAGACATTTCTGTTTTGCTATTTTCTAGATTGAGGTATCTGGCAGACTATAGCTAAAGAACCCTGGAGGGAGGGTAAAGGCTTTTCTGGGAGTGTCCAAACCTTATGGATGGGTATTTATAGGCAACCGCATCTAAGGAACAGAAAAGGCAATAGTAAATTTATTAAAGCATCTTCTTCCCCCTGCATTTTCTATTCGTGATGAGTGTCGTGTGAAGAAAATGTCTCCGTACGTTTTGACCACAGTTCAATATTGGTGAGCTGAAATGCAACGAAGGCCTGTCGATCGCCATGTCGTGATGAAGCCGCTACATCGTGGGGGCTCGACTATGGAAAGAAAACAAGAAGGGACCATGATGGTCTCACCTAAAAAAAAGACAGCTTTGCTCAGCTGAAGAAATGGGAGCAGAATGTAATGTCTGGCAAATCATTATATGGGACAGAAGGGAAGAAGATAAAATTCTTTAAGATAGGTTGGCCGAATGCGGACCGATGCCTCTTTTCACGAGGAAATCTGCTGCACATGGATTTGTCAATTAACTTAGTACCATCAAAAATCCTAAGTGAATACATTCATAACACAATCACAAAAACTTTCACATAGACCTGTGCCACATATATTCTCCAAACTAGTATATAGGTATCACATTTATCCTCAATTGATATACGTATGTCACATTTACCCCAAATTGGGGTAATTCATGCATTTTTCAAGATAAATGTGGCATATGTGTTCTAGTTTGGAATAAATGTGGCACAAATATATCAGTTTAAGATATTTTGTGACATAAAAATTAATTTAGGATAAATTCAACATAAGTTCATCTGTGTATGATAAATGTAACATAGGTGTACCAATTTAAGAGTCTTTGTGACACAAACATTAGTTTGAAATAATTGTAGCATGGATATACCAATTTGAGAATTTTGGTAATATGAACCCTCGTTTAATCACAGAAGGAAATGTAGGAAAACTCTCAGATTATGGATGAAATTTGTCCTGGTGCACTGAAGGGTGCACTGAAGGGGAGGTAACTTCCATGAGCGTTCTTCAGGCGAGTTTATTTTGTTTGTTGTAATTATACCCAAGCGATTTATCCAATAATTTGATTTTAAGTTAAGATTTATGTAATTCATTTAGCATCGTGACCTACCCCCTCGGTATGAAGGAAAGTAGGCTTAGAGGTATTGCCTAAAAAATAGGCCTACAGCATTTGTTTTAGACATGGGCTCTCCCAAGTCTATACTCCACACGATGTGGGGTATTTGAATTGACGCTATAAGAATTTTTTAATGGGGAATCTCCACTAACCTATTGAGTTTAGCTAAAAATCAAGTGAATTATGAGAGCATACTTAACTTTTTATGCAACTATAATTAATACATTGAGAGTGCACAATCAATTGGTAATTGAAATGAAAATGTGCAAACAATGATCTAAGATGTGGTTTTAAGGACATGCAAATCTCATCATAAGACCCTTTGACCTGAGCATAATTTTTGTCACAAATCTCTGCACATTTTAAGAGAAAGCTACTAAAAAGACTCATTTTTAAGCTTTTTCATGAATGTTAGAGAAAATAAAACATTTTCGGTATTTTTAAAATTTTTAATATTTTTTTAACAAAGTATAAATAATCATTATTTTTTAATTGATAATCTGAAAATGGAACTCGGGCTGGCCCCAGAGGCCGGTCCTAACATGGGCTGCTATGGACTCTTGTGGGCCTGAACGGGAGCATGAATCGGGCTCTATTACACCAAGCCCCCTTTTAGTGATAAACTCCCAGAGACCCACTTCATGAAAATTTAAACCCAGCCCAAATATTCATAAATTAAGCCAAGCCCAAGTCCGCTTTAACTTAAAGCAAACCCTCAAATAAATAGATAGAAGACCTGATAAACCCACCCACGAAAAGAGCGGCTCTCCGATGAACAGGAAAGAAAGGGATTATTTTCTTTAAAAATTTATTTACCCTACAATGTAGTTAATGCTCACTAGCAAATATCCTCCATGATAAACAAAATATCAATTGAGAATTTTAAATAGCAATTCTAATATTTTTCTAAGGTCTCTCTAAAGAACAATTGAAATGATGGTTGTAGTTTTGGAAAAAAAGACTCGAAGTGACTTTATTTTTATTCATGCCAAAAACTAACATATACATAAATATCTATCTTAAGGAATATAGGTATCTCTTCTGGAAAATGTTGCAAAGTGAACAAAGGTATCTCTTCTAGAAAAAGTTGCAAATTGAATAAAGTTATCTCTTTGAGAAAAGTTGCAAAGTAAATAAAGATGTCCCTTTAGGAATAGTTACAAACTGAATAAGTATAATTTTAAAAGTTATCTTGAAATGTCATATATAAAATTCGAAATAAAATAATTAAAAATCAATAATTTCATAATTTTTTAAAATATTGAATGAATAAATACACATTTTGACTAATAAAAATAAAGATAATGGGTTAGTGCTAATTAAACCATGCCAAAATAAAGGGTGAATGTTAAGTGCACCTACTAATAGCGCATCCGTGTCTGGGTATTATGGGGTCTAACCCACACTCTAATGCTTCCTTTAAATAAACTAGAAAAGGCTTATGCTTAGAAAGTGTCTTATCTCCTTCCAACTTTCTTACGTGGGATAATACAGATAAAACAACCAATAGTTTCTCCATCGTCAAAATAACTATTTTTTTGTTGGATGATGTGTGTACGAAGACTAATCGGGATGCCTGCGTTGGCGTGCGGGCGTATAATCAAGGTTGAAGGCTTAACGTCCCTTGCCCGTTCAAACCTGACGTGGGGAGTGATGGGAATGAGACTCCGTCACCCCCGTTGAAGCGTTGAGATTGGGCGCCGGCCTCGGTCAACCTCACGTCATACAACGATCTTCCTCATGACTCGTCTACATATTTGACACTATATTCCCAAACGACGGGTTTCGTTGCTTTCTTGGAAAATGGAGTGATTCGGGTTTATTTTCTCAATTTAGATAAGCTTTCTATCTCGCTGCATATTATCTAATGTGATGATGCTCTTCTTGAGTTGCTTGAATTTGGACATGCTTTCTATACCACTACATTCTTATCACATGTGATGATTCCTGTTTATTTGACTTTCGTCCGGAAAAGTTCTACCTTTTGGCCCCATTGCTTTTACGTTTTTCACTAATCAAGTCCCTAAATATTTTAATTTATCTGATTAAATTTCTCTATATTCACAAACTTAAAGATCCAAGTAAGAAAGACGCGATAGGGACTACTCTTTAAGATCCAAGTGGGGCTGCACATCCTCATTTGGATTTGGAATCCCCTGAAGCGGCGCCAATTTTTCAAAATTCCTCTAAGGTACTATCGCGACCTAAATTTCGGATGTGAACCACCTAAGGTTTGGTTAATGGATTGTTAAGCCTAGACTTAACGTGGGCTCTCCCAAACCTATACCAATTCGCGACTTAGGTTTGAATTCTTAACATGCAAATGATTTTCAATCAGAAGTCGCCACTAATCTATTTTTTTGTGGGTCGATTATAAACCCAAGTAAAGTATAACTTTACTCCTACGAACCAGAGATTATGGGTACAGAGACTTAATTACACTAGATTTCTCTAATGCTCTTTCGGTATCATTCTTTTATTTTCAAAAAAATGTTTTTGCAGGCAACTTAAATTGATTTTAAATCTATTTTCCTAACATGTGAGGTGATCATGCGAGTGCGTAATCCACTAATTTAACACCCAATAAAGCAATTAAATAATGCAGAACTTAGCTCAAAGTAACGAAAGCATGTGCGTTGTTAAATTAAAATCCACATCAACAACCCTAGATATGGTTTCTAATTAACAAGCAATTGCTCAATTTTTACTTTCACTTTTTAACAAGACTATAATCCATATGCAATGCAATGCTTTTAATCTAACATGAAATGATATGGCATGACAACATGTCCTAGACTATATGAATAAATTTTTTTGTGATTTCTTAATGAACATGCAATTATTAAATATGCAATCTAAATTAACCAAAATGACTTAATTCTAATGATGTGTGATGTGATGCAATGCAATGATGTACAAAATTATTTTAACTAAAATGGGATGCAACATACAATTTAATATGCGAACTATATGTTACGCGACATTTATTAAATGACCTAATCTAATGATGGACAATTTCTAATTAAATGAACCTAACAACAATCACTAAATAGCGTGCATTTTATGGACTTAATTCTATATGACGTGCACATGATTTCTTATTCTAAAAAATGCAATCTGTCCTAGAAATTGCAACTAATTTATCCTAAGAAAAATTTTTATTTTTTATTTTATGAAATCCAAAACATAACTATCTAGATTAAAATTCTATCTAGCTTATATTAAGGATCGGGTCAGACTAAATCCTAATTTAAACTAAGATATTGTCGTAACCTAGCAAGCTCTAACCTAAGATGCAAAAATCAATCTAAACTTAAAATGAAACATGCAATTTATTCTAATATGCCATGACGTGCAAAGAATGCTCTAATTCTAATTTTTCTTTTATGAAATTCGAAATTAAGATTAAACATGCAATTCAAATAAAAACCTAATAACTTAAATGAATGCACTTTCTTTTTTCTTTTTTTATGATTCAAAATAAAATCCATATTTTAAATATGCAAGATAAAAACAAACAAACCTAATCCTAATTCAATTTTTTTTTATTTCCTTTTCCTTTTACGAAAATAAAACTAACTCAACCACCGCTCGTAATGGTGCAGCTGGCTTGGGGCTCTCTCTCTCTCATGAAGGGGAGGGGTTCGAATCCCAAAGGTGTTGTTAGGGATTCTTACCTGAAGTACTATGGTTGTAGGAGGGCTCTCTCCCCCTCACGAAGGGGAGGGGTTCGAATCCCAAAGGCGTTGTTAGGGATTCTTACTTGGAGTATTGTGGTTGTGGGTCCTATAGTCGCTTCCCCAAGGTTTGCTCACCGGCTGTTGGTTTACGGGGTTCCCTGGGTTACCAAAATAAAAAAAAAAAAAAACTGATTCAAACATCATGACATCAAATTAAGCAAGATAATGTTAATATCCAAAAATTGGCTAATCATATCTCGCGCATGAGATCAGGTTGACCAATTTTAAAATTAAATCGTGAATCGAATCTCGGGCATGAGATTGGATTGTCGATTTTTGTAAGAGATTGCGAGTCGGATTTCGGGTGCGAAAATCGGACTGTCAATCCCTAGCTTAAGGGACTATTTCATATTGGAATATCAATAATATATTAAGGAACAATTCCGTTAAAACAGAATATTAAAGAAAATACAAAATAAAAGAAAAACTACCTAATCTGATTTTTCTTATTCTCTTTTTTTGAGCACGGCTTGCTCACGGGTCTCCAAAGGCAGTGGGGCAATCGGTCCGGCAAAGGAGAACTCCGGCAAAGGCGGAGGCATAGCTGGTCGCGGGTCGGGCGGGACAGGGCGGCACCGGCAAAGAGGACGCAGCGGGCGGGCGGAGACGAGCAGCGACGATGGTTCCGTCGGACTGGTGCAGCGGCTCAGTAGCGACGGCAGCTTCGTGGGCGCAGCAGAGGTAACACCAGGTCGTTGGATCGCTGAATCTGCGGAGTCGGGTCACTGGTCGGAGGTTGCGGTGGTCGGATCTAGCTGCAGGAGTGGAGCTAGGCGCTAGGCTGGCTGCAACAGATCACTGGAGAAGACGGGGCTGCATTGCTGTGTCCGGGGCGGAAGGTTTAGGCAGGAAGAGCTCGGGCGGCGGTGAGCCGCCTGCGAGTCAAGGGCGAGATCGGTGGAGTGGCGGTGGCATCAAGGAGGGACGGCGGAGGTCGCAACTAGAGCAGGGAATGCCGGGTGTTGGGTCGCGAGCAAATCTCAGGCACGAGCGTCGAGGAGCACCGCAGGCGTCGGCGAGGGTTGAGGTGGAGCGACAAGACCGTCAATGCAGCGTGGTGGCGGCGAGCGGACCAGCGAGGTGGCGAGGTACGGTGGTGTCTGGCGTCGCAGTACCAACATAGCTACCGGATGAAGCCGGCTGGCGCATTCGAGCTTCTCCCTCGCGAAGAAGACGATACGGTGGCACCTTTTTCTTTCTCTTTTTCTCTCTCTCTCTCTCATGTCACTCACTAGTCATCTCTCTCTGTAGACCGGTCACTTTTTCTCTTTTTCTCCTTCTTTTCTCCTTCTTTTCTCTTTCGAATACCAAAAGAAAAACCTCCGAAAGCCTCCCTTTCCTACTCGTACCTATTGCTTTTATAGGGAGTAGGAGATAGGTTTTCAATTTCCCCTTCAAATCTACATCTTTAATCCTTTTTCACCAACTTATCACATATTGATAAGAATTCAAGATTACGATAAATTTTTCTGGAAATCCAAATTTTGCAAAGATAAATCGCAATTTTTTTCACACATATACCCTATCCAAAAGATTCATATCTCAGAAAAATTTCAAAATTTATATTTTCCCACGAGATACTTTTCAATCAATAAAAAATATGGGCTTGGGTCAACTTGCTCGCTTTGTGGGCTTAGTCCAACTAATTTGAACCCATCCGCACCGGTCAAATAAATAAAATGTCAAATAAAATAAAATAATAAAAATGCACCTAAATATATATGTTATGCAATTAATATATTATCTTTTGTATAAAATTAAACCCTAATTTTTAATGCGATAAATGACTAAACGGGTTGTCAAAATTTAGGTGTCAACAGGTACTGTTGAAACTTGATTGTTTTGACCTAATCGCTACGTAATCACTTTGACCCAATGATTCCTTGAGCTCACTATTGATGAAAATAATAACCAGCCGGCAAATATTTGCTCATCGCATACTCGTTTGACACTATTCACATGGCATTTTGGTTCAAAGAACCACTATTAACTACAAGAAAATTGATAATAATAAAAAAATCCTCGATTGAATTTACTCCATACTTTTTTTTTTTAATTTACCCCGTACTCCTCGCATGCAAAAATTGCGTGGCTAGGTTCATTTAAGTCCATGACGCAGCATTATCATTAGACTTCTTTCACATTTGCAGTGATCATCCATCTCCAATCTTTCAACCTACGCTTGAGGAAAACTTGCCCTTTTCTTTTTTACCTATAAAAATGGGGGCAAACTTTATGCTTTTCTGAATGTTTTCAATGTGCACGTAAATGACACGGGAGAAATGTGTTCTCTTTTTCGAATAAAAAATGCCTCTGAAAAGGCACAAAACGTACCCATGCTCATTGGCCGGCCATTTTTTTCGATAGTGATAGGGGAGAAATGTGTTCTCTTTTTCGAATAAAAAATGCCTCTGAAAAGGCACAAAGCCTACCCGTGTTTATTGGCCGCTCCAAGGGATTTTCGGGCCTTTTTTTTATCCGCCAAAGGTGGGATGCGTCATGTTTTCAAGCTTCCCATGAATCTAAATCAACTATGACGGGCATGCTCATTTCCACATTTAGAATGATCGGAATCACAAGATTTTCTGTGACCTTTAACTACTTTTGGGTTGGGCCTAAATAAAGTATTACCTCACCCGAATTTGGGGTGTGCCGCAACTCACTAGAAGTCATAATTTAATAATCATTTGTCTTCTTCAATCGTCATACCATTAAATGTTTGAACAAAAAAATAGGCCTATATCCTAAATAAAATCTAATTTTAGTTTTCGTCCCGATTCTACCTTTTACTTTAGGCAAAGTACGTTTCAAATGCCAAAAGTTGACACAAAGGGACACTTAAGTGCCAAAAAATTATGAAAGTGACACTTAAATACTAAAATCGGAGAGAAATTGATTACTTAAGTGTCAATCCGGCTAAAATCCGACTAAAATGTTGACGTGAACAATTTCCGGTAAAGTAAATGCAAAACGGCATCGTTTTGCATGCGACGTAGTCAGACAAAGCAAAAATGACGTCGTTTTGGTGCTAACGTAATAAAAAATTAATATAAAAATTAATTAAATTGAATTTAAAACTAAATTTATTTAAAACATTTTAAAATACAAATACAAATATTAAAAAAAAAATACCACCGCCTGCGGTGGCCTAACTGGATAAGAGCTCTCATAAAGTCTACCAAGGACGGAGGGGTTCAAATTGTTGAGTAGATCACTCCCAATTGGAGAAGCCAATGCAATTATGTATATTTGTAGTAGAATATGTATAGTAGTGAGTGTGTAAAAGAAAAAGAAAAAAAAAGGGGAGAAAATTGAAAAGAAAAAAAAATATCAAAAGAGATGGGGAGATAAATCAACGTGATTTTCCACATCTAGAAAATCAATGGAGGTTGGAAAAGAAATCAAAGTGATATTTTCATATATACAAAATCACGAGAGATTAGGAGATAAATCTACGTGATTTTGTATCGTATAATTCCTATTTGGGATTGTATTTGCTCTTATGAATAGGAGTCCTCCTCAGCGGAGAAGAGGTTACACAAAAGCAAGAATATCATAGCAGCGTAACGGAAGAAACAGTTTTCTTCTTCCAAGAAAAAGAGTCATCTTTGAGTGAGTTATCAAATTTGTGAGAGGTTCAAATCCACAAATTGAAGACAGAGAGAGATCCACCTTTGGCTGAAGTTGTATCCCATTATTTATCATAGTGGAAGTTTGAAGTGGACTATGGTCCCATGGTTTTTCCCTTTGCCTTGGAGGGTTTTCTACGTTAAAATTCTGATGTTATTTATTATTCATCTTTACTGCTTTCAGTTAGTATTTTATCCTATTTAATTTTCACAGAAATAGTATCGGGAAAAATTTTCTAGGCATTCTTCACAAATATTTTTCCCAACAAGTGGTATCAGAGCTTGGTTGCTCTATTTATTATTTCTCTGTGTAGAATTAAATGGAGGAAAATTTTGGCAACATGATAAAATTGACTGCATTCAATTATGCAATCTGGAAACCAAAGATGGAGGATCTGCTATACATTAAAGATCTTTGGAGGCCAATTGTGATACCTACGGAGGTACCGGTACCGGCGTCGAGGAGTCAAATCTGTAGCGGAAGCCAAATTGGCATCATCTTCGGTGGCAAACCAATGACAATGTCTGATAGCGAATGGATGGTGCTTAATCGGAAGTGTGCTGCTCAAATCCGACAATGGATTGATAAGAGTTTTTTTCAAAATTTTGCTAATGAACATGATGCTGGTGTTCTTTGGCAAAAATTAGAGAAGATGTACGCAAGAACAACGGCGCAAAATAAAGCAAATCACATGCGGCGGCTCGTGAATCTAAAATACAAAGATGGGAGCAGTGTCTCGGAACACATGAGCGAGTTCTAAGGTATAGTAGACCAACTCAATTCTATGAAGATGACATTAGATGATGAATTGCAGGCATTCTCGCTGCTTAGCTCTTTGCCAAATAGCTGGGACACACTTGTTGTGTCAGTCAGCAACTCGGCTCTTGACGGCAAGCTTATCATGGACGTGGTAAAAGATAGAATGTTGAATGAAGAATCCCGGCGAAAAGAGAGTGGAGTCAACCCTGCGTCCGAGGCTCTTGTCATTAATCGACAAGAAAATCAAGAACAAAGAGGGGGAAGCAAAAGCCGAAACTTTTGGAATCAGCAACGAGGAAGGTCCCAATCCAACTTCAGACGAGACAAGAAGTGCCATCATTGTGGTAAACTAGGACACTTCATCCGAGAATGCAAAAAGCTAAAGGCGGAAAAATCAAAAAGTCATAACGTCAACAAAGCTAACGAGAACCAGACGAATGACACTGCAAATATTGTGGATGAGGTGATCATTATTCAAAGTGATGATTCCATTAATCTTGCATCCCAAGATTCGACATGGATAGTTGATTATGGCGCATCCTACCATGTCACGGCTCGTTGAGATCTTTTTACTTCTTACACCACTGGTGATTTTGGACTCGTAAAGATGGGAAACGAAGGTACGTCCATTATTATTGGTATAGGTAATATTTATTTGGAGACTAATGTTGGATGTAGGCTACTACTCAAAGATGTGAGACATGTTCCGGACATACGCCACAATCTTATATCTGCCGGCAAGCTTGATGATGAAGGCTACATCAATTTCTTTAGTGATGGAAAATGGAAGCTCAGCAAAGGTAATTTGGTGATAGCCAAATGGGAAAAGACTAACTCTCTATATCACATATTTCAAGCCATGTAGAGGAGAGGTGAATGTAACCGGAAAAGGAGTTACCACTGAGTTATGGCATAAGCGACTCGGACACATGAGTGAGAAAGGACTTAAGATTCTCACTAGAAAGCAACTTCTACCTGGAATAAAAGGTACACCGTTGAATGCTTGTGTCGACTGCATTATGGGAAAACAACATAGAGTAGCATTTCACAATTCCCACCATCTAGAAAAGCTGAAATTTTAGATCGATACATACCGATGTATGCACAATGCAAACTAGGACACTTGGAGGTGCGCTTTATTTTGTAACATTTATTGATGACCACTCTAGAAAGGTGTGGGCATTTGCCTTGAAAACTAAAGATCAAGTGCAGGAAATCTTCAAGCAATTTCATATGAAGGTTGAAAGAGAAACAGGCAAGCGATTGAAGTGTGTACGCTCTGACAACGGTGGTGAATACCGAGGACCTTTTGAAGATTATTGCAAAAACCTTGGGATCAAACTAGAAAGATCCGTACCTAAAACACCTCAACACAACGGTGTCACAAAGCGGATAAATAGAACCATATGTGAAAGAATAAGATGTATGCTCTCCAACGCAAAGCTGCCAAACCACTTTTGGGGTGAGGCAATGAGAACGGCGGTTGATTTAATCAACCTATCACCTTCAGCTCCACTTAACGGTGATGTACCACAAAGTGTCTGGACTGGTAAGGATATTTCTTATGGCCACTTGAAGGTGTTCGGCTGTAGAGCATTTGTTCACATTCCAAGGGATGAGAGATCAAAGCTTGATGGAAAATCAAAGCAATGTATTTTTTTGGGGTACGCACATGAAGAATTTGGTTATAGACTCTGGGATCCCGTTAACCGGAAAATAGTCAGAAGTAGAGACGTGGTATTTCTTGAAGATCAGACGATTGAGGACTTCGAGAAGCACGAGAAATCTCCATCAACAGACGAATACCCAATTGATCTTGGCCCAGTCGCTCCTCCTATCAACAAGCAAGCGGAATCTAGGATTGAAGGTATGACTACTTCAACTGAACTTGAACCAATTGTTGAACATGTCCCATCAGAACCTCAATTGAGGAGATCAACTCGTGAATGACAATCTAGTCGTAGATATTCTCCCAATGAGTATGTGATGCTCACTGATGGGGGAGAACCAGAGAATTACCAAGAAGCTATATACCACGAGCATAAAGAGGAGTGGTTAAAAGCTATGCAGGAGGAGATGAAATCCTTAGACGAAAATCATACTTATGATTTAGTTAAGTTGCCGCAAGGAAGAAAAGCTCTCAAAAACAAGTGGGTGTTCAGATTAAAGATTGAAGAAGGTAACTCACAGCCACGATACAAAGCAAGGTTGGTTGTGAAGGGATTCGCTCAGAAGAAAGATATCGACTTCGATGAGGTATTTTCTCCTGTAGTTAAAATGTCCTCTATTCGAGTTGTTCTTGGCTTGGCAACAAGCTTGAACTTGGAGATCGAGCAACTTGACGTGAAGACCGCGTTTTTACATGGAGATCTAAATGAGGAGATCTACATGGATAAGCCGAGAAGGTTTCAAAATCAAAGGCAAAGAAAATCTTGTGTGTAGATTGAGGAAGAGTCTTTATGGGCTCAAGCGGGCACCAAGACGGTGGTACAGAAAATTCGATTCCTTCGTGGAAGAAAACGGGTTCAACAAAACCACCGTTGATTTCTTGCGTTTTCATCAAGAAATTTCTCGATGGTAATTTTCTCATTCTTTTGCTTTACGTTGATGACATGCTAATTGTTGGCCGGGATAAAAGCAAGATCAACAACTTAAAGAAGGAATTGAGCAAGTGCTTTGCGATGAAGGATTTGGGACCCGCAAAACAAATTCTTGGGATGGAAATCTTGCGAGACAGGCAGAATAGTAAACTCTAGTTATCTCAAGAACGGTATGTTAATAAAGTTCTTGAAAGATTTAATATGAATAACTCCAAAGCAGTTTGTTCTCCACTTGCAAATCATTTTAAACTCAGCTTAGATCAGTGCCCAAAAAGTGAGACAGAAAAGAAAGAAATGGAAAAAGTCCCTTATGCATCAGCGATTGGTAGTCTAATGTACGCGATGGTATGTACGAGGCCTGATATCGCCTATGCAATTGGTGTGGTAAGTAGATTTCTATCTAATCCTGGTAAGGACCATTGGGCAGCGGTCAAAGGTATCTTCGTGGTACATCTGATAACTGCATATGTTTTGGTGATGGTAAAACTGTGTTAGAAGGTTTTTCGGATTCAGACATGGCGGGGACGTGGACTCAAGAAAGTCTACATCGGGATATCTAATGACTTTTGCGGGGAGCGGTTTCATGGCAATCTCGACTACAAAAATGTGTTGCCTTATCTACTGCTGAAGCGGAGTATATTGCGATAACGGAAGCATGTAAAGAACTCTTGTGGATGAAAAAGTTTCTACAAGAAGTGGGCCACAACCAAGAGGAGTATATCTTGTATTCGAGATAGTCAAAGCGCAATACACCTCAGCAAAAATGCAACTTTCCACTCCAAATCCAAACACATTGACATCGAGATATCATTGGATACGTGATGTGTTGGAAGAAAAAGGCCTACAGCTAAAGAAGATACACACTGACAACAATAGCTCAGATATGATGAAAAAATCCCTATCTATACTGAAGATGCAAACCTGTCGAACTTTTGCAGGTTTGACACCTTCTCCAAATTGCTCGTGAGGGGGAGATTTGTTGAGTAGGTCACTCCCAATTGGAGAGACCAATGCAATTATGTATATCTGCAGTAGAATATGTATAGTAGTGAGTGTGTAAAAGAAAAAGAAAAAAAAAGGGGAGAAAAAGGAAAAGAAAAAAAATATCAAAAGAGATGGGGAGATAAATCAACGTGACTTTCCACATCTAGAAAATCAATGGAGATTGGAAAATAAATCAAAGTGGTATTCTCATATATACAAAATCACGAGAGATTAGGAGATAAATCTACGTGATTTTGTATCGTATAATTCCTATTTGGGATTGTATTTGCTCTTAGGAATAGGAGTCCTCCTCAGCGGAGAAGAGGTTACACAAAAGCAAGAATATCATAGCAGCGTAGCGGAAGAAACAGTTTTCTTCTTCCAAGAAAAAGAGTCATCTTTGAGTGAGTTATCAAATTTGTGAGAGGTTCAAATCCACAAATTGAAGACAGAGAGAGATCCATATTTGGGTGAAGTTGTATCCCATTATTTATCATAGTGGAAGTTTGAAGTGGACTACGGTCCCGTGGTTTTTCCCTTCGCCTTGGAGGGTTTTCCACGTTAAAATTCTGGTGTTATTTATTATTCATCTTTACTGCTTTCAGTTAGTATTTTATCCTATTTAATTTTCACAGAAATAGTATCGGAAAAATTTTCTAGGCATTCTTCACAAATATTTTTCCCAACACAAATCCGTGGAACGCACGAGATCTTAAGCACAACGTCGGGGTGGTGGGTCCTCCGCTAGCGTCGTCCTAGGGTTTACTCGCCGGTTATCGGCTGTACGGGTTCCTTGGGTATAAAAATTAAAAAATTAAAAGAAAAAGGGAGGTGGCGGCGGTGGCTAAGGGCCGCCTCCCTTTTTCTAAAATTTTAAAATTTTTTAATATTTGCATTTGTATTTTTAAATGTTTTAAATAAATTTAATTTTAAATTAATTTTAATTAATTTTTATATTAATTTTTTACCACGTCGGCACCAAAACGATACCGTTTTGCACTTGCTTTGTCGAAAAATTGACACATTAGCATTTTGGCCGGATTTTAGCTGAATTGACACTTAAGTGATCCATTTTGCTCCAATTTTGGCACTTAAGTATCACTTTCGTAACTTTTGGCATTAAAGTGTTCATTTGTACCAACTTTTGGCACTCTAGGGGTTCGAGTGTCTTAGGAACCTCCAATTTTAGATCATATTTCAATTCTACCTTAAACCAATTTTTTATCCCATTTTAAAAAAAAAAAACTTTAATTTTAGGTTCAATCCTAATTCTATTTCAATTTCTTTAAGTTTCAACCTTGCGACCATATTGCCATCGAAACCCAAAAACTTTGATTTCTAAGAAGGTGCCGTCAGAGTCCTTAAAGCAACATTCGCCGATCCTTAGTTGGCATCGTTTGTGGTTGAGACTAAGATGGTATTTGATCATCTTTGAACTCCTAACTTTCGTTCTTGATTAATGAAAATATTCTTGGCAAATGCTTTCACAGTTTTTTTTTTTTTTTTTTATGTAAAGGATCCGACCTAGCTCACATTCGGGAGCACAACACCGACTATACTTTGGGGGAGACTAGCCCAGCAACCCACCACTGGGGCCCTCTTCTTAAATCGCCGAATTACTTTGAGAGTTGTGATGACTCAGGGAGTTGAACCCCTGACCCGGTGCCAAATCAGGGGTTACGCCTCAACCAACGCAACCATGCATGGGTGGGTTGCTTTCATAGTTGGTGATCTTTCATAAATTCAAGAATTTTACCTCTAACTAAGAAATACGAATGTCCCTGACAGTCCCTGTTAATCATTACTTTGATCCCGAAGGCCAACATAATAGAACCGGAATCCTATGATGTCATCCCATGCTAATGTATACAAAGCATAGACTTGCTTTGAGCACTCCAATTTCTTCAAAGTAATAGCACAGGAGGCATGACCTGGCCATTTAAGGCTAGGAGTGTATTGCTAGTAGAAGGGACAAGCTAATCGGTGCACACCATGAGGCAGACTAGTCGACCCAATCCAAAATCCAACTACGAGCTTTTTAACTACAACTTAAATATACAATATTGGAGTTGGAATTGCTACGGTTGCTTGCCCTCCAATGGATCCTCGTTAAGGGATTTAGATTGTATTCATTCCAATTACCTTACTCAAAGAGCCCGATAGTGTTATTTATTGTCACTACCTCCCCGTGTCAAGATTGAGTAATTTTTCACACCTGTTGCCTTCCTTGGATGTGTTAGCTGTTTCTTAAGCTCCCTTTCCGGAATTGAACAATAATTCTCCATCACCCGTCACCACCATAGTAGGCCACTATCCTACCATCGAAAGTTGATAGGGTAGAAATTTGAATGATGCGTCATTGGTACGATGGCCGTGCAATCCATCAAGTTATCATAAATCATCAAAACAACGTGCAAAATCCAAGTCAACCTTTTTATTTAATAAATGAATCCCTTCCAAAAGTCGAGGTTTGTTGCATGTATTAGTTCTATAATTACTATGCTTATCCGAGTAGCAAATACCATCAAACAAACTATAACTGATTTAATGAGTCATTCGCAGTTTTACAATCTAAGACAAGCATATGACTACTGGTAGGATCAACTAGGTAGCATTCCTTCACGACGTTTGTTGAGCATGATCCGTCGCGATGCCGAGGGCTTTGAGTGGTCAAAGGTAAGGCGAGATTGTCGTTCCAGCAAAGTGATAAATGCTTAACGATTAGGGAACAAGGGCCAATGACCCGATACCCATTAAGAGAGTTCCACATCCGAGAGAACAAGTAGGCACTCGTGGTCCATCCGAACGATCGAACAAAATGACGTTCGTGGAACACAAGCCCCACTATCTGGTCCAACCGAGCATCCGAGAGGATGCCATAATGGAAGGGACAACCGAAGGCACACATTTCCGTCACAATAGGTATGCAACACAAGAATCCACGTCTTAAATGGAAAATTGAACTAGTGATTCCAAATTATATATTAATCATCAGACATCATGGAATACCGTAGAATCGTGCGAAGACATAGACTAAGAAAAACACAAAAACTTATTCTAGATTCTAGGTTCCAAGCTCCAAGTTTCATCTATTCAGAACCTGAAACCTATCCGTCAAAGTAAGTTGATCAATTTTTGAAACGTAGAACCTATCCTTCAAATTTTGAAACTTTCCCACTAGTTCGATTAATTTTCGTTATTTTGGATTAATACCATGAAAACTCTAAACTGGTATATCTTTGACAAAAAGAAGGTAAAACTCCAAATTTGTATACCTATTAATTGTCACGTGTCATCTAACTCAACAATTTAATGGTAAAATAGAACAGAAACTAATGAAGGATAAATTTGTCAGCGATATACTACTTTAGAATTTTTGATGATAAAAAAAATTAATGTTTAGATAAATTTATTATAGATGTATCGGTTTAATATTTTTCGTGATATCAACCATTTTTATATCACAAAAAATCCATCCAATAATCCATGCACACTTTGCTCCTTTTGATAGGAAGAAAGTGGTGGAGAGTACCGCACCATACCCCAATACATTCATGCTTAGGAAATGCTTCAAGGTCAACATCTACAGAATTATAGTCTATTCAGTTAAGCATAAAAGAATACCAACTCGTTCTAGGGGTGATCAGGTCTAGGGTGGGTAGGGTCTAGACCTGGACCTTGTACCCGACCATGTTATAACAAGTTCCATTTTTTTGGATCCTGTACCTAACCCACCCTATTTTTCCGGTCCAGTTCTGGGGTCAACCCTGTTTCCACTAGAACCTATTTTTCAATCTCCAAATATCCTATATGACTTTGAATTTTATATTAATACGAGAGAAAATAATGTAGTTCTCCTAATTTATATCCGAAACTTGACTAAACGAAAAATTAAGAGCCCACACAGCTAATTATAATAAGTAAAATCATAAGGTAAAGAATTAACAACAAAAATGGCTATAATATTAGTCTTATTCCCACAACTACTACATGAAACTACTCATTTATGCAAGCATAACTCCTCCTACAAAAGAGAAATTAGGCAAGCTAATCCGCGAGAGAGAAGATGATTGACTAAATGACACAAGTATTCTTGTATTATAACATTAGGTATGGGGCTACCCAAGATATTGCACCGGTAAAGCTTTTGTCCATGAGCCGCAATTCATGCCTTGATTGTTTTGGAAGGCATCTCGACGATTTCTTCATCTTTGCCGACACTATCTTTGAGGATGTCCTTCAACTGTGCAGCTAACACCGGGTTAAATTCTTGACACACAATTGCGCTTAGCTGCACGACGTCAATGATCTCTTCCGTTAATTCCTGCTGTTGCAAATTAGGCTCCGTTGCCACTTTCTTTGCGTTCTTCCTGTATATTGCGTAAAGCACCATTTGAACCCCTCCCAATGCAAATCCCAACACGTTTGGCACCTTTGTTTTGTATAGATACATTAAGCGGATATAAAGCATGATTTGTTGGAATAAAATAAGGATTTTGGGGTCTATAGGTTTCCACTTACAGCAATGAAGAAGTCTTTAAGGAGAAAGCCATAGAAGAACCACACAATTGCACTCAGTGTGAGGAAGATCGATAGAGTTATTGGCATGAACTCCACACTCTTGGTTTTTATGACTTTTCTCTGCCCATCCATATATTTTCGTTCCATTTTAGTAACCAGCTTAGGTAATGAAGTCAATAATAGTAGCAAGTGCAAAATAGAAGGATGAACGAAATAAAAGCTATCGTAAATTAAACTATAACAAAATTATTGCATTTGAAAAAGTGATAAAGTGAGTCCGTCATCTTTTGCTAACATTAAAAAGATGTATTTTGCTACCTAGTGATGGAATTAGCATAGGAATATGCAAGTCAATGCATGTGAATTGTCTATAAATGTACATGCTTCCAATTTTTGTCAGATTTAATTAATTTCTCACCCACCATGATGCAAAGCGGAGCGGCAAATACGCCTAGAGAGAATGTCATGCAAATCCATCCAATAATCCGTGCGCGCTTTGCTCCTTTTGATAGGAAGAAAGTGGTGGAGAGTACCGCACCATACCCCAATATATTCATGCTCAGGAGAAGCATCAAGGTCAACATCTACAAAATTACAATCTATTTAGTTAAGCATAAAATAATACGAACTCGTTCTAGGGGTGATTAGTTCTAGGGTGGGTGGGGTCTAAAACCTGAACCTTGTATCCGACCCTATTATAACTGATTCCCCTTTTTTGGACTTTGTACTCAACCCTATTATAATTGGTTCCTCCTTTTTGAACCTTGTACCCGACCCTGTTATAACACGTTCCTTTTTTTTTGGATCCTATACCTGACCCACCCTGTTTTTCCGGTCTGGTTCCAAGGTCAACTATGTTTCCACTGGAACCTATTTTGCAATCTCCCGATATCCTATATGACTTTGAATTTTATATTAATATGAGAGAAAATAATGTAATTTTCCTAATTTATATTGAAACATTGACTAAACAAATAATTAAGAATTCACAAAGCTAATTATAATAAATAAAATCATAAGGTAAATAATTAGCAACAAAAATGGATATAATATTAGTCTTATTCCCACAACTACTACATGAAACTACTCATTTATGCAAGCATAACTCCTCCTACAAAAGAGAAATTAGGCGAGCCAATTCACATGGTACACAAGAATTTGGTGTTCGTCTGTCGGACAATGTGAGGGGGAGCCAATGAGGGAGGGAAGCAAGTGAGGAAGAGGAACGACGAATGAGAAGTGCTGTGTGTGTTTGAGAGAGCCAAGAGAAAAAAATGCCATGTGATTGCGGGAGTAAAAATAGAAATAAGGAAAAAAATAGGGTTTTGGACTTATATTTACAAATCCGATTCCCAAACCGGTTCCAAAACGGGTCCGGGAACCGGTTCCTGGGTGGGTAATTAATGGGAACTGGTTCCTAGACAGGTTTAAACCGGTTCCGAATTTTGGGAACTAGTTTCTAGACCGGTTTCAATGGGAACTAACTTTTGACCCTATTTTCCAGGTGGGCTGGTCCGGTTTCTAGGTATACCCCGTCCGGTTGCACACCCCTAACTCATTCATTCGCTTTCTTAACAAGAAGGAATACCCTATCATTCTTCGAGGCATAGATGAGGTAAGCAGCCACATAAGCAGTCTCGATAACACAGCCAATTCCATTGATGGTGATGAGGAGAGTATCCTTCTTAACTAGTCCGTAGTACAGCAGAAGCATTGCACTCAAGAGCGACACCACGTATGGGATTGACTGAAACCCTTGCGTCGATTTTCTCTTGTAAATTCCATAGAAAGTGGGCCTGCCACACATACCATCAAACCAAGTAGCTTAGTATGACCCAAGTAGCTCATTATTATTTATC
This sequence comes from Eucalyptus leucophloia subsp. euroa, assembly GCA_017140325.1. Taxonomy (NCBI): domain Eukaryota; kingdom Viridiplantae; phylum Streptophyta; class Magnoliopsida; order Myrtales; family Myrtaceae; genus Eucalyptus; species Eucalyptus leucophloia. Next base: position 265,362 of record CM029469.1, on the reverse strand, counting down.
TCAGTTTTTGTACCGTAAGTGAACAAAGGTGGATGATATAACTCACAGAGGAGCAAGAAAGGTTATGAGGGAAACGACATTGCCTGCAAAACAATTAAAAGAAGTCAACCGGCTCAATAATCGCTTAAAAGATTGAGAAGGAGCGCATGCAAAAAATGATGAGTAGGGCGTATTTTAAAAGTAGCTTTAGGAAAAATTGACGATGAAGATCAAGAGTTAGTAGGAGGAGGTTGAGAGCGAGTACCCACCCAAAAGGCCAAAAGCAAAAGCCGCTGTGGGTACGTGGCGTGTGGCCATCTCTGTCAAGGACGCACGTACGGAATGCTTGCCTTATGTATTATGTCTAATGAATCACTTCACACAAACTTCTCTGATCTCGCTCCCTACCTTCTCTAGATGCTCTCTATCTCATAATGGGTGTAATCTCGAATGAGGCTTCTTGAGAATGGAGAGGACAGGCGGAGGGAGAAGGGCATATATAGCCGAATTCAGTCAACTTGCATGGGGAACGTGATCGCTTTAACCCAGTGATTCCTTGAGCCCACTATTGGCGAAAATAATAACCAGCCGGCAAATATGTGTTCATCGCATACTAGTTTGACACTTTTCAGATGGCATTTTGGTTCAAAACACCACTGTTAACTACAAGAAAATTGATAATAATAATAAAAAGTCCTCGATTGACTTTCTGCCGTACTCCTCGCATGCAAAAAAACCCGTAGCCACGCTCATTGGCCGGCCATTAATTTCGATAGCGACACGGGAGAAATGTGTTTTATTTCTCGACTAAAAACTGCCTCTGAAAAGGCACAACAACTACCCGTGTTCATTGGCCGCTCCAAGGGATTTTTGGGCCTTATTCTTTTTCCGCCCAAAATGAGATGCTTCATGTTTTCAAGCTTCCGATGAATCTAAATCAACTATGACGGGGCGTGCTCATTTCCACATTTAGAATGGTCGGAATCATAGGATTTTCTGTGACCTTTAACCACTTTTGGGTTGGGCCTAAATAAAGTTTTACCTCGCCCACATTTGGAGAGGGCAGCAGCTCGCTAGAAGTCCTAATTTAATAATCATTTTTCTTCTTCAATCCTCATAACGTTAAATGTTTGAACCAAAAAAATGGGCCTATATCCTAAATAAAATCCAATTTTAGTTTTCATCCCAATTCTACCTTTTATTTTATAAAGAACCTCCATTTTTAGATCATATTTCAATTCTACCTTAAACCATTTTTTATCCCATAAAAAAAAAGTTCCAACTTTAGGTTTAATCTTAATTTTATTTTAATTTCTTTAAGTTTTAGCCCTGCGGCCACACTCCCTCCGGAACCCAAAAACATTGATTTATCATAAAGTGCTAGCGGAGTCCTAAAAGCAACGTCCGCCGATCCTTAGTTGGCATCGTTTATGGTTGAGACTAGGACAATGTTGATTGTCTTCGAGCCCCCAACTTTCGTTCTTGATTAATGAAAATATTCTTGGCAAATGATTTCATAGTTGTTTTTTTTTTTGGTGACCCGGGAACCACTGTACAGCCAACAGCCGGCGGCGTAAACTCGGGGCGGACTGAGCCACCACCACAGACCCAACCATGGGTGAGTCGTGCGAATGCGACGCCTTTGAAATTCGAACTCCTCCTCTTCATGAGGGGGAGAGAGCCCGAAGCCAGCTGCGCCATCGCGAGCGATGGTTAATTTCATAGTTTTTTTTTTTTTTTTGGTGCTAGAGGAACCGGCTTGCAGCCGATAGCCGCGCCGTAAACCCCCTGTGTGACACTTAAGGGGAGGATCCATCACCCCCGAGTCACACTTAATACACCTAGCGCCTCTCATGGGTTTTGAACCCTTCATCTCTTCGTTGAGGATTAGCAGAGTCTTATCCAGTGGAGCCACCGTGGCCGGTGGTTGATTTCATAGTTGTTATTTTTTCTTTTTTTTTTTTAGAGGAACCGGCTTACTGGCCGCCGCGCCATAAACCCCCATGTGACACTTAAGCGGGAGGACCCACCACCCCTGAGTCACACTTAATACACCTAGCGCCTCCCCTGGATTTTGAACCCTTCACCTCTTCGTTGAGGATCAGCAGAGTCTTATCTAGTGGAGTTACCGCGGCCGGTGGTAGATTTCATGGTTGTTGTTTTTTTTTTTTTTTGTGCTGGAGGAATCGACTTGCAGCCAATAGCCGCGCCGTATGTTGGAGAAATCGTTCTAGAATATTTTGAAGCTGACAAAACGTTTCCTTCAGTCTAGTCTGTGTATCTACAGATCGTCTAGTGTAAAGTCTGAAGACTTTCTGACTACCAGACTCAAGATTCAAGACTCAAGATTTGAGACTTAAGACTCAAGACTCAAGACTATTCTCATTGACAGCCTTTCTGATCCAGTGACGAAGGAAATCCAGAGCCGAAGTATATGGTTGAGGGTTTAATCCTATCGTCTGGAGAAGATCTTTTTGGTTGGATAAACATAACGGATTCTTTTGTTCGTATCAAGATCAATTGAAGATCCGATGGTCAACGAAGTATTCTTGGAATGTTCTATTCTTGGAAACCAAGATCCTGATTGTATGGGCGAACGAGGATTGATGGGCTATCGTCGGAGTTCCTTTTATAGCTCGAATGATCTTCTTGATTGATTCCGTCCAACGGGTAGATTGGAGGAATTCCTTTGGTAAGTGCCAACGGTATGATGGCATAAAGGAGTATAAAAAGGAAGTCGTTCTAGTTGTTTGAGGGCGTGATTGATAGAAAAATTCTAGAGTCTGAAGCTCCTTGATTATTAGTCGATACAGTCTGAGCGAAATTGTATACACAGAGAGTGTTTGTACTTGGCGATACCTTGAGTGAGTGTGGTAGATCATCTACACCGAGAAATCAAGGAAGATCAACACTGTAATATCTCTTTGTTCATAGTGGAATCCAGCCAAATTGGCTGTCAGTGCAGAAGAGTGGACGTAGGCTTGGATCAAGCCGAACCACTATAAACCGCGTGTTTAATTCTCTCTTTCCTTACTTAGTCTTACATTGATTATTACTCTTCGCAAATCCTTCAACTGTTTAAGTATTGCGCAAGTATACAGAAATTATCAAGAAAAATCTTTGTATACATATTCACCCCCCTCTAGGTACTCATACTAGCAATATCAATTGGTATTAGAGCCTGTGTTCTTACTTTGTTTGAAGTGTTTTACTTCAGAGTAAAAGATCCATGGCTAGTATGCTAGCACCAGGGCTGATGGAAGGGCAAAGCAATACAAGACCACCCTACTTTGACGGAAAGGATTACAACATCTGGAAGAACAAGATGAAAGCCTTTCTACGATCCAAGGATCCTCTGGAATGGGATGTTGTGGAAAGAGGAATTACTCCTACTGCTGCATCAATCTCTGAAAGAGGAAAAGAAACTGTTGATGCCAGCGGAATGACTCAGGAAGAGATAAACAAGAGACAAGCACTCGATGCAAAAGCAATTTACTCTTTATATTGTGCCTTATCTCCAACTGAATATAACAGAATATCTTCTTGTGTTACAGCAAAAGAAGTATGGGATAGATTACACATCACCTATGAAGGGACAGATCGAGTGAAGGAGACCAGAATTAACATTCTCCTCGGCCAATATGAAGCCTTCAAAATGAAACCAGGAGAATCTATAACTGACATGTTTAGTCGTTTTACAGATATTGTCAATGGTCTTGAGAACCAAGGACAAAAAATTTCTGATCCCATGAAGGTGAACAAGCTACTACGTGGACTCTCCAAGGATTGGAATCATATAAAGACTTCAATAAGAGAGACGCAAAGAATCATGCCTCTATCTGTCGATGAGCTAATTGGAACCCTTCAGTCTTATGAAGTGGAACGAATTAATGAAGACGAAGATTCAAGAGGTAAGAAATCTATTGCATTAAAATCAAATGATGACTCTGATGATGCAGATTCTGAAGATGATATGGACGATGAGGAGCTCGCTCTCATGATAAGAAGATTCAGAAAACTGAATAGAAAAGGCAGAAGGTTCAACTCAAAGAAACAAAGTTTCCAGAGACAGCAGACCAAGTCTGTTGATGATGAGGAACCAAACAAAGATGTAGTTTGCTTCGAATGTAAGAAGAAGGGACACATCAGACCAAACTGTCCTCTTCTGAAGAAGAAAAGAGGAAAAGCTGAGAAGTTTCGAAAAGCTCTCAAAGCCGAAACATGGAGTGATACAGAATGTGACGAAAGTGATAATGAATATGCCAACATATGTTTAATGGCACATTCAGACTCAGACTCAGATTTTGGATCAGACTCAGACAGTGAATTTGAGGTAAATAATTTTAAAATTCCTGTCAAAGTCTCTGAATATATTGATGAACTGTGTTTCAGTGTTAAGACTTCTCTTAAAAGGATTTCCGAACTTAAAAATGAAAACTCAGCTCTAAAACAAAAGGAAGTCATTTTAGAAGAAAGAGTTAAAAGTCTAGACCTAAATGTTTCCGCTCTTAAAGAAAAAGAAGATGATCTTTTGAAAGAAAATGTTTTCTTAAAAACGGACTTATCAAATATCTCAAAGAAATTTTCGATAGGATCCGAAAAACTTGAAAAAGTTCTTTCAGTTCAAAGACCTTACTTCAATAAGTCTGGTCTAGGCATGATAGCGGAAACAATTCCCTTGATTGATTTTCCTAAAGTTAAAGAAAGAATAAAGAAAAGACCATCGAGAGAAGCTTAAAAAAATCATTTCAAGAAAGTTTTTGTAAAGTCTGTTGGTCGAAATGCTCTAAGGTGTTCAAAGTGTAACAGTAAGGATCACTTTGAAAAAGAATGTCCTATGGTTTGGAAACCTGTTAAGAAAGTATGGCCTAATAATGCTTATCCTACTAACACCAAAGGACCCAAGAAAATTTGGGTACTAAAGAAAACTTGAGACTCTCTTTTAAATGCAGGTCTCCATCAAGAAAAAGATAAAATGGTATCTTGACAGCGGATGTTCAAGACACATGACAGGAGACTCAAAGTGCTTCGTAAAGCTTGTTCAAGTAAACGGCGGAAATGTTTCATTTGGAGGAAATGGCAAAGGAAGCATCGTGGGATTTGGAACTGTGAAAATTGGAAATCTCACAATAAGCAATGTTTCTCTAGTAGAAGGACTCAACTATAACCTTCTCAGCATTAGTCAACTGTGTGATCTTTGGTTTCAAGATCTCCTTTCAAGAAGGAATTTGCTATGGAATTAGTAAAGACTCTACTCGTCTTTCATGGGTCGAAGACATGGAAACATCTACCTCTTGGACATGAAATTGAATGAATCTCAATGTCTAATTTCAATCCAAGATGAAGCAAGCTTATGGCACGTAAAGCTTGGCCATGTCAATATAAAGCAATTAGCCAAAATCTCATCAAAGCGGCTTGTTCGAGGTCTACCCAAATTACCATATCAAAAGTCCGATCCATGCACACCCTGTATTCTGGGAAAACAGGTAAGAAATTCATTCAAGCCAATAAATCATGTCTCTACTAATCATGTACTACAGTTACTGCATATGGATCTCTTCGGACCAACCAAAACTCAGAGTATTGGAGGTAAGAAATACTGCCTAGTAATTGTGGATGATTTCTCTCGCTTTACTTGGGTATATTTCCTTGCAAATAAGTCAGAAACCTTTTTGTATTTTGAAAAATTTGCTAAAAATGTTCAAAATGAAAAAGGATGTGTTATCTCAAGTATAAAAACAAATCATGGAGGTGAATTTAAAAAGCAAGATTTCACAAAATTGTGTGATGAATCTGGTTTTAAACATGTATTCTCTTCTCCATACACTCCTCAGCAAAATGGAGTTGTGGAAAGAAAGAATAGATCTCTTCAAGAAATGGCTAGAACACTTTTAATTGAAAGCAAAATTTCTTCACGATTTTGGGCTGAAGCTGTTTCAACAGCATGCTATATCATCAATAGAGTCTTCCTAAGACCTATTCTTGAGAAAACCCCTTATGAATTATTCAAAGGTAAGAAGCCTATTGTTTCATACTTTCATGTGTTCGGTTGCAAATGCTTTATATTGAAAAATGCAAAAGATCGAATTGGTAAGTTTGAAGAAAGATCAGATGAAGGCATCTTCCTTGGATATTCTACATCAAGCAAAGCCTACAGAGTCTTCAATAAGAAGAGCCAGTCTGTGGAGGAGTCAATGAATGTCAAATTTCAAGACTCTACGCAAGATGAACCCAGTCAGACTCAATATGAAGAGTCTGAACCTGCTCCAGACCTTCCAAAGCTTACTACTCAAAAAGTATCTCAGACTCTGGAAGACTAGTGTCAAGATGTTCATGAAGATTCAAATAAAGAAAGAGATCATCATTTAGAGAAATCAACCAGTAACTGGAAACACAAGTCTAGTCATCCTAAAGATCTCATTATCGGCGAAATTAATGAAGGAATTCACACCAGATCCAAAAGACGTGAAGAGTCTAGTGCTGTTGCTCTCATCTCTGAAATTGAACCAAAAAGCATAGAAGAAGCTTTATCTGATGAAGGCTGGATCAAAGCTATGCAAGAGGAGCTCAGACAGTTCAACATTAACGATGTCTGGGAATTGACGTCTAAACCAAAAGGTAAAACTGTTATTGGAGCCAAATGGGTGTTCAGAAACAAGATGAATGAAAAGGGAAAAGTCGTACGAAATAAAGCAAGACTCGTGGCCAAGGGATACACGCAAGAAGAAGGAATAGACTATGATGAGACTTACGCTCCGTAGCAAGGTTAGAAGCTATTCATCTATTACTTGCGTTTGCTTGTTACAAAAATTTCAGGTTATTCCAAATGGACGTCAAAAGCGCTTTCCTAAATGGATTTATCCAAGAGGAAGTTTATGTGGAACAACCGCCTGGATTTGAAGACCCAAAGAAACCCGACTCGTCTTGGATTTGAAAAAGGCCCTGTATGGTCTAAAGCAAGCACCTCGAGCTTGGTACGACAGACTAAGTAAGTTCTTATTACAGAACGTATTTGTCAAAGGTAAAGTAGATACTACTTTATTTATCAAAAAGGAAAACAAAAGCTTTTTACTCGTTCAAATATATGTTGATGACATTATTTTTGGATCCTCTAATGAAAGTCTATGCAAGAAATTTTCTAAGTCTATGCAGGATGAGTTTGAAATGAGTATGACAGGAGAATTAACATTCTTTCTTGGACTTCAAATAAAGCAATTGAAGGAAGGAACTTTTATTTTCCAAGAAAAATATGCTAATGATCTTGTCAAAAGATTTGGATTGGAAAATTGCAAGAAGATTGATATACCAATGTCAAGTTCTTTGAAGATAGACAAAGATGAGGAAGGGAAGAAAGTTGATCAAAAGCTGTACAGGAGCATCATCGATTCACTTCTTTATCTTACTGCTTTTAGACCTGACATTTTGTTGAGTGTTTGCATCTGTGCTAGGTTTCAATCAGATCCTAGAGAATCTCATCTCAGTGCTGCAAAACGTATCATTAAATACGTTGCTTCATCTTCAAGCATGGGTCTTTGGTATCCTAAGAAGGGAGACTTTAATCTTCGGGATATTCAGGACGCAGATCCGCCGGCTGCAGAGTCGATAGAAAGAGTACTTCAGGAACTTGCCAGTTGCTTGGAAGCAGGACAGTGTCTTGGTTTTCAAGGAAACAAAGCACTGTAGCTCTCTCAACAACAGAAGCAGAGTATGTTGCCCTTGGAAGCTGCTGTTCACAAATTCTATGGATAAAACAACAGCTACAAGACTTTGGCATTGAAGATTCATGCACAGAAATCAAATGTGACAACACCAGCGCAATCAATCTCACCAAAAATCCAATTCTTCCTTCAAGAGCAAAGCATATAGAAATTCGATATCACTTTATTAGAGATCATATTCAAAGTGGAGAAATCTCGATTCAATTTGTTGATTCAAAAGGTCAACTAGCAGATATATTCACAAAGCCTTTGGAGAAAAATCAATTTGATTTTATCCGCTCCAGACTCAACATTTTGAAGCTCGAAGAAGTTAAAGTCTAGAGATTCTCCAACCTTCAGACTCAAATCTCTCAGACTCAAATCTCTCAGACTCAGATGTTGATGACTATAGACTGTAAGTTGTTACTTTATCTAAACTCAAAAAGGTATGATCTTTCGTTTAGTTATTTTATAGTCTCCGTGAAAATCGAAAAACTTGTCTTTTCAAAAGGTTTAATTTTGGCAGTTATTGATTTAGAAAAGAGGTATTCGTACACTTTCCTTGTATCGATTAAACTTTCCCTTTTCAAAACTGAGTTATATATATACAGTTTTCACTTTCAATCTTCAAAACCCTAAAAGCATTCTCCTCTCAAACTGGTTTCTACTTCGAATTCATCATCGAGAAAGTTGTCATCTTCTTCTTGGGAAAGCAATCAAAGAAATCTTTTAGAGACAAGAAGAATGTCGTCTTCAAGGAAGTCCTCAAGAATCGCAACAAGGGGACCACAGAGGATGAAGGAGGGACCTACCCACTTCGATCTCACAGAAGAGGAAGAACTATCGAGTCAGCATCAGAACCCGACTCATTCTCCACCACGTCATTCAACGCCTTCTACCCCACAAGGTGCGGGTCAATATCCGGAGGAAGAGGTAATCGAGGACGCAGACCCTGTAAGAGTCCAAAAACCCTCTTATATTTACAAACTCTACCGTGCATTAAAAAGTACTGGGACTCCGATGAAATATGTGGATGATTTTCTTAAAGAAAAGAACTATGGGAATGAGTACATTTTTCTGAAGAAAATGGAGGATTTGGGAATTGCTCCCAAAGGTAAAGCAGAGGAAGCGCTTGCAAATATTCCGAGTGACCCTCGGATGTCGGGCCCAAATTTGATTGATGGGAACGACGATGACAAAATGTTCACTGATTTTCAACCGAGATTGGGTGTTGCTGCGAAGGTGAAGGGAAAGAGGATGGAGTTATTTAAATCGAAGGAACAGAAACTTTGTTCTTCAAACCGCTGAAACGAGGGGTAATAAACCCTAGGAGTGTCGACTTCGATTTCCGGATCTGTGAATGTGAACTTGAGAGAAAAGTTCAGTCCGCTTCAACTAGAACGTTTTGCACCGACACCACAGACGGATATGCACAATCGATCGCATATTTCTATTCAAATCTTAGCTTTATCGATGCGAATAGAATATTTTTCAGTGTTCGAGATCAGGATTATGTGTTGGATGTGGATATGTTGGCGGACACACTTGGAGTTGAACGGGCACGATATCAACCAGTCAAAGTCTCAGTTGCTCGTGCCACAATGAATCTTGTCGAGGATAGAGATATTGAGGGAAAAATCATCTATTCAAGAATGCGTGCCATCAACATTGTGTTGCACAAAATTGTTATCAATTGCATTAGGCCGAAGTCTACATCAAAGACTGATGTGTCTAATTCTGAAGCAAAATTGATGTACGCAATCAACTCTGGGAAGAAGTTCTCTCTCCCTCACACTATTCTCTTTCACATGTACAGAGCAATGTCGAAAGACAAGGGACAATTGCCTTATCCAGGTTTGGTGACCAGGATCTTCAGACACATGAATATTGAACTGCCACATACTCTCTGTGTTCGACCGTGCGATAAGATGGTGGTAGGTTTAAAGATGTTGACAAAGATGCGTCTGAAAGAACTTTCTAAGGCAATGGAGAAATTCAGAGTGAAGACTCCAGTTCCGTCTGCTTCAAAAAGAAAAGGAAAGGAAGCCATTGGTGCTCCATCCAAGAAGAAGAGAACTCTCATCTTGGAGGATGAAGATGAGGAGGAAGATCTCACAATCAATGCCTTGATAAGGACAAGACGTTCTGCTTCCCAATCAACAGAGCAGAAGAAACAGAGAGACGAAGAAGAAAAAGACAAGAACAGAGAAGAAGAAGAGTAGAGAGAGAAGGAGAAAGAAGCTGAAGAAGAAGGAGAAGAAGAGCAAGAAAAGTCTGCAGCTGAATCTGGAGAAAAGGATACGAAAGAGCATGATCATCACTCTTCTCCTCTTGATGTCCTAGAGACAGGGGGAGTTAGCGAGCAAGAGAGGTCCTCACCTCATGCTGCCAATAGTGAAGGTCAACGACAATCTCCAGCAGCCCCAGAAGAATTTCAGGCTTCTCAATTGCCTGAAGAAGGTCACGATACGTCGGAACCAAATCTGCAAGACTTTACAGAAGCGCCATCGTCTGCATTCACTCCATCTGAGAAAGCCAATGCTAGTACACAGACGGACAATTCTGCAGATTTTCGTCGTATCATGGATATTCTTCTGGAAATGCGTGGCCAAATCTATGCTCTGGACTGTGAAATTCAAGCCTTGAAGAATGCTGGACAAGCATCTTCAGTTACCCTGGAGGATAAAATGAAAGACCTCGCTCTGCAACTTCAAGCCAATGCCAAGGGAGAAGAGGTAGCTCAACTGAGGGAAGACTTGAAGAAGCTAGAAGGAGTAGTCCAGTCTATGGGGGATTTCCAGATTGTGCGCATTCCCAAGCAGACATGACATCTTTCTCACCTTTTTAATGCTGACAAAAAGGGGGAGAAAAGCAATTTGAACCAACCATCTTCCAACTTTCTTTAAATTTCTTTGACTTTAAAGTTTTTTATGTTTGTTTATGACTTGAGCAATCTTGGGTGTGAACTTGAACTTGACTGAATTGGCTGTGGATTTTATTGCTTGACTGTTTGCATTCATATCAAGTGTTGTTATATGGTATTAACTCATGAAAGACTAACCAATTTTCTGTGGATGCAGAGTCTGGTTGCTTTGTTAATCTTTATGAGATTGCCATATTGCTTGAGAAATGTTTCTGCAGATCAAAGTGGTTCAAATCTACGGGGAAAGTTTTGTCACCATCAAAAAGGGGGAGATTGTTGGAGAAATCGTTAATATTTTGAAGCCGACAAAACGTTTCCTTCGGTCTAGTCGTGTATCTACGGATCGTCTAGTGTAAAGTCCGAAGACTTTCGACTACCGAGACTCAAGATTCAAGACTCAAGATTTGAGACTTAAGACTCAAGACTCAAGACTATTCTCATTGACAGCCTTTCGATCCAAAGGACGAAGGAAATCCAGAGCCGAAGTATATGGTTGAGGGTTTAATCCTATCGTCTGGAGAAGATCTTTTGGTTGGATAAACATAACGGATTCTTTTGTTCGTATCAAGATCAATTGAAGATCCGATGGTCAACGAAGTATTCTTGGAATGTTCTATTCTTGGAAACCAAGATCCTGATTGTATGGGCGAACAGGATTGATAGGCTATCGTCAGGTTCCTTTTATAGCTCGAATGATCTTCTTGATTGATTCCGTCAACGGGTAGATTGGAGGAATTCCTTTGGTAAGTGCCAACGGTATGATGGCATAAAGGAGTATAAAAAGGAAGTCGTTCTAGTTGTTTGAATGCGTGATTGATAGAAAAATTCCAGAGTCTGAAGCTCCTTGATTATTAGTCGATACAGTCGAGCGAAATTGTATACACGAGAAGAGTGTTTGTACTTGGCGATACCTTGAGTGAGTGTGGTAGATCATCTACACCGAGAAATCAAGGAAGATCAACACTCGTAACATCTCTTTGTTCATAGTGGAATCCAACCAAATTGGCTGTCGGTGCGGAAGAGTGGACGTAGGCTTGGATCAAATTTGAACCATTATAAACCGCGTGTTTAATTCTCTCTTTCCTTACTTAGTCTTACGTTGATTATTACTCTTCGCAAATCCTTCAACTGTCTAAGTATTGCGCAAGTATACAGAAATTATCAAAAAAAATCTTTGTATACTTATTCACCCCCTTCTAGGTACTCATACTAGCAATATCACCGTAAACCCCTGGGTAACACTTAAGCAGGAGGACCCACCATCCCTGAGTTACACTTAATACACCTAGCGCCTCTCCTGGGTTTTGAATCCTTCACCTTTTCGTTGAGGATCAGCAGAGTCTTATCCAGTGGAGCTACCGCGGCCGGTGGTAGATTTCATAGTTGTTGCTTTTTTTTTTTTTTTTTTTTTTTGTTTTTTTTGGTGTTGGAGGAACCGGCTTACAGCTGATAGCTCCGCTGTAAACCCCCAGGTGACACTTAAGGATTTCATAGTTATTATTTTTTTTTTGTGTTGGAGGAACCAACTTGCAGCCGATAGCCGTGCCGTAAACCTCCAGGTGACACTTAAGTAGGATGACCCACCACCCCTGAGTCACACTTAATACACCTAGCGCCTCCCCTGGATTTTGAACCCTTCACCTCTTCGTTGAGGATCAGCAGAGTCTTATCCAGTGGAGCCACCGCGGCCGGTGGTAAGATTTCATAGTAGTTCGTCTTTCATAAATCCAAGAATTTTACCTCTAACTATGAAATACGAATTCCCCCGAAGTAATGTAGCACTTCAAAAAAAGGTGAGCAACTAGCTTTGATTTAAATTGCTAGGGCTAGAACTGTCACCTAGAGGAGAGGGTGAATAAGTGATTAACCGGAATTTAAACAATCGAGTTTAATATTGCTAGAGAACAACATCTGAAGAGGAGCTATGCAGTGATTAGATTCTGCTATGTGCAATAAACTATCAAACAATATAAATAAGGGATTATGGGATAGAGAAAATTGAACAAAATAATTATAGTGGTTTGGCTTACAATAAACTTATGTCCACTCACCTGCACAATTGTATCTTCTAATCTCATACTCTTAATAACAACCTCAGAGATTACAATTTTAGCTCATGAAGATGAGTATGTAATATCAAAGTTCTCTTTGAACTTTAGAATTGTAGAATTCAATCTTTATTCTTCCTTCGTCACCAAGATATCCTTTAATACTCCTCAATATCTAAGTTAACCGTTAGATAGAAATTCTGAGGATTATTTGTCCAATCAATCTATTGAACCTGAATGATACGAGAAGATCTTATTGCCTCTAGAATCATAAGATTTGAGTCTGACTTGATTTCGCTGCCCATACAACAGATGTTGGGTTTCCATAAGTAGAGTTCTTCGTATGGAAGTAGCTTCTCGTCTCATAAAGATTGTCAAAGGCATCACAAATTCTTATTAAGGAAGAATTATGTTGATATTTATCCTTTCTGGACAAATGGGCGATCATTATAACTTTAGAAAGAAACCCGAGCAAGAATTGCTAGCCGTAGGCCGGAGGAGATGAAAGGAATATGCCTCTCCACTAAGCAGTGCATATGCTCCGATGGGCAAGACTCACAAGGCGAGAAACATGCGAAACCATCAGCACGGCGTCTTCATAAATCCGCTAGCCGTAGGCTGGAGGTGATTTGACTTCTCTCCTTTCTTGCTGAATCGAACAATATCTGAAACAGTTATCGAGCTTCATAAATCTACTGGATGTGCGGTTATGTGAGAATATGTAGGTGATTTGTTACGTTCCCATACCCCTTCAATGGGTTCAATCACTTCTCTACCACATCTTATAGTGTTGGAGCCATCGCGGGAGTTCGATCCCTTTTGGCTACCAGGTTTACGTTTAGTTTTGCCTAAGGCGACCTGTTGGAAATTTCATATAATATGGGCTACATTAATTAATTGATTTTCTATTTTAAATAATCAGGTTAATAGATATTCCAATATTTGTTGAACTCTAAAGTGATCTAATTGAATTGGGTATTGGCATCTATTGATAACGGGCCTGGTTGAGTAGCAAAGTGTAGGCAATTGTGTTTAATTGAAGCCCGTAATGGGAAGGGCCCAGTTGACACGCTGTTGATTAGGGTTTGTTAGGTCCCCTCTCTAGCCTATAAAAATGGTAGGTTATACCTATCAGTTGCTTTAATCCCATTGAAAACTGCTATATCGAAATAGGTCATAGAGAGGAAGATCTGGTATTCTGATAGATCCCTGATTATCAGAGTGATCTAGTTTTCTTTAAGTGAAGCAATGGCTCAAATAGGTACACTTTAATTCCGCTGTATTTATTGATCTTGGTGTTTTATAATCATGTATGGATCCGTTTGTTATGAAAAGATTAATTGTTTTTGAGAATAATGTTCTACACGACCAACACAAACCACAAACATCTCCAACTGGATAGAAAGTTATGACCCATCTAATAACAGGTGGAGTTACGTTAGTCTTATTCCTAGGATGATTGAGAGCCATGTCTTGAAGGGTTTCGCCATGGTTTCACTCCAAGATTCAACCAATATCATTGGTGGCCGACTTTGCTACAAGGAAATGGTTCATGCCTCGGACAAATTGGCCGAGTTGGTGGACGTGGAGGTCGAAGACCTATCTGATGGTTTTATATGAGATGGGCTTAAGACCCGTCCGCCTAAGTTGGGCCCAAAAAGCCCGGCCCATGGGAATAAGGCTCGTGGATGGGGGAAGGTTGTTAGGGAAATCCCTTATGATGTTTTGAAGATGACAAAATAAATCAAAGGCTACTAACATGTTTGATGGTTGAGTAATAGACCATGCAAAAGATAGAACATGTAAAGGATATTGTCAAAGTGCGAAGACGACCAGAAGACTGAATGTAACTCATGTCCAAAGTATATTTTGAAGATTTCCAGACTTCTGTGTCAAAGTCTGAAGACTGCTAGACTCAAGACTCAAAGTCTGAAGACTGCCAAACTTTAGTGTCAAAATCTGTTCTACATCAGAAGTCTACTCACTCTGACAAATTCCAGACTAAACGTGAATGATGAACCAGAAGACAGACTCTATGCTGAAGCTAAACTGGGTACAGACATTAAAACTAAATCTGTTTAGAAGCAGATATGTTCAGACTCAGATTGTAAAGTCTACAGACTTGGATTGTAAAGTCTACAGACCCAGATTGTAAAGTCTACAGACCCAGATTGTAAAGTCTACAGACTCATATTGTAAAGTCTACAGACTCAGACTTTACATCCAGATTCGATGAATCGTAACTCAAGCCCAATCATACAATAGCTAGTGATCTGGTTTAGATTCCACATCAAAATTGATTTGATTGATTCAATCTAATTGATTGACGATTGGATCTTGAAGACAAGAACTTTCTATACGAAGAAGCTTTACTTATGGAAACCAAGATTTCGTTTGTATGGGCGATCGGAATCAATTTGGGATTTTACCTTTGTCACTCAACGGCTACTAAATCTTCTAGATACAGAGCTGTCCAATGGGTATATTGGAAGACGATTCTCCGGGATACTGTCCAACTGATAGTTTGGAAGTGGAGGAGTATTTAAGGAGATCATGGACCAATGAACAAGTAAGAGATGGAGCGTAGAATTTATAATTCCAAAGTCTGAGTGACTTTCGATCATATACTTGTCTCTTGAGAGCTTAAATATTTGTAATCGTAAGAGAAATACCAAAAGAGTGACTTAGTGAGATAGTGTGATCTACTACTAAGTGTTTGCACTCGAAGTTGTAATCTCTTGTTAATTGCATAGTGGAATCCAGCCAAGAAGGCTGTTAGCGTGGGAGAGTGGACGTAGGCTTGAATTAAGCCGAACCACTATAAATCTTTTGTTCTTATTCTCTTCCCTAACTCCTTTATTTTGTTCATACTAGCACTCTCAAAGGTATAAAAGGGAGGAGAGAGAGAGAGAGAGAAGACATCTCTTGGAAAATTAACGTACGTCTTCTCTTCTCCCGCGCGCTCTCTCTCTCCAAAGAAAAACAGTAAGGCATACGGCACTTTCTTCTTCCCTTCAAGGCGTCATCGGATCGAACAGGGCCAGATTTTCTTCCTCCTATCGGCGTTGGTGTTTAATCTGTGGCTAACAAGGTACGCTCGAATCCGTGGTGTGCTTTACGATTGGTGATACGTGTTTTTCCCGGGCTTCGTCTTCCGCATTGCTTTAGGGGTTCTATTTAGTGTCGAATCCGGTTTTCGGAGATCCGTTATTCCCAACATTGGTATTAGAGCCCTAGTTCACATTTTCCCTATCAATTTGATTTTTTTTATTGATTTTTCGCAAAAGTAATTCGGTCGTATGGATTGGGGCGAGAAATCTCGACACCCGAGCGAATTCTGATGGCATAGGGAGAAAGAGGTCGTCGAGACGAGTCCGGCGACATGTTGTGTACCGCCGGGTGATGCCGCACGCGTCCACATGGGTGTCCAGAAGGTGCTGCGCGTGGGCGCGGCGCGCCCGAAGCGCTGGCATTGGCCAGCGCGTGCGCCACACGCACCAGCGGCGAACCGGCAAGTGCGCGCTGGCGGTAGCGAACCGGCACGTGCCGGTCGGCGAACCGACACGTGTTGACGTCACATGATGATGTCGCCGTGACGTCACCCAACGGTCGGTAACCGCTGGGATGACGTCACCGATGACATCATCGCCAATGACTGTTGGCCGAGCGGTCACCGGCCAATGACCCAACCCAACTCGAAGGTGACCCGACCCGACCAGTTGGCGCATGCTGCACACGTGTCGGCTAACGTCTGCGTGACGTCAGCCCGCTCACGCGCGCGGCACGTGCAGGTGACGTCTGCGTGACGTCAGCCTACGCATGCTCGCGGCACGTGCTAGTCGGTTCATCCGACCGGCTGGCTGGTCATACCTGTCCGACCTGTTGACCCGCTGACCGACGACCGTTGACCGACGACCGTTGACCGTTGACCTAAAAAAAAAAAAGAATTTGTTTCTTTTTTCAATTATGTTAGTGTGGGTTATAGGTAATCCATTTTTTATTATGTATTTTCCCTTTTGTACATTATGGATTATAAGTAATCCATTTTTAGTTTTGCATTTGTTGCAGGAACTATGATGCGTTATACAAGGATACCTGCAATCCCGAGAACGGACGAGGGAATTGCAAGACTTAAAAGGCTGAGGACAGAGTTAGCTGATTATTGGTGGCATGACGGTGATTTAGTATCACATGTGGTCAGGGTCAATCAGATGATACAGGAAATCATCTGCAATGGTTATCTTATGCCGGATTTTGAGAAGGTGCCGGCTTTGATGAACACTCTTCCAATTGAATGGCAAGCAGTGTTAGATCGGCTATAGGAGATCAACGTGGTCCCGGGTTATAGAAGGCTAGTGGAAGCTTTTGTAAGAGAGTACTATAGGATTGAGTTAACCAAAACTTTAACCCTTAGATTGAGCGCTACATGGCGCAGAGTGAATGTGCCTTGGAGGCGACATGAAAGCTCTCCAAAAGTTTATCCATGGTTGGCAAATGTGCCTTCAAATTTCTCAGATATTTTGACTGATAGATTAGAAGGGACATTCCCTATTTATTTCTTAGATTAGTTATGAGATGTTTTTATGATTGAATATCTTTTTCTATGTTGATATTTTTCTTTGTATATATTGCTTAGTGTAATGTATAGTTGTATTAATTGAAAGCATTATTGTTTTTTAATCGTATGTCAATTATCTGTTGCTTTCTGTCATTGCTGGTTGCTGTGGGTAATTAGCTATGGGTAGTTTTAGAAGTTTTTGTAGCTTTGTAGAATTGATTTTGCATATGACAATCATATTAATGATAGTTTTAAGTTAGGATTTTTGGGGGATGATTGGAAACGTAGTGACCTTTTGATTCTGAAGCCTTACTTGAAATTATTCATTAATATGATGGGTCTATGTAAAAAGGGATGCATAAATGATAGGCATTAATAATTCGTGTATATGTCTGATGTGTTCAAATCAATGGCTTCAGCCACAAAGAGTATAGTTGCCGAGCTAAACAAATGTGAAAAGCTCAATGGTGACAATTATGAAATTTGGTACATGAAAGTCCAATATGTGCTGGAAAAGCAAGAAGTACTAGAAACTCTTGACCATGTTATGGAAGATCTTGAGGATGCCATGCGCTACCTAGAGTTGGTAGAGGACCGCCTAACAACGTTTGAGTTGAAAGTAGACATTTACAATGTTGGTTCTAGCTCAAAAAGGGCTTTGAGCTCTAAGCGCAAGCGTATTGATTCGTTCAATATGTGGGATTGCAAAGGATCAAATCCTTGTTACAAGAAATCAAAAGTTAATCAACACAAGAGAGAAAAACGTCCTCAAGTGAAGAAAATGTCAAGGGTGAGGTGTTACAATTGTGACAAGGAGGGTCACTATGCTCGCAATTGTCGTGAGCCAAACGAGGTAAACACCCCTTATACTTTTTAGAACTTTACTTTTGTGTCGAGTTCTGTATTCTTGACTGAGTCTAATCCTTTGTGGACTATAGATTCATGAGCGACAGACCATGTAGCGGAGAATAGAGGATCCTTCGTGGAATTCCGACGCCTACCAACTGGAATTAAGTGGGTCTATGTGGGAAACAACTCCCTAGTTGAAGTGAAAGGAATTGGCACATGCCAACTGAATATGCGTGGTGGACGCACTTTATTCCTACATGATGTATTGTATGCTTCGAAGATTCGTCGGAATTTAGTGTCTGTTTTAGTGTTGGTTAGACTAGGTTTTAATATGAACTTCCATAATAGAGGTGTAGATTTGTATTTGAATACAAACTACTATGGTTGTGGTTATTTTCTAGATGATTTCATTGTATTAGATATTGAGTATGTTAATGCAAATGTTTGTTATTCCCTTATCATGTCTCCTAATTCATATGATAATGATGTGAATGTGTGGCATGCTAGACTTGGTCACATTGGCCAATAACGTATGAATAGACTAGCCAAAGAGGGCTTATTGGGCAACATTGAAAATATCGATTTGCCTGTATGTAAGCATTGCCTAGAAGGGAAAACGACAAGGAAACCATTTGGGAAAGGTAAAAGAGCTGAATTTCCTCTGCATTTAATCCATTCTGATGTCTGTGGTCCAATGAATGTGAGAGGAAGGCATGGGGCTGTTTATTTCATCACCTTTATTGATGATTATACTCGATTCGGATGTCTATTTGATTTCTCATAAATCTGAAGTAATAAGTTGTTTCAAAAGGTTTATGAACCTTGTAGAAAATCAATTAGACAAGAAAATAAAAGCATTGAGATCCGATCGAGGTCGAGAATATTTATCTGATGAGTTCAGAAAATTATGTGATGAAAAAGGAATAGAAAGACAGTTGTCTATTCCGTATACTCCTCAACAAAATGGTGTTGCGGAAAGAAGAAACAGAACCCTACTGAAAATGGTTAGGTCCATGATGGCGCATGCTAACTTACCTATTACCTTTTGGAGTGATGCATTGTTAACTGTTGCCTATATCCTTAACTGGGTGCCTTCCAAATTAGTTACTTTCACTCCATATGAGTTATGGACAGGTAGAAAATCGGACTTAAGTTTTCTTAAGCCATAGGGTTGTGCTGCCTATACACATGAGTCCTCTCACAAATTTAGGAAATTGGGTCCTAGAGGAAAGAAGAGTATTTTCATAAGATACTCAGAACACTCGAAAGGGTATGTGTTCATAGGTGAGCAGGAAAGTGGGAGTATAACTAAATTTGAATTACGAGATGTCACATTCTTAGAGGATGAGTTTCCTAAGAAGGGCGAAATAGGGGAAGATTACTCCCTATTTGAAACCTTGGATCAAGATAATGATTTTAGTGGAGTTCGTTCAAGCGGAGTAATATGAGAAGTGATGAATTCAATTCAAGTTATTCTCAATTACAACCACATGATGAGACGACATCATTATTACCTAATCCAAGTGGGAATATGATGGGGGCTGATGTGTAAAGTGTACAATCTCCCATATGACGAACAAGTCGCCAAAGTATTCCCCGTCGACGTTTTGACATTGAAGGGGAAACTTTTATTATTGCTCCACAAGATGAGGATGAGCCAAGAAATATTAATGAGGTTCTGAATTGCCCTAGTAAAGAAAAATGGATTAATGCAATGGAAGAGGAAATGAAGTCAATGAAATCAAACTAAGTCTGGGAACTTGTTGATCTTCCAAAAGGACGCACGAAAGGATGTGAACTTACAGTACATATCTACGCATAGAATGGTAGCAGATCCTATGACAAAGCCAATACCTAGAGATGTGTTTTGTGGTCATGTAAAATCTCTAGGATTGCGTAGAGTCTGATATATTGAATTGTAATTTCCCTGAGTTGTTCACATTTATGAAATTTTGTTTTTCATTGATTAATGCCTATGAATCTTTGTTTGATTTTTATGCATCTAAATGCTCAGTGCATTACTTTATTTTGAGAAAGTATGTTGGACAGATATAAGATTAGCCCACTCACACAGGTAATTGCCTCTATTTACTGTGTGATAAATAGAGATGAGACTGTTTTTAAGCTTATTATCTAGGTAATAATCGAGAGCTCAAGCTTAAAACATGTATGTCGCATTAACTAAGTGTTAAGATGAGGACATAATACTTACTATGTCCGAAAGTAAAATACCCCACATATTTTACTTTATTTGTCTATGATGCTAGATGTGAGTTCTGATGAATTTTGTGAATGAGTAGATACGTGAACTCAAGTGAGACATTGGGTATGTCTGAACTATCATTTGTACGGTATTGAAAGGTGTAGACATACGCTCCATGGGAAAGGAGTTAATACCGTAATATGTATTTCATACTACGTATGCATGAGACGACCAATAAGAGTGACAAAAAATTTGATTTCAACTTTTATGACGTGTGAGACTCTTGAGGAAAAGAGTTCCTCAATTTTTTAGTCCCCTCATGACTCTTACTTATTCTCAAGATTTCTATTTAGTGTTTGCTATCTTAGGGTGTTGCCAATGGTCATGAGATGATTCGATCTAATGGGGCATTTCTAGAAAAGCAAGCTGGACTGAAATTGAGAGTTTGAAGGAAAGAGGAAGATCGATTTTGGAAAATCACATTGTGGTTTTGTATTCACTGGTCGACTGTATTCACTGGTCGACCAATTATGACTGTCTTTGTGATAATTATAATTGTGAATACAATATATATATATATATATATATATATATATATATCATTATTTAAAAGAGATCAAGAGAGATATAAATGTGATCGATCGATCTAGGGTACTGCATACTAAATCTACTCAGAGTGAGACGCCCATTATGAGCTGCTATATATTCCCTGAGATGTATAGCAATGAGCTCTCAAAGTATGCTCAAGTCGCTCGGATTATTCACCGGTATGAATGTTGAAGAGAGGTAAAGAGAATCCTGTTCGGCCCACCATGTGCGAGTGGGAGATGATGGTTTTATATGAGATGGGCTTAAGGCCCGTCTGCCCAAGTTGGGCCCAAAAAGCCCGGCCCACGGGAATAGGGCCCGTGGATGGGGAAATGTATAAAAGGGAGGAGAGAGAGAGAGAAGACATCTCTTGGAAAATTAACGTACATCTTCTCTTCTCCCGTGCGCTCTCTCTCTCCAAAGAAAAACAGTAAGGCATACGGCACTTTCTTCTTCCCTTCAAGGCATCATCGGATCGAACAGGGCTAGATTTTCTTCCTCCTATCGGCATTGGTGTTTAATCTGTGGCTAACAAGGTACGCTCGAATCCGTGGTGTGCTTTACGATCGGTGATATGTGTTTTTCCCGGGCTTCGTCTTCCGCATTGTTTTAGGGGTTCGATTTAGTGTCGAATCTGGTTTTCGGGGATCCGTTATTCCCAACACTATTCACCGTTATAGTGTTAGAACCAATCGATGGTCTACTTGTGCACCTCTTCAGACCCCGCGTTAGGATTTTGCGTGCATGGTGTGCGACAACAAAATATACGTCATTGGGGGCCAGTCCACTTCATTTAGTGCTAAGGGAATCCCATCTGCCGAGGTGTATGATCTGATTTCTGTGCCTAGCATGAGCATGTCGAGGTAAGAATGCGCGATGGTCACATGGAACAAGAAAGTCCAAGTGATCGGCAGATACAACAAGAGGCTAGACTCAAGTCAAACAATCCCTTTCATCGTGGAGCATGGCTCGGTCGATGTGTACATCCCCTTCATTTATTCCATTGATTTCGCACCAACCCCGTCGGCCTCCTCCCCTCCCCTCCCGGAGCATTCACAATATTCTAGGAAACTCAAACTGCCCTTTACATATACGCCCGATGGGTCAGGACATCATCAACTCTAGGCTATCATCATGGCAGTCCTAAAAAATGTTTCAAAAATATTCCTTCTCAAGCTACATGTTATGCCACACGCTCTTGGACAGAACTTTTTCTTTTTATTATTTGTCTAAAACATCAACTTTTCGTTAAGAGCATGTAGAAAACGGACCACTAGTGGGGTTTCAAAGCCGAGCAGATCTCTAAGGGCCTGCGGAGGGTGGGCCAAGCAATCTTTGGGGAGGACTTTTTTCCTCTGGGCCTTCACTACCCAATCAATGTGTTCGCGACTTATTTTTTAATTCAAATTTAATAAGCCAAGTCAGATATTGATTGTTTGAAAATAAGTTAAAAGTGGGTACCATAATGTCAACGCCAATTATATGTGGGTCTTTTCGTGGGTTTAAAAAAAGCCGTATTTAATAGTTTAATAGAGGTGATCAATTTTATGGTGGATAAGTTCATGAGCGGATAGGTTCCAGCTATTTCGGAACCTATCATGTTATAACCAATTTTCAGTTTTTCCGTTTCCTTCTAACTGGTTTTGGAACCTATCTCATTTTTTCGGTCTGATTCAAGAGTTTACTTGAGAACCTATTTTACTTTTTTGTCTTTTTTTTGTTCATTTTTTTATAGCAAAATCATATGAGGTTATGAGTAACTAAATGATTCAAAATAAAAAGTAAACAACAGAATGCCTAATATGCCGAAAATAACAATTCATAAGATTAATATGTAATAAAATATAATTATAAACAATAAAAAGTTTAAACACATAGTATAAGTTATAAAACTTTATTCCCCATTCATCAATTAAAATTTAGGGAAAGAGAAAAGACGAGTGCGGAATTCCAAGGAAGGACAAAGGATGAAGGTGGGCTATTCACTCGGAACCTGTTTTCAAACCAATTACATTCGGTTCCAAAAATTTCAAATATATTCCCAGGCACCGGCTCCAATAGGAACTGGTTTTCAAATCTATTTTTGGGCTGTCCGATCCAATTCCCGTATATAACCGGTTTGGTTGCATACTCTTACTATTTATAATCCATTTAAGCCCAAAAAAGTTATTAGCTAAAGGAATATAAATAATCGAAAAAAAAAAGAAATAGGAAACTCGATGTCGAAGAAGAGAGAGGAAAGGGTGAAGAGCACTACTATTGACGGTGCTCCTCCGCCATCGGGGATGTCGCCCACGGTGGCCGGTCTCGGTAGTAACATTGCCAATAACGACGATGGTCTCACTGGCCATAGTCCCGCAAGCAGGCAACAGTCTTCATCTCTCACTCGCACGGGGAGCAAAGTGACCATGGTCTCCACCTCTGGCCCACCTCAAGAGCTACCCGCTACTCAACAGCAATGCTCCAAAGAACTAAATTGTTGTTTTCTCTTCGAAGGCTTTATTGGTATTGGGCTTAAGGCTCGTCCGCCCAAGTTGGGCCCAGAAAGCCCGGCCCACGGGAATAGGGCCCGTGGAAGGAGATAGGTATAAAAGGGAGGAGAGAGAGAAAAAAATACACCGTTTTGTTTAAAAGGAAAAGACGTACGTTTTCTCTCAATGCTCTCCCTCTCTCTCGTTGTTCTTCAAAGCGAAACTAGTGAGACGCTCGAAGGATTTTGCCTCCTCGGATCGAACAGGATCAAGTTTCTCTTCCTCTAACGGCGTTGGTGTTTAATCTGTGACTAACAAGGTACGCTCGAATCTGTGGTGTGCTTTACGATCGGTGATACGCGTTATTCCCGGGCTTCGTCTTCCGTATTGATTTAGGGGTTCGATTCGGTGTCGAATCCGATTTTCGGGGATCCGTTATTCCCTACATTGGTATCAGTGCCATAGTTCACGTTTTCCCAATCAATTTGACATTTTTTGATTGATTTTTCGCAAAAGAAATTCGGCCGTACGGATCGGAGCGAGAAATCCCGACACTCGAGCGTTGTTCGGCCATTTTTCTGAGTTTTCGTAAGTCGAAATCGTTTTCTGAACACATGGAGAGAAAGGGGACGTCGAGACAAGTCGGCGACATGTCGCATGCCGCCAGGAGACGCCGCACGCGTCCGAAGCACTGGCAATGGCCAGCGCATGCGCCACACGCGCCAGTGACGAACCGGCACGTATGCGCCGGCGACCGGCGAAACGGCACGCGCCGGTCGGCGAACCGACGCCTGCTCACGTCACTCGCTGACATCATCGTGACGTCACCCAACGGTCGGTAACCGTCGGGATGACGTCATTGATGACGTCAGCGCCGACAACGGTTGACCAGTCGGTCACCGGCCGGCGACCCGACCCAACCCGATCAGCCTGGTGCATGTTGTGCACATGTCGACTGATGTTTGCGTGACGTCAGCACGCTCACGCGTGAGGCACGTGCCGGCTGACATCTGCGTGACGTCAGCCAACACACACGCGCGGCACGTGCGGTCGGTTCGTCCGACCAGCACTGCCGGTCCAATCGGCCTGACCGGGCCGACCGGTCCAATCGGTCCACCGATCCGCGCCCCTTTGACCGTTGACCGTTGACTGACTATTCACCAACCGTTAACCCGAAAAAAAAAAGGAAAAAAAAAAGGGAATTTGTTTCTTTTTCAGTCATGCCTATGTGGGTTATAAGTAATCCATTTTTAATTCTGCATTTGTTGCATGAATTTTGGAAAATTATGTATTTTCCATTATATTTATTATGGATTATAAGTGATACATTTTTAGTTCTGCATTTGTTACATGAACTATGATGCGTTATGCAAGGATACCTACAATCCTGAGAACGGACGAGGGAAATGCAAGACTTAAAAGGTTGATGTCAGAATTAGCTAATTATCGGTGGCATGATGGTGATTTAGTATCACATGTGGTCAGGGTCAATAAGATGATACAGGAAATCATCTGAAATGGTTATTTTATGCCGGATTTTGAGAAGGTGCCGGCTTTGATGAACACTCTTTCACCTGAATGGCAAGTAGTGTTGGATCGGCTATGGGAGGTCAACATGGTCCCGGGTTATAAGAGACTAGTGGAAGCTTTTGTAAGAGAGTACTGTAGGATTGAGTTGGCCAAAACTTCAACCCTTAGGTCGAGCGTCACATGGCGCAGAGTGAATGCGCCTTGGTGGCGACATGAATGCTCTTCAAAAGTTTTTCCATGGTTGGCAAATGTGCCTTCAGTTTTCTCAGATGTTTTGACTGATAGATTAGAAGGGATATTCCCTATTTATTTCTATGATTAATTATGTAATGTTTACTGCCTGATTGTTGTTGATGTAGCAACCGACATTTTAGTTGTATTATGTGAAAGCACTGTTATTCTATTGGATGTTAGATAATATTTGCTTTCTTTTACTGCTGGTTGCTGTGGGTAATTAGCTGTGGGTAGTAATAGAAGTTTTTGTAACTTCATAGAATTTATTTGCATAAGACAATTATATTAATAATAATTTTGAGTTAGGATTTTTGGAGGATGATTGGAAACATAGTGACCTTTGATTCTGAAGTCTTACTTGAAATTATTCATTAATATGATGGGTCTATGCAAATAGGGATGCATAAATGATAGGCATTAATTATTCGTGCATGTATGTCTGATATGTTTAAAACGATGGTTCAGCAACTAAGAATGTAATTGCTGATATGAACGGCAACAATTGTGAAATATTGAATATGAAGATTCAATATGTGCTGAAAAAGCAAGAAGCACTAGAAGCTCTTGAACATGTTATGGAAGATCTTGAGGATGCTGTGTGCCACCTTGAGCTAGTAGAGGACTGCCTAATGGCATGTGAGCCGAAAATAGATATTTTTAATGCTGGTTCTAGCTCAGAAAGGGCTTTGTGCTCTAAGCGCAAGTGTATTGATTCGGTCAATATGTGGGAATGCAAAGGATCAAGTCCTTATTGCAAGAAATCAAGAGTTAACCAACACAAGAGAGGAAAACATCCTCAAGTGAAGAAAATGTCAAGGGTGAGATGTTACAATTGTGACAAAAGAGGTCACTATGCTCACGACTGTCGTGAGCCAAAGAAAGTAAACACCTCTTGTACATTTGAGAACTTTGCTTATGTGTCAAGTTCTGAATTATTGGCTGAATCCAATCCTTTGTGGACTGTAGATTCAGGAGCGACAGACCATGTAGCGAAGGATAAAAGATCCTTCATGGAATTTCGACGATACCAACTGGAACTAAGTGGATCTATGTGGGATATAACTTTAGAGATGAAGTTAAAGGGATTGGCACCTACCAATTAAACATGCGTGGTGGACGCATCTTGTTCCTACATGATGTTCTATATGCTTCGGAGATTTGTCGAAATTTAGTGTCTGTTTTTTGTGTTGGTCAAGCTTAGTTTTTATATGAACTTCCATAATAAATGTGTAGATTTGTATTTGGATACAAACTTCTATGGTTGTGGTCACTTTCTGGATGGTTTTATTGTACTAAATGTTGACTGTGGTGATGTCAATATGTTATTCCATTGTTTCACGTCTTATACCTTATATGATAATGATGTGAATATGGTGGCATGCTAGATTTGGTCATATGGGCCAACAACATATGAATAGACTAGCTAAAGAGGGCTTGTTGGGCAATATTGAAAAAGTCGATTTGTCCATATGTGAGCATTGCCTAGTAGGGAAAATGACAAGGAAACCATTTGAAAAAGGTAAAAGAGCTGAATTTCCTCTGCATTTAATCCATTTGGACGTCTGTGGTTCAATGAATGTGAGAGAAAGGCAAGAGGCTGTTTATTTCATCACTTTTTTTATAGATAATTATACTCGAGTCGGATATGTCTATTTGATTTCTCATAAATCTGAAGCATAAGTTGTTTCAGAAGGTTTATGAACCTGGCATAAAATCAATTAGATAAGAAAATAAAGGTATTTAGATCCGATCGAGGTTGAGAATATTTATCTGATAAGTTCAGAAAATTATGTGATGAAAAATGAATAGAAAGATGTCTATTCCATATACTCCTCAATAAAATGGTGTTGCAGAGAGAATAAACAGAACCCTACTGAAATGGTTAGGTCTAAGATGGCGCATGTTAACTTACCTATCACTTTTTGGAGTGATGCGTTGTTAACTGCTGCCAATATACTTAACCGGATGCCTTCCAAATCAGTTATTTCCACTTCATATGAGTTATGGACAGTTAAAAAACCGGACTTAAGTTTTCTTAAGCCATGGGATTGTGCTGCCTATATTCATGAGTCCTCTCACAAGTTTGGGAAATTGGGTCCCAAAGGAAATAAGAGTATTTTCATGAGATACTGCGAACACTCAAAAGGGTATGTGTTCATGGGTGAGCAGGAAAGTGGGAGTATAACTGAATTTGAATCACGGGATGTCACATACTTAGTGGATGAATTTCCTAAGAGGGACGAAATAAGGGAAAATTACTCCCTATTTGAAACCTTGGATCAAGATAATGATGTCAGTGGAGTTCGTCCAAGTGGGAGTAATATGAGAAGTGTTGAATTGAATTCAACTCATTCTCAATTGCAACCACATGACGAGATGACATCATCATTATCTAATTCAAGTGGGAGCATAATGGGGAACGATATGCTAAGTGTATAATCTCCCATACGGTGAACAAGTCGTCAAAGTATTCCCCGTCGATGTTTTGACATTGAAAGAGAAACTTTTATTGTTGCTTCACAAGATGAGGATGAGCTAAGAAATATTAATGAGGCTCTAAATTGCCCTAGTAAGGAAAAATGGATTCATGCAATGGAAGAAGAAATGGAGTCAATGAAATCAAACCAAGTCTGGGAACTGGTTGATCTTCCAAAAGGACACAAAGCTATTGGGAACAAGTGAGTTCTCAAAATAAAGCGAAAGGCTGATGGCTCGATAGAAAGGCATAAGGCTCGCCTTGTGGTGAAGGGGTATAATCAACAAGAAGAAATTGATTATGAAGATACATTTTCTTCTGTAATGAGATTTACCTCGATTTGCATTATTCTGGCAATAATAGTTAGTATAGATCTTGAGTTACATCAAATGGATGTAAAGACTGCTTTCCTCAATGGAGAATTAGAGGAAGAAATATATATGGAACAACCTGCTGGTTTCATAGTGAAAGGCCAAGAAGAAAATGTATGTCGACTTTGGGGGTCGATATATGGCCTTAAGTAGTCGTCGAGACAATGGTATATACGTTTTCATAATGCCATAATGGCATATGATTTTGCAATGATTGACGAGGATCATTGTGTATATATCAAAAGATCAAATGATCAATTTGTGATCATATCATTATATGTTGATGATATACTAATTGTTGGAAGTAATATGGAGTTTGTTAATATTTGTGAAGAATTCGTTGTCTTCCAACTTTGAGATGAAAGACATGGGTGATGTTGCATACATTCTTGGAATTAAGATTTCAAGATTGTAAGCCCATAGACACTCCTATTACAAAAGGTGAAGGATTGAGCCATAGTCTGTGTCCAAGAACTCCACAAGAGAATGAACAAACGAAATATGTTCCTTATGTTAGTGCTGTTGAGAGCTTGATGTACACTATGATGTGTACAAGACCTGGCACATGTTTTACAGTTGGAATGGTGAGTAGATACCAATCCAATCCTGGTCCAGCACAATGGAAAGCCGTTAAAAGAATACTAAGGTATCTAAAGGGAACTGCTGATTATATGTTGAGTTATAAATGAAATGATCTGCAACTCAAAGGCTATTGTGATATTGATTGGGGAGGAGATTTAGATGAAAGAAAATCTACCTCTGAGTTTGTTTTCTTACCGAATAATGGCACCATATGTTGGAGCAGTAAGAAACAAAAGTATATAGCCTTGTCCACGATAGAAGTTGAGTTCGTGGTATTATCAGCAGCAGTATAAAAAGATGTTTGGCTTAAGAGATTTTTATGGATCATTTAGGTGTTATTGAAAGTGCTGCAGATTAATTGTTGGTTAACTGTGATAGCCAAGCAGCAAAAGCGTATACCAAAGATCCAAAATGTCATGGCAAGACCAAACATATAGATACCAAGTATAATTTTGTCAAGGATATGGTTGCACGAAAAGATATGAACTTAGAGTACATACTACGCATAGAATGGTAGCAGATCCTATGACAAAGTCAAAACCTAAAGATGTGTTTTGTGGCCATGTGAAATCTCTAGAATTGCGTAGAGACTGAGACTTGACAAAATTATACTTGGTGATAAATAGAGATGAGACTGTTTTTAAGCTTATTATCTAGGTGATAATCGAGAGCTCAAGCTTAAAACATGTATGTCGCCTTAACTAGGTGTTAAGATGAGGATATAATACTTACTATGTCCGAAAGTAAAATACCCCACATATTTTACTTTATCTGTCTAAGATGCCAGATGTGAGTTCTGATGAATTTTGTGAATGATTAGATACGTGAACTCAAGTTAGACATTGGGTATGTCTGAACTATCATTTGTACGGTATCGAAGGGTGTAGACATACGCTCCATGGGAAATGAGTTAATACCGTAATACGTATTTCATACTACGTATGCATGAGACGACCAATAAGAGTGGCAAAAAGTTTGATCTTAACTTTTATGACGTGTGAGACTCTTGAGGAAAAGAGTTCCTCAATTTTTTAGTCTCCTCAGGACTCTTACTTATTCTCAAAATTTCTATTTAGTGTTTGCTATCTTAGGGTGTTGCCAATGGTCATGAGATGATTCGATCTAATGGGGCATTTCTAGAAAAGCAAGCTGGACTGAAATTGAGAGTTTGAAGGAAAGAGGAAGATTGATTTTGGAGAATCACATTGTGGTTTTGTATTCACTGGTCGACCAATTATGACTATCTTTGTGATAATTATAATTGTGAATACAATATATATCATTGTTTAAAAGAGATCAAGGGAGATATAAATGTGATCGATCGATCTAGGGTACTGCATACTAAATTTACTCGGAGTATGACGTCCATTATGAGCTGCTATATATTCCTAACAGATGTATAGCAACGAGCTCTCAAAGTATGCTGGTCGCACGGATTATTCACCGGTATGAATGTTGAAGAGAGGTAAAGAGAATACTGTTCGGCCCACCAATGCGAGTGGGAGATGAAGGCTTTATTGGTATTGGGCTCAAGGCCCGTCCGCCCAAGTTGGGCCCAGAAAGCCCGGCCCACGGGAATAGGGCCCGTGGAAGGAGATAGGTATAAAAGGGAAGAGAGAGAGAAAAATACACCGTTTTGTTTAAAAGGAAAAGACGTACGTTTTCTCTCAACGCTCTCCCTCTCTCTCATTGTTCTTCAAAGCGAAACCAGTGAGACGCTCAAAGGATTTTGCCTCCTCGGATCAAACAGGATCAAGTTTCTCTTCCTCTAACGGCATCGGTGTTTAATCTGTGGCTAACAAGGTACGCTCGAATCTGTGGTGTGCTTTACGATCGGTGATACGTGTTATTCCTGGGCTTCGTCTTCCGCATTGATTTAGGGGTTCGATTCGGTGTCGAATCCGGTTTTCGGGGATCCGTTATTCCCTACACTCTTCAATTCACGCAATTCATCACCACCTTTGCTGGCTAAAAAGTGTTAGAATAATTAAATATTAAACAACACATTTATCTAATAGTTTAAACTTCTAAAATAATTAGCTATGATTTCGCAAAATCTCACATAATAAAGATCTTGAGTTCAAATCTTTCAAGATCATATTTTCTTTCCCAGTTAAATTTTTACGTTTATTACTGGGCAAAATGGCTAAAACGTGAGAGGGAGTGTCTCATGATATCTTTTAAAAAGAACAAATAGCCTCCAACAAGTTCAACTGTGATTTCCTCAAATCCGTGGGCAGCTTCGATTTAGAGCCTTCTACATGTCTATCCCCACCTCGTTTGCTTGCTGTCGTGGTTTCGAAGGTCGTGAACGAGAAGAAACTCAAGCGTTCTTTCTTGTCTTCGGATTTGGTAAAGCTTAAACCTTACGAGGTTTTAATTTTTTTTACCAATTTTTTTAATGGTTTTGTGCAGGTCAAATATAAGGACAAGCACTGGTTTTTATTTAATTTTGTAATTTTTTTTTGTTTACTTACTTTGCGGATCGGTTGGGCTTTTTCCTCCGTTTTTCGAATGGGTTATGGTTTTTTTGGGGGGTTGCTGGGGTTAAGATTCAAAAGGTATTGATAGGGCTAGATTTATCACATTGAGCGAGGTGAATAGTTGACAATGTGAAATTAAAACAAAATCGAGATAATAGTACGATAGGACAACATCTAGTGACAAGTTGTGCAATATTCAAATTTTACTAATGTATAATAAACCATCACAAGGTATAAATAAGAGTTTAAGGGATAGAAAATTACACACAACAAGTTTACAATGGATTGGCTTTGATTATGTCTACTTTCCCATGCTGACAACTTATAAGCTATATTTCATTATGATGAATCAATCAGAGGTTACAAGGTAATCACTACTCAAACTCGTGTGAAAGATTATATGATCTCACACTCACAACCTTTAAGAAATATCGAACTTGTGGAATTCAAAACTTCAGTACTCTCTTAGCATCTTTCAACATCATGACTTCTTTTTATACTCATCCAAGCTAACCATTGGACTCGAGCTCTGAAGATCATTCATCCATTCAACTCGCTGGACTTAAATGTTGAAGAAGATCTAATTGTTTTTGGATTGTCAAGAATGAGGTTCTCCAAAAGATCTGCCGCCCATATAATAGATAGGATTTCCATAAGTTGAGTCATTCCTTTGGAAAACATTCCATTTTTAATTAATTGTCGAGATGTTCCAAACAAGTAAGATTGTATTCAATATTTTCCTTTCGGACAAACAATACATGTAAGGCGAAAAATCCATGCTAATCTTCTAGCCGTTAGCACAATGATTCATGGTTGGATTAATATCCTTGTTCCATTGAGAGATATTAAGGATAAGATCTTCACTACGTCCTTGAGTCTAACAAATAACGTCTAATAAGAATTTCCACCTGGAAAAGCTTACCATCATAATCAAAAGATAATTAAGAAAAGTTTTGTCAATTTTTAAAATCAATTAGGAAATTTTCCTCAACCATGTGAGCCATCTAAATTTAAAATGTGGAATCGGGATCGAACCATCCAAACTTATCTTAATCCATTCATATCCCAACCCTAGATAATGCCGGCGTGCCTCTAGTGTACACGTGTGATGTTGACTCACCCACCATTTGACAACTACTAAACATCTTACGCCATATGCGGATCATCACCGTGCGACGGTCCTACGGGAACGCTGAAAGGGTGTCATCCTTACGCACCTCTTTAACCTAATACACAATTTTTTAACCTGAATCTGGCCAACACAACAGCGGACTAAAAGGACTATCTCATCATTTCAAACTATAATGCAGCCCTAGTGAATATTTCAACTCTTAATATTCCGAGCATGTACGTGTCGCGAGAGGATGCGGAGAGTAAAAGGCATCTCAAGAATTCACGTTAGAACCGTCAATCAAATGCGCATGCGTATGTAGAAGCATGTCTTATATTAAATACGGATCGGATCTAACCAAGGCTTAACGACCCTCTTCCCGACAAAGCTCCAAACATGGGTCGGTCCATTTCGTTTAGCTGATCGTCCAAAGCGCAGGCGTTGACCATCCAATTTGCACGCGAGCGGGAAATCTACGGCCTTTCATTTTGTCGGCGCAATGAATTATTAAATTCAGTCTCCTTCGACGATAGGAATTTCCTTGACCGACTTTGAAATTCTTTGAAATTCAATGGCGTTGGATTGCCTTGACATTTCCTTCTCTACTACGTAGGCCCTGTTTGGCTCAGCATTCTCAAGGGGCTTTCAGCCTCGAAAGCCCTTGAGAAAAAAATTAGGTGTTTGGTTCAGCATTTGGAGGTATTCTTTACCAAATGCTGACCTTTGAAATGCTGAAAGCCCAAAGCGTGTAGGGACCGCTTTGGGCTTTCAGCATTTCGAAAATGCAAGTCCACCTCTATTATTCATCCGTTGACTTCTTTTTCTTTTTTTTTTAAATGATTATCTTCCCCACATTCCAACCGTCGTTGATCGGCGATGGAGTTTCATGGGATTTTATTTTTATATTTAAAAAAAATAAAAACTCTTTGCAAATGTTGGGTTCGCCTTTTTTTTGTTGTCATTTTTATCTTTTGACAATCAATAGCCCAACTTTTTATCAATACACTAGAATGATCATTAATTAACGGGATGATTAATACTACAATAATTAAAAAAATTATTCAAAGTTGAAAATAAACCTAAAAGAACCCTAGGCCAAAAGTTGAGCTTTGCATCTAATCTATAATCAAATTCTTTTAATATAATTTTTAAATAAATTTACTAATATATATATCTTTTACATTATCCTCAACATGAATATAAAAATTTTATATAGTTACTGTTTCTTTTTTGCAATTTTAAAAATACTAAAACTAAAAAACTTAATTTGATTATACTAAAGGGCTTTTCAAATATATGTTTACCAAATAGTCTTACATTTCCCTAAAGCATTTTTTAGTAATAATTTATCAAACGGTTTAGCATTTTGGAAAATCCATTTACCTCAAAGGTATTTGCATTCTCTTAATGGCATTTCCCCAAAGCTGAACCACACGGGCCCATAGATGGGTATATATACCCATATGCGGAACCTCGGTATCTCCTGCACACAGATTTCCCCAAATATATATACAGACGTGAATCTGATTCTAGTTTAGTTTGTATCTCCTGAGGGCATATCTTCATTCCATAACAAACGTGGGGGTTGCGATGGAGAAGCCAAATGTTGATATGATTAAGAAGAGCTGGAGGATCAACATGGTGATGAAGAGGTTACTTAGAAAATGGCTGAAGACGAATAAGACGAGCGGGGGGGCGGTTCCCGCTCTGGTTCCAGCAGGATGCTTCCCGGTGTACGTGGGAGAGGGGGATCGGAAAGAGAGGTTTGTGGTGAAGACGGAGTATGTGAACCACCCCTTGTTCAAGTCCTTGCTGGAGGATGCCGAGTCGGAGTACGGATTCTGCAGCCAAGGCCCTCTGTCGCTTCCCTGCCACCCCGATTTCTTCTTCAAAGTCCTCGCCGAGATGGAATCCTCTCATCATGATCATTGCTCTTGCAGCGGCACCGATGGCGGCGATGATTTATTTCCCAATAGCAAGACTCCGGGCAGTAACCACGAACATAAATTCCAGTGGTTCCCCTTTTGGATAACTCCTAACAATAGTCCTAGAGTTCGATGGCCGACAAGCAAGTCGGATGACGAGGCAAAGCAGTGCTGTCGTGCATCTCCTTACCACCTCCTCACTGCACCCAACTCATTGCTGAAGCGGAACCTACATGGCCGTCCTTCCTAAGTAGCTATAGAAATTGGAAATTCAGTTCATTCATGTATTAAACCCCACTAGCTCGGTGCAGCATAATCCTGTAATAATATGCGTTGTATATCTGCACATCTTCATGAGATCAAGGAGGCAGAATTGTTCACTACAGGTAGATTGGCTTGCTTTTGATTTCGATCAAGTGACTTTTATCAGATATATGAATCCTCCATAGAATAAGCTCAAGCAAACCCTAGCCGAATGCTCGCATCTGAATATAATTAAAACGACGCCCCTTTAGCTCTATCCAGCTCCCGCCTCCAGCTACCATGGGATTGAGTTTTGGCGTTATGCAGGTGCTTAAAGGCTCATGCATGAAGCATAGCATATGTCTCGTTGATTATAACTCATGCACACATACTGTATATGCAAGAAAAAGAGAATGTCAGCCCCAAGTAAATGCAAATTAAAGAGTTTATGTTGGAAAATATGACTTCGAATTGGATAAAATCAATAAAGTTAAACTTTGAGGCATGATTTCACTTTCTTTGAGAATTTATTTACTTACAATGTTGCTAATAATCACTGACAAATATCCTCCATAATACAATAAAGTCATAATTGAGAATACTAAATAGCAATTCTAGTATTTTTCTAGAGTCTATCTAGGAAACAGTTAAAATAATAGTAAGAGTTTTGAATGAAAGACTCAAAATGACTTTATTTTTATTCATGTCAACAATTGACATATATATCGATATTAAAGAATATAGGTAACTCTTCGGAAAAAATTGGCAAAATGAACAAAGGTATCTTTTCAGGAAAATTACAAAGTAAACAAAGATATCCTTTTGGAAAAAATTGCAAACTAGATAAGTATAATTTCAAAGGTTATCTTCAAAAGACATATAAAATACCATATAAAATATTTTTTTAATAAAATAAAATTCTGAATTTCATGATTTCTGAAAATATTGAATGAACAAATACAACCTTTTGACTAATAAAAGTTAACAAGATAACCATACGAGATATAATAAAAATAAAAATAAATGGATTAGTATTAATTAAACCATGCAAAAAAAAAAAAAAAAGGATAAGTGTGAAGTGCGCACACCCCCAACATTTTCTGTGAACAAACTAGAAAATGCTCACACGTATAAAGTAACTTTTCTTTTCCCATGGAAATAATATTTGCCACGTAAGTCTTCCAAGATTTTAACAAGAAAAGCACCTTTTGTTTGTTTTTGTTTATTTTACAAACAAAACAACCAACCGGTTTCTCCATCTTCAAAATAACTATTTTTTTTATTGGATGATGTATGAACGAAGCCAAGTATATGTCAATGGCGATTCGATGAGAATGCACAGAAACGTAATGAATACTGATCGGGATGACTCTGTTGGCATGCGGGCGCATAATCAAGATTGAAGGCTAAATAGCGAGAAGATAAGCTGGCGTTAGTGGAATTAGGTTCGGTTTAAGCAAAGTGCCGTGATGGATTTCGTCTTTCTTGAGTTGCTAATATGGATTAACGTCCCTGGCCTGTTCACACCTGACGTGGGGAATGATAGGAATGAGACTTCTCCGCCACCCCCGTTGATGCGTTGAACTTGGGCTTCCGCCTCCGCCACCCTCACGTCATACAACGACCATCCTCATGACGCGTCCACATATTTGACACTATATTCCCAGTCGATGGGTTTCGATGTTTTATTGGAAAAGGGAGTGATTCGGTTTTTTTTTTACTTTATTTAGATAAGCTTTCTATCTCGCTGCGTATTATCTTGTGGGATGATGTTCTTCTTGAGTTGCTTTAATTAAGACAAGCTTTCTATCTATACCACATGATTCCTATTTATTTGACTTTGGTCCAGAAAACTTCTACCTTTTGCCCCATTGCTTGTACGTTTTCTATTAATTCAAATCCATAATCATTTTAATTTATCTGATCAAGTTCCTCTACATTCACAAACTTTTAAGATCCAAGTAAGAAAGATGCAATAGGGCCTACTCTTTAAGATCCAAGCGGGTTTGCACATCCTCATTAGGAGAAGACGTTCTTACATTTTAAGGTTTAGTTATTCTCTTCTTTTCTCTCCTTTTCTCTCCTCTCTTTCATGCATTCCTCCTCCAAGCCGCCCTAGAAGCCGACTGACCACCAAAGAAGCATCTTGGAGTTAGGTCCAAAAAGTTGTAAGGAAACTTTCATACTATTTTTTTTTTTATAGGAAAAACTTTCATACTATGGAGATATTATAATTACTATTAGATGTAATTTTGATAATGTAAAGTATCCATTAAAAATCTGCATCTATTGGCTCCTGTGAGAGATTCTAAAAGGGGATTAATTATTAAAGAAAGAATTACATAAATAGTTTTTACTATTAACTTTGTAGATAAGACATCTTTCGAATTCAACAAAAAGAGAAACTTTTTTATTATAGAATTATCTATCATCCATTCCCGTAAATTTACCTACTAATCAATATGATATGTTCCAGACCAAAAAAATATATGATATGTTCACTTAAAGAATTGTTCCTCCGACGTATTCGTCCCCATTAGTTTCCCGTTCTCTTATGAAATGCAACAACTGAAACGATTTTTTTTTTTTTTGTTTTCTTTTCACCTTTTCAACTTGACATGTGCCCTGTTTATACAAGGAGATTATAGCTCTATTCCTGCACGTATCCCCCTCAAAATGTAATAAAAACAATTGATGGATTTGAATGACGAATGATATTTGAGAGCGTTCGTTGGATTTGCAATTGGTGTCGCTATTTCCTAAGATTCTCGTGACTGTTATCATGCAACAGAACGTGTTTTTACCCCCTCAAAGAGCAGACGCCGGAGAGCGCAAGGGAGGGATGGTAAGGGAATTCGATATGCGAAGCTAGGGTTGACGTCTTTAAACTTGACAGTTTGCTTAGAGGTGTTTTCGACAATTGACGATATCGGACTGTGTATCCAGCCAAAGTTTATGTGGATTGTGGACTTAAAATAGAGTCGCTGGACAACGAAACACTTCGTTAATGTCCTTTCCTTTATCGACAATCTGCCTTTGCAGTTCTTCCTTGGACTTTGGTACCCAAACACCAAGTTTTTTAGACGAATCGCTATACCTCCGAGTCCGCACGCCCTTTCTGTTTTGCGCTTTTTTAGCTCAAACTTCACATTCCGAAACGCCAAGTTTTTCTTGTGCGGTACCGAGAACATCTTCTTCGTAGACCATGAATTGATGAGTTCCCTATGAACTTAACAATCTTGTATCATCGATTGAGTCGCATTCACGTAAGCTTTTGTCAAACAGTCCTTGAACTAATACAAGATACATACCTAGTACATAAACTACCAGCCACTAGGTTGTTGGTGGAGCGATCTTTTAGTCACTCAGTAACCTCGACCATGACCTTGGGTCGATACATCGCACGTCTATATTCATTAGAAGCGAGCTTTGCCCTAATCTATGTTGTGTCTACCATATGTTCGTCTTCCAACACATCTTTTTCATCACAAAAATACAACTAGACACCGTGAAACCAATAATTATCCCTGCCACATTGAAAGATAAAAGTACATAATTTAAGGCCTTGACTCTCAATTGAACTCGATGATGAGAGTTATATAATTCACACGGTACTCGAACATATGAAAATGATAATACAAGTGATAGTGCCGACGTTGTCCACCATGGTCCTTGAGCTAATCAAGTACGGTCGCCTACCTATCTAACCAATTAAAAGAAAAAATTGAATATCGATTGCTTGCGGATTAAATCACAAGTGAATTTTGTTTAGGCACATTCAGTCAACTTTTTTTGTCTCTTGCTATCTGGAAAATGAAAATGAGCCAGAGGAAAACCAAACACACAATCAGATCGACCTAGATTTCTCGGATTGAAGTTTTACTCTTGAAGACATTTCTTTGGCTTAGGAAGAACGTCCTTATGAATTGTTATGGTCTTAGTTAACACCTTATAAACGGAACTGATTATTTTGCACTTATTACTCAACGGAAAGTGAGCATGCGACGTCACATATGCCGAATTCGATACAATCGGTGGAATTTTGGCTCGGACATCCAAATAGGAAAATATAGAATTAAAGTATAATATGTTGACTGAGACAAAAGGAATTACAGAATGTTGACCGAGACTATTGGAATATAATATGCGGAAACGACAGGATTTTACAATTTATGTCAACACAAAATCGCCAGAGAAATAAATGAAAAATAAAGACACAAAAAATTTACATGGTTCGGTCTCAATATAGGTACATATGTTCACACAGAGAGCTAGCAGCAAATAATTCACTATAATTGAAGAATCAGAGTTTACAATTGCTCACACGCTCAAGTCTTTCCCGTACTTAAATTTAACTCTAAACTCAAAGTGTTTATAAATTGAGTTGGATATAAATTCATTACACAAAATTACTGCATATTTAAGCTCAAAATACAATGCTCTACATATGCCTAGCTCGTGTATATATAAATTTGCATTCTTCTTTCTTGATCGCGCTTTAGCTTGATGCCATGCGGCTCCTCCTTTTTTCTCGTAGGGTTTTTTTCAGCCGCGCACGCCCTGGGGACGTTTGCTTTATAATTATATTTGTGCAAAAGTCAAAGTTTTGACTTGGGCCCCCCAGCTTTTTGGTTCCACGTAAAGACGCTTCTTTCCGTTTCTTGACCGGGTAAAAGAAACCCACGCGTGACCCAAAGTCAAAGGTTTGACCTTGGGCGCACCTTTCTTTCCTTCATTGAAAGAGGGACTCGGACACTTGCAGCTTAGAAGAAAAAAACTTTTTTTTTCTTTTATTTCTTATTTTCTCTTTTGTAAATCTTCAAGAGTCCAACGAAATTTTTCTGTTGACCACAAAAACATCCAAGCGAATCGCATTTTACAAACGTTCAAACTTGAGACATAATTTAACAATTAAGATAATCATGAAATTACGAGGGCAGACAAATTAAAATTAACCCAGTTGTTTGTTGTGCCAAACAAAATAATGAGAACATGCATTAGATATTGTGCTAGGCATTGAGGTGACACTATCCGTGCTGACTAGCATTTTTAAGATAATATTTTAATATTTTTATTTGTTTATAATTTTTCTTTTCTCTTTATTTTCTTTATTTTTTTTTCCATCCTTCCCCTTCCCCTACCTTTAGTGTCACGAGGATTGCCGACTAGCCTTGCTAGCCATAGTTGAGGGTTGCAACACCCTTGCGACCAAGGTCGACAATGCCCTCGCCCATTGCCGGCGACCCTTGCCAATGCTAAAGTAGGGGAAGAGGAAGGGGAAGGGAAAAAAAAAATAGAAAAGAAGAAGAAGAAGAAAAAAAAATTATAAAAAATTTAAAAAGTAACAAAATATTGTTTTAAAAATACCATGTCAATACCAAGAGAACCAAATCAGTACTAGCCAGCCAAAATTGGTCAGATGAACTAAATTGGTATAAATGGGAATTTAGAACTAAATTGGCAAAAAAAAAATTATGATTGAATTAGCATAATTACAATAGTTTTAAGACTTTTTGGTAATTTTTCTAGTGTACTAAGACCATCATAAACATATATCGAATAAAATATCTTTGATATTGATAGAGAAAATGAACCACTCACATTATAAAGCATTCATATATTCCAGCGTCACATTTTTCACATACCTTCTTGTTTTGTTTTATTTGAAACCCACTAGGAAAAAAATAGGAAGGGGGGGGGGGGGGTGGAGCGCGGCGGTTCTCAGGCCAGAAAAGAGCATTGATCAGGTGTTAACGCACAACTCAAATCGTTTGGAAATGTGCGACGCGATGGATGATGGCTTGGTAATTAAACTTGTTCTTCTTGACCCATCACATTGGCATGGATTGACGAGCGGGAGAATCACAAACTCTTTGAAATTGGTCCCAGCATTAACGTAGTGATTTGTTCATCTTCATAGACCACATGCATGGCTTGTGCAAGATTGACAATTCGCATGAGGAGTACCATCGGAACTGCAATCAGACGGGGCAGCTCTTCTTTAATGTCCTTCCAGCATTGGCCAATTTTTTTCAGAGTTCCTTCTTTGCCTCTTCTTCCATAACTCTGTATTGTTCTGTGAAGCACTTCATTGAAATTAATTTTTCTCCTATTGATAAAACTTATGAGAAAAATTTAGATAAAATGATGCTGTTCGCTGGTATAGCTTTTGTATACCTTGTGTCCAGCAATGTCATTCATAAGCCAGCCAATTACTTGCGAGGCCTTCACTATCTTGGGGTCGCCAAACGGTAACCAGTCAAAAGTATCTTTTGTTACAAACACCAATTGACTACCATTGCTTATTAATCCAACAGGGATGTACTCCTCCATCGTGGGTATGTGGTTTGGTGGAACCATTTGGCTTCAGCCAAGTACATGCTCACTTGAATTTTCATCTGAGAATTCATTATCAAACGTAAAAGCTACATCAATATTTGAACTTTAATGTATTTGATGGACTTAGATATATGACAGCCTTTCATCTTTATCCAAAATCTTAGTATTTTGTTTCAAGTATGCAGAGTAAAAATCACATTTGATTGATGTAACCTCAAGTGACTTACCACTTCTTTTGCATAGAATAGGCGGTATGATCTTTCTTTCTAGTCAATTCATTGCCAATTTCATCATAAAAATCAAGAAGTGTCTTGTAAAAAACTTGCATGCACTTTGGCAATCCTTCTTTGGCATCAACATCCCACTTGAGTTCCAATTTAAAAAATATATAACTTGATCCTAATCAACAGTTGGCCAAATTAAAAAAAGTGAACTTAGAATCGGTAAATTGAGAAAAGCCTCAAGCGCCAACTGTGCCTTTCAATTGCTTCGTAAAGAGTTCTAATTCTTCCAATATGCCATAAACATCATAAATGTCGTCAAGAATGGAAAGAATGACCATCATTTTGGTTACTATTCCTCTAGCGATCTCATACTCTGGTTCAAAATCAATTGCTAACATCCAAACATGCACCTCCCCAAGCCTATCTCTAGCAAATGGAAACTCCATCTCCATATCTATATCCTTCCACCACCTACAGTTTGCCAACAAATCCCATTTAAGGTAAACACATCAATGATGGAATTATAGAAAGTAATTTGGACCTATGATCCAAAGAGCTTAACACTCCGTGACACTTGCAAATGATTTTTAGTTCAGAATAGATTGCAATTACACTAATCAATCTACGACAATTTGGTGTTTTTAGAACATCTAGCTACTTCAGACATGCTATCATGAAGTTCACCTAGTAAGGTTGCCGAGTTTCTTCTGGCGTTGCTCTTGCAATGAGTTGAAATCGAGCTTAGCCAAGGAAAGCAAGACTTCATTATGCAAAGGCTCCACTTGGTAGAACTGAATGTAAAGCCTCGCTTCTAGTCTTGGCAAACCCTTTTGGATTGGCTGATGTAGGGCATGACTCACTTGTTTTTTGAGATTAGGGGTTACTTTCTTTTTCTTAATTGATTCAAGGTGAGTTATTGTAAAAGTGAGTGCACCATTCAAAATGTCATTGCCGTGACCATTCAAAATATTATCGCCATGATGACTTAGATGGCAAGCTTCAAATAGACTTAGCATTCTTTGCATGTCAGTGATGCATTAGCTGAAATTTCCTTTGCTGTCCTTGAACCTATTAAAGATTTCTGTATGGCCAAATGGAATATGGAAGAAGATGCCATGAAAAGCACCATGTTCAATATCTAGATCAATCGGAAACGATGGAAAAATGACATACTAAACAAAGGAATTGGAAGAGAGGACTACTCAGCTTTTAAAACAAGAAAATTTGAACAACTCGAAATATAAGAATTATATATAGAAATAGGTTAACAAATAAACAAATCAACATCGTAGTAAACTAAACATGCCAGTGATATTATTTGTTCCCTCTAATCAATCAAATGGATTATCAAGCTATTGTTTGCAGTATAATTTCGCCAACTTTTGGATCAATGACATCGAAACATTACATACCACATGAAACATTGTAACCTGGTTGTCGTAACAAT
Organism: Eucalyptus leucophloia subsp. euroa; assembly: GCA_017140325.1. Taxonomy (NCBI): domain Eukaryota; kingdom Viridiplantae; phylum Streptophyta; class Magnoliopsida; order Myrtales; family Myrtaceae; genus Eucalyptus; species Eucalyptus leucophloia. The sequence goes on along the minus strand of CM029469.1, from coordinate 223,081 downwards.
CGAAAGAGGAGCAATAGTGTGTAGGTTGCCGTTGTTATCACCACAATGAAACTCAAAATAGCTTCTATGGTTTTGTTCTAGTTGCTTATCTATCTCGTGTTCAAAATGGTAAGCAAATTCCAAGCATTGGATCTGATCAATCAAGTTCTACGCGGCTTATCCATAGCACCTATCCATATCTTCTTCACTTCTCCTTCCAATCTCTCAATCTGTTCCTCTACTATGCCATCAGAACTCTACAATCAATATAAAATTGAAAGTCCAAAAATAAAAAATAGAGATAATTGAATAAAACGAGTAAGAATGCAAGAAACATGTTAGGTTGCCTATGACCCGATTGACCACAATAAATCTAAACTAAAATTACCTAAAGATGATACCGTTAAGACCAGTTTTAGTAACATTAAAGAAGTTCTTTCTACATTTATCAAGTCATATGTGCATCCCAAAGGTTCTCACAGAAATTTTGAATCATGCAAGGAACAACACTTGCATGGGGTTTCCAATAAACTAGAACTCTTTCTTTTTTATTAAATGTTGCGGGATGATCCTCAACATTCCAAGATTATTCTTTATGCTCTTAGTATTCGGAGGACATAACAGCTGAAAAATTTTCCAAAAGTAATTTAAGAAAAAGAGTAACTTAAATGCTACCGTCGAATTGGAGTCAGAAGCATATTTGAGAAAGAAATCTGCCCATATGGTTGGATGAAAAACTGCTGACCAGCGTTCAGGGGAGAAGAAGATGGGACTTCTGAAATCTGAAGAGACATTTCTTTTTTGCTATTTTCTAGATTGAGGTATCTGGCAGACTATAGCTAAAGAACCCTGGAGGGAGGGTAAAGGCTTTTCTGGGAGTGTCCAAACCTTATGGATGGGTATTTATAGGCAACCGCATCTAAGGAACAGAAAAGGCAATAGTAAATTTATTAAAGCATCTTCTTCCCCCTGCATTTTCTATTCGTGATGAGTGTCGTGTAAAGAAAATGTCTCCGTACGTTTTGACCACAGTTCAATATTGGTGAGCTGAAATGCAACGAAGGCCTGTCGATCGCCATGTCGCGATGACGCCGCTACATCGTGGGTGGCTCGACTATGGAAAGAAAACAAGAAGGGACCATGATGGTCTCACCTAAAAAAAGACAGCTTTGCTCAGCTGAAGAAATGGGAGCAGAATGTAATGTCTGGCAAATCATTATATGGGACAGAAGGGAAGAAGATAAAATTCTTTAAGATAGGTTGGCCGAATGCGGACCGATGCCTCTTTTCACGAGGAAATCTGCCGCACATGGATTTGTCAATTAACTTAGTACCATAAAAAATCTTGAGTCAATACATTCATAACACAATCACAAAGACTCTCACATAGACCCGTGCCACATATATCCTCCAAACTAGTATATAGGTATCACATTTACCCTCAATTGATATACGTATGTCACATTTACCCCAAATTGTGGTAATTCATGCATTTTTCAAGATAAATGTGGCATATGTGTTCTAGTTCGGAATAAATGTGGCACAAATATACCAGCTTAAGATTTTTTGTGATATAAAAATTAATTTAGGTAAAAATTCAACATGAGTCCATCGGTTTATGATAAATGTAACACAAGTGTACCAATTTGAGAGTCTTTGTGACACAAACATTAGTTTGAAATAATTGTAGCATGTATATACCGATTTGAGAATTTTGGTAATATGAACCCTTGTTTAATTACATAAGGAAATGTAGGAAAACTCTCAGATTATGGATGAAGTTTGTCCTGGTGCACTGAAGGGTGCACTGAAGGGGAGGTAACTTCCATAAGCGTTCTTCAAGCAAGTTTATTTTGTTTTTCGTAATTATACCCAAGCGATTTATCCAATAATTTGATTTTAAGTTAAGATTTATGTAATTCATTTAGCATCATGACCTACCCCTCGGTATGGAGGAAAGTAGGCTTAGAAGTATTGCCAAAAAGATAGGCTTATGGCATTTTTTTTAGACATGGGCTCTCCCAAGTCTATACTCCGTGCAATGTGGAGTATTCAGATTGACGCTATAAGAATTTTTTAATGAGGAATCTCTACTAACCTATTGAGTTCAGCTAGAAACCAAGTGAAGCATGTGGGCATACTTCACTTTTTATGCAACTATAATTAATATATTGAGAGTGCACAACCAATTGGTAATTGATATGAAAATGTGCAAACAATGATCTAACATATGGTTCCAAGGACATGCAAATCTCATCATAAAACCCTTAGAGCTGAGCATAAAAACTACTCAAAAACTCATTTTTAAGCTTTTTCATGAATGTTAGAGAAAATAAAACATTTTCGGTATTTTTAACTTTTTTAATATTTTTTTAACAAAGTATATATTATTATTATTTTTTAATTGATAATCCGAAAAAGGAACTCGGGCTGGCCCCAGGGGTCGGTCCTAACATGGGCTGCTATGGACTCTTGTGGGCCTGGACGGGGAGCATGAATCGGGCTCTATTAGACCAAGCCCCCTTTTAGTGATATAAACTCCCAGAGACCCACTTCATGAAAATTTAAACCCAGCCCAAATATTCATAAATTAAGCCAAGCCCAAGTCCGCTTTAACTTAAAGCAAACCCAAATCTGCTAAAAAAAACTTTAGGCCCATCTTCCTATCCTCTTTTTGACGAATCCGCACCAGGCCTTTTTTTTTTCCTAATTTTCATTCATTCTCTCTTGCTTTCTTCTATTCTTTCCTGGGAAAAGTATCAAAAAAGTTCTAAATCCTTTACATTTGTGCTAATTTAATTCTAATTCTTTTTACTTGGGATCAATTCAATCATAAATCTTTTTCATCTAATGCCAATTCAATCTTAAATATTTTCACTTTGTGCCAATTTAATACTTTCCAGCTAATTTTAGCTTGATTTTGCTGATGTGACATGATCGGCATTGACATTGACAACTTTTAATAATATTTTAATATTTTTTTGATTTCTTTTTCATTCTCCTTTCCTTTTTTCTTTCTCCTCCTCCTTCATCCAGTTGGTCACCAAACCTCAGCAACCGACCAAAGGCGAGGTTGAGGTTGAGGTCGACCTTGCCTCGCCTCTAGCAAGCCTCATGGCCACTAGCGAGGCTTAAGCTCTCACCAAAGGTCATGAGAGCTACTCATGCTAAGCGACGAGGCTCACCCTCGCCAAATCTTGCAAGGGTCAAGCCTCGTCGATGATGGGCAAGGCTTGACCTAGTCAGATCTAGCAAGAGCAAGCTTCACTAGGCTAGCATGAGGTCACCCTTGCAGCTTAGGTAGCCTTGAGCTAGCCTCGCTAGAGGTTGGGTGAGGTTCAACCTCATCGGATCTAGCCAAGTGAGGCTTGACCCTCATTGGATCTAGTAAGAGTGAGCCTCACTGCCCAACATGAATAGCCATCACGAGTGATGTAGATAATTTTTAATAATATTTTAATATTTTTTTCTTTTTCCTTTTATTTTTCATTTTTTTCTCCTCCTTCTCTTTCCTCCAATTGGTCTCAAGACCTTAGTGACAGGCCATACCACATCAACCGACCAACACCTAGTTAGCAATATTCAGTTAAAATTAGCTAGAAAGATTGAATTGGCACTACATCAAAAGGTTTAAGATTAAATTAGCACCAATAAAAGATTTAAGATCAAATTGACACAATTACAACAAGTTTATGACTTTTTTTTGATACTTTTCCCATTCTTTCTTCCGCTGTCTTCTTCATCACCTCCCTACTGTTGTCCAGAAATCTACAGCACTTGTCTTCTCCAAGTGAATCATATCACGAATACCAGCGAAAACGACTGCAGATATTGGTACCTCTAGAACACACCCTCCTCGGCAACCACCATGAGAACATCACCGAGTAGTGTAGGTACCGAAACAAAGCCAACAAACGGGCGTTCAGATCTCAGCAACCACAGCCACCCAGAAATTTTTAACATCCCATATCAATTACAGAAAAAGCCTAATTAAACATTTTTAAACACCGAGACTCCACCATCAACGAAAACTATAGCCATCGCCGCCATGTTAATGGCCACAGCGACTATCACTCCTGTCACCAATCTATTCTCAATTAGGGTGCCTAGCTGATGAGTACCACGTCCAACGGAAGACACCAGCAAAAATCCAATCAAATATCGTCAGAAGTCAGCACACCAGTAACACTCTTTGATAGGTAACATTTTGGAAAATGTTGCAAAGTGAGCAAAGCTATCCCTTCAAGAAAAAGTTACAAATTGAACAAATGTATCCCCTTAGGAAAAGTTACAAATTGAATAAAGTTATCCCTTTGAGAAAAGTTGAAAAGTAAACAAAGATGTCCTTTAGGAAAAGTTATAAATTGAATAAGTATAATTTCAAAAGTTATCTTGAAAAGTCATATATAAAATTATAAATAAAATAATTAAAAAATCAATAATTTCATAATTTTTTAAAATATTGAATGAACCGATACACATTTTGACTAATAAAAATAAAAATAAATGGGTTAGTGCTAATTAAACCACGCCAAAATAAAGGGGTAAATTTTAAGTGCATCTAGTAATTGCGCATCCGCATGTGGGTATTATGGGGTCTAACTCACACTCTAATGCTTCCTTTAAATAAACTAGTAGACTTATCTCCTCCCAACTCTCTTATTTGGGATAAGGAAAAGCACCTTTTATTTGTTTTACAGATAAAACAACCAACAGTTTCTCCATCGTCACAAAAAATGATTGTTTCCATCGTCAAAATAACTATTTTTTGTTGAATGATGTGTGTACCAAGCCAAGCATACGTCACCGGCGATTCGATGAGAATGCACAGAAACGTAATATCTATGGAAACGTCATGAAGACTAATCGGGATGCCTGCGTTGGCGTGCGGGCGTATAATCAAGGTTGAAGGCTTAACGTCCCTCAAACCTGAAGTGGGGAATGACTCCGCCACCCCCATTGAAGCGTTGAACTTGGGCGCCGGCCTCCGCCACCCTCACGTCATACAACGATCATCCTCATGACTCGTCTACATATTTGACACTATATTCCCAATCGACGGGCTTCGATGTTTTCTTGGAAAATGGAGTGATTCGGGTTTATTTTTTCAATTTAGATGAGCTTTCTATCTCGCTGCATATTATCTAATGTGATGATGCTCTTCTTGAGTTGCTTTAATTTGGACATGCTTTCTATACCACTACATTCTTATCACATGTGATGATTCCTGTTTATTTGACTTTCGTCCGGAAAAGTTTTACCTTTTGGCCCCATTGCTTTTACGTTTTTCACTAATCAAGTCCCTAAATATTTTAATTTATCTGATCAATTTTCTCTATATTCACAAACTTTAAGATCCAAGTAAGAAAGACGTGATAGGGTCTACTCTTTATGATCCAAGCGGGGCTGCACATCCTCATTTGGATTTGGAATCCCCTGAAGCGGCGCCAATTTTTCAAAATTCCACTAAGGTACTGTCGAAACTTGATTGTTTTGACCTAATCGCTCCCTTGAACGTAATCAGTTTGACCCAATGATTCCTTGAGCTCACTATTGGTGAAAATAATAACAAGCCGGCAAATATGGGTGCGAATGGTAACGTTTCTGTTTTTTTTTTGTTCCAGGGAACAGAAACAAAAAAAAGTGTTTCTGTTCCGGGAAACAATTTTTGAACAAAAGAACGCGTTTGGTAACGTTTGGTCCGGGAATAAAAAATGAATAGAAACACGTTTGGTAAATTTTATTCTTTTTTTGTTTCTTTTAATTTTTTAAACATTTTTATTTTATTTTTCATTTTTTCCTTTCTTTTTATTATTTTTTTCGGCCGGTCCCCGCCTCCGGCGACAGCCGACGGGGCCGCAGCCTCGCCCAACCACGGCGAGGCTCGCGGCCCTCGGCGAGGCCGAGCCTCGCCGTGGTTGGGCGAGGCTCGGCCTCACCTTGGCTGGGCGAGCTCGGCCTCGCCCAGATCCGGCGACGCTCGGCCTCGCCGGATCTCGGGCGAGGCCGAGCCTCGATGGCCGATCGCCGACCATGGCCGAGGCCGGCGACCGGCGAAAGAAAAAAGAAGAAGAGAGAGAGAGAGAAACGTTTCTTTCATTTTTGTTTTCGGAACAAGAAACAACAATTTGTTGTTTCTTGTTTTTGTTCTTATTTTGTTCCGGGAACAAAAAAAAAAAAGAACAGAAACGCAACCAAACGCGTTTTGTTCCTTTTTTGTTCCCGGGAACAAAATCTGCTCTGAAGTGTTCCGGAAACGTTTCTTAGAAACGTTTCCATGCACACCCTATGTGTTCATCACAAGAACCACTTTTAACTACAAGAAAATTGATTATAATAAATAAATAAAAAATCATCGATTGACTTTACCCCGTACTTCCCGCATGCAAAAAACGCCTAGCTAGGTTCATTTAAGTCCATGACGCAGCATTCTCATTAGACTTCTTTCACATTTGCAGTGATCAGTGATCATCCATCTCCAATCTTTTTTATTTTTTATTTTTTTAAAGATCCATCTCCAATCTTTCAACCTACGCTTGAGAGAAAACTTACCCTTTTCTATTTTACCTGTAAAAATGGGGGCAAACTTTATGCTTTTCTGAATGTTTTCAATGCGCACGTAAGTGACATGGGAGAAATGTGTTTTCTTTTTTGAATAAAAAAATGCCTCTGAAAGGCACAAAACATACCCATGCTCATTTTTCTTTTGTCAGTCTTTTTCTATTTCTACTTTAACTCCCACTCTTAGATTTTTGCCCTGCCTCTTTGTAGAACGTGGGAGTCAGAATCCACTCCTGAAATTATATCGTCCCCACCCCAAACCCCTTGGAGAATGTGAGGATTCGAACCCCTTACCTCCCCTTCTATGCTCATTGGCCGGCCATTATTTTCGATAGTGATAGGGGAGAAATGTGTTTTCTTTTACGAATAAAAAATGCCTCTGAAAAGGCACAAAGCCTACCCGTGTTCATTGGCCGCTCCAAGGGATTTTTGGGCCTTATTCTTTTTCCGCCAAAGATGGGATGCTTCATGTTTTCAAGCTTCCTATGAATCTAAATCAACTATGACGGGGCATGCTCATTTCCACATTTAGAATGATGGAATCACAGGATTTTCTGTGTTGTTTAACCACTTTTGGGTTGGGCCTAAATAAAGTATTACCTCGCTCAAATTTGGGGAGGGCCGCAACTCACTAAAAGTCATAATTTAATAATCATTTGTCTTCTTCAATCCTCGTACCATTAAATGTTTGAACAAAAAGAAGGGCCTATATCCTTAATAAAATCCAATTTTAGTTTTCGTCCCAATTCTACCTTGTATTTTATAAAGAACCTCCAATTTTAGATCATATTTCAATTCTACCTTAAACCATTTTTTTATCCCATAACAAAAAAAAAAAAAAACTCTAACTTTAGGTACAATCCTAATTATATTTCAATTCTTCTAAGTTTCAACCTTGCGACCATACTCCCCCCAGAACCCAAAAACTTTGATTTCTCAGAAGGTGCCGACAGAGTCCTAAAAGCAACATCTGCTGATCCTTAGTTGGCATCGTTTATGATTGAGACTAGGATGGTATCTGGTCTCCTTCGAGCCTCCAACTTTCGTTCTTGATTAATGAAAACATCTTTGGCAAATGCTTTCACAGTTTTTTTTTTTGGTAACCGAGGACTCGACCACGTACTCCCCATGCCCGATCAGCTCCTGAGGGCCGGGCTTATATGCCTTGGAGGAGACTAGCCTAGCAACCCATCACAGTTTTTTTTTTTTTGCAAGGTAAGAATATATAGAGCAATAGCCAATTATACAAAAATCCGATGCCAAAAAATTTCACTCATAATGCAAGAGCAAAAAGAGTGAAAGGGAACCGATGTGAAAGGGAGCCGATGTAAAAGAAAACAAAAACAACGGAAACCAAGGAAGCCGAAACAGACTGGTTAACAAAAGAAAACCGCCACCAAGCAAACCAAAAAAACAACTGTCAGCAAGGCAGCACAACACAACAACGAGGTCGCAAACCCAAAAGGAACATCACCAACTGACCAACCCTAACAGAAGAAGCACCACTAAGGAGAATGGGCAAGCCCGCCAACACAAACAGAAGAGTCAAAGCCCCACCCTCGTTGAAGACGCCTGTTACAAAAGTTGTCCGACATGTTGCTGAAGGTCAACACTTTATCTTTAACAACTTTGACAAGTTGATTTTTTAAAGTTGAAACCTCAAGTGTTTCATCCCGGAAAATGATGCTATTTCTTTTCTTCCAAATTAAATAGCACATGGCTCCAAAAGGGAACCGAGCAATGGAACGGAAGAAATCCTTACCAATCAGGAAATTCAAAGCCCAAAGGAGATTTTCCGTCCAAGATCTATTACGCCAAGGAAGATTACATCTACTAGCCCAAAAAAAGGCAAGAGACGTCAAGACGGGACAAGCAAAGAAGAGATAGTCGATAGAGTCTGGAGTGACATTGCAAAAAGCGCATACTTCATAGCCAATTCTACCATAAGATAGGAGGAAAGCCTACGCTGGTAGGTGATTCTTGGTGATTAATCAAAGGTGGAATTGACATCTAGGAGTAATGGCATTATTCTAGATAAACTTAGCCCAAGGGACCCGATTCTTTTTGCTTCTTATGGCATCCCAAGCAGAGGCCATCGAGAAAATACCATAAGAGGAACCACACCAAGAGAACCAGTTAGGCACTCGAGTAAGAACCGGGATGGAAAAATCCCAACACTCCAAGAGCGACCTAAAGACCCGCCCCGCCAGAGAAGTAAGGTTTGCCACCATCACAAGCTTCGAGAGGCCAGATCCCTCCATAAGAGAAATCGGAATAAAAGAACACAAGGGTCCTTCTTTATGCCAGTTATCGAATCATAAAGAAACAACGCGACCATCACCCACTTCCCAAAAAAAATATGACCTGAAATCCCTTCTCAGCTGTAGGATTTTCCTCCATGCCCAAGAGCACACGATAGGAATGGTGGAAATCCAAAAATTATCCCTCTTTAATAAATTAGAGTGAATCCCCTGACACCACAAGGACCTTTTATCAGTAAACAAAATCCAAATATATTTCACCATGGTTGCTTTATTGCAATCTAGCAATCTTTGAATACCTAGTCCACCCTCCTTCTTAGGAGCACAAACATTTTCCCAAGAAACTTTAGCTCCGCCCCGGCCCAGGGTAGGCCCCTTCGAAAGGAACTGTCCTAAGATACATTCAATACGGTCTAACACCGAATAGGGAAGGGTAAAAACACTAGCCCAGAAAGCTTGGATAGAATGAAGCACTGACCTAATTAACTGAAGTTTTCTAGCGAAGGAAAGAAACCGTTGAGCCCACGATTGGACTCTGGTTGTGATTCGGTCAATAAGAGTCATGTAATCTGCCTTCCCAAGCCTCTTGGAAATAATGGGTACCCCTAGGTAGTGTATCGGAAGCTTACCTTCTTGGAAGCCAAATGCCAAAAGAATGTTCCTTCGAATGGAATTAGAACCCCTGCAAGAAACACTTCACTCTTGTTCTTGTTAGGTAGCAAACCACTCCAAGAGGAGAAGATATTAATGCCCCTTTTAAGGAGGGACACCGATGCCAAATCAGCCTTACAGAAAAGAAAGACATCATCAGCGAAAAAAAGATGAGATAGTTTCACGGCTTTACACCTCTAGAAATACTTGAAGTCTTTATGTGAAGTGCAAGACACCAGGATCCTAGAAAAAATCTCCATTTCGAGGATAAAAAGATATGGAGACGTTGGGTCCCCTTGCCGAAGGCCACGCCCACCTGAGAAGAAACCATGAAGCTCACCATTTATCGAGATGGAAAATTTAGGAGTGCGAATACAAACTATGATGAGTCTGATCATCCACTCTGGGAAGCCAAAAGCTGAGAGGGTAAGCTCAAGGAAATCTCAATCTACCGTATCATAGGCCTTCTGGAAATATACCTTAATAGCACACTTAGGTAGATATAGCTCTAGGTGGAAACCTACAAATAATTCCTGAGCTAAGAGAATATTGTCCCTGATTCTTCTTCCCTTTACAAAAGCATTCTGAGACGGACTAATAAGGTCATTCAAGACAGCAGCTAAGCGGTTAGCCAAAATCTTAGTAACAACTTTGTAAGTGGTGTTACAACAAGCTATGGGCCGAAAATTTAAGACAGCACAAGCGTTTGGAACCTTCGGCACTAGAGTTAAGATCATGTTGTTTACCTCTCTAAGCAATTGACCCGATGAAAAGAAATCCTTCACCGCCTCTACCACCGAAGGACCCACAATCTCCTAATTGTACTTATAAAACTCAATAGTAAAACCATTAGGCCCAGGAGCTTTTCCACGTGTGAGAGAAAATAAAGTATCACGAATCTTAGAGTCCAAGATTGGAGTAGAGAGGAAACCAACTTGATCCATCGAGAGCGGCCGCCGAATGCACTCCTTCAGCTCTTGTAGCGAGGGCTTCGAGAGGGCTGCCTGTGGAGATAAGAGGTCCCTGAAGAAAGAGACAAAAACAGGAGGCACCAAAGCAGCATCTGTGACCAAAGCACCCGAAGGATCCTTGACCGAGAGGATCCTATTCCTAAGCTGTCTTCTATTAACTGAGTGATGGAAAAACTTGGTGTTCCTATCACCCTCCTGGAGCCACCTAACTCTTGATTTTTGTCTATAGTGTTGGGAATAACGGATCCCCGAAAACCGGATTCGACACCAAATCGAACCCCTAAATCAATGCGGAAGACGAAACCCATGAATAACACGTATCACCGATCGTAAAGCACACCACGGATTCGAGCGTACCTTGTTAGCCACAGATTAAACACCGACGCCGATTGAGGAAGAAAATCCGGTCGAATTCGATCCGATGAAGCCTTGAAGGGAGGAATTAGAAGCCGTATGCCTACTGTTCCTTTTGAGAGAGAAAACGCGCGGGAAAAAAAGACGTGCGTAATTTCTGATTCCAAAGACGTCTTCTCTCTCTCTTTCTCTCCCTTTTATACCCCATTCTTTCCACGGGCCCTTTTTCCCGTGGGCTGGACTTTCTGGGCCCAGCTTGGGCAGATAGGGCCTTAAGCCCAAATCTAATAAAGCCTTCATCTCCCACTCACACAAGGTGGGCCGAACAAGATTCTCTTTACCTCTCTTCAACATTCATACCGGTGAATAATCCGTGCGACCAAAGCATAGTTTGAGAGCTCGTTGCTATACATCGTTAGGAATATATAGCAGCTCATAATTGGGCGTCACACTCGAGTAGATTTAGTATGCAGTACCCTAGATCGATCGATCACATTTATATCTCCCTTGATCTCTTTTAAACATGATATATATATATATATATATATATATATATATATATATTGTATTCACAATTATAATTATCACAAAGACAGTCATAATTGGTGGACCAGTGAATACAAAACCACAATGTGATTCTCCAAAATCGATCTTCCTCTTTCCTTCAAACTCTCAATTTCAGTCCAGCTTACTTTTCTAGAAATGCCCCATTAGATCGAATCATCTCATGACCATTGGCAACACCCTAAGATAGCAAACACTAAATAGAAATCTTGAGAATAAGTAAGAGTCCTGAGGGGACTAAAAATTGAGGAACTCTTTTCCTCAAGAGTCTCACACGTCATAAAAGTTGAGATCAAACTTTTTGCCACTCTTATTGGTCGTCTCTTGCATACGTAGTATGAAATACGTATTACGGTATTAACTCCTTTCCCATGGAGCGTATGTCTACACCTTTCAATACCGTACAGATGATAGTTCGACATACCCAATTTCTAACTTGAGTTCACATATCTACTCATTCACAAAATTCATCGAACTCACATCGGCATTTTAGACGATAAAGTAAAATATATGGGGTATTTTACTTTCGGACATCGTAAGTATTATGTCCTCATCTTAACACTCGTTAAGGCGACATACATATTTTAAGCTTGAGCTCTCGATTATCACCTAGATAATAAGCTTAAAATCAGTCTCATCTCTATTTATCACACAAGAAATGCAGGCGATTACCCGTGTGAGTGGGCTAATCTTATATCTGTCCGACATACTTCTCATCTTAAAATAATGCACTAAGCATTAAGATGCATAAAGATCACACATAGATTCATAGGCATTAATCAATGAAAAAACAAAATTTCATAAATGTGAACAATTCAGGGAAATTACAATTCAGTACATCAGACTCTACGCAATCCTAGAGATTTTACATGACCACAAAACACATCTCTAGGTATTGGCTTTGTCATAGGATCTGCTACCATTCTATGCGTAGATATGTACTGTAAGTTCACATCCTTTCGTGCAACCATATCTTTTACAAAGTTATACTTGGTATTTATATGTTTGGTCTTGCCATGATACTTTGGATTTTTGGTGTACGCTATAGCTGCTTGGCTATCACAGTTAACCAACAATGGATTTACAGCTTTCTCAATAACACCTAAATGATCCAAGAATCTCTTAAGCCAAACTCCTTCTTGTACGCGATAACGCCACGAACTCAGCTTCCATCGTGGACAAGGCTATACACGTTTGCTTCTTACTACTCCATGATATGGCGCCATTGTTCAGTAAGAAAGCAAATCTAGAGGTAGATTTTCTTTCATCTAAATCTCCTCCCCAATCAGCATCTGAATAGCCTTTAAGTCGCAGATCCTTTCATTGGTAATTCAACTTGAAATTAGCAGTTCCCTTCAGATACCTCAGTATTCTCTTAACGGCCTTCCAATGTGCTGGACCTGGGTTGGATTGGTATCTACTCACCATTCCAACTGCAAAACATATGTCGGGTCTTGTACACATCATAGCGTACATCAAGCTCCCAACAGCACTAGCATAAGGAACATTTTTCATTTGTTCCTTCTCTTGTGGAGTCCCCGGACACGCCTATGGCTCAATCCTTCACCTTTTGCAATAGGAGTGTATATGGGTTTACAGTCTTGCATACGAAATCGTTCAAGAACCTTATTTATATAAGTTTCTTGCGAAAGAGACAACGATCTCTTCGAACGATCTCTCGAAATCTTAACTCCAAGAATGTATGCAGCCTCACCCATATCCTTCATCTCAAAGTTAGAAGACAACCATCTCTTGACAAGATTAACCAACTCCATATTGCTTCCGGCAATCAGTAAATCATCAACATATAATGATATGATCACAAATTGATCCTTGGATCTTTTGATATATACACAATGATCCTCATCAATCATTGTAAAATCATATGCCACTATGGCATTATGAAAACGTATATACCATTGTCTTGATGACTGCTTAAGACCATATATCGACCTCAAAAGTCGACATAACCATATATCGACCTCAAAAGTCGACATACTTTTTCTTCTTGGCCTTTCACTATGAAACCAGTAGGTTGTTCCATATATATTTCTTCCTCTAATTCTCCATTGAGGAAAGCAGTCTTTACATCCATTTGATGTAACTCAAGATCCAGACTAGCTACTATTGCCGAATAATGCGAATCGAGGTAAATCTCACTACAGAGAAAACGTATCTTCATAATCAATTCCTTCCGTTGATTATACCCCTTCGCCACAAGGCGAGCCTTATGCCTTTCAATCGAGCCATCGACTTTCGCTTTATTTTGAGAACCCACTTGTTCCCAATAGCTGCGTCCCTTTGGAAGATCAACCCTGTTCCCGAGACTTGGTTTGATTTCATTGACTCCATTTCCTCTTCCATTGCATTAATCCATTTTTCCTTACTAGGGCAATTCAGAGCCTCATTAATATTTCTTGGCTCATCCTCATCTTATGGAGCAACCATAAAAGTTTCCCCTTCAATGTCAAAACGTCGATGGGGAATACTTTGGCGACTTGTTCGCCGTATGGGAGATTGTACACTTTGCACATCTGTCCCCATTATGCTCCCACTTGGATTAGGTAATGATGATGTCGTCTCATCATGTGGTTGCAATTGAGAATGAGTTGAAATCAATTCATCACTTCTCACATTACTCCCACTTGGACGAACTCCACTAACATCATTATCCTGATCCAAGGTCTCAAATAGGGAACAATCTTCCCCTATTTCGCCCTTCTTAGGAAACTCATCCTCTAAGAATGTGACATCTCGTGATTCATATTCAGTTATACTCCCACTTTCCTGCTCACCAATGAATACATACCCTTTCGAGTGTTCCGAGTACCTTATGAAAATACTCTTCTTTCCTCTGGGACCCAATTTCCCAAACTTGTGAGAGGACTCATGTGTATAGGCAGCACAACCCCATGGCTTAAGAAAACTTAAGTCCAGTTTTCTACCTGTCCATAACTCATATGGAGTGGAAGTAACTGATTTGGAAGGCACCTAAGTTAAGTATATAGGCAGCAGTTAACAATGCATCACTCAAAAAGGTGATGGGTAAGTTAGCATGCGCCATCATGGACCTAACCATTTTCAGTAGGGTTCTGTTTCTTCTTTCCGCAACACCATTTTGTTGAGGAGTGTACGGAATAGACAACTGTCTTTCTATTCCTTTTTCATCACACAATTTTCTGAATTCATCAGATAAATATTCTCGACCTCGATCGGATCTCAATGCTTTTATTTTCTCGTCTAATTGATTTTCTACTAGGTTCATAAACCTTTTGAAATAACTTATTGTTTCAGATTTATGAGAAATCAAATAGACATATCCAAATCGAGTATAATCATCAATAAAGGTGATGAAATAAACAGCCCCATGCCTTCCTCTCACATTCATTGGACCACAGACATTGGAATGAATTAAATGCAGAGGAAATTCAGCTCTTTGACCTTTCCCGAATGGTTTCCTTGTCGTTTTCCCTTCTAGGCAATGCTTACATATGGGCAAATCGACTTTTTCAATGTTGCCCTACAAGCCCTCTTTGGCTAGTCTATTCATACGTTGTTAGCCAATGTGACCAAGTCTGGCATGCCATACATTCACATCATTATCATAGGTATTAGGAGATGTGATAAGGGAATAACAAACATTTGCATTAACATACTCAATATCCAATACAATGAAACCATTCAGAAAATAACCACAACCATAGTAGTTTGTATCCAAATACAAATCCACACCTCTATTATGGAAGTTCATATTAAAACCTAGTCTAACCAACACCAAAACAGACACTAAATTTCGACGAATCTCCGGAGCATACAATACATCATGAAGGAACAAAGTGCGTCCACCACGCATGTTCAGTTGGCATGTGCCAATTCCTTTCACTTCAGCTCTGGAGTTATTTCCCACATAGACCCACTTAGTTCCAGTTGGTACTCGTCGAAATTCCACGAAGGATTCTCTATCCTTCGCTACATGGTCTGTCGCTCCTGAATCCACAGTCCATAAAGGATTAGACTCAGTTAAGAACACAGAACTCAACACAAAAGCAAAGTTCTGAAAAGTACAAGGGGTGCATACCTTCTTTGGCTCACGATAGTCGCGAGCATAGTGACCTTCTTGTCACAGCTGTAGCATTTCACCCTTGACATTTTCTTCACTTGAGGACGTTTTCCTCTCTTGTGTTGGTTAACTTTTGATTTCTTGCAACAAGGACTTGATCCTTTGCAATCCCACATATTGAACGAATCAATACGCTTGCGCTTAGAGCTCAAAGCCCTTTCTGAGCTAGAACCAAAGCATTGCGAGATGTCTATTTTCGACTCAAATGCCGTTAGGCGGTCCTCTACTAGCTCAAGGTGGCACACGACACCCTCAAGGTCTTCCATAATATGGTCAAGAGCTTCTAGTGCTTCTTGCTTTTCCAGCACATATTGAATCTTCATATTCAATATTTCACAATTGTTGCCGTTCATATCAGCAATTACATTCTTAGTTGTCAAGCCATCAATCTGAACACATCGACAAATATGCACGAATTATTAATGCCTATCATTTATGCATCCCTATTTGCATAGACCCATCATATTAATGAATAATTTCAAGTAAGGCTTCAGAATCAAAAGGTCACTTCGTTTCCAATCATCCTCCAAAAATCCTAACTTAAAACTATCATTAATATGATTGTCATATGCAAAATCAGTTCTATGAAGCTACAAAAACTTCTAAAACTACCCATGACTAATTACCCACAAAGAACCAAAGCAATATGTAAAGCAACTAGAATAGACATCCATATAAAAACAATAATACTTTCAATCAATACAACTAACATATCAGTTGTTACATCTATAACAATCGGGTAGTAAAACAATACATTTTATGTCCACAAAGCACACTTAACATATATCATCCAATACAACTAACACATAGTCAGCACACGAACTGGGAAAAATCCTTTTTTGTTCAATTTCTTGATCTTTTCCCTTGTAACAATACAGTAATATTCATTTACAAAATCTATCACAATTTTCTTATAGGAAGCAGCTCCGTTGACATCCCATATGCGATTCAACACATCTTGCCATTCGTGTGGAAGAGTGCTTATGAAAAATCACACCATCTCTCGATCGTGACATAGGACGACCATTCCATATGACCTGTTGAATTTTCCCGTTGACTTCAAGGACGTGATCAATTAAGTCACCACTCTCCCATCGATGATCGATCATTTTCGGCTATCAACTTAGACAAAGCCCTTTCCTTTTGTTCATCGGTCACACGCGCGAATAGGTGTGCGCAACCTCGGGGAGGCATTGTTCCTGCAACAAATGCAGAACAAATAAATGGATTACATATAATCCACATAGACTTAATTGAAAAAGAAACACATTCTTTTCCCTCTTTTTTTGGTCAACGGTCAACGGTCAACGGTCAAGTCAACGGTCAACGGTCAACGATCGGTCAACGGTCAACGGTCAAGTCAATGGTCAACGGTCGTCGGTCGTCGAACCGGTCGGACCGGTCGGACCGAACAGACCGGCCGGACCGTTCGGGAGGACCGCTAGCACGTGCGCCGCGTGCGTGCGCGGATGACGTCACGCAGACGTCGGCCGCACGTGCGCGCGCGTGCCATCGTCGGCGGGTCGGTTCATGGGTCGGGTCGTCGCCAGGCCAACCGACGTCATCGCCGACGTCATCAATGACGTCACCCCCGGGGTTACCGGACGTCATGCCGACGTCGCATGCGTCGGTCCGCGGACCGGGCGCGTGCCCGGTTCACCGGCCGGCGGCGCGCCAAGACGCGTCGATTCGCCGGCGCGTGTGCCGCACGCGCTCGCGATCGAGCTCTCCCGAGCGCGTCGCGCCCACGCGCAGCGCCTTCCGACCGCGCGTGTGGGCGCGTGCGGCGTCGCCCGGCCGCGCTCGAGACATCTCCAGACTCGTCTCGACGTCACCTTTCTCCCAGTGCTTTCAAAATTGGTTTTTGACATTCAAAAACTCACAAAAAAGGGCGAAGAAGTCTCGGGTGTCGGGATTGCTCGCCCCGATCCGTACGGCCGAAGTTCCTTTTGCGAAAAATCAACCAAATCACATCAAATTGATCGGGAAAACGTGAACTAGGGCTCTGATACCAATGTTGGGAATAACGGATCCCCGAAAACCGGATTCGACACCAAATCGAACCCCTAAATCAATGCGGAAGACGAAACCCACGAATAACACGTATCACCGATCGTAAAACACATCACGGATTCGAGCGTACCTTGTTAGCCACAGATTAAACACCGACGCCGATTGAGGAAGAAAATCCGGTCGAATTCGATCCGACGAAGCCTTGAAGGAAGGAATTAGAAGCCGTATGCCTACTGTTCCTTTTGAGAGAGAAAACGCGGGAGAGAAAAGACGTGCGTAATTTCGATTCCAAAGACGTCTTCTCTCTCTCTTTCTCTCCCTTTTATACCCCATTCTTTCCATGGGCCCTTTTTCCCGTGGGCTGGACTTTCTGGGCCCAGCTTGGGCGGATAGGGCCTTAAGCCCAAATCTAATAAAGCCTTCATATAGGAAGACTCTTCATGAGCTCGCAAATCCACCAACAGCCTACGCTGGGACTTTTCTAGTTCCGCAAGAGTAAAGTTGTCTGGGTCTTGCTGGAGACCAATCTGGGTATAATGAAGAGCATTCCTAGCTTCATTAGTCCTCACTGAAATGTCTGAGAACTCCTTTCTAATGAGTCGTTTGAGGCGACCTTTCAGGGCTTCAACTTGCAAATAAGTTTGAACATGGGAACCCCTTGCATCGGACTCTCCCAAACCTGCTTAACAATAGATGGAAAAGTCAAGTGTTTCATCCAGAAATCAAAAAACTTAAATGGTTTCCTCCTAAAAACCTGGTTAAGGACTCTGACCACCATGGGGGAATGATCGGATATACCCGGGTTGAGAAAGGAAGCCTCAGAAAAAGAAAAGTCCATATTCCACTTGGCATTCACCAGCACCCGGTCAATCTTCCTCATTTTCCTATTGGCACCTGAGGATGTGGACCAAGTAAAACGAAGGCCGACATATCTTAGGTCTTCCAAATCCGTGCGAGCTAAGCAAAGACTAAATTCGTCAAAGTACGGAATCCATGCAGTAGAACCCCCCACCCAGTTAGTCAGGTCTTTTATGGCATTGAAATCACCAGCAACCAGCTAGGCTGAGTCCTGTACTAAGCTGTCCATTTGAACCAGGTCGTCCCAAAAGGGGCGACGACGAATAAAAGTATACTCACCATAAATGATTGAAGTACAGCAAGCTTGTCTCGACAAAATAAACTTTAGCTGGCCATGGATAACTTGATCATTAATAGCAGTAGGTTCAAAATTAACCAAGTTCGGATTCCAACCAACTCATATTCTACCCCGATAGGAGAACTCATAATAAGCAAACCAATTCCAACCCGCCAAAAGGTTTGAAGAGAAAGAGTGGAAACGAGGTTCATGGACTTTTGTCTCAAGAAGACCAATAAAACTCAGATTGTTTGAAGAAACAAAACTTCTAACTTCAGCACCCCTTATGGGGTCAAGCGCTTTCATAGTTGTTTTTTTTTTTTTTACCCGGGGAACCTTGTACAGCCGGTAGCCGGTGGGCTGCTTTCATAGTTGTTTTTTTTTTTTTTTTTTTTGATACCTAGGGAACCCTATACAGCCGGCAGCCGGCGGGTAAACCCTGGAGCGACGCTAGCGGAGGACCCACCACCTCAACGTCGCGCTTAAGATCCCGTGCGTCCTGCGGGATCTGAACCCCTCCATCTTGGATAGATGTCATGGGGGCTCTTATCCAGCTAGGCCACTGCAAGCGGTGGTGATAAATTTGCTGCTTTCATAGTTGTTGTTTTTTTTGGGTAAATGTAAGTAATATATTGATTTTTCAAGAAAGAAGACAAGAGGGAGGCCTGGCACCAACAAAAACAGACACTCAAGAAGACAAAAGTCTAGAGTGAGTGTAAGGGTGCCATGGTTCCCTAAAAAAGGAGCAACAACAACAAAAGGAAACAAAAGACAACAAAAACTAGAAAACCTCAATCAATCAAAAATAGAAGGATGGATGTTCCAGCTTCGTTGAAGTCTTCTATTCATGGGCACATCAGGAACATGCTTAAAGGTCATAGCCTTATCTTTGATAGCCTTTTGAAGATGCATTTTCATCGCTGGAAGATAGAGAGTCTGATTCCGAAAAAGCACATTGTTCCGCTCTTTCCAAATGATATAACACATTGCACCAAAACTAAACCGAGCTAGGATCTGATAAAAACTCTTCCCCATAAACCGCTTGGAAGCCCAAGCCAAATTATCCACCCAATGCTTGTTTCGCCACACTAGGTTGAATCTTGCCGCCCAAAATGACATAAGACTATCCGAAGCACGGCACGCAAAGAACAAATGATCTATAGAATCATGTCTGCACGAACAAAGGGGGCAATTTGTAGGGGGATCCTACCATAAGAGATGAGCAAAATCTGAGTCGGCAGCCGATTGCGCGAAATAAGCCAAAGATGCGTTTGATATCTTGGAGGCAAGGCAGTATTCCAAACAAAAGAGGCCCACGAGATGACATTACGCTTCGGACGGATCAAATCCCAGGCAGAAGCAATGGAGAAGCAACTGGATGGGTGCGGAAGCCACTGAAACCGATCCTCCTCTTGGTTGAATACCGGAAGGGGATTCCACCAATTAGCCATGATGTTAATGATATACCAGCCCATAGGAGTAGCAAAACCATAAGCAACCGAAGCAAAGCGGGATATACCCGAGCGATAAATATCCCGATTAGAAAAGATCTTGTATAAAGGACCATTTGGGTGCCAAGGGTCGAACCAAAAGGAGACCGACCTCCCATTTCCAATGCTCCATCTGAAATATTGCTGAAATTGATCACGAAGATCTAATAACTTCCTCCAGGCCCAAGAGCAATGAGTAGGGCAAGGGACCACCCAAAAAATTTTCCACTTCAGGAAATTGGAATGAATCCACTTACATCACATGGATTCTTTATCTGAGAAAACTACTTTCACAGTTGTTCGTCTTTCATAAATCCAAGAATTTCACCTCTGACTATGAAAAATGAATGCCCCCGACCGTTCTTGTTAATCATTACTTTGATCTCGAAGGCCAACATAATAGGATCAGAATCCTATGATGTCATCCCATGCTAATGTATACAGAGCGTAGGTTTGCTTTGAGCACTCCAATTTCTTCAAAGTAATAACACATGAGGCACGACTCAGCCAATTAAGGCTAGGAGCATATCGCCAGTAGAAGGGACGAGCCAATCGATGCACACCATGAGGTGGACTAGTTGACCCAACCTAATGTCCAATTACAAGCTTTTTAACTCCAACAACTTAAATATACACTATTGGAGCTAGAATTATTGCGGCTACTAGCATTAACTTGCCCTCCAATGGATCCTCGTTAAGAGATTTAGATTGTATTCATTCAAATTACCATACTCAAAGAGCTCGATAGTGTTATATATTGTCATTACCTCCTCGTGTTAGGATTTTGTAATTTGCGTGTTTTCTGCATTCCTTGGATGTGGTAGCCATTTCTTAAGCTCCCTCTCCGAATCGAACCTAATTCTTTGTTACTTGTCACCACCATAGTATGCCACTATCCTACCATCGAAAGTTGATAGGGTAGAAATTTGAATGATACGTCACCGGCACGATGGCCGTGCGATCTATCAAGTTATCATGAATCATCAGAGCAACGTGCAAAATCTACGTCGACCTTTTATTTAATAAATGCATCCCTTCCAAAAGGCGAGGTTTGTTGCACGTATTGGCTCTAGAATTACTATGGTTATCCAAGTTGCAAATACCATTAAACAAACTATAACTGATTTAATGAGCAATTCGTAGTTTTACAGTTTGAGACAAGCATATGACTACTGGCAAGATCAACCAGGTGGCACTCCTTCACGACATCTGTTGAGCATGATCCATCAAGATGCCCGGGGGCTTTGCGTGGTCAAAGGCAAGGCGAGATCATCATTCTGGCAAAGTGATAAACGCTTAACGATTAGGGAACAAGGGCCAATGACCCCATACCCATTAAGAGAGTTCCGCATCCGAGAGAACGAGTAGGCACTCATGGTCCATTCGAACGATCGAACGAGACAACATTTGTGGAACATGAGCCGCACTATCCGATCCAACTGAGCATTCGAGAAGACGCTGTGATAGAAGGGACAATCGAAGGTACACATTTTCCGTCGGAATATGTATGCAACACAAGAACCACGTCTTAAATGGGAACTCAGACTTGTGATTCCAAATTATATATTAATCATTGGATGCCATGGAATACCGCAGAATCGTGCGTAGACATAAATCAAGAAAAACACAAAAACTTATTTTAGATTCTAGGTTCCAATCTCCAAGTTCCACCTATTCAAAACTTGAAACCCATCCGTCAAAGTAAGTTGATCAATTTTTGAGATATAGAATCTATCATTCATATCTTGAAACTTGTCGCATCGGTTCGATTAATTTTCGTTATTTTGGATTAATACCATGAAAACTACAAACTGGTATATTTGTGACAAACAGAAGGTAAAACTCAAAATTTGTACTCCTATTAATTGTCACATGTCATTCAATTCAACAATTTAACGGTAAAATAAAACAGAAACTAATGTATGATAAATTTGTCAATGGTGTACTAATTTGGAACTTTTGATGATAAAAAAATTCATTATAAATGTATCAGTTTAATATTTTTCATGATATCAACCATTTTAAAAAAGATTCTACAAGTTCAATTGAGTCAATGAGGCTATTGAGTTGTCTCGAGCTCGATTGAGTGAGCCTAGAAATCAAGCAACTCGATTTGGAGGAGCAGATCAACCTTCTGTTCACGAGGGTAGTTTTCTCCTTTCTGTGCACAAAAAGTAATAAAGAGAGAAAAAATGACGTGCGGACCCCTAGAGTGCCATAACTTGCGAGAAAGGGACACTTAAGTGCCATAACTTACAAAAAGTACACTTAAATGCCAAAATTGAAGTAAAAAGATCACTTGAATACCAATTCGGCCAAAGTTTGGCCAAAACGCCGACGTGGCATTTTTCCGCGTGAAAGCGAGCCAAAAACAACGCCGTTTTGCATGCCGATGTGGCTAAATAATGCAAAAACGACATCGTTTTGAGCGACATGGTAAAATAATAATATAAAATTTAATTAAATTAAATTTAGTTAAATATTTAAAAATAATAATTTTAAAATTAAATTTAGTTAAAATATTAAAAATAATAATTTTAAAATTAAAAAAAAAAAAAGGAAAGGTGGGGAGGCAACGGGGATCAGCCCTTAGTCACGGCTTTGCTTTTTGCTACCGCCGGAAGGGTTAGCAACCGCCGGGGAGGGTCGGTTGGGCCCCGGGCTAGGGGGGCGACCCGGGCGACCGGCGGTCATTGTGAGCCCTCACCATTGGCCATAGATCTAGGGAGGGTCACAGCCCTCGCCCGGATCCGCGCCTCGCCCAGATCCAGCGAGGGTCGGTGGCCCTCACCTGGCCGTCGAACAGCTGGGGTTGCTAGCCCCTGGCCAAGGCTCGGCGACCCCGGCCGACCCTCCCCCCGCCATCGCTGGCCCTTCACGGCGGCGGTGGGGCGGTGGTAGTGGCAGCTAAGGGCTGATCCCTCAGCCATCTCCTCCCATTTCCTTTTTTTTTTTAATTATTATTTTTTAATATTTTTAACTAAATTTAATTTTAAAATAAATTTAATTAATTTTTATATTATTTTTTTACCACCTGAGCCAAAAACGATGCCGTTTTTGCATTATTTGGCCACGTTAGTATGCAAAACGATGTCGTTTTGGGCTAGTTTCGCCGGAAAAATACCACGTCGGCGTTTTGGTCGGACTTTGGCCAAAGTGACACTTAAGTGATCTGTTTTTCTTCGAATATAGCACTTAAGTATATCTTTCGTAAGTTATAGCACTTAAGTAAGTGACCTTTTGTGTCAAGTTTTGGCACTTGAAGGTTCTTTTGCCTCTACCACGTCCCCCGATGATCCTAGGGGAAGGAAGTAGGCCGTGAGGGGGAGGGAGAGAGAGAGAGAGAAAGAGAGGAGCAGATAGAGATTGTATGGCAGACCCCGGCGAACCCACCGGAACGTCAAGATTACATTTTCCACAAGGGTAATTGATCGATCGACGACTATGGAACCCACTGATTGAGATTTGTGAACAAAGTGAAGTTCTGACTGTTGCAGCGACTTTCTTGTGTGCCAGGGAGACGTCTCATCCGGCCCTACCACTTCGAATTCATCTCTCATGTCCGTCCTTCCCCTCCCTCTCTCTCTCTCTCTCTCTCTCTCTCTCTCTCTCTTCCTCTCTCCCCAAGCCTCCTGCTTTCAGCCTTCTCATCTCGACTTCTGATGATCTACAGGTCAAGAATCGATGGGCAGGCAAGACCGTCGTTGATTTCTTCGCCCAGGAGTTCAAAGGCAGACCTTACGACTACTATGTACCTCCTTCAATCTCCTGTCTCTCTTCTCTTGATTCTGCGTTTCGGCTATTCCATGCCACCGTTTTCTTGGTCATGGTTCGGTTGCGTTTATGTCTGCACCTGCCCGCTATCGCATTTAGGCGAGCGCTGTTCAATGCAGGCGCATTCAAGTAGACGGAGAGACTGTCCCCGTTTCTTACATTCTCAGACCCTCCCAGAAGATTAGCCACTTCTTGCGCAGGTTGCTGTAATTTCCATCGTCCTCAATCGTAGCCACCTTCCTCTTCTTCTGCCTTGTTCCCCTCCTTCCGTTTGCTGCTTTTAGCTTCATTTGTCTAGCTGCTTGATTGATGCGGCAAAGGTTGTAGGCATGAACCTCCTGTGATGGCCTCTGACGTCACTGTGCTTGTTGAAGAGCCCGACGTTGTGACTGTCTGCAAGCCCGCCTCTGTCCTGGTGAGTCGCCTGCTATTCGCTGATGTTTTGTCCCTGCTAATTGCTGACAAGTGAGCATACTAGTCTCTGTGCTCCTCCGTGCCTCTGTCACGTTGGGATATTGCATTCTGCCCTTCCTTTGGCATAGATGTGGATGTGAAAGAGTGTTCTGTTGCACTTTATAACTCGTCAAGTGGTCTCGAGAATGATCTCTACTGCTCTAATAGCGCTGATATCCACTGCAACGAGCTGCTATATTCTTTTGATGTGAATTGGGTCTGCTACAAGAGATCTGTTGCGTTCAATTTTTAACCTCTGGCTTTGCTTTTCGATCTGAAAGTCTTTACACGCGATCTCGCCTACAGGAGATTGAATCACTTGTATGGACTCATCTCCTCTTCTTTAGCTTTGCGTTTAATGTGACTTCTTCCACTTATTTTTAGGTGCACCCATCGGGCCAGTATCGCAAGAATACGGTCGTAGGCATACTTCAAGCTGAGCATGGATTGGCCCCTTTGTTTTGTATCCATGTAGAGCCCTTTGAAAGCATCTTCATAATCATGCAAGGACAATATTTTTCATGGGTTTTGATGTTTTTATATGATCAACTGCCATTTACCTTTCTCGAAAATGACATTCCGGTTATCCAGCGATGTCTTGTATGTTGCATTTCCTCTAGAAACTCTGGCTACACGTCTTTTCTTTGACATGATGGCGGTTCATAGATTGGATCGCCTTGTCTCAGGGCTCCTTATCTTGGCCCGAAATGCCACAAAATCTGATCTCTTCAGGCAACAGGTGAGACTCACTTTGCTGTTTTGGCAACATTTAATTTGAGTGGTGACCATTTATCTTGGTGGCAAGTTGTCATCATGTTTTTACAACGACCAACACCAAAGTGATCACTTTTTAACCTGCCGCATGACATCGTTTAGAGGTTATATGCTGACTGGGCACATCAATGAGCCATGTAGGATTGAAAAATTAATAAAATATGGCTATGTCAGATTTCTAGGGACCTAAATCGGAGTTGGCACTTAAAGTGATTGTTTTCTTAAAAAAGCGGCACTTAAATAATTTGAAAAAAAATTGGCATTAAAGTGAGCGCCATACATAATTTTTGGCACTTCTAGTTTCATTTTCCCTTATTTTATTAGAGAGTAGATTCCTAGGTCCTGCAGGAGAAAATTTCTTCATGTGAGGATAATGCGTATAGGCATCCTTATGTATCTAACACTTGTTTTACTAAAACAATAGATACCCAAGGCTTGAGGCCTTTAGAGTAGTGTTCTGTGGTTTTACTTTGAACTGTCAACTTTTATATCTGTGAACAGTAACGATACGCTGTTACTCCTTGATGCTTATGGCTTTTGCCGCAATCTGAAATGCTTCCTGCCAGATAAGTGTTTGAAGTTGGGACTCATTAGGGATTGAAAAGATCATATTATAAATAGACAAAATGGTGTGATTGTTTGGGAACTTAATTATTGCAGATTGAAGGTGGAATGTTGCAGAAACAGTATATTGCAAAGGTGGTTGGGACATTTCCAGAGAAAGAGGTATGCTTTTATAAGTTGGTAAGGAAGAGTACAGTGCAAACAAGGAAGTAGCAAGCTAGACATATATAAGGGCCCTTTTGTTCCTGTTAAGATCTAGTCACATTAACACATGGCAACCAGAGCAGGGTTTGATATTTCACATTAACAAGTATCCACTTCCTAGCAATAATAGATTATGTCCGGTATGTGTGATTTTTTACTTTATTCTATTCTTTGCTCTGCATGATTAGATTGCTTTGCCATTCCACAGAAAGACACTCATAATTCTGAAAAGTTCACCTACAACTTGTTTTAATTAATTCAAGAAATCCTAGTTTTAATCCCACTGAAATTCAGCTCACTCTTCTTGGATACAGTGCATTACAGTTTGAGTTGCAAGTGAAAGCATAAGCAATATTTCTCCACTGATCCTGTAACATATAATCGTTTTTTTTTTCTTTCCTTCAGCTGCTAGTTGATATTAGCATATATTATAATCATCGAGAAGGAAGAAGCACGGTTGAGGTGAGTTTTATTTAATTGTCAGTGTCTGTCCTGAAAGAGCTAAAGATTGGTGTAGATAAGTATCTCATTGCTTCATTAAGTAGGAAAACTCAGTCCCAATGTCCAATTTGGTTGGGCAGGCGGGTGACTCTTGTCGAGATACACCTACAAAAGGAAAGACTGCTTCTACAAAATTTACAAGGATTAGCAGCAATGGGACTCACAGTATTGTCTTGTGTGAACCAGTTACCGGACGGACTCATCAAGTAAGGATCTCTAGAAGCTATGTGAAATGAGAAAATGTTAAGCATATGGAAAGAACATGAAATATCTTCAGTTCCTTAATAGAGGCTGCACGCTTGCATGGATGCATGTTTTGCTTTTCATAGCATTTGCATCATGTGATAGCTATTTGCTCAGCCTGGTCCTTTTTGGGCAGCTTTGGGTTATGATGAGCTTCTCCTCATTTCTAACGTATATACCGTCTCGTTTGCTTGTTTATGTAAAGAATTTGGAACCATCCGGATGTATTTTCCTTTTTCTGATCTCTAGCTATATCATTTTCTTTTTTGAGCTATGTCCATATTATTAGGTGTATGTGCCTTCCATCTTTTCTTATTTCGGCTGAACAGTTATGGGCCTTCATTGGAATGATAGATATAAGGGGCCTTTAGGACTATTTTCTTTCCCTATCATTCGGTTTTAAATGTCTTCAATGTTTAATGCTCTCCCTCCCTGCTCTCTTCACTTTGCTGTGGTGTAGATAAGAGTTCACTTGCAGTATACAGGACATCCAATTGCCAACGACATGCTTTACCTGTCTGAATATGTTGATAATCGCACAGATGTAGGAATGAGTGCCGGTAGAGCTGCTGGCAAATCATTGATTCCAGAAACAAATAATATGTATGTCGATGATTGTGAAGAGACTTGCAGCAGAAATTTCAGCATTGATCCCATGTGCACTCAAGTCCAAATTTGGCTCCAACAGGGTAATGACGATTAGCTTCTCTTTTCTGGTTTAATTGCTGTTTTATTCTCTGAAGTTGTGATTTTCTAATTTGATCCTCAAACTGAATGATTAAAAAAAAGGAAACTGGCAGGTTTTCTTTAGCTAAATTGGACCCATATTGGTAGAGATAATCCCCTGCAGTAGGCATTTTACAGTTTGTTAACAACAATATAAAATGATAAATAAATAATAAAAAAAAAAGAGACACAGAGAAACATTTGTAATTCGATCTGGTAACTCCCCTGGTTTCAGCATAAGTAAAAACTTAAAATCATAAAAAAATGACAAGTTTGGGGGGCTAAAATGATGGTTCCTATTCATTTGATGGTACAAGGTAAGATTCTGATTATAGATGGCTAAGCATAAACTCAAGGAGGTAACTTTTATTTCGACGAGGTGATATTCTGAAGGGAATCCTCTGTTTAGGTGCTCGTCTTGCTCATGACACCATACATGCTATTGACCGTACAGCCTTTTATGATGTGTCATGTGATAAAGATGGCAAGAGACCTCAGAAAAGTGGTCTATGAAGGCGATTTTTGAATTTTTCCCCTCTTGATATTTGGGTTAAAAAGCATTTAGGATTTGGTCTTCCTCTTTTGCTTGCGTCAGTATTGTAAATTATCTATCTGATTCTATAGGGGATTTGCTTGTGTACCAGATACAAAGATTTTCATCACATCTTTTAGTCCTTCCCATATTTTGACACTTTTTTCTTTTATTTCTCTTCTGTGATCAATTCTTGAATGTCAGATATGAGGAGCATGAAGAGGGGTTATGGCTACATTGCATAAGATACTCTGGACCTGGATGGAAATATGAGTGCCCATATCCAGGTTGGGCCTTTTTGAGCTAAAGGAGAAGCCCGTGAGATGGGGCTTTTTTTTTTTTTTTTTTTTATCGTTTCTCTTTTTTGAAGGGTGATAAAGTGCTAATACCACCATGAAAAGGGGTGGTTCTCCATTTGATTGATTCCAGTGCATATTATGCATTTGCCACTGTTGAACGGGGAAACATGTGTTGACACTTCAACTCATGTGATTTAGCCTCGATGTTGTGTATGTTTCCAGTGTTCTGATTGAAGGTGTCTCTTGGCTGCAGCATGTTCCACCTTCATTAAAATATGCGAAAGGTGGAATTAAGGTCTGGGGGGCTTATTTCCAGATGCTTGCCACTTTTCATTTATTTCTAAGCTGCACTTGTTCGTATCATTGCCATAGCCAGGCAACAAACATACAGTGCATTTAGCCAGACTAGAGCTGTTTAGTAGATTAGACAAGCCGTTGGAGATCAATTATTTATGATCTTTACAAGACGTGATGATTTTTCCCTCCTAGTAAAGCTGTTGTGACTCTGGGCGTGAATTTAGGATCTATAACTTTGTATCTGACGCGCCACTTTTGTTGTCGTTTTGTTG
Organism: Eucalyptus leucophloia subsp. euroa; assembly: GCA_017140325.1. Taxonomy (NCBI): domain Eukaryota; kingdom Viridiplantae; phylum Streptophyta; class Magnoliopsida; order Myrtales; family Myrtaceae; genus Eucalyptus; species Eucalyptus leucophloia. Next base: position 194,343 of record CM029469.1, on the reverse strand, counting down.
TCTTTCCATCCATCCGAGCTACTACTTTTGTCTCAAAACTGCGATCCTCATATACCTCTCTGCCGCATCAGAGGTGCTGTGGCTTCAAACCGACATACTTTTAGATGTCCTTTGGATGTTTTGTCTTACCATATGGGTCTACTTCATGCCTTTCTTCTTTTTAGCGTCTGATATGGAGAATAACCTTGGCCCACTTGATTTACGAACTAAGATAGCATTTTCTTTTTTAATTGCTTTAGTGATCTCCAACATAGACCAAAAAAGTTGCAGAATATGCTTCTGTTGAGTTGAGCACTGATTGTTTATGAAGTAGGAACGCACCAAAAGTTGTCTTGGAATGGACTGATGGGGTTTCTACTGTAGCCCGAGGAAAAGAACATTTACGTCCTCCTGGGTGTTAAACAACGGTGCAGTGCGCGGCATTAATGTAACTTTCTTGCTTAATATCAACTAATAAATTAACTGGTAAGTACAAATAGGTGATGCATGCAGACCTGGATTCCTGTTTTTATTTTTATTTTCTTGTGGTGCGAGAGAGCAGATAATTGACTAAACGACACAAGTATCCTTGTTCATAACATTAGGCATGGTGCCACCCAGGATACTGCAAAGGGTAAAACTTTTGTGCAAGAGCCGCAATTCATGCCTTGATTGTCTCGGAAGGCATCTCGACGATTTGTTCATCTTCACCGACCCCATCTTTGAGGACGTCCTTCAACTGTGTAGGTAACACTGGTTTATTTTCTGGACAAGCGGCTGCGCTCAGCTTCATGACGTCAATGATCTCTTCCCTTGGTTCCTGCTGCTGCGAATTACGCTCCACTTCCACTGTGTTTGCATTCTTCTTGTATATTGCGTAAAGCACCATCTGAACCACTCCCAATACAAATCCCAACACGTTTGGCACCTATGTCGTGTATAGATACATTAAGCAGATACCAAGCAAGATTTGTTGGAATGAAATAAGGATTGTGGAGTCGATAGGTTTCCACTTACAGCAATGAAGAAGTCTTTAAGGAGAAAGCCATAAAAGAACCACACAATTGCTCCCAATGTGAGGAAGATTGATAGAGTTATCGGCATGAACTCCACACTCCAAGTTTTTATGACTTTTTTCTGTCCATCCATATATTTTCGTTCTATTTCAGTAACCGACTTAGGGGATGAAGTCAATAATAGTAGCAAGTGTAAAACAAAAGGATGAATAAAATAAAAGCGATCGTAAATTAAACTATAACAAAATTATTGCATTTGGAAAAGTGATAAAAGTGAGTCCATCACCTTTTGCTAACATTAAAAAGATGTATATTGCTACCTAGTGATGGAATTTGCGTATGAATATGCAAGTCAATGTGTGTGAATTGTCTATAAATGTACATGCTTCCAAATTTGTCAGATTTAACTAATTTCTCACCCACCAGGATGCAAAGTGGAGCGACAAATACGCCTAGAGAGAATGTCATGCAAATCCATCCAATAATCCATGCACGCTTTGCTCCTTTTGATAGGAAGAAAGTGGTGGAGAGTACCGCACCATACCCCAATACGTTCATGCTCAAGAAAAGCTTCAAGGTCAACACCTACAGAATTATAGTCTATTCAGTTAAGCCTAAAAGAATACCAACTCGTTCATCCCCTTTCTTAACAAGAAGGAATACCCTATCATTCTTCGAGGCATAGATGAGGTAAGCAGCCACATAAGCAGTCTCGATAACACAGCCAATTCCATTGATGGTGATGTGGAGTGTATCCTTCTTAACTAATCCGTAGTATAGCAGAAGCATTGCACTCAAGAGCGACAACACACGTGGAATTGACTGAACTCCTTGTGTTGATTTGCTCTTGTAAATTCCATAGAAAGTGGGCCTTCCACACATACCATCGAACCAAGTAGCTTAGTATGACCCAAGTAGCTTATTATTATTTTATCTTAGTTTTTCTACTGTAAGTGAACAAAGGCAGATGATAAAACTTACAGAGGAGCAAGAAAGGTCATGAAGGAAACGATGTTGCCTGCAAAACAATTAAAAGAAGTCAAAAGGTTATCTTCTTTCAGGGTAAGCTGCTGGACTCGTGCTCAAAGTTCTTGTTTCTTTTACCAAAGCAAGGGCAATCAATGCCAAGGATTTATGGAGCGTCATTGGCGACTTGTCGTAACTTAGCTAGTACGAAGGCCCTGATTCCCTCAAGGCATTGTTATTCTACTCGCACGTTCGAGACCGACAGTCCCTTGTCTAACTCTTGTACGAATGAAGTAAAGGAAGAAAACCTTAGCTTGCCAACCGGCTCAGTAATCACTTAAAAGATTGAGAAGGGGTGCATGCAACCATGATGAGTAGGGCGTATTTTAAAAGTAGCTTTAGGAAAGATTGACGATGAAGATCAAGAGTTAGTAGGAGGAGGTTGAGAGTGAGTACCCACTCAGAAGGCCGAAAGCCAAAGCCACTGTGGGTACGTGGTGTGTGGCCATCTCTGTCAAGGACGCACGTACGAAATGCTTGCCTTCTGTATTATGCCTAATGAATCACTTCACACAAACTTCCTTGATCTCACTCCCAACCTTCTCTAGATGCTCTCTATCTCATAATGGGTGTAATCTCGAATTACGCTTCTTGAGAATGGAGAGGACAGGCGAAGGGGGAAGGGTATATATAGCCGAATTCTGTCAACTTGCATGGGGAACAGTCGAGCAGTACGGTACAACGTTGAGAAAGAGTGAATGGGATGATTCCTTTCCAGTTGTTCCCATTCACAGACTGATCCACTTTCTTTTTGCCTACGTTAACGCGATCCAAACACCTTTCTTCCTCTGATTCTGCATTTGGCCGCATTTAGCCGAATCTAGATTGCACCTACGAACGAGCAAAGCACCCTCTCTCTGTCGCTCCCCGCTGTATCAAGTCCAAGTACATTTCGCAAATCCTCCCGCTCGGGTCCCACCACCCCTCCTTTCTGATGTGTCGTCCACCAACTGGTACTTTGAGGATTACAACTCATATTTTAGTAACACGGATGACTTCCAATTTCCCTTCCGTTCCTAACCACCCAAAGCTCTCTCTCTCTCTCTCTCTCTCTCTCTCTAATCAGCCCTTTTAGTGTTCTACCTAAGCCAAATCTCTCAATCATTAGTCGTAACGGAGTGTAACCACATCATATAAAATTTCTGTTACAACAACATATATGGAGCTAGCCATTGAAATCAACCGAGTGTTGCAAGATTGTGATTATTTAGATAAGTGAGGTCCATACTAAAGTGGTAACCTCGTTACGCTAGGTACCTCTTTGTATCAAGATTTGAGTTCCTCCTTGATTGGAAGAAGAGAACTCTTGCTAGGTATTCCTTAACCTTTGAACTTAACTAAAAAAGAATAGGAAGCATTTGTCCTTTTCTTCTCTTCGGGAGGAACAAGCACAGCGCAACCGCAAGAGAATATGCATAGATTTTTTTAAGTAATTATTTAATTTAAGAGAACCCTAGATATTTATCTACTAGCAATGCCAGGAATTTTAAAAACCTTGTTAGCTGTTACAATTCTTATTCATAGATTTGGAAGCATCATATTGAACGCTTAAACAAGGGGAAAATTATCAAAAAAAATCTCAAACCTATTACACTTGTGTCAATTTAGTTATAAACATTTCAATTGTGTCAATTTAATTTTAAAAATTCTAAGAATTTGCCAATTTAGTGAAATGAGACAATGTTTAGCGTATGGAAAGAACAGGAAATCTCTTCAGTTTCTTAATAGAGGCTGCGCGCTTGCATGGATGCATGTTTTGCTTTTCATAGTATTTGCATCATTTGATAGCTGTTTGCTCTTTTTGGGAAGCTTTGGGTTATGATGGGCTTCTCCTCATTTCTAACGTATACACCTTCTTGTTTGCCTGTTTATGTAAAGAATTCGGGATGATCAGGACGTATTTGCCTTTTTCTGATCTCTAGCTATATCATTTTCTTTTTTGAGCAATGTCCATATTATAGGTGTATGCGCCTTCCATCTTTTCTTATTTCGGCTGAACAGTTATGGGTCTTCATTGGAATGATAGATATGAGGGGCCTTTAGGACTATTTTCTTTCCTTATCATTTGGTTTTAACTGTCTTCAATGTTTAATGCTCTCCCTCCCTGCTCTCTTCACTGTGCTGTGGTGTAGATAAGAGTTCACTTGCAGTATACAGGACATCCAATTGCCAACGACATGCTTTACTTGTCTGAATATGTTTTTTTTTTTTTTTGGTAAAGAGTAATAATATATTGAGCTTTAACCACCACATATACAAGATCCGGCACTACAAAACTTGCACTCAACAAGACACAAACGTCTTCTCGAGTGAAAGGGCGCCAGACACAAAACACTGCAAAGCGGTCAAGACAAGCAAGGGCCGAAAAGGAGGCCTAAGAAAACAGCCACGTAGGGCCGAGACAACAAACTAAAAGGACAGACTAACCAAAAGGCCATGCAAGGCCAAGAAGAAACAGCCCGCAAAGGTAGAGTAAGGCAACCTAGGCGGTCAGCATAGGAGAGCTAAAGATAGACGAGTCAAAGCCCCAGTTTCTTTGTAACCTCCTATTTCTCGGGCAATCTTCCACGCTTTTGAACGTTAAGGCTTTATCCCTCATAACTTTAATAAGATGATTCTTGATAGCCGCAACCATAACCGGATGCTCTCTAAAGAGGATGTTGTTTCTATACTTCCAAATGAGATGGCACAGAGCTCCAAAAGAGAAACGACCAATGGCGTGATAGAAATCCTTACCTAAGAGGAATCTCATCGCCCACTGAAGATTTTCTGTCCAAGTCCCATTTCTCCATGGGAGGTTGCACCTGTCTGAATATGTTGATAATCGCTCAGATGTAGGAATGAGTGCCGATAGAGCTGCTGGCAAATCATTGATTCTAGAAACAAATGATACATATGTTGATGATTGTGAAGAGACTTGCAGCAAAAATTTCAGCATTGATCCCATGTGCACTCATTGTCCAAATTTGGCTCCAACAGGGTAATGACAATTGGCTTCTCTTTTCTGGTCTAATTGCTGTTTTATTCTCTGAACTTTTGATTTTCTAATTTGATCCTCAAACTGAATGATTAAAAAAAAGAAGACTGGCAGGTTTTCTTTAGCTAAATTGGACCAATATTGGTAGAGATCATCCCCTGCAGTAGGCATTTTACAGTTTGTTAACAAAAATATAAAATGATAAAAATTAAAAAAGAAAAAAAGAAAAAAGAAGAAGACACAAAGAAACGTTTGTAATTCGATCTGCTGACTCCCCTGGTTTCGGTATAAGTTAAAACTTAAAATCATAAAAAATATATATATAAAAAATGACAAGTTTGGGTGGCTAAAATGATGGTTCCTAATTATTTGATGGTACAAGGTAAGATTCTGGTTATAGACGGCTAAGCATAAACTCGAGGAGATAACTTTTATTTCGGCGAGGTGATATTCTGAAGTGAATCCTCTGTTTAGGTGCTCTTGTCTTATTCATGACACCACACATGCTATTGACCATACAGTTAATATGGTTCACGTTTGCAAGGAATCTGGTTCCACAAGAGTAAAAGCAATGAAAGGAGTTAAAAGAGTTAACCAACTTTAGTTTAAAAGAGGGTACAATAAGGACTAAGGAAGATACGGGAACAAATGCAAAGGAAAAATCTCAATCTCTTCGTGCTTGAGGAGGTTGGGTTGCTTCCTTTTTTGGTACTACTTCTCCATCTCCCCATGAAAGTAGTAGAATAAGTGAGATTGAAACTTGACAATTTGCTTAGAGGTGTTTTCGACAATTGACGATATCGGACCGTGCATCCAGCCAAAGTTTATGTGGATGGCGGAGTTATAATAGAGTCGTTGGACGAAGAAACACTTCGTTAATGTCCTTCCCTTCATCGACAATCTGCCTTTGCAGTTCTTCCTTAGACTTTGGTTCCCAAACACCAAGTTTTTTAGACGAAACGCTTTACCTCCAAGTCCGCATGCCCTTTAGTTTTTCGCTTTTTTTTTAGCTCAAACTTCACATTCCGAAACACCAAGTTTTCTTGTGCGGTATCGAGAACATCTTCTTCGTAGACCATGAATCGATGAGTTCCCTATGGACTTAACAATCTTGTAACATTGATCGAGTCGTATTCACATAAGCTTCCGTCAAACAGTCCTTGAACTAATACAAGATGCCTAACTAGTACATAAACTACCAGCCACTAGGTTGTTGGTGGAACGATCTTCAAGTCACTTGATAACCTCGACCGTGACCTTGGGTCGATGCATCACACGTCTATATTCATTAGAATCGAGCTTTGCCCTAATCTATGTTGTGTCTACCATATGTTCATCTTCCAACACATCCTTTTCATCACAAAAATACAATAAGACACCGCGTAACCAATAACCCCTTCCCTGCCACATTGAAAGATAAAAGTACATAATTTACAGCCTTTGCTCTCAACTGGAACTCGATGATGGGAGTTATATAATTCACGCAGTGCTCGAACATATGAAAATGATAATATAAGTGATAGTGCCAACGTTGTCCACCATGGTCCTTGAGCTAATCAAGTACAGACGCCTACCTATCTAACCAATTAATAGAAAAAAATTGAATATCGATTGCTTGCGGACTTAATCACAAGTGAGCTTTGTTTAGTCACATTCAGTCAACTTTTTTTGGCTCTTGCTATACGGAAAATGAAAATGAGCCAGCAGAAAACCAAACATACAATCAGATTGACCTAGATTTCTCGGATCGAAGTTTTACTCTTGAGGACATTTCTTTGGCTTAGGAAGAACGTCCTTGTGAATTGTTATGATCTTTGTTAACACCTTAAAAACAGAACTGCTTATTTTGCACTTACTAATCAACGGAAAGTGAGCATGTGATGTCACATGTGCCGAATTCGGTACAATTGGAAATGGGAGAGGGAATTTTGGCTCGGACATCCAAATAGAAAAAATACAGAACTAACGTATAAGATGTTGACTGAGACAAGAGGAATTACAGCAACCATGAAATTACGAGGGGTGGGAAAATTAGAATTAACCGAATTGTTTGCTGTGCCAATTAGAATAATGAGAACATGCATTAGATATTGTATTGGGCACTGACGAGGAGCTATCAGCGCTGATGTGACACTACTGATGCTAACATGGCATTTTTAAAACAATATTTTAATATTTTTGATTTGTTTATTTTTTTTTTAATTTTCTTTTGTTTTCTTTATTTTTTTTCCTTCCCTCCCCCTTCCCCAACCTTTAGAGTCGGCAAGGGTTGCCTACCGGCCCTCACCAGCCACAGATGAGGGCTACAATGCCCTTGCGAGCGACACTACGCCCTCACCCATTGCTGGCGACCCTTGCCAATGCTAAAGTTAGGGGAAGAGGAATGAGAAGGAAAAAAATAAAAGAAAATAAAAGAAAAAATTATAAAATATTAAAATATTATTAAAAATATTATTTTAAAAATGCCACGTTAGCATCGGGAGTGCCAAATCGTGTCGACTGGCTAAAATTGGCCAGTTGAATTGAACTGACACAAATGAGAAATGTTTAGGACTGAATTAGCCAAAAAAAAATGTTAGAATTGAATTAGTACAATTGCAATGGTTTTAAGACTTTTTTGGTAATTATTCCTAGTGTATTGAGACCGTCATAAGCAAATATAGAATGAAATGTCTTTGATATTGATCGAGAAAATGAACCACTCACATTATAAAACATTCATATATTCCAGCATCACATTTTTCACATACTCCTTGTTTTATTTTATTTGAAACCTACTACAGAAAAAAAAAAAAAAAAAAAAGGAAAAGGGATGGTGGGGCGGCGGTTCTCAGGCCAGAAAAGAGCATTGATCAAGTGTTAAAACACAATTCAAAACGTTCGGAAATGTCCGACGCGATGGATGACGGCTTGGTAATTACACTTGTTCTTCTTGACCCATCACATTGGCATGGATTGACGAGCAGAAGAGTCACAAACTCTTTGAAATTGGTCCCAGCATGAACGTAGTGATCTGTTTCATCTTCATATACCGCATGCATGGCTCGTTTAAGATTGATAATTCGCATGACGAGTACCATGGGAACAGCAGTCAGACGGCGCAGCTCTTCTTTAATGTCCTTCCAGCATTGGCCACTTGTTTACAGAGTTCCTTCTTGACCTCTTCCTCCGTAACTCTGTATTGTTTTGTGAAACACTCCATTAAAGATGCCACATGACCTCTCTCTCACTCAAACTACAAAAAACATATATATCATTGAAATTATTTTTTCTCCTATTGATAAAACCTATGAGAAAAATTTAGATAGAATGATGTTGTTCACTGGTATAGCTTTTGTATACCTTGTGTCCAGCAATCTCATTCATAAGCCAACCAATTACTTGCGAGGCCTTCACTATCTTGGGGTCGCCAAACCGTAAGCAGTCAAAAGCATCTTTCGTTACAAAATATCTCCCATTACCAAAAACGCTATCGCAAACGCTAATTGACTACCGGTGCTTATTAATCCAACAGACATGTACTCCTCCATCGTCGGTACGTGGTTTTGGTGGAACCATTTGGCTTCAGCCAAGTACATGCTCACTTGAATTTTCATCTAAGAATTCATTATCAAACGTAAAAGCTACATCTATATTTGAGCTTGAATATATTTGATGGACTTAGATATATGACAGCCTTTCATCCTTATCCAAAAGTTTAGTATTTTGTTTCAAGTATACAGAGTAAAAAAATCACATTTGATTGATGTGTCAAATGGCTTACCACTTCTTTTGCATAGAATAAGTGGCATGATCTTTCTTTTCTAGTCAATTTGTTTTCAATTTCATCATAAAAATAAAGAAGTTTCTTGTAAAACACTTGCATGCACTTTGGCAATCCTTCTTTGGCATCAACATCCTACCTGAGTTGCAATTTAAAAAATATAGAACTTGATCCTAATCAACAATTGGCCAAATTAAAATAAGTGAATTTAGAATTGGTAAATTGAGAAAAGCCTCGAGCTCCAACAGTACATTTCAATTGCTTCCGTGAAGAGTTCTAATTCTTCCAATGTGCCATAGAATGACCATCATTTTTGTTACTATTCCTCTCATACTCCGATTTGAAGTCAATTCCTAGCATCCCAACATTCACCTCCCTAAGCCTATCTCTAGCAAATGGAATCTCCGTCTTTATATCTATATCTTTGCACCACCTACAATTTACCACAAATCCTGTTTAAGGCAAACACATTAATGATGGAATTATAGAAAGTACTTTGGACCAACGATCCAAAGAGCTTAACACTCCTTGACACGTGCAAATGATTTTTAGTTTAGAATAGATTGCAATTACACTAATCAATCTTCGACAATTTGGTGTTTTTAGAACATCTAGCTACTCCAGACATGCTATTATGAAGTTCAACTGGTAAAGTTGCCAAGTTCCATCTAGTGTTGCTCTTGCAATGAGTTGAAATCAAGCTTAACCAAAGAGAGCAAGACTTCATTATGCAAAGGCTCCTCTTGGTAGAATTGAATGTGTCACGGCTTGACTCGCTTCAGGCTCACGACAACCCGTGCCATCACTTTTCACTTAGGTCATTTGTTTGTGATGTCCTAGGACATGCCACCGACCCATTCGTATTATCGATTATATACGCAAGCAGAAGCAGAAACAATTCACTCAACCAACAAACATGGATAGCTAGGAACACATCAACATACACTTTCATAAACATATCCATTAGCCAAGACAAGTTAACTCTAAGTACAACCTAGCTATTTAACCATACACGCGCTTCTAAAGAGGATTTGGGATTGGCCTAACACCTCTATGCTACAAGGCAACTTCAAAGGAGTGGTATCCCATTCATGACTAGGTTATAAAGCCTTGGCTTGGGCTCGAGGTCCGACTCCGGATCTGGGTCCACTCAGGGTTAATGACATCGCCATTGGGGTTATTCCTGACCATAGGGCCCCGACCAGCATTCCTGGATCCCCACCTGACGATCCATCAAATCCTCGGAGAGGGCCCCAACGCTTCTTTCTAAAACAAAGATACTAGGTTTCGAACCTATGGGGCACTAGGTTAAGCAACCATTCGTTCAACAAAAACTATGGTCACATGCTTCTTGTATCTACTGTTCACATTCTTAACCGGGTAAGAGGTCACCTCGGTGTCCAAATCCATAGGCACACAAAACAAACGTAGCGGTATGGCTCAAACATGCTTAAGGCTGGTAAAACATTTAAAACAACAACGGTGAGATAAAACTCAGTGAATGAACTTTCTAGACCTCGTGTAGGAAAGTCATTCACCTTAGAAACGTCTTAAATGTGCAAGTTATCTATCAATGGTAGATCAATAACAAAGCCTTCGCTTTTCACTATCTATTAATAGGAATTAGGCCACTCAACATGCAAACACTCTATCACGTGTCCAATTATAGTACAAACAATCACTATGTGAGTGCATCATTCCATTAAGCATACGCCATTCACAATTTAATCATCTAGACATAAATAACAATAATTACAAGCACCATGTAGCAACTTATATTTCTCGAGTCCTAATCAAAGGCATACAAATCTATAAACTTATTCGTCCCTTTTTGACTCAAACATTGACCTACCAAATAATCTCATGCCTCTCAATTCATAAACAAGGTCGATCAAAGCATGCATACACCACATAAGTCACTGAAATGACATTTAATTCATGCACTTTCCTCATGTAACTCATATATATCCATGCCACGCAGGTGCAAACTCTAGCATCATTCTCATCATATGTACTCAACATTCATGCACTTTACATACGTGGCATCTCGAGAATCTCATGGCATCTCATACAACCATGCAACCCTCGAGACCATGCTTTCAAATTATTATGGTCATTCAGGGGCCAAAGCCAACCCGAAGATTGGCAGTCATCCAGCATAACCGAGCATTGTCTTGCCCCATTGAGCACAACATGCCTTTGACTTGGGGTCAATTTTGTAAGGAGCTTTGTTGCGATATCCATCCACAAATGACATCCTGTTGACTTAGGGCCATCCGAACTTAATCGGGCATCGTTTCGCGTAAAACGCATTAAGACGGGTTCACACCCTGCGTAAAATGCATTAGGATCTTTATATGATCATACGAGCACATCATCACTCACACCAATCATTATCTTTCTCATTAGTCAAGTATGAATGCCTCAATGGCATGCCAAGCGAAGTGTGTCTCATGATCTATCAAAAATACATCAATAAAATGCCGAGCACGAAACGAGAATCCATGGCTTGACCTGTTACGTTGAGCACCAACCTTAGTCCAATCCAGATAGGAAACGATACGCTTCAATATTACGCCAAGACCAAGAAAGGACCGATCCACAGTGACATGATCATCAACCTAGTACCATATTTACCTCGGGAATGATCTGTCTTAGTATCGCACTGAGACTAAGAAAGGTCTAGCCCGTCGTGACATAATCACTGATCTAGTACTAGACTTGGTTCGGGAATGATGCATTTCATTATTGTCAATCCCAAGATAGAGACTTGACCCGGTGTGCTTCCTTGCATGTTCAAGAACCATTGCATATCTCTTCTCGGAGATATGATACGTTCATTGTCCATGGTCGATGCGTGAGAACATCTAATTCGTTGCCATCATGTCATACATGTGCATCTTATTATATCACACACACATGCACCATTACCATTCACTTCCCAAACTCATGACACATAATCAAAATATCATGTTTAACCACTTATTCACACGGCACACATCCAATGATCATTTTAACCACTAAATCACATGGCACATAATCCGAATAATATAGATAACCACCAATCCACATGACACATCATTCAAATATCATGTTTAACCACTAAACCACATGATACATAACTCAAATAACATAGTTAACCACTAATTCACATGGCACATCATCCAAATATCATGTTTAACCACTAAATCACATGGCTCATAATCCGAATAACATAAATAACCACCAATCCACATGGCACATCATTCAAATATCATGTTTAACCACTAAACCACATGATACATAACTCAAATAACATAGTTAACCACTAATTCACATGGCACATCATCCAAATATCATGTTTAATCACTAAACCATATGGCACATAACCCAAATAACATAGATAACCACTAATCCTAGCACATCATCCAAATATCATGTTTAATCACTAAACCACATAGCACATAACCAAATAACATAGATAACCACTAATCGACATGGCACATTATCCAAATATCATGTTTAACCCCTAAATCACATGGCACATAACCCAAATAACATAGTTAACCACTAATCCACTTAGCACATCATTCAAATATCATGTTTAACCCTTAAACCACATGACACATAACCTAAATAACATAGATAATCGCTTAACAACTTGGCACATCAATAAATCATCATTTAACCATAAACAAGCCATAAACTACTCCATAAGTGCAACAATAACCCTAAATAAGGGCTAGAAAGCCACTCACACCCAAGTCCAATCATTAAAAAGTGTCGGGAGAGGAGCGGCAAAGCCGGACAGCGGCTATGGGCTGCTGGTCATACCTCCACAGCACATGTGGGAGGGCTGGACGGCATCTCAGGTGATGGCTCGGTGGCAAACAACCTCCCTTAGGCCAGCGGAGTCCAAACCGCCAACAAAAAGAGAGAGAGGGCTGCTGTGAGGGGCTGAACAGCAGCTTCCTCGGCTCCAAAGCTCTGACTCAGCAACGGGAACAAGTTTAGTCTATAGTATATGAGATTCTACAATTGTCTGTACCACAATTGTTTATATAGGCAAAGACAAAGACACAGTAATCTTCCATCGCACTATTATCCTTAATAGTTTGAGAGCAGCTATCATCTACAATTACGTCGAACTATAAAAATTTTATAGTATGTGATTTCATAATTCTTGTACCTTCTTTAGGGTCATAAAATTAATACCCATTCAAACAATAGAGTAAGATACAAAATAATTTCAAGTGGATCTAAATTCCAACACACTTAATATTAAATTAGATAACCCCACTTCTGCATGACACCTCTAAATTTAATATGAGTCAAGTAATTTATGTTCAATTTATAACTCAAAAGAAGTTTATGAAATAACTTTGATAAAAAACACCTTTTGTATGTGAAAATGTTGCTTTCAAAATATTAGCCCACAGAAGACCGGATAAATTAGTTTTACTAATCATACTTATCACCATGTTCAATATGGTGCATTTATGCCTTTCGATCAAATCCTTTTGTCAGGATTTTCAAGCATGATAATTAAGTTACCACCCCAAAATCTACCAAATATTTGACAAATGACCCTTTAAGCTATTTCTCATTGTCATACTTACCAAAATATTCACGACCACTATTAAGCCTAGCAATCTTTTAAGACTAATTGTAATTATTTTATTCTTTATCTCGGTAATTTTACTTCCACAATAATCTATAAAAGTCTTTAGATAACCGTTAAGAGTAGACATAATATTAACATTGTCAACTTTTCTACTCTTCCTTTAGATATGTGTGAAATTATTTCTTAAATAGAAAATTTTGGAAACAACCTCTTCAACCATTTACGAGATATATATGTCATTAGAACTTAAACACAATTTCTGCAAATATGTCCTAATTTCAGTATTAGATAAAATATAACTTCAAGCCATTAAAGCTTTCATCATCTTTTAGCAATGCAGTCAATAGACAAACTACTTTTTAAGTGTTCCTGAATGGAATGCTTTATGGACAGTAAGCAAATTTTATTACTCTTTTCCCAAGCAGCAAATCATATGTCCACTATTTAAAAATTTAAAGCAGTAAAAACCTCAATAATAGTAGAGTTATTTATTACAGAAAATGTGATTGAAAAACAAGTAATGTATATAATTAGCATCATGTGAGCACCGTGTAACTTGACGTACAAGTGCACATTTAGAGAGTTATACGCATAATCATATAATCACATTTAGGCAGAATATATGACATGTAGTTGTACACTCCCTACATGATAGCGGTTATGAGAATATATTCTAATCTTCGTGAATTCATCACTTTTGGACAGATGAACCACTGGGATTAGTCAATCCTCTATTACACCATCATGTATCCCTCCATGAACTAATACACAATCACCTCCTTTGGGAGTATGACCACGCATTAGACCAAGAGACATCACAATCAGTATATAAGACCGAAATTTTTTAAACCCAATCAAGCGTGCCACTTTGGTGATCAATACTCAATTGAATCATTGAAACTCTTTCATACTAGGGATATAAACTTTACTACTCACATACATCATATACATGTGATTTTAACTTTAGTGATAGGGGTATGTTATCACTAAAATCACATATCATATTAATTACATTACTTTATTCATTAATAAAAATTAATCATATATATAAATATATATAGCGAACCTGAAAATCAGATTCTAATGAGATCACTGATCACAGTAATACAAGAAAATTCCCATAACATAAAAGCAAGCATCTCTTGTGCATCCTGATTATTGATTACTCGAACAACATTAAAAGAATGCCGATTCAAAGGATCCCTCACAAGTTAACATAAATAGCAATATAGGATACTCCATATTGACAAGCTTGATAGATGATCAACTATTGCTCATGAGTTTCATAAGGCAAAACATGACTCCAATGCCAATAGTTGATTTATTAGCCAATTTTAAGTAATAAATTATCATTGTATCAACTAGTGGCATATAAATTGAGTCAAAATACAGAAACAAATATCTAAACTATAACGGTAGATACAATTGCTTTGTGTAAACGCTATCATACTTCTTAATTATAAAAAATATTCAACTTGATAGACATTAACCAGCGACCGGATGAGTTTAAATACAATATGTAATAACTTAACCAACATGCATTACCCACATTCAGTAGATGTATTAATCAGTATAATTAGTTTGGTCATGAGTTCTTAAGACGTCCATCATTCAAAGATTACCAGCATGTCAAAGAGTATGCTTGAGTAACAAAAGTTTCATAATCTTTACTGTTTCTCACCACCTCAATACATAGCTTAAATATTATCTCATATTGATTGTATCTCATTAAGCCAATTTCAATTTATAATAAAGTTTGATTTTATTAACAAATCACACCTTCATAATGTATATGTGATAACATATTAGTAACCCATCACTTGTATTTCCAAAATCACAGAAAATACAAGAAAAATATGCAAAAATACAATTTAAATATGCGTATTTAGGATTTTGTATGTATTTTCACATCCATAAAATCATCAAACATATAAAATAAATACACCACAAGATAGAACATGGCAATACGAATCCAATGCCACAAATCACGCGCCGAACAGATGCTCCACGCGTCCACACGTGCTGCCTGAGTGCGCGGCGCGTGTTCGACGCCCAAGAGGCGCATGGCTTGCGTGGGAGCACATGCGGCCTCCTCCGGCGACACGCCGCCTACGGTTCTCTTCGTCTCGCCGATCCCAATTTGAATATATAATTTAATTTAATTTTTATTGAACGAAAAATCTCGAAAATCTCAAATTAAGGCAAAATCCTCTGCGTTTGTGTTCTAGGGTTATGGAGACTCTGATACCACATGTAGGATGCAAATTACGTAACCCCAAGATCTCCATAACTAGAACAGGAACATGCATAATTGAATAGAAAGATTAACGCACCTGTTTTGGGATCCATCGAACATAAAGCGGAAGTAGAAAATGGATTACCCACTCATCAAGGGGATCCACGCATTAAGTCCTTCTCCTCTATTGCCCTCCGTATCACTGTCTCAATGAAGCGGCCGCCTCACGTTTAGCGTTAGATAAACGCTCCTTAGGTGAGGATACATGCGAGAATTAGGGTTAGATGAAAGACTTGAGCACTATTTATAGAGTTTCCAGTTAGGCCCCCTTATTACGGACTGGGCTCAACTTGGCCCACACTAGCCAGCCCCATATTAGACTAATTAAGAAATCTTCTATCTCACCTTAGACCAACCCTGTTTTACGGTAATTGTAAAAATAGTAAATTATAATATCAATTAATGCAGTCACATTAAGAAAACTCTTACAATAGAAATAATTGTTGGATTTGAATGACGAATGATATTTGAGAGCGTTCGTTGGATTTGCAATTGGTGTTGCTATTTCCTAAGATTCTCGTGATTGCTATCATGCAACAGAACGTGTTTTTACACCCTCGAAGAGCAGACGCCGGAGAGCGCAAGAGAGGGATGGTAAGGGAATTCGAAATGCGAAGCTAGGGTTGACGTCTTCAAACTTGACAGTCTGCTTAGAGGTGTTTTCGACAATTGACGATATCGGACTGTGTATGCGGCCAAAGTTTATGTGGATTGTGGACTTAAAATAGAGTCTTTGGACAAAGAAACACTTCGTTAATGGCTATACCTCCGAGTCCGCATGCCCTTTTTGTTTTTCGCTTTTTTTAGCTCAAGCTTCACATTCCGAAACGCCAAGTTTTTCTTGTGCGGTATCGAGAACATCTTCTTCGTAGACCATAAATTGATGAGTTCCCTATGAACTTAACAATCTTGTATCATCGATTGAGTCACATTCACATAAGCTTTTGTCAAATAGTCCTTGAACTAAGACAAGATGCCTACCTAGTACATAAACTACCAGCCACTAGGTTGTTGGTGGAAGGATCGATCTTTTAGTCACTCAGTAACCTCGTTCCTGGAACAAAACCATTACCTTGGGTCGATAGCAAATGCGTTCTTTTGTTCAAAAATTGTTCCCCGAACAGAAACATTCGACCATTACCTTGGGTCGATACATCGCACGTCTACATTCATTAGAAGTGAGCTTTGCCCTAATCTATGTTGTGTCTACCATATGTTCGTCTTCCAACACATCTTTTTCATCACAAAATTACAACAAGACACCGTGTAACCGATAATTATCCCTGCCACATTGAAAGATAAAAGTACATAATTTAAGGCCTTGACTCTCAATTGAACTCAATGATGAGAGTTATATAATTCACGCAGTACTCGAACATATGAAAATGATAATACAAGTGATAGTGCCGACGTTGTCCACCATGGTCCTTGAGCTAATCAAGTACGGTTGCCTACCTATCTAACCAATTAAAAGAAAAAATTGAATATCGATTGCTTGCAGATTAAACCACAAGTGAATTTTGTTTAGTCACATTCACTCAACTTTTTTGGGCTCTTGCTATCTGGAAAATGAATATGAGCCAGAGGAAAACCAAACATACAATCAGATCGACCTAGATTTCTCGGATTGAAGTTTTGCTCTTGAAGACATTTCTTTGGCTTAGGAAGAACGTCCTTAGGAATTGTTATGGTCTTAGTTAACACCTTATAAACGGAACTGATTATTTTGCACTTATTACTCAACGGAAAGTGAGCATGCGATGTCACATGCGCCGAATTCGATACAATTGGTGGAATTTTGGCTTGAACATCCAAATAGGAAAATACAGAATTAAAGTATAATATGTTGACTGAGACAAAAGGAATTATAGAATGTTGACTAAGACCGTTGGAATATAATACGCGGAAATAACAGAGTCTTACAATTTATATTAACGTGAAATCGCAAGGGAAATAAACGAGAAAAAATAATAATACCAGAAATTTACGTGGTTCGGTATAAGTATCGATACCCACGTCATGAAAAGAGCCAGCAGCAAATAATCCACTATAATTGGAGAATTAGAGTTTATAATCACTTACACATTCGAATATTTCCTACACCTAAATTTAATTCAAAATCTAAAATATTTATAAATAAATAAGTCACTTGGATATAAATCCATTACACAAAATTACTGCGTGTTCAAGTTCAAAATACAACACTTTACGTATGCTTGGTTCATGTACATATGGATTTGCGTTTTTCTTTCTTGTTCGAGCTCCAGCTTTGGTTTATGTACATATGGATTTGCGTTCTTCTCTTGATGATTACAGAATTAGGCTCCTTTTTTTCGTAGGGTTTTTTCGGCGCACGTCCTAGGGACGTTTGCTTTATATTTATATGTGTGCAAAAGTCAAAGTTTTGACTTGGGCCCACCAGCTTTTTGGCTCTCTTTCCGTTTCTTGATCGGGTAAAAGAATCCCACACGTGAAATACGTGTGTGCGGGCGCCCAAGGTCAAAGGTTTGACCTTGGGCCCCATCTTTTCTTTCCTTGAAAGTGGGATTCGGACAACTTGCAGATCAGAAGAAGAAAAAAAACCTTTTTTTTTTTTTTTTTTATCTCTTATTTCCTTTTTTGTAAATTTTCAAGAGTTGAGTGAAACTTTTTTGTTGACCAAAAAAATATCTAAACGAATCGCATTTTGTAAACACTCAAACTCGAGACATAATTTAACAACTAAGACAATCATGAAATTACAAGGGGCAGACAAATTAGAATTAACCCAATTGTTTGTTGTGCCAAACAAAATAATGAGAACATGCATTAGATATTGTGTTGGGCATTGAGGTGGCGCTATTCGTGCTTACTAGCATTTTTACAATAATATTTTAATATTTTTTCTTTGCTCTTTTATTTTCTTTATTTTTAGTCCATCCCCTCCCCCTTCCCCTACCTTTTGTGCCGGCGAGGGTTGCCAACCGGCCTTGCCAGCCATAGGTGAGGGTTGTAACACCCTTGTGAGCAAGGCCGACAATGCCCTTGCCCATTGCCGCGGACCCTTGCCAATGCTAAAGGTAGGAGAAGAGGAAGGAAGGAAAAAAAAAAAAAAGAAAAAAATTTTAAAAAAAAAATTTTTAAAATTTTTAAAAAGTAATAAAATATTATTTTTAAAATACTATGTTAGTACCGAGAGCACCAAATTAGTACTAGCTAGAAATGAAAATTTAGAATTGAATTAGTAAAAAAAAAAAGTGTTATGATTGAATTAGCACAAATACAATGATTTTAAGATTTTTTTGGTAATTTTTTCTAGTGTACTAAGACCATCATAAACATATATTGAATAAAATATCTTTGATATTAATAGAGAAAATGAACAACTCACATTATAAAACATTCATATATTCCAGCATCACATTTTTCACATACCTTCTTGTTTTGTTTTATTTGAAACCCACTAGGAGGAAAAAAAAAAAGGAGGGGGAGGGTGGGGGGAGCGCGGCGGTTCTCAGGCCAGAAAAGAGCATTGATCAGATGTTAACGCACAATTCAAATCGTTCGGAAATGTGTGATGCGATGGATGACGGCTTGGTAATTGAACTTATTCTTCTTGACCCGTCACATTGGCATGGATTGACGAGCAGAAGAGTCACAAACTGTTTGAAATTGGTCCCAGCATTAACGTAGTGATTTGTTTCATCTTCATAGACCACATGCATGGCTCGTGCAAGATTGATAATTCGCATGAGGAGTACCATCGGAACTGCAATCAGACGGGGCAGCTCTTCTTTAATGTCCTTCCAGCATTGGCCACTTTTTTACAGAGTTCCTTCTTTGCCTCTTCTTCCATAACTCTGTATTGTTCTGTGAAACACTCCATTAAAGATGCCACATGACCTCTGTCTTACCCAAACTATAATATATATATTGAAATTAATTTTTCTCCTATTTATAAAACTTATGAGAAAAATTTAGATAAAAATGTTGTTCGCTGGTATAGCTTTTGTATACCTTGTGTCCAGCAATGTCATTCATAAGCCAATTAATTACTTGCGAGGCCTTCACTATCTTGGGGTCGCCAAACAGTAACCAGTCAAAAGTATCTTTTGTTACAATATCTCTCATTACCAAAAACGCTGTCACAAACACCAATTGACTACCATTGCTTATTAACCCAACAGGGATGTACTCCTCCATCGTGGGTATGTGGTTTTGGTGGAACCATTTGGCTTCAGCCAAGTACATGCTCACTTGAATTTTCATCCGAGAATTCATTATCAAACGTAAAAGCTCAATATTTGAGCTTTAATGTAATTGATGGACTTAGATATATGACAGCCTTTCTTCTTTATCCAAAATCTTAGTATTTTGTTTCAAGTATGCAGAGTAAAAATCACATTTGATTGATGTAACGTCAAATGACTTACCACTTCTTTTGCATAGAATAGATAGTATGATATTTCTTTTCTAGTCAATTCATTGCCAAGTTCATCATAAAAATCAAGAAGTGTCTTGTAAAAAACTTGCATGCACTTTGGCAATCCTTCTTTGGCATCAACATCTCACCTGAGTTCCAATTTAAAAAATATATAACTTGATCCTAGTCAACAGTTGGCCAAATTAAAAAAAAAGAAAAAAAAGGTGAATTTAGAATCGGTAAACTGGAAAAAGCCTCAACCGCCAACTGTGCCTCTCAATTGCTTCCGTAAAGAGTGCTAATTCCTCCAATATGCCATAAACATCATAGATGTCGTGGAGAATAGAAAGAATGACCATCATTTTGGTTACCATTCCTCTAGCGATCTCATACTCTGGCTTGAAATCAATTCCTAACATCCAAACATGCACCTCCCCAAGCCTATCTCTAGCAAATGGAAACTCCATCTCCATATCTATATCCTTCCACCACCTATAGTTTGCCAACAAATCTCGTTTAAGGTAAACACATCAATGATGGAATTATAGAAAGTAATTTGGACCTATGATCCAAAGAGCTTAACATTCCTTGACACGTGCAAATGATTTTTAGTTCAAAATAGATTGCAATTACACTAATCAATCTACGAAAATTTGGTGTTTTTAGAACATCTAGCTACTCTAGACATGCTATCATGAAGTTCACCTAATAAGGTTGCCTAGTTCCTCTGGCGTTGCTCTTGCAATGAGTTGAAATCAAGTTTAGCCAAGGAAAGCAAGACTTCATTATGCAAAGGCTCCACTAGGTAAAATTGAATGTAAAGCCTTCCTTCTAGTCTTGGCAAACCCTTTTGGATTGGCTGATGTAGGGCATGACTCAGTTGTTTTTTGGGATTAGGGGTTACTTTCTTTTTCTTAATTGATTAAAGGTGAGTTATTGTAAAAGTAAGTGCACCATTCAAAATATCATTGCCGTGATAACTTAGATGGCAAGCTTCAAATAGACTTAGCATTCCTTGCACGTCAGTGATGCTTTTGCTGAAATTTCCTTTGCTGTCCTTGAACCTAAAGATTTCTATATGGCCAAATGGAATATGGAAGAAGATGCTGTAAAAAGCACCATGTTCAATATCTAGATCAATCGGAAACGATGGAAAAATGACATACTAAACAAAGGAATTAGAAGAGAGGACTACTCAACTTTTAAAACAAGAAAATTTGAACAACTCAAAATATGAGAATTATATATAGAAATAGGTTAACTAATAAACAAATCAACATCATAGTAAACTAAACATGCCAGTGATATTACTTGTTCCCTCTAATCAATCAAATTGATTATCAAGCTATTGTTTGCAGTATAATTTTGCCAACTCTTGGATCAATGACATCGAAACATTACATACCACATGAAACATTGTAACCTAGTTGTCGTAACAATCGAAAGAGGAGCAATAGTGTGTAGGTTGCCATTGTTATCGCCATAGTGAAACTTGAAATACTTTCTATGGCTTTGTTCTAGTTGCTCATCTATCTCATGTTCAAAATGGTAAGCAAATTCCAAGCGTTGGATTTGATCAATCAAGTTTTGCGACGGCTTATCCATAGTACCTATCCACATCTTCTTCACTTCTCCTTCCAATCTCTCAATCCGTTCCTCTACTACACCATTAGAACTCTACAATCAATATCAAATTGAAAGTCCAACAAAAAAATAATAATAATGATAATTGAATAAATTGAGTAAGAATGCAAGTAACATCTTAGGTTGCCTATGACCCGATTGACCACAATAAATCTGAACTAAAATTACCTAAAGATTATACCGTTAAGACCAGTTTTAGTAACATTAAAGAAGTTCTTTCTACATTTATCAAGTCATATGTGCATTCCAAAGGTTCTCACAGAAATTATGAATCATGCAAGGAACAACACTTGCATGGGGTTTCCAATAAACTAGAACTTTTTTTTTTAATTAAATGTTGCGGCATGATCCTTAACATTCCAAGATTATTCTTTATGCTCTTAGTATTCGGAGTACATAACAGCTGAAAAGTTTTCCAAAAGTAATTTAAGAAAAAGAGTAACTTAAATGCTACCGTCGAATTGGAGTCAGAAGTATATTTGAGAAAGAAATCTGCCCATATGGTTGGATGAAAAATTGCTGACCAGCTTTCAGGGGGAGAAGAAGATGGGACTTATGAAATCTGAAGAGACATTTCTTTTTTGCTATTTTCTAGATTGATGTATCTGGCAGACTATAGCTAAAGAACCCTGGAGGGAGGGTAAAGGCTTTTTCTGGGAGTGTCCAAACCTTATGGATGGGTATTTATAGGCTACCGCATCTAAGGAACAGAAAAGGCAATGGTAAATTTATTAAAGCATCTTTTTCCCCCTGCATTTTCTATTCGTGATAGTGTCGTGTAAAGAAAATGTCTCCGTACGTTTTGACCACAGTTCAATATTGGTGAGCTGAAATGCAATGAAGGCCTGTCGATCGCCATGTCGCGATGACGCCGCTACATCGCGGGTGGCTCGACTATGGAAAGAAAACAAGAAGGGACCATGATGGTCTCACCTAAAAAAAGACAGCTTTGCTCAGCTGAAGAAATGGGAGCAGAATGTAATGCCTGGCAGATCATTATATGGGACAGAAGGGAAGAAGATAATATTCTTTAAGATAGGTTGGCCGAATGCGGACCGATGCCTCTTTTCACGAGGAAATCTGCCGCACATGGATTTGTCAATTAACTTAGTACCATCAAAAATCTTGAGTCAATACATTCATAACACAATCACAAAAACTCTCACATAGACCCATGCCACATATATCCTCCAAACTAGTATATAGGTATCACATTTATCCTCAATTGATATACGTATGTCACATTTACCCCAAATTGTGGTAATTCATGCATTTTTCAAGATAAATGTGGCATGTGTGTTCTAGTTCGGAATAAATGTGGCACAAATATACCAGTTTAAGATTTTTTGTGACATAAAAATTAATTTAGGATAAATTCAACATAAGTCCATCTGTGTATGATAAATGTAACACAAGTGTACCAATTTGAGAGTCTTTGTGACACAAACATTAGTTTGAAATAATTGTAGCATGGATATACCGATTTGAGAATTTTGGTAATATGAACCCTCATTTAATCACATAAGGAAATGTAGGAAAACTCAGATTATGGATGAAATTTGTCCTGGTGCACTGAAGGGTGCACTAAAGGGCAGGTAACTTCCATGAGCGTTCTTCAGGCGAGTTTATTTTGTTTGTTGTAATTATACCCAAGCAATTTATCCAATAATTTAATTTTAAGTTAAGATTTATGTAATTCATTTAGCATCGTGACCTACCCTCTCGGTATGGAGGAAAGTAGGCTTAGAGGTATTGCCTAAAAGATAGGCCTACAACATTTGTTTTAGACATGGGCTCTCCCAAGTCTCTACTCCGTGCGAGGTGGGGTATTTGAATTGACGCTATAAGAATTTTTTAATGAGGAATCTCACTAATTATTGAGTTTAGTTAGAAATCAAGTGAAGCATGAGAGCATACTTTTTATGCAACTATAATTAATACATTGAGAGTGCACGATCAATTGGTAATTGAAATGAAAATGTGCAAACAACGATCTAACATGTGGTTTTAAGGACATGCAAATCTCATCATAAAACCCTTTGAGTTGAGCATAATTTTTGTCAAAAATCTTTGCACATTTCAAGAGAAAACTACTAAAAAACTCATTTTAAAGCTTTTTCATGAATGTTAGAGAAAATAAAACATTTTCGGTATTTTTAACTTTTTTAATATTTTTTTAACTAAGTATATATTATTATTATTATTATTATTATTAATTATTATTATTATTATTATTATTATTATTTAATTGATAATCCGAAAAAGGAACTCGGGCTGGCCCCAGGGCCGGTCCTAACATGGGCTGCTATGGACTCTTGTGGGCCTGGAAGGGGAGCATGAATCGGGCTCTATTACACCAAGCCCCCTTTTAGTGATAAACTCCCAGAGACCCACTTCATGAAAATTTAAACCCAGCCCAAATATTCATAAATTAAGCCAAGCCCAAGTCCGCTTTAACTTAAAGTAAACCCTCAAATAAATAGATAGAAGATTTGATAAGCCCACCCAGCGAAATGAGTGGCTCTCCGGTGAATAGGAAAGAAAGGGATTATTTTCTTTAAAAATTTATTTACCCTACAATTTAGTTAATACTTACCAGCAAATATCCTCCATGATAAACAAAGTATCAATTAAGAATTCTAAATAGCAATTCTAATATTTCTCTAAGGTCTTTCTAATGAACAATTGAAATGATGGCTGTAGTTTTGAAAAAAAAGACTCGAAATGACTTTATTTTTATTCATGCCAATTACTAACATATACATAAATATCAGTCTTAAGGAATATAGGTAACTTTTCAAAAAATGTTGCAAAGTGAACAAAGGTATCTCTTTGGAAAAAGTTACAAATTGAATGAAGGTATCCCTTTAGGAAAAGTTGCAAATTGAATAAAGTTATCCCTTTGAGAAAAGTTACAAAGTAAATAAAGATGTACCCTTAGGAAAAGTTACAAACTGAATAAGTATAATTTTAAAAGTTATCTTGAAAAGTCATATATAAAATTTGAAATAAAATAATTAAAAAATCAATAATTTCATAATTTTTTAAAATATTGAATGAACAAATATACATTTTGACTAATAAAAATAAAGATAATGGGTTAGTGCTAATTAAATCATGCAAAAATAAAGGGGTGAATGTTAAGTGCGCCTACTAATAGCGCATCCGCGTGTGGGTATTATGGGGTCTAACCCACACTCTAATGCTTCCTTTAAATAAACTAGAAAAGGCTCACACTTATAAAGTGTCTTATCTCCTTCCAACTTTCTTACGTGGGATAATACAGATAAAACAACCAATAGTTTCTCCATCGTCAAAATAACTATTTTTTTGTTGGATGATGTGTGTACGAAGACTAATCGGGATGCCTGCGTTGGCGTGCGGACGTATAATCAAGGTTGAAGGCTTAACGTCCCTTGCCCGTTCAAATGTGACGTGGGGGATGATGGTAATGAGACTCCGCCACCCCCGTTGAAGCGTTGAAATTGGGCGCCGGCCTCCGTCGCCCTCACGTCATACAACGATCATCCTCATGACTCGTCTACATATTTGACATTATATTCCCAATCGACGGGCTTCGATGTTTTCTTGGAAATGGAGTGATTCGGGTTTATTTTTTCAATTTAGATAAGCTTTCTATCTCGCTGCATATTATCTAATGTGATGATGCTCTTCTTCAGTTGCTTTAATTTGGATATGCTTTCTATACCACTACATTCTTATCACATGTGATGATTCCTGTTTATTTGACTTTCGTCCGGAAAAGTTCTACCTTTTGGCCCCATTGCTTTTACGTTTTTCACTAATCAAGTCCCTAAATATTTTAATTTATCTGATCAAGTTTCTCTATATTCACAAACTTTAAGATCCAAGTAAGAAAGACACGATAGGGACTACTCTTTAAGATCCAAGCGGGGCTGCACATCCTCATTTGGATTTGGAATCCCCTGAAGCGGAGCCAATTTTTCATAATTCCTCTAAGGTGCTGTTGAAACTTGATTATTTTGACCTAATCGCTCCCTTGAACGTAATCACTTTGACCCAATGATTCCTTGAGCTCACTATTGGTGAAAATAATAACCAGCCGGCAAATATGTGCTTGTCGCATACTCGTTTGACACTATTCACATGGCATTTTGGTTCAAAGAACCACTGTTGACGTGGATAATTTTTAATTATTTTTCAATTTCTTTATTATCTTTCTGATTTTCTTCTCTTCTCTCTCTCTCTCTCTCTCTCTCTCTCTCTCTCTCTCTCTCTCTCTCTCTCTCTCTCTCTCTCTTTCTCTCTCTCTCTCTCTCTCTCTCTCTCTCTCCTCCCTTTCTTCTTCCTCTTGTCAAAGGTTGCCAGTGCCGGCCAGCCACCGACTATTGCCAAGCAAGTTGGCCTCGCCTAGCCAAGGCGAGGCCGAGGCCTGGTGAGGGGCGAGGATCTGGCCTAGGCGAGTCCGAATCGCGCCTGGGTGAGAGCAACCTCGTTGAGGGCTCCCCTTGCCGAATCCGACGAGGCCGGCCCTCCTTAGGCTAGGGCAGCCTTGTTAGGCATGGCCTTCGCCTAGGCAGCACCCGGCAAGGCACCCTCGCCTAGGCCAAATCCACGAGGCTAGCCCATTCAATCGTGGCCGGTGGCCAACTAGCCACTAGTAGGAGAAAGAAGAAAGGGAGGAGAGAAAAAAAAATAAAGAAGGAAAGAAAGAAAGAAAAAAACAATTAAAAATAAATAATTATAATAATAAATCGAAAAATTATTAAAATATTATTTAAATTTATCGACATCAACGTTGACGGTGCCACATTAGCAAGCCAATGTGCATGACTGCAAAATTCGGCTAAAATAAGTTGGAAAGACTTAATCGGCATCAAACTAAAATATTTAGGATTAAATTAGCATTAATTCAAAAAAACTTAAGACTAAATCGACACCATTAAAAGGTTTAAGACTGAATTGTCAAGTCAAAAGATTTAAGACTAAATTTGTATCATTAAAAGATTCAAGACTAAAGTGACATAAACACAAAAGGTTTAGAACTTATGTGATACTCTTCCCCAAAAATACGGAGGTTGAGGTTAAAGAAAGATTGCTTTTGAGCGAGTCCTATAACTACACATTTGATGCGAGTCAGAATCGGAAGAAAACCTATACAAACTTGGTTCAGGCATTTTGTCAAACACCTGGCGGGCCTTGATTGAGGGGGAGGAGCATTAACTCATCCAAGACTCAAGCTCACGTTGTAATCCACAAAGAATCAACAATCAGGATCGGAAATTAATGGGCGATGACCCAATCACATTCAGCACAAGCATGAATGAGGAACAACAATCTCGCAATATGCCTGAAGGACCAACTCATTTTGATCTGACTGGAGAATATTCTCCCCGAAGTTCTCCTCGTCACTCTGCAGATGAGGAAGTTACACAGAAGGCAACACCCATTTCTGTAATGAGACCTAAGATACTTTTCAAACATTATACATTTTTGAAATAGGGTGGAAGTCCTAAGGACTTTATCACTAACTTTCTGAAAGACCATGGATACGGAAATGAAACTCTGTTTTTAAGAACGATGGAAAGGTTAGGACTAGTGCCAAAAGAAACAGCAAAGAATGAATTTTTGAATTTTCCTTATGATCCCCATTTTGGGTCAGAAAATCAACCTAAGAATAAAGACGATGATGAGAGAATCTTTATAAATTTCCAACCAAGGATGGGTGTGGCGGCTGAGACTATTGGAGAAAGAACGAAATTTTTCGTTCAAAAGAGCATAAAAATGTTTATGCTCAAATGTTGAACGTATGGGTCATAAACCTGCGAACAATAGACTTTGACTTTATGGATTCTATAAAGGTTAACTTGAGGGAAAAGTTAGCCAAACTTTAATTTGAAAAATTTTGTGCAGAGACATCGAAGCATATCCTAAATTAATGGCATATTTTTACTCAAATCTATCATTTCTGGATCAAACTCATATTCAGTTTACTGTATGTGATAAAGTGTTTGATGTAGATGTGGATATTCTGGCTAACATTTTGGGTGTAGAATGTAGTGGTTTTCTGCCAATAAATGTATCCATCAGTCGAGCTACTAGATTTCTAGTGAAAGACAGATTTTCGAGTGGGAATATTACTTACTCTTGTATGCCTACTTCAAACATTCTGTTGCATAAGATAGTGATCAATTGCATCAAACTCAAGGCTGCCTCAAAGACTGATGTTTCGAGGTTTGAGGCAAAGATAATGTGGGCAATATGCAATGGAGTTCCTTTTTCACTCTCATATACTATCTTTTTGCACATATACAGAACATTAATGAAGGAAAAAGGGGAACTGCCCTACTCTGCCTTGATAACGAGATTATTCGGACACTTTAAGATTCTGTTGCCTTTTCAACTTTGATCAAGGACTCTTGCTCCAATGAAAATAGGAATGAAAATGATTTCCAAGATGAGGCTGAAAGATCTTTCTAAAGCTCTAGATCTTTTGAAGAATGAATCATCCAGCAGAATCAAAGAAGGATCCATTACTGCAAAGAAGTGCAAGGGAAAGGATGTTGTCCAAAAGACATCAAAGAAGAAGAAATCTTTCCTTCTACAGGATGAAGAGGAGGAAGATGAAGATTTAACAATCTTTGCCATCGCTTTGTGCAATCTCCAAGATTCTACTGATTCTGAAGAGCAAGAAGAAGAAGAAGAAGAAGAAGAAGAAGAAGAAAGTGATGCTGAAGAATCTGAAGAGAAGGAGAATGAGGATGAAAACTCAGAAGGAGATGCTGGTACATTACCAGAATTGGAGGAAACTGAGGAAAACAGGGAAATTGCTGCACCTGAAGAAGAGGAGACTAAACCAGCGCAGCGATCTCGTGCTGGAAAGGAGAAAGTGCAAGAGGAAGAAGTTTTGTCTCAACCTGATGGCACCAAAACAGGGGGAGAACATGAGAAAACTCCTTTAGTTGCACCTACTGCTAGTGATGGTATCAGTAGATCTAATGTAGATGCTAAAGATGTATTTACATCTCATTTCCCTGAAGTCCCAATTGAAGAGGAAACTCCAAGTCAGGGTAAGCACCAAACTATACACGTTCAAGTTGATGTTCCTTCACTTCTAGATGCTCCACATATTTATTTTGCTAAAGCTAGTGCCCAAACCGAACCTGAAGCAAACTATCCAAGGATAGTAGACCTCCTCTTGGAGATAAAGGCATAGCAATATGCCATGGAGTTTGAGATTCAGAAGTTACATGCTGCTTTATGATCTACCTCATAATTTCTTAGAGGTAAGGTACAATCTCTTGACACTCAGGTTCATACGCTAAATCAACAGGCTTCGCAGACTGTAGCCAAGTGGAGAATGTACATCATTAGTGCCTACATAAACTTGAGGAGACCATGCAATCATTGGAGGATTTCCGACTTGTTCGCATTCCGAAACAGCCTTGATCATCTTTTCTTTCACTCTTTTTATTCCTGACTGACTTTATTTATTTTTATTTTTTTGCTGATGACAAAAAAGGGGAGAGTGAGAGAAGATTTAAAGTTCTTGTTTGTTTAAACTTGGTTGTGTGGTTTGAACTTTTGTTGTGCTTGAACTCAAGTTGTTTTGTTACAAAACTATTAAGACTAATGTGTTTTGTGGATGTAGATTCTATGTTATTTAGTTTTATAATAATCTGTTTTTATTATAAATTATCATATGCTACTAAGGTGTTGGTCCGTAGGCTACAATATTTAAATCTGCATGAAAGTTTTGTCACCATAAAAAACGGGGAGATTATTGAGAAAACTCCTATTAGATTTTGAAGTTGACAAAACTTTTTTATTTCTATTCTTATTCTCATTCTGAGGAATACTACACTTTTGTGGAATTCTATCAAAGTCTATCTTACATCAAAAGTCTGTCCCACTCTAATGAAGACCCAGACTGAACTCGTGTGAAGAACGAAGAAATAATCAGACTCGGGATTATTGTTCTTCCTTCAAGGACTCAGTATGAACAATATATATATATATATATATATATATATATATATATATATATATATGACTTTCTGGATGAAAATCTCACTTACCTTTTTGGAAATTATTGATGAAATCAATCATAGATTGATAAAATCAATTTGGAAGACAAGTTTATTTGGAAAGAATTTACTTATGAAAACCAAGATTCTGATTGTATGGGCAATCGGGATTATCGAACTTTCATCTCAATCTTCAAACGGCTCAAGATCTCTTTGATTAATTATGTCCAATGGGTTGATTGAAAGAATTCCTCTGAAAAGTGCCGACGGTCATAAATGCATGAAGGAGTATTTAAGGAGGTTTTTCGAGTTATTCAAAAGAGAGCGTGAAAGCTAGAATTCCAAAGTCTGAAGCTTCTCAAATCACTTGTTCTTCATCGAGAGTGCTCATACATGTATTTCAAAGAGAGAAATATTAAGGAGTGACTTAGTGAGAGGAAAAGAAAACTCTTTACTAAGTAGTCGTGTTATACTGTTGTAATTTTCTTTCGATTCATAGTAAAAACCAGCCAGAATGCTGTCAACGTGGGAGAGTAGACGTAGGCTTAATCTAAGCCAAACCACTACAAATCTTGTGTTCATTTTCTCTTCCCTGAACTCTTTTAACTTATTTGCTATGATATTTTTCTGAGTTTCACCATATTTTAAAATATCTTATTTGAGTCTAAATCTTTATTCAAAGTCTATTGTTTAATAGACTTAGTTTAAAAGAAAAATATTTTTACTACATCTTTAGAAAAATCTATTTTTACACATATTCACCCCCCTCTAGGTGCTTATACTAGCTCTTTTAGGAACTGCTTATCCGGATCATGCACACCCCTACTCCAGGCAATAACCACACACATAAATACCGGTGGTTCCCCTTTCAAATAACTCCTAACAATAATCCTGGAGTGCAATGGCCTCCAAGCAAGTCGGATGACGAGGAGAAGCAGTGTTTTTGTGCATCTCCGTACCACCTCCTCCCTCCACCCTCCTCCCAACTCATTCCTCAAGCGGAACCCACATGGCCATCCCTTCCTAAGTAGCTATAGAAACTAGAAATTCAGTTCATCCATGTATTAAAGCCCACTCACTCGGTGTAGCACAATCCTGTAATAATATGCGTTGTATATCTGTACATCTTCATAAGATCAAGGAGGTAGAATTGTTTGCTATAGGTAGACTAGCTTGCATTTGATGTCAAGCATGTGACTTTGATCAGATATATATATCCTCCATAGAATAAGCTCAAGCAAACCTTAGCCGAATGCTTGCATCTGAATATAATTAAAACCACGCCCGTTTAGCTCTATCCCGCTCTCGCCTCCAGCTAGCATGGGATTGAGTTTTGGCCTTATGCAGGTGCTTAAAGGCTCATGCATGAAGCGTAGCAAATGTCTCGTTGATGACAACCCATGCATACATATTGTATGTGCAAGGAAAAGAGAATGTCAACCCCAAATAAATGCAAATTAAAGAGTTAATGCTGGAAAATATAGCTTTGAATTGGATTGAATAATCAAGTCAAATTTTGAGGCATGATATTATTTTCTTTAAGAATTTATTTACCACACAATGTAGTTAATGCTCACTAGTAAATATCCTCCATGATAAACAAAATATCAATTGAGGATACTAAATAGTAATTCTAATATTTCTCTAGAGTCTCTCTAAGAAACAATTGAAATGATAGTTATAGTTTTGGAAAAAAAAAACTCGAAATGACTTTATTTTTATTCATGCCAAAAACTAACATATACATAAATATCAGTTTGTTGCAAAGTGAACAAAGCTATCCCTTCAAGAAAAAGTTACAAATTGAACAAATGTATCATTTTAGGAAAAGTTGCAAATTGAATAAAGTTATCCCTTTGAGAAAAGTTGAAAAGTAAACAAAGATGTCCTTCAAGAAAAGTTATAAATTGAATAAGTATAATTTCAAAAGTTACCTTGAAAAGTCATATATAAAATTCGAAATAAAATAATTAAAAAATCAATAATTTCATAATTTTTTAAAAATATTGAATGAACAAATACACATTTTGACTAATAAAAATAAAAATAAATGAGTTAGTGCTAATTAAACCACACCAAAATAAAAGGGTAAATTTTAAGTGCGTCTAGTAATCGAGCATCCGCATGTGGGTATTATGGGGTCTAACCCACACTGTAATGCTTCCTTTAAATAAACTAGAAGACTTATCTCCTCCCAACTCTCTTATTTGGGATAAGGAAAAGCACCTTTTATTTGTTTTACAGATAAAACAACCAACAGTTTCTCCATCGTCACAAAAAATGATTGTTTCCATCGTCAAAATAACTATTTTTTGTTGAATGATGTGTGTACCAAGCCAAGCATAAGTCAGCGGCGATTCGATGAGAATGCACAGGAACGTAATGCCCCCATGGAAACGTCATGAAGACTAATCGGGATGCCTGCGTTGGCGTGCGGGCGTATAATCAAGGTTGAAGGCTCACACCTGACGTGGGGAATGACTCCGCCACCCCCATTGAAGCGTTGAACTTGGGCGCCGGCCTCCGCCACCCTCACGTCATGCAACGATCATCCTCATGACTCGTCTACATATTTGACACTATATTCCCAATCGACGGGCTTCGATGTTTTCTTGGAAAATGGAGTGATTCGGGTTTATTTTTTCAATTTAGATGAGCTTTCTATCTCGCTGCATATTATCTAATGTGATGATGCTCTTCTTGAGTTGCTTTAATTTGGACATGCTTTCTATACCACTACATTCTTATCACATGTGATGATTCCTGTTTATTTGACTTTCGTCCGGAAAAGTTCTACTTTTGGCTCCATTGCTTTTACGTTTTTCACTAATCAAGTCCCTAAATATTTTAATTTATCTGATAAAGTTTCTCTATATTCACAAACTTTAAGATCCAAGTAAGAAAGACGCGATAGGGTCTACTCTTTAAGATCCAAGCGGGGCTGCACATCCTCATTTGGATTTGGAATCCCCTGAAGCGGCGCCAATTTTTCAAATTCCACCAAGGTACTGTCGAAACTTGATTGTTTTGACCTAATCGCTCCCTTGAACGTAATCGCTTTGACCCAGTGATTCCTTGAGCTCACTATTGGTGAAAATAATAACCAGCCGGCAAATATGTGTTCATCGCAAGAACCACTTTTAACTACAAGAAAATTGATAATAATAATAATATTAAAAAAAAATCATCGATTGACTTTGCCCCGTACTTCCCGTACTTCCCGCATGCAAAAAACGCCTAGCTAGGTTCATTTAAGTCCATGACGCAGCATTCTCATTAGACTTCTTTCACATTTGTAGTGATCATCCATCTCCAATCTTTCAACTTATGCTTGAGAAAAACTTATTTTACCTGTAAAAATGGGGGCAAACTTTATGCTTTTCTGAATGTTTTCAATGTGCACGTAAATGACACGGGAGAAATGTGTTTTCTTTTTCAAATAAAAAATGTCTCTGAAAAGGCACAAAACGTACCCATGCTCATTTTTTTTTTTGTCAGTCCTATTCTATTCATATTCTAACTCTCACTCTCAGACTTTTGCCCTGCTTCCTTACAGGAAATGAGAGTTGAAACCCACTCCTAAAACTATATCGTCCTCACCTCAATCTCCTTTGAGAAGGTGTGGATTTGAACCCCCCATCTCCCCCTTCTATGCTCATTGGCTAGCCATTATTTTCGATAGTGATAGGGGGTTTTTCGAACAAAAAATGCCTCTAAAAAGGCACAAAGCCTACCCGTGATCATTGGCCGCTCCAAGGGATTTTTGGGCCTCATTCTTTTTCCGCCAAAGATGGGATGCTTCATGTTTTCAAGCTTCCTATGAATCTAAATCAATTATGACCGGGCATGCTCATTTCCACATTTAGAATGATCGGAATCACAGGATTTTTTGTGTTGTTTAACCACTTTTGGGTTGGGCCTAAATAAAGTATTACCTCGCCCAAATTTGGGGAGTTCCACAACTCACTAAAAGTCATAATTTAATAATCATTTGTCTTTTTCAATCCTCATACCATTAAATGTTTGAACAAAAAGAAGGGCCTATATCCTTAATAAAATCCAATTTTAGTTTTCGTCCCAATTCTACCTTATATTTTATAAAGAACCTTCAATTTTAGATCATATTTCAATTCTACCTTAAACCATTTCTTTATCCCATAAAATTAAAAAAAAAAAAAAAACTCTAACTTTAGGTTCAATCCTAATTCTCTTTCAATTCCTCTAAGTTTCAACCTTGCGACCATACTCCTCCTAGAACCCAAAAACTTTGATTTCTCAAAAGGTGCCGACAAAGTCCAAAAAGCAACATCCGTCCATCCTTAGTTGACATCGTTTATGATTGAGACTAGAACGGTATCTGATCTCCTTCGAGCTCCCAACTTTCATTATTGATTAATGAAAACATCCTTTTCAAATGCTTTCACAGTTTTTTTTTTTTTTTGGTAACTGAGGACTCCACCACGGACCCCCCATGCCTGAACGGCTCCTAAGGGCCGGGCCCTTATGCCTCGGAGGAGACTAGTTTAGCAACCCACCACCAGGGCTCTCAACTTAAATTGCTAACAACTGCGGGTTTCAAACTCTCGACCTCTCGTGATGAGGGAGGGACTCTCAACCAACGCACCTATCGACGAATGGGTGCTTTCACAATTGTTTTTTTTTCTCAACCAACGCATCTATCGACGAATGGGTGCTTTCACAGTTGTTTTTTTTTTTTATGACCGAGAACCGTCGTACGGTCGGTAGCCGACGACATAAACCCGGGGCGACCCGCAGGGACCCACCTCTCACGAGCCACAGGTGAGTCACGCAATGGGGGTGCGGAGTTTTGAACCCCTCCCCTCTCCTCCCAGATGAGGGGGCGGGGGTGCGAACCAGCTCGTCCACCGTGGGGTGGGTGTGCTTTCACGATTGTTTTTTTTTTTTTTTTTTGGTAAATAGATGATCTGATGCTTTCACGGTTTTTTTTTTTTTTTTTTTGGGACTGGAGGAACCATTTTTTTTTTCGGATTGGAGGAACCACCGCCAGCCAATAGCCGCAATGTAAACCCCCAAGTAACTCTAGCGCAGGACCCACCACCACGGCGTCACGCTTAAGAATACCTAATGACAACGTTAGAGTTCAAACTTCTCCCCTTCGTGAGGGGGAGAGAGCCTAAAGTCGCTGCTGTTGCGGGCGGTGGTATGCTTTCACAGTTGTTTTTTTTTTTTTTTGTACTTGGAGGAATCGACTTGCACGGCCGACAGTGCGCCGTAAACCCCAGGTGACACTTAAGCGGAGGACCCACCACCCTTGAGTCACACTTAATACACCTAGCGCGCCTCCTTGGGTTTTGAACCCTTCACCTCTTCGTTGAAAATCGCGGAGCCTTATCCGGTGGAGCCATCACGGCCGGTGGTTGCTTTCACAGTTGCTCGTCTTTCATAAATTCAAGAATTTCACCTCTGACTATGAAAAACAAATGCCCACGACTGTCCTTGTTAATCATTACTCCGATCTTGAAAGCCAACATAATAGAACCGGAATCCTATGATGTCATCCCATGCTAATGTATACAGAGTGAGGATTTGCTTTGAGCACTCCAATTTCTTCAAAGTAATAACATGAGAGGCACGAATCGGCCAATTAAGGCTAAGAGCGTATTGCCAATAGAAGGGATGAGCCAATCGGTGCACACCATGAGGTGGACTAGTCGACCCAACCCAAGGTCCAATTACAAGCTTTTTAACTCCAACAACTTAAATATACGCTATTGGAGCTGGAATTACCAGGGCTACTAGCATTAGACTTGCCCTCCAATGGATCCTCATTAAGAGATTTAGATTGTATTTATGTCAATTACCATACTCAAAGAGCTCGATAGTGTTATATATTATCATTACCTCCTCGTGTTAGGATTTTGTAATTTGCGTGTCTGCTGCATTCTTTGGATGTGATAGCCGTTTTTAAGCTCCCTCTCCGGAATCGAAC
Source organism: Eucalyptus leucophloia subsp. euroa (assembly GCA_017140325.1). NCBI lineage: Eukaryota > Viridiplantae > Streptophyta > Magnoliopsida > Myrtales > Myrtaceae > Eucalyptus > Eucalyptus leucophloia. Next base: position 158,657 of record CM029469.1, on the reverse strand, counting down.
CTTAATTCTCCGTTACCCATCACCACCATAGTAGGCCACTATCCTACCATCGAAAGTTGATAGGGTAAAAATTTGAATGATGTGTCACTAGTGTCACGGGCCGATCGATCAACTCTCGGGTCGTGACACTAGCACGATGGTCGTGCGATCCATCAAGTTATCATGAATCATCAGAGCAACGTGCAAAATCCGCATCAACCTTTTATTTAATAAATGCATCCCTTCCAAAAGTCGAGGTTTGTTGCACGTATTAGCTCTAGAATTACTATGATTATCCAAGTAACAAATACCATCAAACAAATTATAGCTGATTTAATAAGCCATTCGCAGTTTTACAATTTGAGACAAGCATATGACTATTGGCAAGATCAACTAGGTGGCACTCCTTCACGATCTCTATTGAGCATGATCCATCATGATGCCCGAAGGCTTCGCGTGGTCAAAAGCAAGGCGAGATCATCATTCCCATAAAGCGCTTAACGATTAGGGAACAAGAGTCAATGACCCCATACCCATTAAGAGAGCTCCACATCCGAGAGAACGAGTAGGCACTTGTGATCTATCTGAACGATCGAACAAGACGTTTGTGGAACACGAGCCCTACCATCCGGTTCAATTGAGCATCTGAGAGGACGCTGTGATGGAAGGAGTAGATCAACCTTCTGTTCACCAGGGCAGTTTTCTCCTTTCTGTGCACGAAAAGAAATCCATCCCCCCCGATGATCGTATGGGAAGGAAGTAGGCCGCGAGGGGGAGGGCGAGAGAGGGCGAGGGGGAGGGCGAGAGAGAGAGAGAGAGAGAGGAGAGAGAGGGAGATGAAGATTGTATGGCAGACCCCGGCGAATCCACCGGAACATCAAGATTACATTTTCCACAAGGGTAATTGATCGATCCACGACTATGGAACCCACTGATTGAGATTTGTGAACAAAGTGAAGTTCTGACTGTTGCAGCGACTTTCCTGTGTGCCAGGGAGACGCCTCGTCCGGCCCTACTACTTCGAATTCATCTCTCATGTCCGTCCTTTCCCTCTCTCTCTCTCTCTCTCTCTCTCTCTCTCTTCCTATCGCCCCAAGCCTCCTGCTTTCAGCCTTCTCATCTCGATTTCTGATGATCCACAGGTCAAGAATCGATGGGCAGGCAAGACCGTCGTTGATTTCTTCGCCCAGGCGTTCAAAGGCAGACCTTACGACTACTATGTACCTCCTTCAATCTCCTCTCTCTCTTCTCTTGATTCTGCGTTTCGGCTATTCCATGCCACCGTTTTCTTGGTCATGGTTCGGTTGTGTTTATGTCTGCACCTGCCCGCTATCGCATTTAGGTGAGCGCTGTTCAATGCGGGCGCATTCAAGTCGACGGAGAGACTGTCCCCGTTTCTTACATTCTCAGACCCTCCCAGAGGATTAGCCACTTCTTGCACAGGTTGCTGTAATTTCCAGCGTCCCCAATCGTAGCCACCTTCATCTTCTTCTGCCTTGTTTCCCTTCTTCCGTTTGCTGCTTTTGGCTTCATTTGTCTAGCTGCTTGATTGATGCGGCAAAGGTTGGAGGCATGAACCTCCTGTGATGGCCTCTGACGTCACTGTGCTTGTTGAAGAGCCCGACGTTGTGACTGTCTGCAAGCCCGCCTCTGTCCTGGTGAGTCGCCTGCTATTCGCTGATGTTTTGTCCCTGCTAATTGCTGATGAGTGAGCATACTAGTCTCTGTGCTCCTCCGTGCCTCTGTCACGTTGGGATATTGCATTCTGCCCTTCCTTTGGCATAGATGTGGATGTGAAAGAGTGTTCTGTCGCACTTTATAACTCGTCAAGTGGTCTCGAGAATGATCTTTACTGCTCTAATAGCGTTGATATCCACTGCAACGAACTGCTATATTCTTTTGATGTGAATTGGGTCTGTTATAGGAGATCTGTTGCGTTCAATTTTTAATCTCTTGCTTTGCTTTTCGATCTGAAAGTCCTTACACGCGATCTCGCCTACAGGAGATTGAATCACTTGTATGGACTCATCTCCTCTTCTTTAGCATTGCATTTAATGTGACTTCTTCCACTTATTTTTAGGTGCACCCATGTGGCCAGTATCGCAAGAATACCGTCGTTGGCATACTTCAAGCTGAGCATGGGTTGGCCTCTTTGTTTCGTATACATGCAGAGCCCTTTGAAAGCATCTTCATAATCATGCAAGGACAATGTTTTTCATTGGTTTTGATGTTCTTATATGATCAACTGCCATTTACCTTTCTCTAAAAGGACATTCTGGTTATTCAGAGATGTCGTATTTGTTGCATTTCGTCTAGAAACTCTGGCTGCATGTCTTTTCTTTGACATGATAGCGGTTCATAGATTGGATCGCCTTGTCTTAGGGCTCCTTATCTTGGCCCGAAATGCCACAAAAGCTGATTTCCTCAGGCAACAGGTGAGCGTCACTTTGCAGTTTTGGCAACATTTAATTTGAGTGGTGACCCTTTATCTTTGTGGCATGTTAGTGTTGTGTCTGTGAAAAATGTAGGAGAGAATTCATGTGTGGATAATGTGGATAGTCTTCGTTATGCATCTAAAGCTTATTTTACTAGAAAATAGATTCCTAAGTCCTGCAGGAGAGAATTTCTTCGTGTGTGGATAATGCGTATAGGCATCCTTATGTATCTAATGCCTGTTTTACTAGAAGAATAGATACCCAAGGCTTGAGGCCTTTAGAATATTGTGTTCTGTGGTTTTTCTTTGTACTGTCAACTTTTATATCTGCAAACAGTAACAATATGCTGTTACTCCTTGATGCTTATGGCTTTTGCTGCAATCTGAAATACTTCCTGCCGTAACTATTTGCAAAATTGGGATTCATTAAGGACTGCAAAGATCATATTATAAATAGACAAAATGGTGTGATTGTTTGGGAACTTAATTATTGCAGATTGAAGGTGGAATGGTGCAGAAACAGTATATTGCAAACGTGGTTGGGACATTTCCAGAGAGAGGTATGCTTTTTTAAGTTGGTAAGGAAGAGTACAGTGCAACCAAGAAAAGTAGTGAGCTCGACATAAATAAGGGCCTTATAGTTCCTTTTAAGATCTAGTCACACAAACACATGGCAATCAGAGCAGGGTTTGATATTTCATATTAACAATTATCCACTTCCTATCATTAATAGATTATGTCTAGTATGTGAGATTTTTGTACTTTATTCTATCTTTTTCCCTGCATGATTACATTGTTTTACCATGCCAAAGAAAGACACTCATAATTCTGAAAAATTCACCTACAACTTGTTTTAATTAATTTCAAGAAATCTTAGTTTTAATCCTGCTGAAATTCAGCTCACTATTCATGGATACAGTGCATTACAGTTTGAGTTGCAAGTGAAAGCATGAGCAATATTTCTCTACTGATCCTGTAACATATGATCATTCTTTTCCCCTTCAGCTGTTAGTTGATGTTGGCATATATTATAATCCTCGAGAAGGAAGAAGCACAGTTGAGGTGAGTTTTAGTTAATTGTCAGTGTCTATCCTGAAAGAACTAAAGATTGGTGTAGATAAGTATCTCATTGCTTCATTAAGTTAGGAAAAGTCAGTGCCAATGTTGAATTTGGTTGGGCAGGCCAGTGACTCTTGTCGAGATACACCTACAAAAGGAAAGACTGCTTCTACAAAATTTACAAGGATTAGCAGCAATGGGACTTACAGTATTGTCTTGTGTGAACCAGTTTCCGGACGGACTCATCATGTAAGTATCTCTAGAAGCTATGTGAAATGAGACAATGTTTAGCGTATGGAAAGAATGGGAAATCTCTTCAGTTTCTTAATAGAGGCTGTGCGCTTGCATGGATGCATGTTTTGCTATTCATAGTATTTGCATCATGCGATAGCTATTTTCTCAGCCTGGTCCTTTTTGGGCAGCTTTGGGTTATAATGAGCTTCTCCTCATTTCTAACGTATACACCTTCTTGTTTGCTTGTTTATGTAAAGAATTTGGGACGATTGGGATGTATTTGCCTTTTTCCTGATCTCTAGCTATATCATTTTCTTTTTTGAGCTATGTCCATATTATTAGGCATGTGCACCTTCCATCTTTTCTTATTTCGGCCAAACAGTTATAGGTCTTCATTGGAATGATAGATATAAGGGGTCTTTAGGACTATTTTCTTTCCTTATCATTTGGTTTTAACTGTTCTTCAATGTTTAATGCTTTCCCTCCCCTGCTCTGTTCACTTTGCTGTGGTGTAGATAAGAGTTCACTTGCAGTATACAGGACATCCAATTGCCAACGACATGCTTTACCTGTCTGAATATGTTGATAATCGCTCAGATGTAGGAATGAGTGCTGATAGAGCTGCTGGCAAATCATTGATTCCAGAAACAAATAATACATATGTTGATGATTGTGAAGAGACTTGCAGCAAAAATTTCAGCATTGATCCCCTGTGCTCACATTGTCCAAACTTGGCTCCAACAGGGTAATGACAATTAGCTTCTCTTTTCTGGTCTAATTGCTGTTTTATTCTCTGAACTTGTGATTTTCTAGTTTGATCCTCAAACTGAATGATTAGAAAAAAAAAGGAGACTGGCAGGTTTTCTTTAGCTGATTTGGACCCATATTGGTAGAGATCATCCCCTGCAGTAGGCATTTTACAGTTTGTTGACAAAAATATAAAATTATTAATTAAAAAAAAAAAGGAGACGCAGAGAAACGTTTGTAATTTGATCTGCTAACTCCCCTCGTTTCAGTATGAGTTAAAACATAAATAATGGTTCCTATTCATTTGATGGTACAAGGTAAGATTCTAGTTATAGATGGCTAAGCATAAACTTGAGGAGGTAACTTTTATTTTGACGAGGTGATATTCTGAAGTGAATCCTCTGTTTAGGTGCTCTTGTCTTACTTATGATGCCAAACATGCTATTGACCGTACAGCCCTGCATGATTTGCCATGTGATAAAAATGGCAAGAGACCTTGGAAAAGCAGTCTATGAAGGCCCTCTTGAATTTTTCCCCTCTTGATATTTGGTTTAAAAGCATTCAGGATTTGGTCTTCCTCTTTTGCTTGCGTCAGTATTGTAAATGATCTATCTGATTCTATAGGGGATTTGCTTTCGTACCAAAGCCGAAAATGTACATCACATCTCTTAGTCCTTCCCATGTTTTGACACTTTTTGTTGTTCCTCTTCCTCATCAATTCTTGAATGTCAGATATGAGGAGCATGAATAGGGGTTATGGCTACATTGCATAAGAAACTCTGGACCTGGATGGAAATATGAGTGCCCATATCCAGGTTGGGCATTTTTGAGCTAAAGGAGAAGCCCGTGAGATGGGGGTTCTTTTTATCGTTTCTCTTTTTGAAAGGTGATAAAGTGCTAATACCACCGTGAAAAAGGGTGGTTCTCCATTCGATTGATTCCAGCGCATATTATGCATTTGCGATTGTTGAACGGGGAAACATGTGTTGACACTTCAACTAATGTGATTTAGCCTCGATGTAGCGTATGTTTCCAGCGTTCTGAATGAAGGTGTCTCCTGGTTGCAAATGCTTGCCGCTTTTCATTTATTTCTAAGCTGCACTTGTTCGTATCATTGCCAAAGCCGGGCTTTGTTGTTGATGACTACAAGTCTCTGGCAACAAACATACAGTGCGTTTAGCTAGACTAGTCCTGATTAGCAGACTAGACGAGGCATTAGAGATCATTTACTTATGATTTTTACAAGACGTGATGCTTTTCCCCCCTGAAGCAGCCGTGCCTCTGAACTTTGTTACTCCTCTTTTGTTGTCTGTCCATCCAGCCGAGCTACTACTTTTGTCTCGACACTGCGATCTTCATATATCTCTCTGTAGTATCAGAGGTGCTGTGGCTTTAAACTGACATTCTTTTAGATGTCCTTTGGATGTTTTGTCTTACCATGTGGGTCTACTTCATGCTCCTCTTCTTGCTAGCGTCTAAGATGGAGAATAATCTTGGCCGACTTAATTTACGAACTAAGATAACATATATATATTTTTTATTGCTCTAGTGATCTCCAACATAGACCAAAAAAGTTGCAGAGTATGCTTCCGAGTTCCTGATCTTGTTGAATCTGAGCACTAATTGTTTATGAAGTAGGAAGAAAGAGTTCGTCAACCGCCCATCTTGCCAGTGAGATTTTGGTGAAATGACAGCTTTCGGCCATAATTGTACTATCAAAACTCAAATCGCAGGAACACACCAAAAGTTGTCTTGGATTGGACCGATGGGGTTTCCATTGTAGCCCCCGAGGAAAATAATATGTACGCCCTCCTGGGTGTGAGACATCAGGCACAATGCGCGGTAAACTATAATGTAATAATATCAACTTATAAATTGACTGGTAAGTACAAATAGGTGATACATGCAGACCTGGATTCTGTTTTTTTTTTTTTTGGGTTTGGGGGGGGGGGGTGGTGTGGGCGCGGGTGTCGAGAGAGCAGATAATTGACTAAACAAGACAAGTATCGTGACATTAGGAATGGTGCTTGACCCAGGATATTGCACCGGTAAAGCTTTAGTCTATGAGCAGCAATTCAAGCCTTGATTGCTTTGGAAGACGTCTCGACGATTTGGTCATCTTCGCCAACACTATCTTTGAGGTCGTCGTTCGATTGCGCAGCTAACACCGGGTTAAGTTCTTGACACACGGTTGTGCTCAGCTGCTCGACATCAATGATCTCTTCCCTTAATTCCTGTAGTTGCAAATTAGGTTCCAGTACCACTTTCTTTGCGTTCTTCTTGTATATTGCGTAAAGCACCATCTGAACCCCTCCCAACACAAATCCCAACGCGTTTGGCACCTGTGTCATGTATAGATACACATTAAGCAGTTACCAAGCAAGATTTGTTGGAATGAAATAACAATTTTGGGGTCTACAGGTTTTCACTTACAGCAATGAAGAAGTCTTTAAGGAGAAAGCCATAGAAGAACCACACGATTGCATCGAGGGTGAGGAAGATCGATAGAGTTATTGGCATGAACTCCACACTCCTGGTTTCGATGACTTCTCTCTGCCATCCATATATAACCGTTCTATTTTAGTAACCAACTCAAGGAATGAAGTTAATAATAGTAGAAAGGAACAAAAACGATCATTCATTAAACTATAACAATGCTATTACATTTGAACTCAAACTAATAAACTGAGTCCGTCACCGTTTGCTAATATTAAAAAGATGTATATTGCTACTATGGCTCCTCTAACAATTTCTACCTAGTGATAGAATTACCGTATGAATATGTATGTCAATGCGTGTGAACTGTCTATAAATGTACATGCTTGCAAATTTCATCAGATTTAACTAATTTCTCACCCACCAGGTTGCAAAGTGGGGCGGCATATTCTAATACAGAGATTGTCATGGAAATCCATCCAATAATCCGTGTGCGATTTGCTCCTTTTGATAGGAAGAAAGTGGTGGAGAGTACCGCACCAAACCCCAATATGTTCATGCTCAGGAAAAGCTTCAAGGTCAACATCTACAGAATTACAATTTATTCAGTTAAGCATAAAAGAATACCAACTCGTTCATTCGCTTTCTTAACGAAGAAGGAATACCCTATCATTCTTCGAGGCATAGATGAGATAAGCAGCCACGTAAGCAGTCTCGATGACACAACCGATTCCATTGATGGTGATGAGGAAAGTATCCTTCTTAACTAGCCCATAGTACATCAGAAGCATTGCACTCAAAAGTGACACCACGTATGGAATTGACTGAAACCCTTGCGTCGATTTTCTGTTGTAAATTCTATAAAAAGTGGGCCTGCCATACATACCAGCGAACCAAGTAGTATGAAGTAGCTTAGTATTATTTTCTCTCTCAGTTTTTATAGAACAAAGGCAGATGATATAACTTACAGAGGAGCAAAAAAAGTTATGAAGGAAACGATGCTGCCTGCAAAACAATTAAAAGAAGTCAAAAGTTATTTTCAGGGTAAGCCGTCGGACTCGTGTTCAAAGTTCTTGTTTCTTTGAACAAAGCAAAGGCAATCAATGCCAAGGATTTATGGAATGTCATTCGCGACTTCTCGTAACTTAGCAAGTATGGAGGCCCTCATTCCTGTAAGGCATTGTTATTCTACTCGCATGTTCGAGATCGACAATCCCTTGTCTAACTCGTGTACGAAAGAAGTGAAGGAAGAAAACTTTAGCTTGTTAGCCAGCTTGATAATCAATAAAAAATTAAGAAGGAGCGCATGCAACTATAATGAGTAGTGCACATTTTAAAAGTAGCTTTTGGAAAGATTGACAATGAATATCAAGACGTAGTAGGAGGAGTTTGAGAGCGAGTACTCACCCAGAAGGCCGAAAGCAAAACCCGCTGTGGATACGTGGTGTGTGGCCATCTCTGTCAAGGCGCACGTACGAAATGCTTGCCTTCTGTGTTATGCCTGATGAATTACTTCACACACACTTCCCTGATCACACTCCCTACTCTCTCTAGATGCTCTCTATCTCATAATGGGTGTGATCTCGAATGACGCTTCTTGAGAATGGATAGGAGAGGCAGAGGGAGAAGGGGGTATATGTAGCCGAATTCAGTCAGCTCGCATAGGAAACGGTCGAGTAGCACGGTATAAGGTTGAGAAGGAGTGAATGGGAGGATCCTTTTCCATCTTTCCCACTCACGGGCCGATCCAACTTTCTTTTTCAGATGCTCATTAAAGTTGGACATACATGCCAAAATCTGTCAGCCCCCTTTCCCTCTCCTTTGCCCCCCCCCCCCCCTCAAAAAAAAAAAAAAAAAAAAAACCAATTCCCATGAATTTCTATCGTCATCATGAACAGGAGCTCCCTCGCATGTAACGATAACACCTCGTCTCTGCTTCCCCATCTTTTTCTTCTCCCCTTTCCTCCTGTTTCGGCCCGTCCACGTCGAGATTCGATCCCCATGGAATAATACTTCCTGCGTAATAATGACACTCTCCATGTAGTATTACTTCCTGCGTAATAATAACACTCCACTGTGCTTCCCCATCTTTTTCTTCTCCCGGTCCACGTCGAAATTCGAGCCCCATGTAATAATACTCATTGCGTAATAATAACACTCCTCTCCGCTTCCCCATCTTTTTCTTCTCCCGGTCCACGTCGAAATTGGCAGTACTTCCCATGTAAAAATAACACTCCTCTCCCGTCCAGCCCCAAGTAGCAGTACTTCCCACGTAATAATAACACTCTTCTCCGCTTCCCCGTCTTTTTCTTCTCCCTGTCCACGTCGAAATTCTTCCCCATGTAACAATACTTCCCACGTGATAATAACACTCCTCTGCCCTTCCCCATCTTTTTCTTCTCCCCGTCCACGTCGAAATTCTTCCCATGTAACAGTGGCTTCCCACGTAATAATAACACTCATCTCCGCTTCCCCATGTCGAAATTCCTCCCATGTTACAGTGGCTTCCCACGTAATGATAACACTCTTTTCCGCTTCCCCATCTTCTTCTTCTCCCCGTCTTCTTCCCATGTAACAGTGGCTTCCCACGTAATGATAACACTCCTTTTCGCTTCCCCATCTTTTTCTTCTCCCCGGTCGAAATTTGAGCCCCATGTAACAGTACTTCCCATGTAGTAATGGCTCCATTTGGTACAACTTTGGGGAATGTCTTTGTAAAAATGATAAAAGGAATTTTTCTAAATGCAAATAGCGTTCGGTGAATTATAATTCTAAAGTGTATTGATAAACAAGTTTGGGCAAAAAACTGTTTGGTAAAAATTATATTTGTAAAGGACTTTTGTTAAATTAAAAAAAAAATTGTATTTTTTTTGAAGTCTGGCTACCGACTGGTTGGATTTGGCCGCCGGATTGCTACCATCGGATCTGGTCGCCGGACGGCCAGATCTGGCTCCCATTTGCTATTGCTTGAGGTCGCCCATCTCAGGTGCGTGACCTCAGGCAGCGGCTGCCTAGGGTCACCCGACCCAGGTGACGCGTGACCTCAGGTGATGATCGAACCTAGGCGAGCAACGCTTGGGCGGTTCGGCCGTCGCGACCCGGTGTTGCTCGCCTGGGTTCGACCATCGCCTGGGGTCGCGTGACCTCGAGCGACCGCTTGGGTCACGCGATCACCCGGGTCACGCGATTCAGGCCATCACTAGCCTGGGTCTCATGATCTAGGTGTCACCGAGGTCCGGCGACGGTCACCGGGGTCAGGTGGTGGTCGTCAGCGCACACCACCCGTTGGTCGATGGTCGTCGGCCTCTAATTAGCTTTTTCGTGCAGTGATCGTTGGAGAAGATGAACAATAATCGAGGTTATTTGCATTCCGAAAATGCAACTTCCCAAAATGCCTTAAAACTTGCTTTGGACTAAAGCCTCTAGAGTCCCTTGAAGATGCCATTGCATTTTCCCAAAGTTAAATAAAAATGTGAACCAAATACGTTTGCATTTGGTCAGGGAACTTTAGAGTCCCCAAGCTCATTTCAAATGCCGAACCAAACAGGCCAATAACACTCCTCTCCCATCCATCCCCATGTAACAGTACTTCCCACGAAATAATAGCACTCCTCTCTGCTTCCCATCTTTTTCTTCTCGTCCACGTCGAAATTCTTCCCCATGTAACAGTACTTCCCACGTGATAATAACACTCCTCTGCGCTTCCCCATCTTTTTCTGCCCGTCCACGTCGAAATTCTTCCCATGTAACAGTGGCTTCCCACGTAATAATAACACTCCTCTCCGCTTCCCCATCTTTTTCTTCTTCCCATGTAACGGTGGCTTCCCACGTGATGACAACACTCCTTTCTGCTTCCCCATCTTGTGCTTCCCACGTAATGACAACACTCCTTTTCGCTTCCCCATCTTTTTCTTCTCCCCGTCTTCTTCCCACGTAACGGTGGCTTTCCACGTAATGACAACACTCCTCTCCGCTTCCACATCTTTTTCTTCTCCCGTAATGATAACACTCCTCTCCGCTTCCCCATCTTTTTCTCCTCCCCGTCTCCTTCCCATGTAACAGAGGCTTCCCACGTAATGACAACACTCCTTTTCGCTTCCCCATCTTTTTCTTCTCCCCGTCCTCTTCCCACGTAACGGTGGCTTTCCACGTCATGACAAAACTCCTCTCCGCTTCCCCATCTTTTTCTTCTCCCGTAATGACAACACTCCTCTCCGCTTCCCCATCTTTTTCTCCTCCCCGTCTTCTTCCCATGTAACAGTGGCTTCACACGTAATGACAACACTCGTTTCCACTTCCCCATCTTTTTCTTCTCCCGTAATGATAACACTCCTCTCCGCTTCCCCGTCTTTTTCTTCTCCCCGTCATCTTCCCATGTAACAGTGGCTTCCCACGTAATGATAACACTCCTTTCCACTTCCCCATCTTTTTCTTCTCCCCGTCCACGTCGAAATTCGAGCCCCCTATAACAGTACGCCTCACGTAATAATAACACTCCTCTCTGCTTCCCCATCTTTTTCTTCTCCTGATTTTACCCCGTCCACGTCGAAATTCGAGCCCCATGTAATAGTAACACCTCCTATCTGCTTCCCCATCTTTTTCCTTCTCATGTTACGTCGAAATTCGAGCCCCATTATAACACCTCCTCACTTCTTCCCCATCTTTTTGTTCTCCAGTTACATCGAAATAGTCGAAGTTCGAGCCCCATAATAACACCTCTCTCTGCTTCCCCATCTTTTTCTTCTCCAGTTACGTCCAAATTCGAGCCCCATGTAATAATAATACCTCCTATCGGCTTCTCCATCTTTTTCTTCTCCTATTTCGCCCCGTCCACGTTCGAGCCCCCAGATTTGTCCCCCTCATATTTTTTGACGTCAGCAGATACGTATCTCGCAGCATCCCCCCACCACCTTAGAAAAATTCATGTCTCTCTCTCTCTCTTCATTCCTTTGTCGTTGGCCTCGACAGCGGGGGCCAGGGACAGGGTTGCTGTTTTCCGACGATTCACTCCACAGCTACTTTCGCACAGCCACTTTGGCAGACATACAAAGGGAGAGAGGGGAGGGGAGAGAGAGGGAGAAAATGAATGAATGAAATCGGGATGCATTGTAAGCTCTGTGCAGAGGACAGATTCAAGTCGACGGAGAGACTGTCCCCGTTTCTTACATTCTCAGACCCTCCCAGAAGATTAGCCACTTCTTGCACAGTTTGCCGTATCGTCTTCTTTCTTCTGCATCAAGTGTTGAATCAGGCCACGTTCATCTTCTTCTGCCTTGTTATCCTCCTTCCTTTTGCTGCTTTTAGTTCATTTGTCTAGCTGTTTGATTGATGCGACAAAGGTTGTAGGCATGAACCCCCTGTCATGGCCTCTGATGTCGCTGTGCTTGTCGAAGAGCCCGACGTTGTGACTGTCTGCGAGCCCGCCTCTGTCCCGGTGTCGCCTGCTATTCACCGATGTTTTGTGCCTGCTATGTGCTGATGAGTGCGGATACTAGTCTCTGTGCTTCTCTGCGCTTCTGTCACGTTGGAATATTGCATTTTGCCCCTCCTTTGGCATGGATGTGGCCGTGAAAGAGTGTTGTGTTGCACTTTATAACTCGTCATGTGGTTTCGAGAACGATCTTTACTGCTCTAATAGCGTCAATATCCACTGCAACGAACTGCCATATTCTTTTGATGTGAATTGGGTCTGTAATAGGAGGTCTATTGCCTTCAATATTTAATCTCTTGCTTTACTTTTGACGTGAAAGTCCTTACACGCGATCTCGCCTGCAGGAGATTGAATCACTGGTATGGACTCATCTCCCCTTCTTTAGCATTGCATTTGGTGTGACTTCTTCCGCTTATTTTTAGTTGCACCCATGTGGCCAGTATTGCAAGAATACCGGCGTTGGCATACTTCAAGCTGAGCATGAATTGGCCCCTTTGTTTCGTTTCCATGTAGAACCCTTTGAAAGCATCTTCATAATCATGCAAGGACACTGTTTTTCATGGGTTTTGATGTTCTTATATGATCAACTACCATTTACCTTTCTCTAAAATGACATTCTCGTTATCCAGCAATAACGTATTTGTTGCATTTCCTCTAGAAACTCCGGCTACACGTCTTTTCATTGACATGATAGCAGTTCATAGATTGGATCGCCTTGTCTCAGGGCTCCTTATCTTGGCCCAAAATGCCACAAAAGCTGATCTTTTGAGGCAACAGGTGAGAGTCACTTTGCAGTTTTGGCAACATTTAATCTGAGTGGTGACCCTTTACCTTTGTGGGATGTTAGTGTTGCATCTGTGAAAATGTAAGAGCGAACTTCTTCATGTGAGGATAATGTGTATAGTCTTCATTATGTATCGAAAGCTTATTTTACTGGGAGAAAGACATTAGAAGTGCCAAAAGTTGTGTACGATATTCACTTTGGTGTAAAAAGTTTTCGCTAACTTACTTAAGTGCCAAATAGAAGAAAAAGCAATAACCTAAGTGCCTTTGTTGAGAAATTTTAGCCAAAGAAATTACATGGCTTTTATAATTAAAAATTTTATTTGAGGTAGCATTTTTTGGCACTAAAGTGATCACTCTTTCATTAAGATTGACACTGAAGTGAGCACTTTTTAACAATGATTTGCACTAAAGTAATCATTTTTTAACAATGACCAACATTAAAGTGATCTCTTTTTAACCTACTACATGACATCTTTTAGGGGTTATATGTTGATTGGGCACGCCGGCAAATCATGTAGGATTGAGAAATTAATAAAATATGACCACGTTGGATTTCCAGCGATCTAGATTGGAGTTGTCACTTAAAGTGATCTTTTTTTTTTAGAAAATCAGCACTTAAATGATCCCAAAAAAACTAGCGGCACTAAAATAAGCACCATACACAATTTTTGGCATTTCTAATTTCATTTCCCTTATTTTACTAGAAATTATTTATAAGTCTAGTAGGAGAAAATGTCTGTGTGTGTGGATAATACGTATAGGCATCCTTATGTATCTAATACTTGTTTTACTAGAAAATAGATACCCAAGGCTTGAGGCCTTTAGAATATTGTGTTCTGTGGTGTTACTTTGTACAGTCAACTTTTATATCTGTGAACAGTAACGATAGGCTGTTGCGCCTTGATGCTTATGGCTTTTGCCGCAGTCTGAAATGCTTCCTGCCATAACTATTTGCGAAATTGGGGTTCATTAAGGACTGCAAAGATCATATTATAAATAGACAATATGGTGTGTGATTGTTTGGGAACTTAATTATTGCAGATTGAAGGAAGAATGGTGCAGAAACAGTATATTGCAAACGTGGTTGGGTTTATTTCCAGAGAAAGAGGTATGCTTTTTTTAAGTTGGTAAGGAAGCGTACAGTGCTAACAAGAAAAGTACCAAGCTAGACATATCTAAGGGCCTTTTAGTTCCCGTTAAGATTCAGTCACGCTAACACATGGCAATCAGAGAGTGTTTGATATTTCACATTAACAAGTATCCACGTCCTATCATTAATAGATTATGTCCAGTATGTGTGATTTTTGTACTTTATTTTATTCTGCTCCCCGCATGAATACACTGATTTGCCATGCCAAAGAAAGACACTCATAATTCTTAAAAATTCACCTACAACTTGGATGAATTAATTTCAAGAAATCTTAGTTTTATTCCCACTGAAATTCAGCTCACTATTATTGGATACATTACATTACAGTTTGAGTTGCAAGTGAAAGCAAAAGCAATATTTCTCCACTGATGCCGTAACATATGATCTTTTTTTTTTTCCCCTTCAGCTGCTAGTTGATGTTAGCATACATTATAATCCTCGAGAAGGAAGAAGCACAGTCGAGGTGAGTTTTAGTTAAGTGTCAGTGTCTATCCTAAAAGAACTAAAGATTGATGTAGATTAGTATCTCATCGCTTCATTAAGTAGGAAAAGTCAGTCCCAATGTTGAATTTGGTCGGGCAGGCGGGTGACTCTCGTCGAGATACACCTACAAATGGAAAGACAGCTTCTACAAAATTTACAAGGATTAGCAGCGATGGGACTCACAGCATTGTCTTGTGTGAACCAGTTACCGGACGGACTCATCGAGTAAGGATCTGTAGAAGATATGTAAAATGAGACAATGTTTAGCATATGGAAAGAATAGGAAATCTATTCAGTTTCTTAATGGAGGCTGCGCGCTTGCATGGATGCATGTTTTGCTATTCATATTATTGCATCATCCTATAGCTATTTGCTCAGCCTGGTCCTTTTTGGGCAGCTTTGGGTTATAATGAGCTTCTCCTCATTTCTAACACATAAAACTTCTTGTTTGCTTGTTTATGTGGAGAATTTGGGACGATCAAGATGTATTTGCCCTTTTCTGATCTCTAGCTATAACATTTCTTTTTTGAGCTTTGCCCACATCATTAGGTTTACTTTAAGCATTCCAATTTCTTCAAAGTAACAGCATAGGAGGCACGACCTGGCCAATTAAGGCTAGGAGCGTATCGTCGGTAGAAGGGACGAGCCAATCGGTGCACACCATGAGGTGGACTAGTTGACCCAACCCAAGGTCCAATTACGAGCTTTTTAACTGTAACAACTTAAATATACGCTATTGGAGCTAGAATTACTGTCCAATGGATCCTTGTTAAGGGATTTAGATTATACTCATTCCAATTACCATACTCAAAGAGCTCGATAGTGTTATTTATTGTCATTACCTCCTTGTGTCAGGATCAGATAATTTGCATGCCTGCTGCCTTCCTTGAATGTGGTAGCCGTTTCTTAGTCCCCCTCTTTGGAATCGAACCCTAATTCTCCCTCACCTGTCATCACCATAGTAGGCCACTATCCTACCATTGAAAGTTGATGGGGCAAAAATTTGAATGATGCGTCGCTGGCATGATGGTTGTGCGATCCGTCAAGTTATCATGAATCACCAGAGCAATGGGCAAAACTCGCGTCGATAATTTATCTAATAAATGCATCCCTTCCAAAAGTCAAGGCTTGTTGCATGTATTAACTCTAGAATTACTACGGTTATCCGAGTAGCAAATATCACCAAATAAACTATAACTGATTTAATCAGCCATTCGTAGTTTCATAGTCTAAGAAGCATATGACTACTAGCAAGATCAACAAGGTAACATTCCTTCACGACGTTTGTTGAGCATGATCCATTGCAATGCCCGAGGGCTTCACGTGCCATTGCGATGGCCGAGGGCTTCACGTGGTCAAAGGCAAGGCGAGATCGTCATTCTGATAAAGCGATAAATGCTTAACGATTAGGGAACAAGGGCCAATGACCCCATACCCATTGAGAGAGTTCCGCATTGGAGAGAACGAGTAGGCACGTCCATCCGAACGATCGAACAAGATGACATTCATGGAACACGAGCCCCACTATTCGGTCCAACCGAGCATTTGAGAGGACGCTGTGATGGAAGGGACAACCGAAGGCACACATTTCCGTCGTAATAGGTATGCAACACAAGAACCCACGTCTTAAATGGAAACCCAGACTAGTGACTCCAAATTATATATTAATCATCGGACGCCATGGAATACCGCAGAATCGTGCGGAAATATATACAAAGAAGAACACAAAAACTTATTGTAGATTATAGGTTCCAAGCTCCAAGTTCCACCTATTTAGAACCTGAAACCTATTCGTCAAAGTACGTTGATCAATTTTTGAAATGTAGAACCTATCATTCATATCTTGAAACTTGTCCCACCGGTTCAATTAATTTTCGTTATTTTGGATTAATACCATGAAAGCTGCAAATTGGTATATTTGTGACAAACAAAAGGTGAAACTCTAATTTTGTATACCTATTAATTGTCACGTGTCATCCAACTCGACAATTTGACGGTAAAATATAACGGAAACTAATGGAGGATAAATTTGTCTGTGGTGTACTAATTTGAAATTTTTGATGATCAAAAAATTTATTACAGATGTATCAATTTTATATTTTTTATGATATCAACCATTTTAAAAAAGATTCTACAAGTTCAATTGAGTCGGTGAGGCTATTGAGTTGTCTGAGCTCGATTGAGTGAGCCTAGAAATCAAGCAACTTGATTTGGAGGAGGAGATCAACCTTTTGTTCACGAGGGTAGTTTTGTCCTTTCTGTGCACAAAAAGAAATAAAGAGAGAAAAATCACACCCCCTGATGATCGTATGGGACGGAAGTAGGCTGCGAGGAGGAGGGCGAGAGAGAGAAAGAGAGAGAGAGGAGACAATTCTACCTTTTATTTTATAAAGAACCTCCAATTTTAGATCATATTTCAATTCTACCTTAAACAATTTTTTTATCCCATAAAAAAACTCCAACTTTAGGTTCAATCTTAACTCTATTTTGATTCCTTTAAGTTTCAGCTCTGCAACCACCTTTCGGAACCCAAAAACTTTGATTTCTCTTAAGGTGCCAGCGAAGTCCTAAAAACAACATCCGTTGATCCTTAGTTGGCATCGATTATGGTTGAGACCAGTAAAAGTGCTAGTATGAGCACCTAAAAGGAGGGTGAATAGGTGCGAAAACAAATTTTGCAAAATATAGTGTAAAACTTTACTTTTAACTTGAGTCTGGTTGACAATAGATTTTGCAGAGGAAATCAGACTCTAACAATTAAATAGAGTTACGAACAAAATAAAAGAGTTCAGGGAAGAGAATAAGAACGCAAGGTTTATAGTGGTTTGGCTTAATCCAAGCCTACGTCCACTCTCCCGCACTGACAACCCACTGGCTGGATTTTACTATGAATCAAAAGAGTTGTTACAGTCTCACGTCCTTGATTCCACAGTGTAGAGACTCTGCTACACTTCCACAAGGCCTCACAAATATCTAAACTTTCTTTTGAGTACAAATTTACGCTCAACAATTGGATTAGCAAAGAACAGGGAGCTTCAGAATTTGGAATTTATCTATTGCGTACACATTCGAATAACTAAAGCGTCTTTCTTATATACTCCTCCATGCCTTCATATCTGTTGGCGCCTTCTAAAAGAGTTCTTCCAATCTACTCGTTGGACAGAATTAATTAGGAAAATCTTGAGTTACTTAAGGAATATGATGATAGCCTACCAATCTTGCTCGCCCATACAATCAGGATTTAGGTTTCCATAAGTAGAACCTTATAGGTATACTTCGCCAATCAACGGATCCAAATTACTCGAATTAATTTCAAAACGAATAATAGATCTTGAGATGCTATCTCTAGCCGTGAGAACTTCTTTAGCCGCTCGAATCAAAACCTTAAGGAAATACTCGCATTTGGATAAGTCTTCTTCGTTGGTCTAGAAACTATCAATGAGAGCAGACTTTAAATCTTGAGTCTGGCGGTCTTCAGACTTTGACGAAAGAGTCTGCAAGTCTTCAGACTAGACTAATGGAAACATTTTGTCAGCTTCAAAATAAATAATGAAGTTTTCTCCAACAATCTCCTCATTTTTTATGGCAACAAAAATTTTCTGCAGATTTGGATACTTTTGACCTACTCAAGCAAGCAAGGATATCTCATAAAAGATAAATGGATTAGGATAAAAATAGTATCAAATCTGCATCCACAGGAAATGAGTTAGTCCCGTAAAAACAACTATCTTTGCCATGAATACCAACAATGCTTAAGATACTGCAAGCATTAAACGATCAAAACACAATCCAAACCAGTCACAACCAAACGAAAATAAAGTCAAATCTAAAAGTCAAATTTGGACCAACTTCTCCCCCTTTTTGTCAGCATTAAAAAAGGTAGAGACGAAAAATAGAATTGGATAAAATTAAGATTGTTTTGGAACGCGAATAAGCTGGAAATCTCCCGTCGACTTGACAGTCTCCTCCAGTTTTCTCATATCCTCCTTCAGTTGCGCTACTTCTTCACCCTTGGCAATTGCTTGAACTTGAAGATTAAGGGCTTGAACTTGATTGAGCAATGAAACTGAAGCGGCTTGATTAGCATTCTGCATATTCTGAAATTCACATCCCAAAGCATAAATCTGACCTCTGATCTCCATAAGAACATCAAGCAATCTTCTAAGGTCTGCTGAGTTGTCAGTTTGAGTGCTTGCTTCAGCATGATCAGTTTGTGGAGTATTGGCAGATGATGGAACTTCAGCATGAGCACCTAGACTTGGAGATGAAACCTCATTACCTTCTTCAAAAAATTGAGAGGCATATATATCTTTTGGATTAGCAGGAGAACGGCTGGCATCATCACTAGTAAAAGAAAGGGAATGAGTACCTCTTTTATTAGCAGCGTCTCCTGTTTCAGTGCCTTCAAGTGAAGAGAAGTACTCTTCATGCTCTGTCTTTTCTTCAATGACACGATGACCTTGTTCTCCTCTTTGCTCTTCTTCTGCAGTTTTTCCTTCTTGTGCTTATTTCCTCATCGATTCCCTTTCTTCACTCCTCTGCTCTGTTTCCTCTTTGTCTTGGTTCTCTGTATCATCTGTCTCTGGAACAAGACTCTGTAAGTTCCTTAATGCAAGAGCGGAAATGGTGATGTCTTTCTCATCTTCTTCATCCTGCAAGATGAGTGCTCTCCTTTTCTTAGATGGAGCTGTCATGGGCTCCTTACCTTTCCGTTTTGCAGCCACAAGGTCTTAACGAGTCTTGACAGGAGTCTTCTCCTTAAATCTTTCTAAAGCATTGTTTAGCTCCTTTAGACGCATCTTTGAAACCATCTTCAGTCCCACCACCATTGGATCACAGGTTCGAACACACAGAATTTTGGGAGGCTGAATTTTAATGTGTCTGAATAGCTGAGTAACAAGTGTTGAATAAGGAAGTTGGCCCTTGTCCTTTACCATTAATCGATACATGTGAAATATGATAGTGTGCGGCAGAGAGAACTTTTGACCAGCATTGATAGCATACATCAGCTTCGCTTCTGAATTGGATATGTCAGTCTTTGATGTGGATTTGGGTCTAAGACAATTAATTACAATCTTATGAAGCAAGACATTTGAGGCACTCATCCTCAAGTACGAAATCCGGCCTTCTGCCATTCTATCTCGAATAAGCTCCACAGTTGCACGACCAATATACACACTAATTGATTAGAACATCCCTCTCTCTACTCCAATCACATCAGCCAGAGTGTCCATATCAACCACATAATCCTGGTCTCTAACACTTAAAGAAAATCTATTCACATCCAAAAAACTTAGATTGGAATATAAATACGCAGTAAGTTTTGGATGAGCAACTGTTGTCTCAGAGCAAAATTGTTCAAGTTGAAGTAAAGTAAATTTCTCCCGTAACTTCACATTCAGAGAGTCGAGAAAATCAAAATCCACACTCCTTGGGTTCATCACCTCTCACTTCAGCAACTTAGAGTAAACTCGCTTATATTCCTCAGAATGAAACAAACCTGCTCTTTTTCCTCGAATGTTCGCAGCAACACCCATTCTAGACTTAAAATAGGTGAACATCTTTTCATCATCATCCTTTCCATCAGGTTGACTAAATCCCCCAACACGTGGATCACTTGGGAAATTCGCAAAAGCCCTTTCTACAGAGCCAGCGAGAGCAATTCCCAAACGTTCCATCGTTTGTAAGAAATTGCTTTCATTTCGGTACCCCTTTTTCTTTCAAAAATTCATCAATAAAGGTCATTAGAGAACCTCCGTCCTTTAAGGCAGAGTAGAGTTTGAAAGTAAAAGTAGGCTTAAGAGTCCTTACAGGTTCGACATCCTCAATAATTTCTTCCTTCACTTGTTGTTGCTGAACATTCTGTGGTCTAGCCTGAGGAGAATGGTGCAGTTGAGAATGTTGTGGACTCTGTTATTGCCTTGAAGATTCTTCTTCCTCAGTCAGGTCAAAATGCGTAGAACCCTCACGCATATGCTGTGGTCCCCTGCTTGCAATCCTTGAGGACTTTCTTTGGGAAGACATTATCACAGTCTTTGAGAGAATTTCTGAACTTGATTCGCAAGAAAGATGAAAACTTTAAGGATTAAACTAGAAAGAAAAGTAAGAAGGTGAAGCTTTGTGCTTCTAGGATTTGTGAGTAAAAATGAAGAAGAGAGACAGTATATAAAGCAATCGAAATAAGGTATACGGATCGTCATAAAAGGAAAAATAAAAAATGCCTTTTCAAAAAAGGGATAATACCTTAAAAAACTCCAAATTGGTACATTTGTGACAAATTTACCCCAAACTATTTTTTTGACCACCAAAAATCCCAAACTGGTATACTTTTGACAAATTTATCCCAAACTAGTACATTTGTGACAAATTTACCCTATGTTAGTTTTTGTTAAATTTTATTCTCAAATTATTAAGTTAAATGACACGTGATGGTTAACCAAGACATCAATTTAGGATTTTACGTTCCGTTTGTCACGAGTTTACAATTTTTATGATTTTTTTGTGGTATTAATCCAATTTAGCATAGGGTATATTTGTCACAAATTTACCAGTTTAGGGTTTTTTGCAGTCGAATAAATTAGTTGGGGGTAAATTTGTCATAAATGTACAAGTTTAGGGTTTTTTATAATCAGTCGGGGTAAATTTGTCACAAATTTACCAGTTTAGAGTTTTTCATGGTCAAAAAAATAGTTTGGGGTAAATTTGTCACAAGTGTACTAGTTTGGGGTTTTTTAAGGTATTATCCCTTCAAAAAATAACTGCCTTTTTGAAGATAGATAACTGCCATCTCAAAAAAGATAACTTCCTTTTTGAAAAAGAATAATTGCTACAATTTCAAAAACTTGGGAAGATAATATCAATCAATTGCAGATAAACAATCGTACCTTTTCGAGTTTTTATCCGAAAGATAAATTACTAGAACTTAAATGACTTACAGTCGTGATTCTTGATCTTCTGAGTCTAAGCATCTTTAGACTTTTATTCATGAGTCGAGCTTCTTCAGACTTTAATATATTAAGTCTAGATCGAATAGACTCAAATAGACTTTTCTCCAGTGGCTCTGTAAAAATGTCTGCTAGCTAATTCTTTGAGTCAATGAATTTAATCAAAACTTCTCCATTTTGAACATGATCTCTAATAAAGTGATATCAAATCTCTATATGCTTTACTCTTGAATGAAGAATTGGATTCTTAGTGAGATTAATCGCGCTGGTGTTGTCATATTTGATCTCAGTGCATGAATTTTCGATTCCAAAGTCTCTTAGTTGTTGTTTTATCCATAAGATTTGAGAACAACAACTTCCAAAAGCCACATACTCTGCTTCTGCTGTTGAAAGGGCGACAGTACTTTGCTTCCTTGAAAGCCAAGATACTGTCCTGTTACCAAGCAATTGACAAGTGCCCGAGGTGCTCTTTCTATCAACTCTGCATCGTGCTAGATCTGTGTCTGAGTATCCAAAGAGAGTAAAGTCTCATTTTTTAGGATACCATAGACCTAACTTAGAGGTTGTTGCAACGTATTTGATGATGCGTTTTGCAACACTTAGAAGAGATTTTTTGGGATCTGATTGAAATCTGGCACAAATGCAAACACTAAACAAAATGTCAGGTCTAGAGGCAGTAAGATAAAGAAGTGAACCAATGATACTCCTGTACAGCTTCTGGTCAACTTTCTTTCCTCCTTCATCTTTATCCAGCTTCGAAAAACTTGACATTGGTATATCAATCTTTTTGCAATTCTCCAAATCGAACATTTTAACAAGTTCTTTAGCATATTTTTCTTTGTGAATGAAAATTTCTTCCTTCAATTGTTTCACTTATAGTCCGAGAAAGAAGAATGGTTCATCCATCATGCTCATCTCGAATTCATCCTACATAGACTTAGAGAATTTCTTGCACAGATTTTCGTTAGGTGATCCAAAAATAATATCATCAACATAGATTTGAACAAGTAAAATGTTTTTACTTTCACTTTTAATAGACAGAGTAGTGTCCACTTTACCTTTAACAAAACCGTTTTGAATTAAAAACTTACTTAACCTGTCGTACCAAGCTCGAGGTGCTTGCTTTAAACCATATATCGTCTTTTTCGGTCTGAATACAGAGTCTGGTTTCCTTGGGTCTTCAAAACCGGGAGATTGTTCCACATAGACTTCCTCTTGGATAAATCTATTCAGGAATGCACTTTTGACATTCATTTGGAATAACCTGAAATTCTTATAACAAGCAAAAGCAAGTAATAATCTAATTGCTTATAACCTTGCTACTGGTGCGTAAGTCTCATCATAGTCTATCCTTTCTGCTTGCGTATATCCTTTGGCCATGAGTCTTGCTTTGTTCCTTATAACTTTTCATTGTTCGTCCATCTTGTTCCTGAAAACCCATTTAGCTCCAATAATAGATTTACCTTTTGGTTTATGAGTTAATTCCCAAACATCGTTAACACTGAACTACCTGAGCTATTCTTGCATAGCTTCAATCCAGCTTTCATCAGTTAAAGCTTCTTCTATGCTTTTGGGTTTTATTTTAGAAATAAGAGCCACAGCGCTAGACTCTTCATGCCTTTTGGATCTTATACGAATCCCTTCATAAATGTCACTAATAATAAGTTCTTTGGGATGACTGGACCTGTGCTTCCAGTTGCTGGTTGGTCTAACAGACTGCTGAACTTTTTCTTCAGTTGATTCTTAAACATTCGTTCGTTGTTGACGTTCTAAAGTCTGAGCTGCTTTTGGAGAATTAGACTTTCTAGAGTCTGGAGCAGGTTTAGATACTTCAGGTTGAGTCTAGATCGATTGATTTTGTATAAGGTCTTGAAATTTGACATTCATCGATTCTTCCACAGATTAAGTCTTTTTGTTGTATACTCTGTAAGTTTTGCTAGTGGTTGAATATCCAAGAAAGATTCTTTTGTCTGATTTTTCTTCAAACTTACTAATTTGATCATTTGCATTTTTCAATACAAAACATTTGCAATCAAGCACATGAAAATAGGAAACAATTGGCTTCTTTCCTTTGAACAACTCATAGGGAGTTTTCTCCAGAATATGCCTTAAGAAAACTTAGTTAATGATATAACATGCTGTAGAAACTGCTTCAGCCCAAAAACGAGAAGAAATATTGCTTTCAATTAAAAGTGTTCTAGCCATTTTTTGCAATGATATATTCTTCCTTTCTACAACTCTATTCTATTCGGGAGTGTATGGAGAGGAGAACATATGCTGAAAACCAGATTCATCATAGAATTTAGCAAAGTCTTGATTTTCAAACTCACCTCCATGGTTTGTCTGTATGCTTGAAATAACATACCCTTTCTCATTCTGTACTTTCTTAACAAACTTTAAAAAATAAGAAAATGTTTCAGACTTACTTGCCAGAAAGTATACCCAAGTAAATCGTGAATAATCATCCACTATTACTAGGCAATATCTCTTTCCACCGATGTTTTGAGTTCTAGTTGGTCCAAAGAGATCCATATGCAGGAGCTGCAGTACACGATTAGTGAAAACTTGATTTATTAGTTTGAAGGAACTTCTAATCTGTTTTCCCAACACACATGGTGTGCATAATTCAGATTTTTGGTATGTCGGGTTGGATAGTCCACGAACAAGCTTTTTGAAGAGATCTTGGCAATTTGTTTCATGTTGATATGGCCAAATTTTCGATGCCAGAGATTAGTTTCCTCTTGAATTGAAATTAGACATTGAGATTTTTCTGGTTTGATGTCCAAAAGATAGATGTTCCCATGTCTTCACCCCGTGAAAGTCTGAGAGAAGTCTTTACTGGTTCCTGAACATATTCATTCTTGAAAATTGATTTTGAAACCTGTGTCGCACAGTTGACTTATACTAAGTAGATTGTAATTTAGTCATTCTACCAAGGAGACATTATTGATCGTCAGGCTTCCAATCTTTACTGTTTCACATCTGACAATTCTTCCTTTGCTATTTCCACCAAAATAAACTTTTCCTCCATTGTTTGGATGAGTTTCATAAAACAACTTGAATCTCCTGTCATATGTCTTGAGCATCCATTATCCAAGTACCATTTGACATTTTTTTTTTATAGTGACCTGCATTTAAAAAAGAAACTCAAGCTTTCTTTGGTACCCATACTTTCTTGGGTTCAATGGAGTTAGTGCAATATACAGTCTTTATCCAATCCTTCTTAACAGGTCTCCAAACCATAGGACATTCTTTCTCAAAGTGTTCTAAGCTGTTGCACTTAGAACATTTAAGAGCACTACTGCCAACAGGTTTTACAAAGATTTTTTGAAAATGATTTTTATAAAAGGCTTTTGTAGGTCTTTGTTTGATTCTTTCCTTTACTTTTGGAAAATCAATTAGAGGAATGGTTTTAGAAGTCATTCCCAAGCTTGATTTGTTAAAGTAAGGTTTTTGTGCTTTGAAAGAATATTTTCCAATTTCTCGGATCCTATAGAAAACCTTTTTGAGATACTTGAAATATCATTTTTCAAAAGTGTATTTTCTTTTGAAAGAAAATCTGCATTTTCTTTTAAAGTAATAAAATTTTTATCTAAATTTTCGAACTTTTCTTTCCAAACAATCTCTTGTTGCTTCAGTGTAGAATTTTCCCTTTTTAGCTCGAAAATCCTCTTAAGAGAAGTTTTAAGACTAAGACAAAGTTTATTAATATATTTCGAGAATTTAGTAGGAATTTTTAAATTACTTACCTCGATTTCACTATCTGAGTCTGAGTCTGTATCTGTCTTGGAGTCTGAATCTGATTCTGATTTTGGTATTAAATAAATATTTGCATAATCATCATCACTCTCTTCGCATTCAGTATCACTCCAAGTTTCTGCTTTGAGTGCCTTTCTATATTGCTCAACTTTTCCTTTCTTTTTCTTCAACAAGGGACAGTTGTGTCTGATGTGTCTCTTTTTCTTGCATTCAAAACAAATCACATCTTTATTGGATTCATCGTCCTCAACTGATTTATTTTGAAACTTTTGAGAGCTTTGTTTCTTCCAATTGAATCTTCTTCCATTTTTGTTCAGTTTTCTGAACCTTTTTATCATGAGAGCAAACTCTTCATCGTCCATATCATCTTCAGAATCTGTAATATCAGAGTCATCATTAGATTTTAAAGCAATAGACTTTTTACCTTTGGGATCTTCTTCTTCATTGATTTGCTCCGCTTCATAGGACTGAAGAGTGCCAACCAATTTGTCAACGGAGAGTGGCATGATCCTTTGTATCTCCCTTATTGAGATCTTTACGTGATTCCAATCTTTGGAAAGTCCACGCAATAGTAACCTTCATGGGTCCTAAGATTGGTTGACCTTGATACTCAAGACCATTTATGATTTCTGTAAAACGACTAAACATGTTATTGATAGATTCTCTTAGCTTCATCTTGAAGGCTTCATATTGACCGAGTAGAATATTGATTCTTGTTTCTTTCACTCGATCAGTTCCTTCATAGGTAATGTGCAACCTATCCCAGACTTCTTTAACTGTTTCACAAGAAGATATTTTGTTATATTCAGTAGGAGATAATGCACAATATAAAGAGTAAATTGCTTTTGCATTAAGAGCTTATCTCTTGGTTAACTCTTCTTGAGTCATTTTGCTAGCCTTTGCAGCTTCTTTCCCTCTTTCTGAGACTGTTGTAGTTTTAGGAATAATTCCTTTGTCTACTACATCTCATTACAGAGGATCTTTTGATCTTAGGAATGCTTTCATATTGTTTTTCCATATACTGTATTCCTTTCCATTAAAATAAGGCAGTCTGGTGTTGCTTTGCCCTTCAACCAAACCTGGAGCCAACATACTAGCCATGGATCTTTAACTCTGAAGTAAAAACACTTCAATTTAAATGAGTACACAGGCTTTAATACCAATTGAAAGTGCTAGTATGAGCACCTAGAGGGGGGTGAATAGGTGCGAAAACAAATATTGCAAAATATAGTGTAAAACTTTACTTTTAACCTGAGTCTGGTTGACAACAGACTTTGTAGAGGAAATCAGACTCTAACAATTAAATAGAGTTTCGAACAAAATAAAATGGTTCAGGGAAGAAAATAAGAACACAAAATTTATAGTGGTTCGACTTAATCCAAGTCTACATCCACTCTCCCGCACTGATAGCCTACCGGTTGGATTTCACTATGAATCAAAAGAGTTGTTACAGTCTTACGTCCTTGATTCCACAATGTAGAGACTCTGCTACACTTCCACTAGGCCTCACAAATATCTAAACTCTCTTTTGAGTACAAATTTACGCTCAACAATTGAATCAGCAAAATAAGTAGCTTCAGACTTTGGAATTTATCTATTGCGCACACACTCGAATAACTAGAGCGTCTTCCTTATATACTCCTCCATGCCTTCATATTCGTTGGCACCTTCCAAAGGAGTTCTTCCAATCTACCCGTTGTACATAATCAATTAGGGAGATCTCGAGTTACTTAAGGAATGTGATGATAGCCCACCAATCCTGCTCGCCCATACAATCAGGATATAGGTTTCCATAAGTAGAATCTTCCAAGTGTACTTCGCCAATCAATGGATCCAAATTACTCAAATTAATTTCAAAACGAATAATAGATCTTGAGATGCTATCTCCAGCCGTAAGAACTTTTTTAGCCGCTTGAATCAAAAACTTAAGGAAATACTCGCATTTGGATAAGTCTTCTTTGTCGGTCTAAAAACTGTCAATGATGGCAGACTTTAAATCTTGAGTCTAGCGGTCTTTAGACTTTGATGGTCTCCAGACTTTGACGAAAGATTCTGCAAGTCTTCAGACTAGACTGATGGAAACGTTTTGTCAACTTCAAAACAAATAAGAAAGTTTTCTCCAACAACTAGGACGGTATCCGATTATCTTTAAGCCCCCAACTTTCAATCTTGATTAATGAAAATATTCTTGACACCCAGATAATTGACTAAATTACACAAGTATCCTTGTTCATAACATTAGGTATGGTGCCACCCAGGATATTGCACCGGTAAAGCTTTTGTGCATGAGCCGCAATTCATGCCTTGATTGTCTTGGAAGGCATCTTGACGATTTGTTCATCTTCGTCGACACTATCTTTAAGGACGTCCTTCAACTGTGCGGGTAACACCAGTTTAATTTCTTGACATGCAGCTGCACTCAGCTTCACGACGTCAATGATCTCTTCCCTTGGTTCCTGCTACTGCGAACTAGCCTCCACTACCACTTTGACAGAAATTGAAATAAAGTGGAGAGGAAAACTGGTGCTTTGTATTTTTGTATATTCTCTTGTACATGTTCACTACACTATTTGTAATACAAGGGTAAAGTGTAAGACATGAAAGAAATAAATGAAAATATATATCGATTCTAATTCCTATTTTACCAAGTCAATTACCGATTAAATGAATCAATCATTGATACTCAGGATCGGTATTTCCTAAGTTATCAAATCATATTTTCAACACTCCCCATCAAGCTGGTGGCCTATATATATTGAAGACACCAAGCTTGCTCAACAGATATGCATGTTGTCTTTGGCATAATGGCTTGGTAAAAATGTCTACAAGTTGCTTTGCAGTTCCTATTCCTCTTGTTGTGATGATCCCTTCTCGAATATTGTCTCGAGTGAAATGACAATCGACCTCTATATGCTTAGTCCTCTCATGAAACATTGGATTGGCTGCTAACTTGAGTGCAGCATCATTGTTACAGAATAATTTATTGGGTCCATCGACTTGTACTCCAAGATCCGCAAGCAATCCTCGTATCCAGATTATTTTACAAACAATCTTTGCCATAGCTTGATATTTTGATTCTGCTAATGATAGAGATACGGTTGACTGCTTCTTTATTTTCCACGAGATAAGAGATTTTCTAAATTTGATATAAAAACCAGTGATGGACCTTCTCATCATCGGACAAGTGGCATAATCCGTATCACAATATGCCATCATTTTCATGTCGCAATCTTGAGATAGAAAAATGCCAAGTCCTAGGCATCCCTTCAAGTATTTCACCACTTTCAAGGCTGCATTCATGTGGGACTGCTTCGGCTTGTGCATGAATTGATTGAGTATTTGTACAGCATAGCATATATCTGGTCTTGTCATCGTGAGATAAATAAGTTTTCCAACAAGTCGTTGATATACTGATGGATCTTCAAGTAGTGAGTCCTCAATGGAAGAAGATGAGCTCGAATCATACTCATGTGTCGTTAACTTTGCATTCTGCTCAATCGGGATAACTGTTGGTTTGCATCCTGACTATCCCGCTTCAGAGACTATTTCCAGAATAAACTTTCTTTGATTGAGAGATATTCCTTTGTCAAACCGAGCTATCTCAATGCCGAGAAAATACTTAAGAGATCCCAAGTCTTTGATATGAAAAGTAGAATGTAGATAGTTTTTGGACTTTGCAATGTCTAGTTCATTATTCCCCATGATAAGAATGCCATCAACATATATTAAAAGGTAAATTGATGAAGTACCTTCAGTCCATGTGAACAAGGCAATCGTGTTTGGAATGCTGAAAACCTGTGTTGGTTAGAGCAGCAGTGAACTTGGCATACCATTGCCTAGAAGCCTATTTGAGTCCATACAGGGATTTGCGTAGACGACACACATGAGACTCCCCTTGTCTGCATAATCCCTGTGGAAGCTCCATGTAAATCTCTTCATCCAGATCTCCATGTAAGAAAGCATTATGGACATCCATTTGATGTAACGGCCAATTGCAAAAAGCAGCAATGGATAAAAAAGAGCGAACAGTGACTTCTTTGGCCATGGGAGAGAGTGTTTCATGATAATCAAAGCATTCCCGTTGCGTGAACCCTTTCGCAACTAAACGGGCCTTATATCGCTCAATGGATCCATCTACCTTAAATTTGATTATATAAACCCATTTGTAGCCAATATGTTTTCATCCTGCCGGTAATGGAACAATGTCCCAAGTGTGATTTTCATAGAGAGCCTTTAGTTTGACTTCCATAGCATGCTGCCATTTAGGATCATGCACTGCCTCAGAGTACGAGGACGGTTCCTGTTCTTTGGAAATTCTACTAATGCAATACTTGTGTTCTGATGAGAGTCTACTAAATGAAACATAAGATGATACTGGGTATTGCGTACCTGGACAACCCAATGTAGGACATATATAATCTTCTGTCCACGTAGGAGGTCGAGTGTGACGTCTAGGACGTTGAGGTTGCTCAATTATGGTTTCTTCTGATAATACAAGAGACGAATTCTGATGAATCATTAGTGAAGAGGTCACTAAAGAATTTGATGAAGGATCTTTCTTAGGTGAAGAAGTTGGTGAGTCGATGGTTCGATTTGAATCACTTGTTGTTACCGACATATGTTGTTATGGTGCAATGAATACATAATAATGCTGAACAGTGAGATCTTCTTATGATAAGAAAGGTCAATGATCTAATTCTGAAGTGAAGACATCAACGCAGTTTCTTGAAAAGGAAAAATATCTTCGTGGAAAATAACATCCTGCTTACAAAAAAATGCCCTATAGAGATCTCCATGACGCGATAGCCTTTTTGTAGTGGAGGATATCCCATAAAAACACACCAAATAGCACGAGGATCCATTTTACTTCGGTGGCCCAGATCCACCGCATAACACAAACATCCGAAAACTCGAAGATGATCAATTACTGGTTGCTTTCCATAAAGCAATTCAAAAGGAGTTCGTCCATTGAGAATTCTAATTGGCATGCGATTAATCAAATAAGCTGCCGTAATTACACAATCACCCCAAAAATCTTCAGGTATGGAAGCTTGATATTTTAGGGCTAGAGCTACCTCTGAGAGATGGCGATGTTTTATTTCGACAATCCCATTTTGTTGGGGTGTATAATTACATGAACTCTCATGTAAAATTCCTTGAGAAGACAAGAAAGAGTCATATTCCGTAGAAAAGAACTCACGTCCATTATCAGTGCGAATCTTCTAAACAGGTTTGTCGAATTGACTTTTAATGAGAGATAGAAAATTCGATAGTGTTGAAAAAGTTTGACTCTTAGATTGCATAAGGAAAACCCAAGTAGCTCGAGTATAGTCATCAACAATGGTCAAGAAAAAACGAGACCCATCACGATGTGGAGTGTGGTAAGGTCCCCAAATATCCATATGAAGTAAGGAAAAAACAATGATGGATCTAGATGTGCTAACTGGAAAATGTGTTCGAGACTATTTTGCCAATGGGCAGATTGGACATTTAGGATAAGGGAATCTTGCGATATGACTCAAGCGTTGATGAAAAATAAGATTTTTATTACTAGCAATGACATTACAAGAAATGCTTTTATTGAATAATTCAAAGTTCCTTTGAGGATTAATCCAAAAATATAGCCCTTCTGCAACACTACCCAAGCTTATCAGTCTGCTAGTCAAAAGGTCTTGAAAGAAGCAATCATTGGGATTGAATATGGCACGACAAGAATTATCCTCACAAGCTTTTGAGACTGATAAGAGATTGAACTCGAAATCAGGAATGAATAGGACATTTTTTAGAATAATATCTGGACTAAGGTGGATAGTCCCAATTTTGGTGACATGAGTGGTATTTCCATTGGGGAGGCGTACAGATACTGAAGAATGTGGCCTCTTTTGAATACTAGAAAAAAACCGTTCATTGCAAACTATATGATCACTGGCACCTGAATCAATTATCCATGCATCAACTGATATTGAATTTTCCTTGTATAAAGAAGTACCTGAGAAATTCACAGCCTTATCATTTGTTGCCTGATGATTTAATGCCTTCATTATATTCTGATACTGATCTTGGGTAATTATCTGATTTGCCCCATCAGTCCTTCGTGTCGAAACTTGGTAAGCAGCAATTTCTTTTTCCTTCTTATCACCTGGCTTTCCATGTAATTTCTAGCACATATTAATAGTATTTCGATAGCGACACGGGAGAAATGTGTTTTCTTTCTCGAATAAAAAATGCCTCTGAAAAGGTACAACACCTACCCGTGTTCATTGGCCGCTCCAAGGGATTTTTGGGCCTTATTCTTTTTCCGCCAAAAATGGGATGCTTCATGTTTTCAAGCTTCCGATTAATCTAAATCAACTATGATGGGGCGTGCTCATTTCTACATTTAGAATGGTCGGAATCATAGGATTTTCTGTGACCTTTAACCACTTTTGGGTTGGGCCTAAATAGAGTATTACCTCGCCCACATTTGGAGAGGGCCGCAGCTCACTAGAAGTCCTAATTTAATAATCATTTTTCTTCTTCAATCCTCATAAAGTTAAATGTTTGAACCAAAAAAAATGGGCCTATATCCTAAATAAAATCCAATTTTAGGTTTCGTCCCAATTCTACCTTTTATTTTATAAAGAACCTCCATTTTTAGATCATATTTCAATTCTACCTTAAACCATTTTTTTATTCCATAAAAAAAAAAAAAGCTCCAACTTTAGGTTTAATCTTAATTCTATTTCAATTTCTTTAAGTTTTAGCCTTGCGACCACACTCCCTCCGGAATCCAAAAACTTTGATTTCTCATAAGGTGCTAGCGGAGTCCTAAAAGCAACATCCGCCGATCCTTAGTTGGCATCGTCTAGGAAGCACGGACACGTTGTCCATGCTTCCGTGTCGTGTCTGACACGTGTCGGAGCGTGTCGGACACATCGACACGCTCCGACACGCTCGGACACGCGGTCAACTTTTCTCGACACGAGTGTCGATGCGTGTCCGCAAGACTGATGGAGGGTGGAGGTGAAAGAGGGCGAGGGAGCAGAGGCCGCGAGCGCTGGCGAGACGAAGCCACGAATGGACCACCGCGACGGCGAGAGACGGCTAGAGAAAGAGCCGAACAAAGAGAAAGAAGAGAGAAGGCAAACTCCTGCCGGCGAGACGAAGCCACGAACGGACCACCGCGACGGCGAGAGATGGCCAGAGAGAGCGGCGAGGGCCGCCACTGTTGCGATGGATCGGCGACGAGAGGAAGAGGAGAGGAGGGAAGGGGGTCGTGCGGCGAGCGGCAAGGAGGAATAGGAAAAGGAGGGCTCGGCGGCTCGCTAGGGTTTTTCATAAAGAAACCCAAAAAAGATAAGAAAGGCGTGAGGGGGAGGGGAAGTGACAGCTTACCTATCACTGTAAAGTGGTGGGGGAGGGAAAAAAGTAAAATAAACTTGGGGTGGAGGGAAAAGGACCAACAAAAGAAGGGATGGATTTTGGGGATTGGTTTTTTAATCGGAAAATTAAATAAATACAATTAAAAAATAATTTCGAAAAATAAAAGTATTGAATTTTGAATAATTATAAAATTTGATCATGGTAGAAAATCATGAATTTATTTAAATAAATTGATTCTAATGTTTTATTAATTATTAGTTTCATCGATAACTTTTGTTAAAATTAAAAAAATGTTTCGCATTAACTATGAATATATCTTTCGAATTTCAAATGAATTGATTTGTTAATATTATTAGTGTAAATTTATTATAGGCTCTTTTTTAATTAATTATTTATTTATGAATTTGAATCAAATTAATTAAAAATAAAAATATTTATTTAATATACAACGTGTCGCAACGTGTCGGAATTCCCTATTTTTAGAAATGACGTGTCGACGTGTCATGTCGTGTCGGACACTCGTGTCGTGTCGCGTATCGGTGCTACCTAGGGCATCGTTTATGGTTGAGACTAGGACAATATTTGATCGTCTTCAAGCCCCCAACTTTCATTCTTGATTCATTACCAAAAAAAAACTTTCATTCTTGATTAATGAAAATATTCTTGGCAAATGATTTCGTAGTTGTTTTTTTTTTTTTTTTTTTTTGTGACCCGGGAACCATCGTACAACCGACAGCCGGCGGCATAAACCCAGGGTGGACTGAGCCACCACCACAGACCCAGCCGCGGGTGAGTCACGCGAATGCAACGCCTTTGGAATTCGAACTCCTCCTCTTCATGAGGGGGAGAGAGCCTAAAGCTAGTTGCGCCACCGCGAGCGGTAGTTGATTTCATAGTTGTTTTTTTTTTTGGTAAATATTAATTTCATAGTTGTTTTTTTTTTGGTAAAGGTAAGAAATGTATAGATTTTGCAGAAGATTACAAGATGGGGATGCCGGGCACCAACAAAGCAATCACTCAAGAAGACAAGAGTCCAGAAAGAGTGAGGGGGTGCCCAGGGATCCAAAAACCAAGACCCTAAACAACAAAGGCTAAGGTAAAACCGAAAAACCTCCATCATCCACAATGGAAGATAGAAGGACTCAAGTCCCAGCTCTGTTGCAGCCTTCTGTTCTTCGGGTTATCCGGCACATGCTTGAAGGTCGAAGCCTTGTCTTTAATTGCCTTCTGGAGATGCATCTTCATCGCCGGGAGGAAGAGAGTCTGATTTCGAAAGATGATATTGTTGCGCTCTTTCCAAATGATATAACACATGGCACCGAATCCGAACCGAGCCAGAGAATGATAAAAACTCCTATCCGAGAAGCGCCTGGACGCCCACTCGAGGTTTTCACGCCAGGATTTGTTCCTCCACAAAATATTAAACCTAGCAGCCCAAAAGGAAGCAAGATTACCCAGAGCTTGGCATGCGAAGAATAGGTGGTCCACTGAATCGGGCCTGCTCGAACAAAACGGGCAGAGAGCTGCCGTTATCCTAGCATACGAGAGAAGAAACACCTGCGTTGGGAGCCTATTACGGGTAATAAGCCACAAATGAGTTTGGTATCTCGGCGGCATGGACGGGCTCCACACGAACGAGGACCAAGGCACGGTATTTCCTTTAGGCCTCAATAATTCCCATGCAGAGGCTGTTGAGAAACGCCCCGAGGGGTGGCGGATCCACTGGAAACAGTCCGCTTGTTGGTTGAATTCAGGGAGGGGTTCCCACCAGTTGGCCATAATATTAATCACGTACCAGCCCAAAGGCGAAGAGAAAGCTTCAGCTACTGAGGCTACCCGAGGGATGCCCGAACGGTAGATTTCCTGGTTGGAGAACAGGCGATTGAGCGGGCCATTGTCATGCCACGGATCAAACCAAAACGACACAGACCTGCCGTTGCCAATCCTCCATCTAAAATGCTGCTGATAAACGTCCCGGAGGCGAAGGAGCTTCTTCCAAGCCCAAGAACAATAGGTAGGAATCGAAATAATCCAGAAATTCTTCCGGTTTAGGAAAGTGGAGTGAATCCACTTACACCACAGGGATTCTTTGTCCGATAATAGCTTCCAAATGTGTTTAAGCATCAATGCAATATTATTTGCCTTTAAGGTACGAATACCAAGCCCTCCCTCTTCTCTCGGGAGGCATACATCACACCAGGCGACTTTAGCCCCTCCCGAACCCATCGTCGGCCCCTTCCATAGAAATTGGCGGAGAATTTTCTCAATATTATCCAGCACAAAGACATGGTAAAAAGAAAACGCTTGCCCAGAAGACTTGAATAGAATAAAGAACAGATTTTATGAGCTGAAGTCTACCAGCAAACGACAAGAATCTATGGGTCCAAGACTGGACTCGAGCTGTTATTGCATTAACCAGCATTACGCAATCCGCCTTGCCTAGCCGTGTAGAAATAACCGGGACTCCAAGGTATCGAAAGGGGAGAGAACCAACCTGGAATCCAAGCTTGTCCACAATATCATTTCGAAGGCGAGCCGATCCACCGGATATAAAGACTTCACTCTTATTCAGATTCGGTTTCAACCCACTCCAATTGGAGAAACATTCAATTCCTTCCTTCAAATGATCAATAGACGGCAAGCTAGCTTCTGAGAATAGGAGGACATCGTCCGCAAAGAACAGGTGGGAGAGCTTGGTCGATTTGCATCTCCAGAAAAAGCCGAAATCAGGTCTACCAGTCTGAATGTCCAGTAATCCAGAAAAGACTTCCATTACGAGAGTGAACAAATAAGGAGACATCGGGTCACCTTGACGAATACCCCTCCCACTTGCAAAGAATCCATAGAGCTCTCCATTTAAGGATACCGAAAATTTAGGAGACCGAACACAAATCATAATTCGGTCAATGAACTGCTGAGGAAACCCGAAAGCCTGTAGGCAAGTTTTAACGAAATCCCAACACACCGTATCATATGCCTTCCTAAAATCGACCTTGATTACACATTTAGGCCGATATGGATCATGCTGGAATCCACTGAACAACTCTTGGGCGAGTAAAATGTTATCACTGATGTGCCTACCCTTAACAAATGCGTTTTGCAGTAGACTAATGATGGATGGCAACACACGTGATATGCGGTTAGCAATAAGCTTAGTAATACATTTATATATGGTGTTGCAACATACAATTGGCCTGAAGTCATTAACAGTCGAGGCATTGGGGATCTTGGGCACTAGGGCAATAATAGTAGTATTGATTTGCTTTAACAGTTCTCCTGTTACAAAGAAATCCTTAACAGCCAAGATAACCGAAGCACCAACAATATCCCAGGAGTGTTTAAAAAATTCAACATTGAAGCCATCAGGCCCAGGGGCTTTACCCGAAGCAAGCGAAAACATGGTATCTTTAATTTCATCATCCGAAACAGGGGCGGATAGAAAACGAACCTGTTCTTCATCCAACGAATGTTTAAGCACCGCTCTTATCTCTTCCATAGCAGGACACGCCACAGCAGGAGTCGCATTAAGCAAATCACGAAAATGATCCACAAATACCTTCTGAACTTCCGCCGGGTCAGAAGTAGAGGTATTCCCGTCCATCACTGAAATAATTCTATTTTGAAGGTGCCGCTTGTTCACCACTTGGTGAAAAAATTTAGTATTAAGATCCCCTTCTCTCAGCCAACGTACCCTGGATTTTTGACGATAGAACGATTCCTCCTGAAGACGCAAGTCTGTGAAAACTTGGATCTGCTGCTTCTCGGCTTCAGCAAGAAGACAGTTTGAAGGATCGACTTGCAGAGCATCCTGAGTAGATTGGAGCACCCTTCTGGCCTCGGCGGTTCTCATAGACAAGTCAGAAAAGGATTCTTTGTTGAGTCGTTCAACTTGCATTTCAAAAGACGAAGCTTTGCACAAAGAATAAACATAGGTGACCCATGAAAAGGAGAACGCCACGCTTCAGCCACCATTTCAGAGAATTCCGGATGGGTCATCCAAAAGTTAAAGAACTTAAAAGGCTTAGAGGATCTGGGGGCTTGCATAACCTTTATAACCATCGGAGTGTGGTCCGAAATGCCTGGAGCTATAAACGAGGCTTTCGAGAATGAATATTCCGAGTTCCAGCAGCCATTAACCATGACTCTGTCTATCTTCCTCTGTTTCCGGTTGGGACCCGACGAGGTAGCCCATGTATATCTATAACCAGTGTAACGCAAATCATCTAGTCCAGCCTGAGTCAAGCAATCCTTAAATTCATCAAACGCTGGAATCCAAGTGTTTGAGCTTCCAATTCTGTCCGACGGATCGCGGATCGCATTAAAATCACGAGCAACTATCCAAGGAGCCGAGGATAGAATGCTACTAGTTTGGATAAGATCCTCCCATAGAGGCCGTCTTGCAACGAAGCTGTGCTCAGCATAGACAATCGACAAAAACAGGGTCTTACCGGAGGTTAACCAAAGAAGCCTGCCGTGAATTACTTGCGCAGAGGAAGTATTCACCAAAAAATTAACATCACGGGGGTTCCACCCCACCCAAATTCTCCCCTTATGGGAGTAGTTATAATTATTAACCCAATACCAGCCAGGCAGCAAGATAGAAGTGATCGAATTAAACACAGCGGAGGAGATGTTGGTCTCAATAATGCCCACACAACAAAGGTTGTTAGACCTTACAAAATTCCTAATTTCCGCCTGCCTAACGGGGTCTCCCAAGCCCCTAATATTCCATATGCCAAAATTCATATCCAAAAAACAAAGGAGAAGGAAGCATTACCGTCGTCTGGGGGGTCTCCTCTTCGACCCCTTGTTCGGCGCACTAGACGGAGTGGCCATAGCAGAAGATTTATGAGAAAACTTCTGGACAGGAGGAACCTTAGGGCGAATATCCTGGTGGCTTGGCGAACCAGGGTCAGGATCCCCTTCTTCACTACTACTACTACCGACAACGCTTGCATTCTCCTCCGAATCTTCCTCCGAAGATAATCTGTTGCAAAGACATCGGGGTTAGGGATAACAAGAGCCATAGAGTTTCCATCCCTTTCAGGAACTTCATAGTTCTGATCTTCGGTTGCATGATGGATCGAGCCATCTACCGGCTTGGCCTTTAGGGCCGAAATTGGAGGAGTAGATACTGCCTTCTTCCCCTACTGATGCCTATTCCTCTTATTGGTGACCTTCTTCCAACCTTCCTCCGAAGAGGATGAAGTTTCTGGATCTGCAGAAACCGGATCTGCAGAAGCTAAATTTGCAGTAACAGTAGATTGAACTGCAGTACCTGGATTTGTAGCCGCAGGTTGAGCTGCAGCAACCTGAGCCTGCTCGGCATCTACCTTTGCCAGGCAATTATGACCGAACACCCCACATTTCGCACAGGAGTTTGGTCTCCATTCATACAACACCGGAACCAGGAAAGCTTTATCATCCACCCAAACTTCGACTTCCTCGCATCTTTCCTGTTTTGCAGAGATCTCAACACATATCCTAGCAAACGAGAGTCGTTTCATTTTCTCCGTTAAAGGATCCACATACAAGGGTCTCCCGACAGCACTTGCAATCTCACTGATTCCTGGGGCCGACCAATATGCAAAGGGGATGTTCTTAAGGCGAATCCAGACCGGAACCGAAGCTTGAAGGTCCTTTTTCAACTCCATTGTATGATGCCATTGCTTAAGAACCAGGGGAACCCTAGCCACTGTCCAGCGACCTTCCTCCAGTATCTTTCTCCTGAATTCATCATCAGGTATGATGAAAAAGTAGAAACCATCCTCGTTAGCCAGCACTTCAGTTAAATGAGCACCCCAAGCTTGTTTCAAAGCCATTTCAGTGATTTTGAATGGCACATTTTTCCCCACATAATAACCTACCAAACAACGATCACATTTCGGGTCTCCAGCATACTTAGCATTTTCAGATAGCCGAACAACCGATTTCTTTCCCACGGAGATAGGTTGGGCAAAGTCTAGCTCATACCCTTTGGCCGACAAACCAGCCACACTGACCCAAGATCTGGGTTGAGGCGCTTTCGACCTTCCTCGATTCAGCACGCCAGGGCGTCTCCCATCTCGGCCACGAGAGGCATTTCGCATACGACTACGACTCCTAGGGGGTGCCTGAGACTTGTCTTTCCCCCATCCCAACAGATCATTACTCGTAGACGCCATACACAGAACAGGAACGAAACAGTGGAGTTGATCGTACCAGATCTATCGCGAATCAAGGGAGCCAACAATGCAGGCCATGAAACAGCCAAAGCTTCGGCTAGAATCCTAGGAGGAAGGGGGACGAGGCTTACCTCCAAAGAACACAACCAAAGGCTGGCTGGAATATCAACACGAAGCACGGGCAGAGACAAGCTCGAATCCGCACCAGAAATCCTATCCACGAACCAGGAGATCTCACGATTAAGGCCGAGCCAACCAAAACGCTTCGGTGAGGATTTGAGGGGGGAGGAGGCGAGCCTTCCCTCCAAAAATCGCGGCCAATGGCCAGCCGAGGCGATCGGAATCGCTCAAACACCAGAAAACGAGCTACAGTGAACCAGTCGCCCAGTTTGAGAGGAAAGTGAACAGTGATCCGCGAATTCGGAAATGGCAAAATGATATTAATTTCATAGTTGCTCATCTTTCATAAATCCAAGAATTTCACCTCTAACTATGAAATACAAATGCCCCCAACTGTCCCTGTTAATCATTACTCCGATCCAAAGGCCAACACAATAGGACCGAAATCCTATGATGTTATCCCATGATAATGTATACAGAGCATAGACTTGCTTTGAGCACTTCAATTTCTTCAAAGTAATAGCACAGCAGGCACAACCCAGCCAATTAAGACTAGGAGTGTATTACCGATAGAAGGGATGAGCCAATTGGTGCACACCGTCGACCCAACCCAAGGTCCAACTATGAGCTTTTTAACCACAACAACTTAAATATACACTATTGGAACTGGAATTACCGTGGTTGCTAGTACCAAAACTTGCCCTCCAATAGATCATCGTTAAGGGATTTAGATTGTGCTCATTCCAATTATCATACTCAAAGAGCCTGATAGTGTTATTTATTGTCACTACCTCCCCGTGTTAGGATTAGGTAAGTTGCGTGTCTGCTACATTCCTTGGATGTGGTAGCCATTTCTTAAGCTCCATCTCCGGAATCGAACCATAATTCTCCGTCACCCGTCACCATCATATTAGGCCACTATCCTACCATCGAAAGTTGATAGGGCAAAATTTGAATGATGTGTCACTGGCACAATGGCCATTCGATCTGTCAAGTTATCATGAATCACCAAAGCAACAGGCAAAACTTGCGTCAATCTTTTATCTAATAAATGCATCCCTTCCAAAAGTCGGGGTTTGTTGCACATATTAGCTCTAGAATTACTACAGTTATCCAAATAGCAAATATCATCAAACAAACTATAATTAATTTAATGAGCCATTCGCAGTTTCACAGTCTGAGACAAGCATAGGACTACTAGCAAGATCAAGCAAGTAGCATTCCTTCACAACGTTTGCTAAGCAAGATCCATTGCGATGCCCGAGGGCTTCGCGTGGTCAAAGGCAAGGCGAGATCGTCATTCCGATAGAGCGATAAACACTTAATGATTAGGGAATAAGGGCTAATGACCCAACACCCATTAAGAGAGTTCCACATCCGAGAGAACGAGTAGGCACCCGTGGTCCATTTGAACAATCGAACGAGACGACATTCGTGGAACACAAGCCTCACTATTTGGTTCAACCGAGCATCCGAGAGGACGCCGTGATGGAAGGGACAACCGAAGGCACACATTTCCATCGCAACAGGTATGCAACAGAAGAACCCATGTCTTAAATGGAAACTCGGACTAGTGATTCCAAAATATATATTAATCATCCGATGCCATGGAACCTATCCGTCAAAGTAAGTTGATCAATTTTTGAAACACAGAACCTATCTTTCATATCTCGAAACTTGCCCACCGGTTCGATTAATTTTCGTTATTTTGGATTAATACCATAAAAACTCCAAACTGGTATATTTGTGACAAACAAAAGGTAAAACTCCAAATTTGTACATCCGTTAATTGTCACGTGTCATCTAACTCAACAATTTGACGATAAAATAAAATGGAAATTAATGGAGAATAAATTTGTCAGTGGTGTACTAATTTGAAATTTTTTATGATAAAAAAATTTGGTTTTGGATAAATTTATTACAGATATACCAATTTAATATTTTTCGTGATATCAATCTTTTTTAAAAGATTTTACAAGTTTAGTTGAGTCGGTAAGGCTATTGAGTTGTTTACTAACAAATCTGAGCTCGATCGAGTGAGCCTAGAAATCAAGCAACTCGATTTGGAGGAGTAGATCAACCTTCTGTTCACGAGGGTAGTTTTCTCCTTTCTGTGCACAAAAAGAAATAAAGAGAGAAAAATCACACCCCCCCGACGATCTTATGGGTAGGAAGTAGACCGGAACGTCAAGATTACATTTTCCACCAGGGTAATTGATCGATCCACGACTATGGAACCCACTGATTGAGATTTGTGAACAAAAAGTGAAGTTCTGACTGTTGCAGCGACTTTCTTGTGTGCCAGGGAGACGTCTCGTCCGCCCCTACTACTTCGAATTCATCTCTCATGTCCGTCCTTCCCCTCCCTCTCTTTCTCAGTCTCTTCCTCTCTCCCCAAGCCTCCTGCTTTCAGCCTTCTCATCTCGACTTCTGATGACCCACAGGTCAAGAATCGATGGGCAGGCAAGACCGTCGTTGATTTCTTCGCCCAGGAGTTCAAAGGCAGACCTTAGGACTACTATGTACCTCCTTCAATCTCCTCTCTCTCTCTCTTCTCTTGATTCTGCGTTTCGGCTATTCCATTCCACCGTTTTCTTGGTCATGGTTCGGTTGTGTTTATGTCTGTACCTGCCCGCTATCGCATTTAGGTGAGCGCTGTTCAGTGCGGGCGCATTCAAGTCGACGGAGAGACTGTCCCTGTTTCTTACATTCTCAGACCCTCCCAGAAGATTAGCCACTTCTTGCACAGGTTGCTGTCATTTCCATCGTCCTCAATCGTAGCCACCTTCATCTTCTCCTGCCTTGTTTCCCTCCTTCCGTTTGCTGCTTTTAGCTTCATTTGTCTAGCTGCTTGATTGATGCGGCAAAGGTTGTAGGCATGAACCTCCTGTGATGGCCTCTGACGTCACTGTGCTTGTTGAAGAGCCCGACGTTGTGACTGTCTGCAAGCCCGCTTCTGTCCCGGTGAGTCGCCCGCTATTCGCTGATGTTTTGTCCCTGCTAATTGCTGATGAGTGAGCATACTAGTCTCTGTGCTCCTCCGTGCCTCTGTCACGTTGGGATATTGCATTCTGCCCTTCCTTTGGCATAGATGCGGATGTGAAAGAGTGTTCTGCTGTACTTTATAACTCGTCAAGTGGTCTCGAGAATGATCTTTACTGCTCTAATAGTGTTGATATCCACTGCAACGAACTGCTATATTCTTTTTATGTGAATTGGGTCTGTTACAGGAGATCTGTTGCGTTCAATTTTTAATCTCTTGCTTTGCTTTTCGATCTGAAAGTCTTTACACGCGATCTCGCATACAGGAGATTGAATCACTTGTATGGACTCATCTCTACTTCTTTAGCATTGCATTTAATGTGACTTCTTCCACTTACTTTTAGGTGCACCCTTGTGGCCAGTATTGCGAGAATACCGTCGTTGGCATACTTCAAGCTGAGCATGGATTGGCCCCATTGTTTCATATCCATGCAGAGCCCTTTGAAAGCATCTTCATAATCATGCAAGGACAATGTTTTTCATGGGTTTTGATGTTCTTATATGATCAACTGCCATTTACCTTTCTCTAAAATGACATTCTGGTTATCCAGCGATGTCGTATTTGTTGCTTTTCCTCTAGAAACTCTGGCTACACGTCTTTTCTTTGACATGATAGCGGTTCATAGATTGGATCGCCTTGTCTCAGGGCTCCTTATCTTGGCTCAAAATGCCACAAAAGCTGATCTTTTCAGGCAACAGGTGAGAGTCACTTTGCAGTTTTGGCAAATTTAATTTGAGTGGTGACCATTTATCTTTGTGGCATGTTGTGATCATGTTTTTACAACAACCAACACCAAAGTGATCACTTTTTAACCGGCCGCATGATGTCATTTAAGGATTATATGCTGACTGGGCACATCGATGAGCCATCTAGGATTGAAAAATTAATAAAATATGGCTACATCAGATTTCTGGGGACCTAAATCGGAGTTGACACTTAAGTGATTGTTTTTTTAAAAAAGCGGCACTTAAATAATACGAAAAAAACTTTTGGCACTAAAGTGAGCGCCATACATAATTTTTGGCACTTCTAGTTTCATTTTCCCTTATTTTATTAGAGAGTAGATTCCTAGGTCCTGCAGGAGAAAATTTCTTCATGTGTGGATAATGCGTATAGGCATCCTTATGTATCTAATGCTTGTTTTACTAAAACAATAGATACCCAAGGCTTGAGGCCTTTAGAGTAGTGTTCTGTGGTTTTACTTTGAACTGTCAACTTTTATATCTGTGAACAGTAACGATACGCTGTTACTCCTTGATGCTTATGGCCTTTGCCGCAATCTGAAATGCTTCCTGCCATATAACTGTTTGAAGTTGGGATTCATTAGGGACTGAAAAGATCATATTATAAATAGACAAAATGGTGTGATTGTTTGGGAACTTAATTATTGCAGATTGAAGGTGCAATGTTGCAGAAACAGTATATTGCAAAGGTGGTTGGGACATTTCCAGAGAAAGAGGTATGCTTTTATAAGTTGGTAAGGAAGAGTACAGTGCAAACAAGGAAGTAGCAAGCTTGACATATATGAGGGCCCTTTTGTTCCTGTTAAGATCTAGTCACATTAACACATGGCA
Organism: Eucalyptus leucophloia subsp. euroa; assembly: GCA_017140325.1. Taxonomy (NCBI): domain Eukaryota; kingdom Viridiplantae; phylum Streptophyta; class Magnoliopsida; order Myrtales; family Myrtaceae; genus Eucalyptus; species Eucalyptus leucophloia. The sequence continues at coordinate 114,952 of CM029469.1, read as the reverse complement.
ACCAGAGCAGGGTTTGATATTTCACATTAACAAGTATCCACTTCCTATCAATAATAGATTATGTCCAGTATGTATGATTTTTTTACTTTATTCTATTCTTTGCCCTGCATGATTACATTGTTTTGCCATGCCACAGAAAGACACTCGTAATTCTGAAAAGTTCACCTACAACTTGTTTTAATTAATTCAAGGAATCTTAGTTTTAATCCCACTGAAATTCAGCTCACTATTCTTGGATACAGTGCATTACAGTTTGAGTTGCAAGTGAAAGCACATGCAATATTTCTCCACTGATCCTGTAACATATAATCGTTTTTTTTCCCTTCAGCTGCTAGTTTGATATTAGCATATATTATAATCCTCGAGAAGGAAGAAGCAAGGTCGAGGTTAGTTTTATTTAATTGTCAGTGTCTGTCCTGAAAGAGCTAAAGATTGGTGTAGATAAGTATCTCATTGCTTCATTAAGTAGGAAAAGTCAGTCCCAATATCCAATTTGGTTGGGCAGGCAGGTGACTCTTGTCGTGATACACCGACAAAAGGAAAGACTGCTTCTACAAAATTTACAAGGATTAGCAGCAATGGGACTCACAGTATTGTCTTGTGTGAACCAGTTACCGGACGGACGCATCAAGTGAGGATCTCTAGAAGCTATGTGAAATGAGACAATGTTAAGCATATGGAAAGAACAGGAAATCTCTTCAGTTCTTTAATAGAGGCTGCGTGCTTGCATGGATGCATGTTTTGCTTTTCATTGTATTTGCATCATGTGATAGCTATTTGCTCAGCCTGGTCCTTTTTGGGCAGCTTTGGGTGATGATGAGCTTCTCCTCATTTCTAACGTATACACCTTCTTGTTTGCTTGTTTATGTAAAGAATTTGGAACGATCCGGATGTATTTGCCTTTTTCTGATCTCTAGCTATATCATTTTCTTTTTTGAGCCATGTCCATATTATTAGGTGTATGTGCCTTCCATCTTTTCTTATTTCGGCTGAACAGTTATGGGCCTTCATTGGAATGATAGATATAAGGGGCCTTTAGGACTATTTTCTTTCCTTGTTATTCGGTTTTAAATGTCTTCAATGTTTAATGCTTTCCCTCCCTGCTCTCTTCACTTCGCTGTGGTGTAGATAAGAGTTCACTTGCAGTATACAGGACATCCAATTGCCAACAACATGCTTTACCTATCTGAATATGTTGATAATCGCTCAGATGTAGGAATGAGTGCCGATAGAGCTGCTGGCAAATCATTGATTCCAGAAACAAATAATACATATGTTGATGATTGTGAAGAGACTTGCAGCAAAAATTTCAGCATTGATCCCATGTGCACTCATTGTCTAAGTTTGGCTCCAACAGGGTAATGACAATTCGCTTCTCTTTTCTGGTCTAATTGCTGTTTTCTTCTCTGAACTTGTGATTTTCTTATTTGATCCTCAAACTGAATGATTTATAGAAAAGGAGACCGGCAGGTTTTCTTTAGCTAAATTGGGCCCATATTGGTAGAGATCATCCCGTGCAGTAGGTATTTTACAGTTTCCTAACAAAAATATAAATTGATAAAAAAAAAAAAAAAGACACAGAGAAACGTTTGTAATTCGATCTGCTACTTCCCCTGGTTTCAGCATAAGTTAAAACTTAAAATAATAAAAAAAAAAAAAAAAAAAAAAAAAAAAAAAAAAAAAAAAAAAAAAAAAATTAATGAAAATTTTGGGGAGCTAAAATGATGGTTCCTATTCTTTTGATTTTACAAGGTCAGATTCTGGTTATAGACGGCTAAGCATAAACTCGAGGAGGTAACTTTTGTTTCAACGAGGTGATATTCTTAAGTGAATCCTCTGTTTAGGTGCTCTTGTCTTACTCATAACACCATAAATGCTATTGAATGTACAGCCTTGCATGATGTGCCATGTGATAAAGATGGCAAGAGACCTTAGAAAAGGGGTCTATGAAGGCGCCTTTTGAATTTTCCCCCCTTGATATTTGGGTTAAAAGCATTCGGGATTTGTTCTTCCTCTTTTGCTTGCGTCAGTATTGTAAATGATCTATTTGATTCTATACGAGATTTGCTTGCGTACCAAATACAAAGATGTATATCACATTTCTTAGTCCGTCCCATATTTTGACACTTTTTTCTTTTATTTCTCTTCTGTGATCAATTCTTGAATGTCAGATATGGGGAGCATGAAGAGGGGTTATGGCTACATTGCATAAGATACTCTGGACCTGGATGGAAATATGAGTGCCCATGTCCAGGTTGGGCATTTTTTAGCTAAAGGAGAAGCCCGTGAGATGGGGCTTATTTTTATCGTCTCTCTTTTTTGAAGGGTGATAAAGTGCTAACACCACCATGAAAAGGGGCGGTTCTCCATTTGATTGATTCCAGTGCATATTATGCATTTGCAATTGTTGAACGAGGAAACATGTGTTGACACTTCAACTAATTTGATTTAGCCTCGATGTAGTGTATGTTTCCAGTGTTCTGAATGAAGGCGTCTCTTGGCTGCAGCATGTTCCACCTTCATAAAAATATGCGGAAGGTGGAATTAAGGTCTGGGGGACTTATTTCCAGATGCTTGCCGCTTTTCATTTATTTCTAAGCTGCACTTGTTCGTATCATTGCCATAGCCAGGCAACAAACATACAGTGCATTTAGCCAGACTAGTCCTGTTTAGTAGACTAGACAAGCCATCGGAGATCATTTATTTATGATCTTTACAAGATGTGATGCTTTTTCCCTCCTAATAAAGCAGCTGTGACTCTGGGCGCGAATTTGGGATCTAAAACTTTGTATCTGATACACCACTTTTGTTGTCTGTTCATCCGTCGGAGCTACTACTTTTGTCTCAAAACTGCGATCCTCACATACCTCTCTGCAGTATCAGGGGTGCTGTGGCTTCAAACTGACATACTTTTAGATGTCCTCTCCTTTGTCCTGAGTCCTTTGGATGTTTTGTCTTACCATATGGGTTTACTTCATGCCTTTCTTCTTTTTAGCGTCTGATATGGAGAATATTTACGAATTTTCTTTTTTAATTGCTTTAGTGATCTCCAACATAGACCGAAAAAGTTGCAGAATATGCTTCCGTTGAGTTGAGGACTGATTGTTTATGAAGTAGGAACACACCAAAAGTTGTCTTGGAATGGACTGATGGGGTTTCTACTGTAGCCCGGGGAAATGAACATCATTTACGTCTTCCTGGGTGTTAAGCATCAGTGCAATGCGCGGCATTAATGTAATTTATTTGCTTGATGTCAACTAATAAATTAACTGGTAAATACAAATAGGTGATACATGGTTTTTGTTTCTTTCGTTTTTTTTTTTTTTTTTGGGGGGGGGGGGGGGGTAGGGGATGGAGGTGGGGTACGAGAGAGCAGATAATTGACTAAACGACACAAGTATTCTTGTATCATAACATTAGGTATGGTGCTAGTCAGGATATTGCACTGGTAAAGCTTTTGTGCATGAGCCGCAATTCATGCCTTGATTTCCTTGGAAGGCGTCTCGATGACCTGTTCATCTTCCCCGACACTATCTTTGAGGACATCCTCCGGCTGTGCAGCTAAAACCAGGTTAAGGTCTTGACAAACGACTGCACTCAGCTTCACGACATCAATGATCTGTTCCCTTAACTCTTGCAGCTGCAAATTAGGCTCCACTACCACTTTCCTTGCGTTCTTCCTGTATATTGCGTAAAGCACCATCTGAACCCCTCCCAATACAAATCCCAACACGTTTGGCACCTGTGTTGTGTATAGATACACATTAAGCAGATACAAAGCAAGAGATGTTAGAATGAAATAAGGATTTTTTGGGTCTACAGGTTTCCACTTACTGCAGTGAAGTAGTCTTTAAGGAGAAAGCCACGGAAGAACATTGAATCAAGCGTGAAGAAGATCGATAGGGTTATTGGGATGAACTCCACACTCCTGGTTTTGATGACTTTTCTCTGCCATCCATGCATAACCGTTCTATTTCGGTAACCAACTTAGGGAATGAAGTTAATAATAGCAGCAGGTGCAAAACAGAAAGACGAAAGGAACAAAAACGATCATTCATTAAACTATAACAATGCTATTTCATCTGAATTCAAACTAATAAACTGAGTCCGTCACAGTTTGATAATATTAAAATTATCAAAAAGATGTATCTATGGCTCCTCTAACAATTTCTATCGTTCAAATATGAAAGTCAATGCGTGTGAACTGTCTATAAATGTAGATGCTTACGAATTTCATCAGATTTAAGTAATTTGTCACTCACCAGGATTAAAAGCGGATGGACTAACTCGCCTAGAGAGAATGTCATGCATATCCATCCAATGATCCGTGTGCGATTTGCTCCTTTTGATAGGAAGAAAGTGGTGAAGAGTACCGCACCAAACCCCAATATGTTCATGCTCAGGAAAAGCTTCAAGGTCAACATCTACAGAATTACAGTTTATTCAGTTAAGTAAAAAAGAATACCAACTCATTCGTTCGCTTTCTTAACAAGAAGGAATACCCTATCATTCTTCGAGGCATAGATGAGGTTAGCAGCCACATAAGCAGTCTCGATAACACAACCGATTCCATTGATGGTGATGTCGAAAATATCCTTCTTAATCAGTCCGTAGTACAGCAGAAGCATCGCGCTCAAAAGCGACAGCACGTATGGAATTGACTGAAACCCTTGCGTCGATTTTTTCTTGTAAATTCCATAGAAAGTGGGCCTGCCACACATACCATCGAACCCGGTAACTTAGTATGATATTATTTTTTCAGTTTTTGTACCGTAAGTGAGCAAAGGCAGATGATATAACTTACAGAGGAGCAACAAAGGTCATGAAAGAAATGATATTGCCTGCAAAACAATCAAAGGAAGTCAAAAGTTATCTTCTTTCAGGGTAAGCTGTTGGACTCAATGCTCAAAGTTCTCGTGTCTTTGACCAAAGCAAAGGCAAACGATGCGATTTATGGAATGTCATCGGCGACTTGTCGTAACTTGGCTATTATGGACGCCTTCATTCCCTCAAGGCATGGTTATTCTACTCGCATGCTCGAGACCGACAATCCCATGTCTAACTCGGGTACCAAAGAAGTGAAGGAAGAAAACTTTACCTTGTTAGCCGGCCCGATAATCACTTTAAAGATTGAGAAGGAGCGCATGCAACCATAATGAGTAGTGCATATTTTAAAAGTAGCTTTTGGAAAGATTGATGATGAAGATCGAGAGGTAGTAGGAGGAGGCTGAGAGCGAGTACCCACCCAGAAGGCCGAAGGCAAAAGCCGCTGTGGGTACGAGACGCGTGGCCATCTCTGTCAAAGACGCACGTACGAAATGCTTGCCTTCTGTATTATGCCCAACTAATTACTTCACACTCACTTCCCTGATCACTCTCCCCACTTCCTCTAGATGCTCTCTATCTCATAATGGGTGCAATATCGACTAAGGTTTCTTGAGAATGCAGGGGAGACGCGGAGGGTATAAAAACAGCTAGTGGAGGGAGAGGGAGAGAGAGAGACCGGAGAACGAGGGGAGACTCTGTGATACCCGGCATAAAAACTAGTAGAGAGAGAGAGAGAGAGAGAGAGAGAGAGAGGAATAGATGCTTTTTAGTGAGAGACACTTCAGAAGTTGCCGTCATAGGTGGGACGAAGATACGAGTGTGTGAGAGAGAGAGGGGCATGGATGTTTTCGAGAGACACTTCAGAAGTTGCCGTCGTAGGTGGGACGAAGATACGTGTGTGTGAGAGAGAGAGAGCATGGATGTTTTTCGAGACACTTCAGAAGTTGCCGTCGTCCAAGCTGCCGTCGTAGGTGGGACGAAGATACGTGTGTGTGAGAGAGAGAGGCATGGATATTTTTTAGCGAGAGACACTTCAGAAGTTGCCGTCGTAGGTGGGATGAAGACAAAAACGTGAGAGAGAGAGAGAGAGAGAGAGGAGTGGATGTTTTTTAGTGAAAGACACTTCAGAAGTTGCCGTCGTAGGTGGGACCGAAAACGGGAGAGAGAAAACTAATCGACTGCTTTTAGCGCTCCCATAGCAACCATGCACGGTGATGCTGATGATCCTAGTATATGCACGGTGAGATGTTTTTTGGTTTTCAAATGGGAGAATATTGGGGAGAAAATGATAGCTGAAGTGCCTCGTGAAGAGGCGGCTCTGCTAGAGCTTCTGCACAAAAGTAGGCTCTCTCTCTCCTCTCCCTAGTCTTCTCACTCTCCCTGCACGGTAGCCTTGTTCCCACTATTTTCTCCAGAGTCGAGAAAATATTACCTGCAGCTCTGACTCCAGCGTGGCTTCCTCCGAGTTCATTCACTGTGCGACACGTGTCGCCCGGCAGCCACGCTGGAATCAGATGAGCTATCCTGCTGGGCCCACCAGAAACCTTTCTCTCTCGGTCAATTTGAAAAATTCGGCGCCCTCTCTCTCTACCCCCAAGAAAATGATAGCTGGGCCCCACAACAGATCCTTCTCTCTTACAATTAATTTGAACGGAAGCGTCGGACTCTCTCTCTCTCCATTTTTTCGTTCGACTCTCGCGCGGTTGCTCTGCCCTCCGCTTCTTCTCCGATCGAACGATGGAGCCGCCGTCCGACGAATCACGCCACCGCCGCCGCTTCCGCATCCGCCTCGTCCGCCACCTCCGCATCTGCATTCTCCTCCGTCTTCAACGGCGACCGGGCTCTTCCTCTCCCAGTCGCCGTCGAAGAATCCGTACTCGAAATCAACGTCCGGGCTGATGCAGGGGATGCGAGGGAGGCGGAAGCGGGACCTCGTGGATGCTCCGGGTCGATGCATCTTGATGTGGAAGACCAGGGTCTTGTCGAACGAGAGCTCGCGCTCCCCGTAGTGGATAGGCATCGAGCTGCAATAGCCGCAACCGCCACCGATGCTCTTGACGAATCCAGCCACGGCGAGATGGAACTTGACCGCGAGGAGCCGCCTGAACGCCCCACCTCTCCTCGGCCACAGCAGCGCAAGGTGGACCACGTCCCAAGCTCTGCAGGTGATGCCGGAGTCCCCCGCTTTTCGAGCTTTATCTGTAGTTCCTTGAAAAGTTAGAGAGGAAATTTGTGACACAGGCAGCCTACGACACCTGCAAAATTTATCAGTCTCTTAACTTAACTTGGCATGGACTTTGCTTCGTATATTCCCTCGCGAGCTGCTTCATCGTATACCAACATAGACTCTGGACCACTACTACTGCCGTGACTCCACAAACTGATTTAAAGAAGTTGCGTGATTGTCACCAATAATCAGTTCATTGCGGAACATGACTAGTCTTGGTGATGTTCACCGGTGCTCTGACAGACAGCTTGAAACTCCTTCAAGTTCCCCTAATTCACTGATCCACACGTCCACAATTGAAAAAACCAAAGGACTGTGAAAACACTAAATATCATATTAGAGACAAATTAATGTCAACTTTTACTTGTCCCACCGGCCAATTCAAGACTTCACAAGGAAATAGATACACAACATCTAAAGAGAACTTGTAAGAAAAGACCTCCGGAGAGTTTATCATCGCAAGTTTTTCCTAGCTTTAGACTTGGTCAGTCTAATCCGTGATTCCCATTAGTAATACCACAAGCATATTTCTCAGGCAGCCTGAACTTACTCTAACTTCCAAAATGTTTTGCATGAGGTGCCTGCAGTTTTCGCAACTAAATATAAACTCCGTTTTCCTTAGAATAACAATGAACCAGTGTAGACAATAACTTACAGGCATAGATGTTTATCCAACGTTCATTTTACTTCGAAGGCTTGAATCATCATTACCTTTTGATTGAAGCCTTTGGTTTTGAGGGCACCTTTGAATATGCACTGAGTATCCTGGGAAAAGTAAAAGTGGTAAAGGCAAGCCATTCCTGTTAAATAGCAATGTTCCAATGCCGCTTATCCATACTCAACAAAAGCAAGACGATCATTCCATAATCCATATTAAAAAGCTCCGCCAAACAAATCGATGGCAAAAAAACATAATGTTGGAGAAAAGGCTCCGAAAATCAGTAATAGATAATCAGGGAGAAAAGGCCATTGCCAAGAGAGCATCTTCTCCGCCGTTGGGCTTCCACTTGCTTGCGATTTGCCGTCCTCGCCGTCTCTGTAAAACGTTCTGCATCCGGAAGTGGCAAGTGGGGAATCCGGCGTCACCCGCAAAGCTTGGGACGTGGTCCGCCTTGCGCTGCTATGGCCGAGGAGAGGCGGGGCGTTCAGGAGGCTCCTCGCGGTCAAGTTCCGTCTCGCCATGGCTGGATTCGTCAAGAGCATCGGTGGCGGTTGCGGCTACTGCAGCTCGATGCCTATCCGCTACGGGGAGCGCGAGCTCTCGTTCGACAAGACCCTGGTCTTCCACGTCAAGATGCATCGACCCGGAGCATCTACGAGGTCCCGCTTCCGCCTCCCTCGCATCCCCGCATCAGCCCGGACGTTGACTTCGAGTACGGATTCTTCGACGGCGACAAGGACGGCGATTGGGAGAGGAAGAGCCTGGTCGCCTTTGAAGACCGAGGAGAATGCAGATGCGGAGGTGGCGGACGCGGCGGAGGCGGAAGTGCGGCGTCGTGGTTCGTCGGACAGCGGGCCCCGTCGTTCGCCGGAGGAGCAGCTCGACAAAGGGGCAGAATGAACGAGAAAATATTAGCTGTAGCTCAGATGCAGCAGCGGCCAATGAGGCGCATGCGGAAGTGGCGGCAGTGGCGTGATTCGTCGGACGGCGGCTCCGTCGTTCGATCAGAGAAGAAGCGGAGGGCAGAGCAACCGCGCGAGAATCGAATGAAAAAATGGAGAGAGAGAGTCCAACGCTTCCGTTCAAATTAATTGTAAGAGAAAAGGATCTGTTGTTGAGGTGAGGGGTTCAAATCCCCACCTTCTCAGGGGGGATGGGGATAGGGACGCGTAAGTTTCGAGTGGGTTGCATGGCTCCCACGCCCGCAGCAGCGGACAAGCCTCATGCGAGTGAGTGTAGCGAAGAAATAAAGAGTAGGACTGACAAAAAAAAAAAAAGGATCTGTTGTGGGGCCCAGCTATTATTTTCTTGGGGGGAGAGAGAGAGGGCGCCGAATTTTTCAAATTGACCGAGAGGGAAGGGTTTCTGGTGGGCCAGCAGGATAGCTCATCTGATTCCAGCGTGGCTGCCCGGCGACACGTGTCGCACAGTGAATGGACTCGGAGGAAGCCACGCTGGAGTCAGAGCTGCAGCTAATCTCTCCTCTGAGCTGGAGCTTTTCTCTTCCCTCTCCGAGCCTGCACGGTACCCTTTCCCTTGCCTCTCAAGAGAATATGAACCTTTTTGAATCTCAAATAGCTCATTGCAATTGCCGCGTCTTTCGAACTCTATCTGTCCCCTGCTTTGACTTTGACTTTTTCCTTCCTTCCTTTCTTTCCATTTCTTGTTTTGTTTGCGATCGTAACGTTGATCCATTCAAAATCAGAAACACCATCCGATCTTCGGAGGAGTCGAGAGTGTTCTTTAGTCAATCCGATACTACGCCCGTGCTCGTGGATTTATAGTGCTGCAGCACCAAATCACTAGTAGTATCATGCTCAGTCGATGACACCTCTTGCCGTTTCTGCCGGTCGCATCATTTGTTTCAGATTCATCTCGTATTTTGGTTTTGTGGGTTGATGCTAGTTTGGAGCATTTCCCTTCAAGCATACGTCCTTAAGATCCAAGGGGGAGAAATCATTTGTCCGTGGTTTCCCGGTTTCATTGGAGGAAAAGAGGGGAGAATATGAAATTTTAACAAAATGAAAGTTTGTCATAAATGGAATTTCGGACTAATGATTTCAAATTATATGTTCATCATCGGACGTCATGGAATACTGCAGAATTGTGCGAAAATTTATAACAAGAAAAATACAAAATCTTATTTCAGATTCTAGGTTCCGAGTTCCAGATTCCGAAGTTTCGTCTATCCGGAACCTGGAGCCTACCTATCAAAGTAAGTTCATCAATTTTTAAAACATAGAACTTCTCATTCCTATCTTAAAATTTGTCCCACTAGTTCAATTTTTCAATTTCAAGTTCTATCTTGAAACCATGCTCACCTTTACAAGCTAGTATATTTGCAACAAATTTACTCTTAATTAATTTTCGTTATATTGGATTAATACCGTGAAAATTACAAACTAGTATATCCGTAGCAAATAGAAGATAAAACCCAAATTAATACACTCGTCAATTGTCACATCATTCAACTCAACAATTTAACAATAAAATAGAACATACACTAATGGGGGTAAATTTATCACATGTATACCAATTTAGAATTTTTTATGATCAAAAAATTAGTTTCTAGGTAAATTTTTTACAAGTATACCATAAAAATAAAAATAAAAACTATCTATCTAAATTTTTATCCTATAAAAATTTTAGATCATGTTTCAATTCTAGCTTAAACCTTTTTCTTATCTCATTAAAAAAAAAAAAAACCTCCAACTTTAGGTTCAGCTCTAATTTTACTCTAATCTTTTTTGTGTAAAAAAAAAAACCCAAACTTTAGGTCCAATACTAATTATACCCTAAACTTTTTTTTTGTTGCATAAAAAAATTTCAATTTTAGATCCAGTTTCAATTTCACTTCAATTTTTTTTTTTTTTTATCTCATAAACTATCAATCTCAAATATGCTCCCCATTAACCCTCCATCAAAATCGTCTTTAGTGATTATGCACTTGTCGATTTCTCATGCTTAAAATTTTTCCATCTCTCAATTGTCAATGAGAAATTTTGGATGGAGGCTTAATACCACAAAAAAAAAAAAAAAAAACCGAAAGTAGCATACCTATGATCATAAAAATATTTTAAATTGGTACACTTGTAATAAATTTATCAAAAATTATTTTTTTGACTATAAAAAACCTTAATTTGGTAGGGGCGAACGGCGAACGGTTCCAGATTTCAAGTAGGTTTCTATATAGTTTTTTATCTAGAATCTAGAATCTATATGCTAGAATAAGTTCTTTATTTTTTGGAACTTAGAACCTATCTTAAATACCCTATAACTTGGAACCTACTTTGTTACATGATTTAAACAATTTAATAAATCACTACTTATAATAACAATCATTTGCTGTTAAATCCACTAATCAAAACTTATATTTGACACACGAAGAATATGAAATATTAATAAAGTAAAAGTTTTAATAATAAATGAAAGCTTGGACTAGTGATTCCAAATTATACATTAATATTGTGGATTGTGAGAAGATATAAAACATGAAAAATACAAAAACTTATTTTAGATTCTAGGTTCCAAGTTCCAAGTTCCATCTATCTGAAACCTGGAAGCTATCCATTAAAGTAGGTTTATCAATTTTTAAAACGTATAACCTATTCTTCATATCTTGAAACTTGTTTCACTGGTTCGATTTTTCATTTTCAATTCTATCTTGAAACCATGCTTACCTTTACAAGTTAGTGTATTTGCGACAAATTTTTCATCAATTAATTTTTGTTATTTTGGTTTAATACCATGAAAACTTTAAATTGATATATTTGTGACAAACAGAAAGTAAAACTCCAAATTTGTACACCCATTAATTGTCACGTGTCATACAACTCAACAATTTGATAGTAAAATAGAACGGAAACTAATGAAGATTAAATTTGTCAGTGGTGTACTAATTTGTAATTTTTGATGATAAAAAGATTAGTTTTTAAAACCACCCGTGGTGGCGGTGTAGTGGTTGAGCGCAGGTTCATTTCAGGAGAGGTTCTAAATTCGAATCGTTGCTTGGTCTGCCTTGTGAGAAAGAAACCCACAACCTACTGTGTCGTCTGCACGCTTGCGAGAAAGGAACCCACGACTTACTCGGGGTAGCAAGAAAGCGAAAGACACGGAGGTTCCCTAATAAAAAAAAAAAATAGTTTTTAAATAAATTTATTACGGATATCGATTTAATATTTTTCATCATATCAATCATTTTAAAAAGATTTACAAAAGTTCAATTGAGTCGGTAAGGCTATTGAGTTGTTTACTAACAAATCTGAGCTCGATTGAGTGAGCCTAGAAATCAAGCAACTCGATTTGGAGTAGATCAACCTTCTGTTCACGAGGGTAGTTTTCGCCTTTCTGTGCACAAAAAGAAATAAAGAGAGAAAAATCACACCCCCCGACGATCGTATGGGTAGGAAGTAGGCCGCGAGGGGGAGGGCGAGAGAGAGAGAGAGAGAGAGAGAGAGAGAGAGGGGGAGATGGAGATTGTATGGCAGACCCCGGCGAACCCACCGGAACGTCAAGATTACATTTTTCACAAAGGTAATTGATCGATCCACGACTATGGAACTCACTGATTGAGATCTGTGAACAAAGTGAAGTTCTGACTGTTGCAGCGACTTTCTTGTGTGCCAGGGAGACGTCTCGTCCGCCCCTACTACTTCGAATTCATCTCTCATGTCCGTCCTTCCCCTCCCTCTCTCTCTCTCTCTCTCTCTCTTCCTCTCTCCCCAACCCTCCTGCTTTCAGCCTTCTCATCTCGACTTCTGATGACCCACAGGTCAAGAATCGATGGGCAGGCAAGACCGTCGTTGATTTCTTCGCCCAGGAGTTCAAAGGCAGACCTTACGACTACTATGTAGCTCCTTCCTTCAATCTCCTCTCTCTCTCTTCTCTTGATTCTGCGTTTCGGCTATTCCATTCCACCGTTTTCTTGGTCATGGTTCGGTTGTGTTTATGTCTGCACCTGCCCGCTATCGCATTTAGGTGAGCGCTGTTCAATGCGGGCGCATTCAAGTCGACGGAGAGACTGTCCCCGTTTCCTACATTCTCAGACCCTCCCAGAAGATTAGCCACTTCTTGCACAGGTTGCTGTAATTTCCGTCGTCCTCAATCGTAGCCACCTTCCTCTTCTTCTGCCTTGTTTCCCTCCTTCCGTTTGCTGCTTTTAGCTTCATTTGTCTAGCTGCTTGATTGTTGCGGCAAAGGTTGTAGGCATGAACCTCCTGTGATGGCCTCTGACGTCACTGTGCTTGTTGAAGAGCCCGACGTTGTGACTGTCTGCAAGCCCGCCTCCGTCCCGGTGAGTCGCCTGCTATTCGCTGATGTTTTGTCCCTGCTAATTGCTGATGAGTGAGCTTACTAGTCTCTGTGCTCCTCCGTGCCTCTGTCACGTTGGGATATTGCATTCTGCCCTTCCTTTGGCATAGATGTGGATGTGAAAGAGTGTTCTGTTGTACTTTATAACTCGTCAAGTGGTCTCGAGAATGATCTTTACTGCTCTAATAGCGTTGATATCCACTGCAACGAACTGCTACATTCTTTTTATGTGAATTGGGTCTGTTACAGGAGATCTGTTGCGTTCAATTTTTAATCTCTCGCTTTGCTTTTCGATCTGAAAGTCTTTACACGCGATCTCGCCTACAGGAGATTGAATCACTTGTATGGACTCATCTCTACTTCTTTAGCATTGCATTTAATGTGAGTTCTTCCACTTATTTTTAGGTGCACCCTTGTGGCCAGTATCGCAAGAATACCGTCGTCGGCATACTTCAAGCTGAGCATGGATTGGCCCCTTTGTTTCGTATCCATGCAGAGCCCTTTGAAAGCATCTTCATAATCATGCAAGGACAATTAATTTCATGGGTTTTGATGTTCTTATATGATCAACTGCCATTTACCTTTCTCTAAAATGACATTCTGGTTATCCAGCGATGTTGTATTTGTTGCTTTTCCTCTAGAAACTCTGGCTACACGTCTTTTCTTTGACATGATAGCGGTTCATAGATTGGATCGCCTTGTCTCAGGGCTCCTTATCTTGGCCCGAAGTGCCACGAAAGCTGATCTTTTCAGGCAACAGGTGAGAGTCACTTTGCAGTTTTGGCAAATTTAATTTGAGTGGTGACCATTTATCTTTGTGGCATGTTGTGATCATGTTTTTATAATGACCAACACCAAAGTGATCACTTTTTAACCTACCGCATGATGTCATTTAAGGATTATATGCTGACTGGGCACGTCGATGAGCCATCTAGGATTGAAAAATTAATAAAATATGGCTACGTCAAATTTCTGGGGACCTGAATCAGAGTTGGCACTTAAGTGATTGTTTTTTTTAAAAAGCGGCACTTAAATAATACGAAAAAAAATTTTGGCATTAAAGTGAGCGCCATACATAATTTTTGGCACTTCTAGTTTCATTTTCCCTTATTTTATTAGAGAGTAGATTCCTAGGTCCTGCAGGAGAAAATTTCTTCATGTGTGGATAATGTGTATAGGCATCCTTATGTATCTGATGCTTGTTTTACTAAAACAATAGATACCCAAGGCTTGAGGCCTTTAGAGTAGTGTTCTGTGGTTTTACTTTGAACTGTCAACTTTTATATCTGTGAACAGTAACGATACGCTGTTACTCCTTGATGCTTATGGCTTTTGCTGCAATCTGAAATGCTTCCTGCCTTATAAATGTTTGAAGTTGGGATTCATTAGGGATTGAAAAGATCATATTATAAATAGACAAAATGGTGTGATTGTTTGGGAACTTAATTATTGCAGATTGAAGGTGGAATGTTGCAGAAACAGTATATTGCAAAGGTGGTTGGGACATTTCCAGAGAAAGAGGTATGCTTTTATAAGTTGGTAAGGAAGAGTACAGTGCAAACAAGGAAGTAGCAAGCTAGACATATATAAGGGCCCTTTTGTTCCTGTTAAGATCTAGTCACATTAACACATGGCAACCAGAGCAGGGTTTGATATTTCACATTAACAAGTATCCATTTCCTATCAATAATAGATTATGTCCGGTATGTGTGATTTTTTACTTTATTCTATTCCTTGCCCTGCATGATTAGATTGTTTTGCCATTCCACAGAAAGACACTCATAATTCTGAAAAGTTCACCTCCAACTTGTTCTAATTAATTCAAGAAATCTTAGTTTTAATCCCACTGAAATTCAGCTCACTATTCTTGGATACAGTGCATTACAGTTTGAGTTGCAAGTGAAAGCATAAGCAATATTTCTCCACTGATCCTGTAACATATAATCGTTTTTTTTTTTTTCCTTCAGCTGCTAGTTGATATTAGCATATATTATAATCATCGAGAAGGAAGAAGCACGGTTGAGGTGAGTTTTATTTAATTGTCAGTGTCTGTCCTGAAAGAGCTAAAGATTGGTGTAGATAAGTATCTCATTGCTTCATTAAGTAGGAAAACTCAGTCCCAATGTCCAATTTGGTTGGGCAGGCGGGTGACTCTTGTCGAGGTACACCTACAAAAGGAAAGACTGCTTCTACAAAATTTACAAGGATTAGCAGCAATGGGACTCACAGTATTGTCTTGTGTGAACCAGTTACCGGACGGACTCATCAAGTAAGGATCTCTAGAAGCTATGTGAAATGAGACAATGTTAAGCATATGGAAAGAACAGGAAATCTCTTCAGTTCCTTAATAGAGGCTGCGCGCTTGCATGGATGCATGTTTTGCTTTTCATAGTATTTGCATCATGTGATAGCTATTTGCTCAGCCTGGTCCTTTTTGGGCAGCTTTGGGTTATGATGAGCTTCTCCTCATTTCTAACGTATACACCTTCTCGTTTGCTTGTTTATGTAAAGAATTTGGAACGATCCGGATGTATTTGCCTTTTTCTGATCTCTAGCTATATCATTTTCTTTTTTGAGCTATGTCCATATTATTAGGTGTATGTGCCTTCCATCTTTTCTTATTTCGGCTGAACAGTTATGGGCCTTCATTGGAATGATAGATATAAGGGGCCTTTAGGACTATTTTCTTTCCTTATCATTTGGCTTTAAATGTCTTCAATGTTTAATGCTTTCCCTCCCTGCTCTCTTCACTTTGCTGTGGTGTAGATAAGAGTTCACTTGCAGTATACAGGACATCCAATTGCCAACGACATGCTTTACCTGTCTGAATATGTTGATAATCGCACAGATGTAGGAATGAGTGCCGATAGAGCTGCTGGCAAATCATTGATTCCAGAAACAAATAATATGTATGTTGATGATTGTGAAGAGACTTGCAGCAGAAATTTCAGCATTGATCCCATGTGCACTCAATGTCCAAATTTGGCTCCAACAGGGTAATGATGATTAGCTTCTCTTTTCTGGTTTAATTGCTGTTTTATTCTCTGAACTTGTGATTTTCTAATTTGATCCTCAAACTGAATGATTAAAAAAAAGGAAACTGGCAGGTTTTCTTTAGCTAAATTGGACCCATATTGGTAGAGATACCCCTGCACTAGGCATTTTACAGTTTGTTAACAAAAATATAAAATGACAAATAAATAATAAATAAAAAAAAGAGACACAGAGAAACATTTGTAATTCGATCTGGTAACTCCCCTGGTTTCAGCATAAGTAAAAACTTAAAATCATAAAAAAATGACAAGTTTGGGGGGGCTAAAATGATGGTTCCTATTCATTTGATGGTACAAGGTAAGATTCTGATTATAGATGGCTAAGCATAAACTCAAGGAGGTAACTTTTATTTCGATGAGGTGATATTCTGAAGGGAATCCTCTGTTTAGGTGCTCTTGTCTTACTCATGACACCATACATGCTATTGACCGTACAGTCTTTTATGATGTGTCATGTGATAAAGATGGCAAGAGACCTTGGAAAAGGGGTCTATGAAGGCGATTTTTGAATTTTTCCCCTCTTGATATTTGGGTTAAAAGCATTTAGGATTTGGTCTTCCTCTTTTGCTTGCGTCAGTATTGTAAATGATCTATCTGATTCTATAGGGGATTTGCTTGTGTACCAGATACAAAAATTTTCATCACATCTTTTAGTCCTTCCCATATTTTGACACTTTTTTCTTTTATTTCTCTTCTGTGATCAATTCTTGAATGTCAGATATGAGAAGCATGAAGAGGGGTTATGGCTACATTGCATAAGATACTCTGGACCTGGATGGAAATATGAGTGCCCATATCCAGGTTGGGCATTTTTGAGCTAAAGGAGAAGCCCGTGAGATGGGGCTTTTTTTTATTGTTTCTCTTTTCTGAAGGGTGATAAAGTGCTAATACCACCATGAAAAGGGGTGGTTCTCCATTTGATTGATTCCAGTGCATATTATGCATTTGCCACTGTTGAACGGGGAAACGTGTTGACACTTCAACTCATGTGATTTAGCCTCGATGTTGTGTATGTTTCCAGTGTTCTGATTGAAGGTGTATCTTGGCTGCAGCATGTTCCACCTTCATTAAAATATGCAAAAGGTGGAATTAAGGTCTGGGGGGCTTATTTCCAGATGCTTGCCACTTTTCATTTATTTCTAGGCTGCACTTGTTCGTATCATTGCCATAGCCAGGCAACAAACATACAGTCCATTTAGCCAGACTAGAGCTGTTTAGTAGATTAGACAAGCCGTTGGAGATCATTTATTTATGATCTTTACAAGACGCGATGCTTTTTCCCTCCTAGTAAAGCTGTTGTGACTCTGGGTGTGAATTTAGGATCTAGAACTTTGTATCTGATGCGCCACTTTTATTGTCTTTCCATCCATCCGAGCTACTACTTTTGTCTCAAAACTGCGATCCTCATATACCTCTCTGCTGTATCAGAGGTGCTGTGGCTTCAAACCAACATACTTTTAGATGTCCTTTGGATGTTTTGTCTTACCATATGGGTCTACTTCATGCCTTTCTTCTTTTTAGCGTCTGATATGGAGAATAACCTTGGCCCACTTGATTTACGAACTAAGATAGCATTTTCTTTTTTAATTGCTTTAGTGATCTCTAACATAGACCGAAAAAGTTGCAGAATATGCTTCCGTTGAGTTGAGCACTGATTGTTTATGAAGTAGGAACGCACCAAAAATTGTCTTGGAATGGACTGATGGGGTTTCTACTGTAGCCCGAGGAAAAGAACATTTACGTCCTCCTGGGTGTTAAACAACGGTGCAATGCGCGGCACTAATGTAACTTTTTAGCTTAATATCAACTAATAAATTAATTGGTAAGTACAAATAGGTGATACATGCGGACCTGGATTCCTGTTTTTATTTTTTATTTTTGTGGTGCGAGAGAGCAGATAATTGACTAAACGACACAAGTATCC
This sequence comes from Eucalyptus leucophloia subsp. euroa, assembly GCA_017140325.1. Lineage (NCBI taxonomy): Eukaryota > Viridiplantae > Streptophyta > Magnoliopsida > Myrtales > Myrtaceae > Eucalyptus > Eucalyptus leucophloia. Next base: position 96,950 of record CM029469.1, on the reverse strand, counting down.
TTGTTCATAACATTAGGCATGGTGCCACCCAGGATACTGCAAAGGGTAAAACTTTTGTGCAAGAGCCGCAATTCATGCCTTGATTGTCTCGGAAGGCATCTCGACGATTTGTTCATCTTCGCTGACGCCATCTTTGAGGACGTCCTTCAATTGCGTAGGTAACACTGGTTTATTTTCTGGACTAGTGGCGGCGCTCAGCTTCACGACATCAATGATCTCTTCCCTTGGTTCCTGCTGCTGCGAATTACGCTCCACTTTCACTGTGTTTGCGTTCTTCTTGTATATTGCGTAAAGCACCATCTGAACCACTCCCAATACAAATCCCAACACGTTTGGCACCTGTGTCGTGTATAGATACATTAAGCAGATACCAAGCAAGATTTGTTGGAATGAAATAAGAATTGTGGAGTTGATAGGTTTCCACTTACAGCAATGAAGAAGTCTTTAAGGAGAAAGCCATAGAAGAACCACACAATTGCTCCCAATGTGAGGGAAATTGATAGAGTTATCGGCATGAACTCCACACTCCTAGTTTTTATGACTTTTTTCTGCCCATCCATATATTTTCGTTCTATTTCAGTAACCGACTTAGGGGATGAAATCAATAATAGTAGCAAGTGCAAAACAGAAGGATGAACAAAATAAAAGTGATCGTAAATTAAACTATAACAAAATTATTGCATTTGGAAAAGTGATAACACCTTTTGCTAACATTAAAAAGATGTATATTGCTACCTAGTGATGGAATTAGCGTATGAATATGCAAGTCAATGTGTGTGAATTGTCTATAAATGTACATGCTTCCAAATTTCGTCAGATTTAACTAATTTCTCACCCACCAGTATGCAAAGTGGAGCGACAAACACGCCTAGAGAGAATGTCATGCAAATCCATCCAATAATCCATGCACGCTTTGCTCCTTTTGATAGGAAGAAAGTGGTGGAGAGTACCGCACCATACCCCAATATGTTCATGCTCAGGAAAAGCTTCAAGGTCAACACCTACAAAATTACCGTCTATTTAGTTAAGCCTAAAAGAATTCCAAGTCGTTCATATGCTTTCTTAACAAGAAGGAATACCCTATCATTCTTCGAGGCATAGATGAGGTAAGCAACCACATAAGCAGTCTCGATAACACAGCCAATTCCATTGATGGTGATGAGGGGAGTATCCTTCTTAACTAATCCGTAGTACAACATAAGCATTGCACTTAAGAGCGATATCACGTATGGGATTGACTGAAACCCTTGCGTCTTTTTTGTCTTGTAAATTCCATAGAAAGTGGGCCTGCCACATATACCATCGAACCAAGTAGCTTAGTATGACCCAAGTAGCTTATTATTATTTTATCTCAGTTTTTGTATTGTAAGTGAACAAAGGCGGATGATAAAACTTACAGAGGAGCAAGAAAGGTCATGAAGGAAACGACATTGCCTGCAAAACAATTAAAAGAAGTCAAAAAGTTATCTTCTTTCAGGGTAAGCTGCTGGACTCGTGCTCAAAGTTCTTGTTTCTTTTACCAAAGCAATGGCAATCAATGCCAAGGATTTATGGAGCGTCATTGGCGACTTGTCGTAACTTAGCTAGTATGAAGGCCCTGATTCCCTCAAGGCATTGTCATTCTACTCGCATGTTGGAGACCGACAGTCCCTTGTCTAACTCTTGTACGAATGAAGTGAAGGAAGAAAACCTTACCTTGCCAACCGGCTCAATAATCACTTAAAAGATTGAGAAGGGGTGCATGCAACCATGATGAGCAGGGCGTATTTTAAAAGTAGCTTTAGGAAAGATTGACGATGAAGATCAAGAGTTAGTAGGAGGAGATTGAGAGCGAGTACCCACCCAGAAGGCCGAAAGCAAAAGCCACTGTGGGTACGTGGTGTGTGGCCATCTCTGTCAAGGACGCACGTACGAAATGCTTGCCTTCTGTATTATGCCTAATGAATCACTTCACACAAACTTCCTTGATCTCACTCCCTACCTTCTCTAGATGCTCTCTATCTCATAATGGGTGTAATCTCGAATTAGGCTTCTTGAGAATGGAGAGGACAGGCGGAGGGGGAAGGGTATATATAGCCGAATTCTGTCAACTTGCATGGGGAACAGTCGAGTACAACGTTGAGAAAGAATGAATGGGATGATTCCTTTCCAGTTGTTCCCATTCACAGACTGATCCACTTTCTTTTTGCCTACGTTAACGCGATCCAAACACCTTTCTTCCTCTGATTCTGCATTTGGCCGCATTTGGCCGAATCTAGATTGCACCTATGAACGAGCAAAGTACCCTCTCTCTGTCGCTCCGCGCTGTATCAAGTCCAAGTACATTTCGCAAATCCTCCCGCTCGGGTCCCACCACCTCTCCTTTCTGATGTGTCGTCCACCAACTGGTACTTTGAGGATTACAACTCATATTTTAGTAACACGGATGACTTCCAATTTCCCTTCTTCCGTTCCTAACCACCCAAAGTTCTCTCTCTCTCTCTCTCTCTCTCTCTCTCTCTCTAATCAGCCCTTTTAGTGTTCTACCGTAAGCCAAATCTCTCAATCATTAGTCGTAACGGAGTGTAACCACATCATATAAAATATCTGCTACAACAACATATATGGAGCTAGCCATTGAAATCAACCGAGTGTTGCAAGATTGTGATTATTTAAATAAGTGAGGTCCATACTAAAGTGGTAACCTCGTTACGCTAGGTACCTCTTTGTATCAAGATTTGAGTTCCACCTTGATTGGAAGAAGAGAACTCTTGCTAGGTATTCCTTAACCTTTGAACTTAACTAAAAAAGAACAGGAAGCATTTGTCCTTTTCTTCTCTTCGGGAGGAACAGGCACAGCGCAACCGCAAGAGAATATGCATAGATTTTTTAAAGTAATTATTTAATTTAAGAGAACCCTAGATAGTTATCTACTAGCAATGCTAGGAATTTTAAAGACCTTGTTAGCTGTTGCAATGTTTATTCATAGATTTGGAAGGATCATATCAAACACTTAAACAATGGGAAAATTATCAAAAAAATCCTAAACCTATTGCACTTATGTCAATTCAATTATAAACATTTAAATTGTGTTAATTTAGTTTTGAAACTTCTAAGAATTTGTCAATTTAGTGTTAAACTTTTTAATGAATTATCAATGTAGTCATTTTAGGTAATTTTGGTTGAAATTACTGATGTGGCAGTCCAATCAACATCGGATGTCCTACATAGTACAATTGGTGCTGACGTGGATATTTTTTAAATTTTTTTCTATTTGTTCTTTTCTTTTGTTTCTATTTTTTCTTGTTTCTTCACATGGTTAGTAGGGTTGCTACATGAAGCCATCGGATTTGAAAGGGCTCATGATGCCCTCACTAGGGCCTGCGAGGGCCATAGTCCCCTCATCGGCCATAGTAAGTACTCGCGAGCCCTTGCCAATCCAATGAGAGCTACAACCCTTGCCCACAAACCTTGGCAGTGTTCGGTGGTCTCACGGTTTTTGTGAAAAAAGAAAAGAAAAGCAAAGCAAAGAACTAATCAATAAAAAAGTTCACAAAAAATTTGAAAACTTATTCACATCGACACCGGCATACTTATTCACATCAATGCTGGCATGCATTGTAGGACGGTTGGCACTGACTGGACTATAACGTCAATGATTTTTTCGCTAAAATTAGCCAAAATGGCTATATTGGTAATTTGTTAGAAGTTGTAGGACTAAATTAGCAAATTGTCAAAATGTTTAAGATTAAATCTATCAAATTTAAAAAGTTTAGGATTGAATTGACACAAATATAATAAACTTAGGATTTTTTTATAGTAATTTCCCCCTAAAATAAGTGAGCTCTAAATGTTAAAATGAATGGCTCCTCATATCACTATATATCTACCATTTCTCTTTGCCTACACAAGAAACTTTATGTTGGGACGGAGTATAGTGCTCTATGTAATTATCCAAGTTAAGTAAGTTTAAAGTCTATTATATTGAGGAATACATGAAAAATTTATGAAATGTAAGTTTAAGCAATAACGTAATTCTATGATGCAAAAAATACGAAATACAGGATCTATGATCTTCATGATTTATATGATGAGAAAGATGAAGACATACCTTTATTCATAGTGATACTCTTGAAGACAATAGTTGTGGAAAATCGAAGAAGTGCAAAAATTCGATTTCTCTCCCTTAATCCACTTTTCCTTAACATATTATGTCTGATGGAGATATTATACAACATTTTTTTTTCACATCATGGGTGGAGAGAGGAATAGATTCTTATTTATACATACCATCAAGTGTGCCTTTCATCAAAATGCCTATTGAATTCCACGAGAATCGCACCTCTTCGGAAAAAATGGTAACTTCTCATTGAAATTTGTACCCTTTTATTTGAGTCGTGACTTCTCATGGCCAAATATATTCTAGCATTTATATATTTATTAAACCATCACTTAATAATATCATGTGGGTCACAATAATTCTTACATTCTCCCACTTGGCCCATATGACATTCCTTTCATGGTTTAATAAAGATCATAATGTGCACAGTAATATAATGCTAAAATTATTCTGAAATTGGCTATCACAAAATAATCATAATTAAGTAAGGCAAACTAAAGCAAGTCATGGCTGTTGTTTATCACTAATTGACATAGTTCCCTTCATGTATTACAACATAGATTTCTACTTAACATGATCCATAAATAAGAAGTACAATAATGGTCCAACCATAATGTCTCCATTAGAGACTATCCTATTTAACATTCATCTATTTCCATAATGTATACTAAATAGGAAACAAAAAAATTAGAAACACATAATTGAGTTAGATTGTCAAATCTATAAATTTAATGCAATCATAATACAATCATTAATTACGTCCTATCCTTTCAACATGTTCATTAATATTTTGGGTGACGATTCTTTTGTTAAGGGACCTACTATCATAAAGTCAATACTAATGTGCTCAATTGATACTCTATTTCTAAACTTCTTCTCTAATTGAAAAGTATCTAATTTCCATATGTTTAGTACCCTTAGAATACATGTCATTCTTTGAGAAGAAAACTACTGCGAAGTTGTCACAATAAATTTCCGGTGGCCTAGCAATACCGTCAACAATCACAAGGCATGAAATAAAGCTCCACAGCCATAATCCATGAATAATGGCCTCAAAGCATGCCATAATTTAGCCTCCATAGTGGATGTGGTTTTGAGTGCTTCACACTTTTCCATGATATTGCCTCTCTAGCCATAAGAAACAAGTAACCAAACATTGATTTTCTTGTATTGACACATTTGGCTAAGTCTAAATGTGAGTATCCAATCACCGCAAGATGATTGGATTTTTTATAAGAGAGCATATAATTCTCCATTCTTTGCAAGTGTTTGGGAACTTTCTTTATAACTTTCCAATGATCCAATTTAGAATCACTTTGATACCTACCCAACATTTTGATAGGAAACTAATGTCTGGTCTGGTATAAGTTTAAGTATACATTAAGCTCCTAACAATAGATGCATAAGGAATACTTTTCATTTGTTTTCATTCCAATTCATTTTTCAAACATTGTATAGGGCTAAATTTTTCACCTTTCTAAATTGGAACTACTTCTACTGAATATTTATCCACACTGAATCTCTCTAGAATTTTCTCAAAGTAGGCTTTGAAGACAACTATAATAATCATTGTGATCTATCACGAAATATTTATATTTCTATCACATACGTTACTTCTCCCATATCATTCATTTCAAAATTCTTAAAAAGAAACTTATTGATTTCATGTAATAAACCAAGATCATTAATAGCAAATATATATATATATATCGGCAATATAGAGAGCTAGAAAAATAAACTTGCTCCCACTGACCTTCATATACACACACATTGTTCAACAACGTCTTCCTTAAATCCATATGAAGTTATGAAGTCATAGCATCCTTAAACTTAATGTACCATTGTCAAGAAGCTTATTTAAGTCCATATATTGATTTTTTTTTTTAATTTACACACCGTGTGTTCCTTTCCTTCAGTTGAAAAGCCATTGGGTTAGTCTATGTAAACCTCTTTTCTAAATTCCCACTAAGAAAGGCGTTTCATAATGAGCCACCAAAGTCATAATGATTCTAAGTGAGTCTTTCTTAGAAACCGATAAAAATGTCTCATTATAGTCAATACCTTCTTTTTGAGTAAAACATTTAGCAACAAGTCTATTCTTATACCATTTGATATTGCATTTTCAGTCGTACTTGGTCTTAAAGATAGGCTATCCCAATTCCAGTTTCACTACCATTTGCACTCGACCTTTTTATATCCTTTAGGTAATTCAACAAGGTCCCAGACTTGATTTTAATGCATAGATTTTAACTCTTCTTTTATGGTATTAAACAATTAATTGGAATCTTCACATTTCAAGGCTTAAGAAAATGAACTTGGATCATTTCCAATTTCTAAGTCAATTTCTGACTTTTGTAGATAATTATTAGAAATAATTGTCATCCTTTCTCGTTGATATCTTCTTAATACTCTATTTTATGGTTCAATTACTATAGATTCAATGTCAACATCTTCATTATGAAGTGTTTGATTATTTATTTGTTTTTTTTTTTTTATTGTTGGGTTGACCTATAATATCAAGAACAACTTTAGAAGTTTTTGGTATAGGAACTTCCACCTTTACTTTTTAAATGCAGGCATTATGTATTTTTTCACTCCCACAAATGTCGCCATTTTCAATGAACATATCATTTTCAGATTCAACAATTTTCGTACTATGATTAGGACGGTAAGTTCTATACCCTTTGGATTTTTCAGCATAACTAATGAAGTAACCACTGATTGTCCTTAAATCCTATTTATTTTCATAAGGATTATAAATCTTACTTTTGCATGACAACTCCAAATAAGCAGGTTTCGTAAATTAGGTTTCGTCCACATTCACAGTTTAAAGAGAGTCTTTAAAACTGCTTTACTAGGAACTCTATTTAATAAATACATGGAAATCTGTAATGCGTTCATCCATAAAGATGATGGTAGAGATAAATGACTCATCATACTCCTAACCATTTCAATTACACCCTACCACTACGCCATTTTATTGTGGTGTACTTGGCATCATGCATTGGGCACAAATGTTGTGTCTTTCAAGAAATTTAGCAAATGGATCCAAACATTGTCCCAATTTATCATAATTTCTATAATATTCACTATCTCTATCCAATATTACTATTTTCACATTTTTTATCTAATTGTCTCTCCACCTCTTTGACATATATGTCAAGTATATTCACCAATTGAGATTTATCATGCAATAGATAAATGTAACCATAAGTGAAAAATCATCAATAAATGAGATGAAATAGCTTTCTCCACCAAAAGATGGAACATCAAAAGGATCACATATATTAGTGTATATAATTTCAAAAAGCTCCGTGCTTCTTGTGACACATTTGTGTGTGTGTGTGTGCGCACGCGCGCGAAAGAATTTCATTCTTCACTAATCTTTGCATCATTTCTTTTAATATATGACCTAAATAGTTATGCCACAAGTAGAATTCCCATCCACTAAACCTCATTTATTGCTAATATTATGATACAAGGTCATTAAAGTCTCAACAAAAGTATTATCAAGTTTAAATTTGTAGGGATCATGTCATTAAGTTCCAATTCCAATAAAATTATCATTCTTAAATAAATTAAAAGATCCATAACCAAACTTATAATAAAATCCCGCTACATCAAGTCTTAGTAAAGAAACTAAATTGCTGGAAAATGTAGGTATATAAAGGATTCGAAACAAATCTAAATAATACCTAGTATTTAAGACCAAACGATAAGTGTCAATGCCTTCAACTGGAGCTTTATTTCTATTCTCCGTAATCATATATCTTTAATTTGGCTTTATGGTTTGGATCGTAAAAAATCATTGTATTGTATTTGACACATGAGTGATGGTATCGAAATCAATCCATCAAGTATTATAAGGAACTTTAATAAAGTTTGATTCAAAACATACTAAAACACAATGTTGACCTTTCTTTTTTAACCAAGTTTTATGTTTTAGACCTTCTTTCTTCAAGTATCCAACTTTAGTACAAAAGTGACACTTAATAAGGTTGTGCTCCTTCTTATGGATTTGAGAAGTCTTAGAAAATTCATTTAGCACGTATAATCCTTTCTTCTTGCCCCTCCACCTTTCCTTTTAGAATTCTTTTTAGCTTCTCGATGACTCAGGAGATGAATGGAATGAGCCTTTTGATTCTTTATTCTTATTTCCTCTTGAACAAGCATACTAGCTAATTCATTTACATTTTACTTATCCTTTATAGCGTTGTGATTCATCTGAAATAGCCTACATTGTTCATGAGGCAAGGAATTTAGTATTAACTGTATTAAAAAGTATACATCCATGTTCATTCCCAAAGTCGTTGACTTTGTTGCTAAGTTCATCATCTCAATAACATGCTCACGTATGATATGTGAATCATCATACTTCATGATGGTCAAAATGCTTATTAATGTATCAACAAGTGATTCATCAGCAATCTGAGAATGATCTTTTATAAATTTCATTAATTCCTTAGCACTTTTAGTTTTAGGAAAACTAGTCTTTAAGTTGTTTGCAATTGTCATCCGTATGAATATTAAGTTAGATGTGTTCGATCTTTTCCAAGTTTTATGGAAAGATTTCATCATCGCTATTCTCATTAGTAATAGCATTTGGTTTCTTAACTTGAAATGCCAAATCAAAGTCCAAGACACTTAAGTGAAACTGGACTTATTCACTCAAATAAGAGAAATTCATTCTATTGAACAAAGGAACAAGCGAAGCATGCGAATAAAGTGAAATATGTATATGCAAGAATATACTCATACATGAACATCATAGTTCTCCTTTGGGCGATCCTATGATATACTATCATACATTAAACCATAATGATACTAATAACTTTAATTTGGTAATTATAAATATATCTCATTTAAATTTATTTGCTATATTTTGATATACAAAAAATTTAATAAGAAATATTAGTTACCAATTATTATGTCCATGAATTATAAGAAATTGATTAACCTTTAAGTTAATCCCTAAGTTCTTATAATAAATGAATTTTAATATATCCATAATATCAATAAGGATATGTAACATATCAATTTCAATGATAGTGTAAATTAACCATGGATAATTAAGTAAAACAATTTACAATATAAAAAATTCAAAATACCTTCAGATTTGGCCACTTTCGTGACTAACAAACCATTCTAAATATTATTTTTAATATTGTAAAGCACAAACAATAACCAAGTTGCACCCAAGGGCAAAATCGTAATAAAAGCATAAGGACAAAAAAATTAAATATCCATGGGCAAAATGGTAAATAATCAGTTAGGATAGAATCGTAATTATCCAGCATATAGGGACAGAAACGTAAATAACCATCAAGGAGGGTAAAATTGTAAACAAACGGTAAAGAGAGGGGCAAAAGCCAGATGGATAAAGATTCGTTAGACAACAATGATCATTTTCATGTTATTGATATTGTTGAAATTATTTCGGAGAGGTTTTTCTTCATGCGCCCCATGCACACTAGAGGGTCAATCATGTGGATTCCATGCGCCACGTGCCCTCACACACGCGTTGGCGGTGAGGTGCATGCTCGGCATGCCGATGGGCTTGTTTTAAAAAATTTAGAGTTTTGCCCCTTAGTGCAAAAATCCAATTTTTCTCTTTTAACCCACTTTTCCTTAACATGTTCTGTCTAATAGAGTATATGTTCTTTTTTATGTTGTGGATGGAGAGATGACCAGACTCTTATTTATACATGTTATCAAGAGGTACCTTCCATCAAAGCGCTTATTAACTTCCATGAGAGTCACACCTCTTCGAAAGAAACAATAACTTCTTAAGGAGAATTGTACCATTTTATTAGAGTCATAACTTCTCATAACCAAATATATTTTAGCATTTATATATTGAACCATCGATTAATGATATCATGTGGGCCACAACAATTCTTACGATAAGGCATAACATGCATAGTTCTTATCAACTTGGAAATTCCCTAACATGATATCAAAGTCGAGTTTTGAACATTTCATGCCAATATTTAGCTCTCCATGGGACCTATTTTAGCATTTATATGGCTATTGGACCAAAAAATCAAAATTGAACACCTATTTGTTTAAGAATGGTCATCACATGAACATGGGGCTATATAAAACTCAACTTCTAGGGGCACGGGCAAGAGCCAAGTAGTACCTAGATGCTAGGCCCATCAACTAGGTGGACAATCGGATTTGGGTCAAGTAGAAAATAGCTTTGCTCAAATTAATCCATTTAGCCTTTATTGACTCATTTTCGTGCAATACAATTTTAGCCATCCAAAGCTGATTTGACTTGATTGATCCATACCCAACTCAAATTCGACCCAAACTAACTTCATTGTTAACAATTTTGCTCTTTAAATTTTTTTTTCCTTTAAAGAATGAGCAACTCCATGGATTGCCTCCTCAAATTGGTTACGCAATTCGGGTGCTTGAGTAAAATTAATAAATTTGAGAAAGATATGCAAATAATATCAATAATTTTTATGCAATTTCTAAAAAATTTAATAAATAGAAAATTGAAGAAAGAGAAGAAAAGGTATTGTGGTCATCTTCCTTTGTTTTCTGTCAAAATCGTGTGATGGCCATCTTCCTTTCTTGAATGACATCAAACGGATCCCCATTAGGGGTGAGCATGAATCGGGTTGGACCGATCCATTCCCTAACCTTAGGATCAATCCACACAGTATCGGTCCTCAATTTTTGGGATCGAGGACCGATCCTATTGAGCCTGGGATTGAGAACCAGATCGACTCAATGGGTTCAGTCCGGTTCCAGGGTCAATTCGGGACCAATAGATAATTTTTTATTTCATTTTTTGTACTTCTTAAAAAAACGATTGAGAATTGGATTGACCCAATGGGTTTGGTCTAATTTTCAGGTCAACCCAAGACCAATCGATAATTTTTTATTTTATTTTTTGTACTCCTTGAAAGGGCAACCAAGGACCATACCAATCCAAAGGTTCGATGATGAGAGGGTCGGCTAAGAAAAGTAAGCAATGAGGGTCAAGTGAGGTGAGCGTCGAGTATCAAATGTCAAGCAGGGAGCAACAAGCCAAATGAGCATCATGCGGCGAGCGGCACGAATGACCCAAAATGAGCGAGGCAAGTGTTGAGTGGGGAGCGGAAAAGTTGTTTTTTTCGATTTTGACAAATTAAAGATTAAGAGGACAAGTAAGATAGAAGAAAACAAATACTAGAGGAGAATGCCATAAGGAACTGTTTATGCCTTTTTGGATGCCGTGAGGACTCCTCACAAAAACATTTTCATCCTTCGTAAATTATGACTATTGACACTGTAAAATATATTAAAAATCTAAGTTATTAAAGAATAATGTAAAATTACTTGAACTCATAACTAATAAGTTATTTAATGTTGTTGACGCTATTTATTTTAAAGTTTTCTCCATATAAAAAAATTATAAATAATATATATATATTGGTCCCGGTTGGACCGACCCGGAACTCTCAGGACCAAGAACTGACCCGTACAGTGTTGGTTCAGGAATTCTAGAACCAAGGACCGACCCAATCTCCCTAAGAACTGGACTAGGACTGGTAGGGTTGGGCCAGTCCAGGGTCGGGACAAGGTTGACCTTGAATCAATGCTCACCCCTAATCCCCATTGCACTCTTTTTACTGAAATGAGTTAGCATATGGGTTTGCTTTAGACCCGCTTTAGCCGAAATACAAGTGGGCTTTATTTTCTTAATCCATTCTATCCTATAATAGACAATTAAGCCAACTCATAACCACCTGACCCATTGATAATGAGTTCAAAAGTGAGCCTACGACTCATATTACCACCTCTACTAAATGGAGGCAAAAATCGTCGTATCAATATCTCATTTTACGTGTGAAATCTTGGTAATTTTATTCTTCAATTTCATATACTCCTTGCAATTATTTCCATTCCTATTTGGATGTGAAAGAGGATGTAATTGCTACAACAATCGTTTGTTCATGGGATTTATTTGGACGTTATATACATGCCCGTGCCTAGCAGAGGCTTTTGAGATGTTTCCATCAAGGTGCCAATGGACACGTGAACCCTAAATTCGATTCTCATACTTAGCTTTTATAAGTAGCAGCGATTTATATGCTCGAGGCTTCTATCATCCTATCGACCTTCTGCAATCCCTAGCGCGGGCAAAATAAAATCTCCAGCGTGGGCCAGTTTCTGCAATTTCTTTCACCCATTTGTAGAGAGCTTGTTCGCATCATTAATGTCTAACCATTCAAGTTTCTAGAACATGTGAAAATACGCATCACTAATTGTGTAGGACTGAACAAAACCACATCTAGCTGAGGTAAATTTGATTTCTGCCGACTTATCGAAGTAAAATCGACCACCGCGCTAGATAGCCTAGCTGTAAAAGAGTCATCATTACGTTGGAGCAAACCTTTTATCAATTTGTGCATTGAGCATTTTTTACCTTGCATGTAGAGGTTTTCGGGCTTTTGTCATTCCGGGAGTCACGGCAACAGGTTCGTCAACCTCAAATCTACGTCTTTGATGGGCTAAAAAGCTATATATGACAAAACATCCTGTAACAATTTTGACATCCTCATGATAACGATCGTATGGGGTAATTATGCTGGTAACCGTTCCCCACCCTTTCAATTATGAAAAAGTACCCATACATGGATAACCACCAGGGGTGGTCATTCTCCTAATCGATTGGTTTCACACGCCCACACCCTCGAGTCCGAACCCAGCTCAACTCAGGCTTGAATGTTTCATCTTATCTTCAATTTCAAATCAAGTTGACTAATGGTTTTTCAAATCAAATACTACATCTAATTGCAGTTGAGCTCCCCAATATTCTGACGCCTCCACTACCATTAAGTTGAGTTGAAATGTTTAACAAATATCACAGATTTGACTCATATCAAGCTCAATAAGACCGCCATGAATCTCTGACTGCTCAGAAAATTTTAAAGTAAATTACAAACTAGTTTTCCAATCATTTGAAACAGGCATCACCTCTTTCCATTAAGAAGCTTTCAAAGATGGCCACTCAATTAGGTCTACCTGGTAGGATCTTCGATTATAAGCGTCAACCGCCAGGGGAGATGTCCATTTACATTATCCGATGATGGCTTGGAGGCATCATTATACATGAACACAAGATAATTTACCACATGCCTGTAATTAGTCCCAAGGTGACTTCCAGGATACTAAACACCAGAACAAAAGAGAATTTTCAGGGACACACAGGAAAGAGAGAGAAAGAGGTTTGCAGTAATAAGGGATTTTATTTATTTATTTATTTATTTTTAAGAGGGAAAGACATAGTAGGACAAAAAAGGACACAGGAGCGTTTCAAAGGAGGGGACTGCGAATGTGGTGGTGACAAAAAAAACAGACGCTTCTAAAATACAAGAGAATGGCTCATTAATTCTTCACAAAATAACATTCCTCAATTCCAAAAATGCTGATACTCTCAATTAACAGTTGCTAAAATAACAGTCGCTATGACATTGTGGATTATACTGCAACTTTTTCTTCCACGTCCATGATTCTACTGCATAGACTGAAAGCGTTTCATGATAATTATGCTCATATCCATGTAGCGCTGAGCACAGTTAGCAAGGCAAGTTGATTCGCTAGAACTGAACTTACTTCCAGGCGTCCCGGTGATGCATTTGTCCCAGCATGCACTAGTAAGCTTAGCCACCATCTCATTGACCATGGCCCTTTCCTTCTCTTGCTGCACATTACCAAACAATATTTCTAAAGTAAGATTTATAAATCATAAATGGGTTATGTTAATTATCATGGCACTTATTAGGCACACCTAATAAAGAAAAATTCGACGTTTCTAGGCATTGAAGAGTCAATGCATTGACAACTACATAGCTTTACACAGGTTATTAGAACCAACAATATTGACTAAAGAAGTTCACAACTTTGATCTGGAGGAAGCTGATTTAATTACAATAATTGATACGCAAAAACATAATAGCGGTTCATGCAATACATATATTTACATAACATATACAGCTGAGGAACTTCTTGGTAACAGAAGCTTTTCTTGAAAGGAGGAAAAAGTAGAGAAATGACCAGAAATGGCGGTTCATTAGATATGACAAACGGACAGAATACAACAGCTATGTACGCAACATTAGCCAGAGTCAGCAGGTCATGATTTGATCAGGTGGATTTGGATAAAGGTTGAAACTTTTCGACGCGGATGGTACAATTGATTCTTAGTATTACTTTATTCAAATAATTCAGTATTCTCGGCAAACGTTCTAAACAAAACCAAAGTTTACAGACGCAATCATCCTTGTGCTGTGTAGGGAGACACTTCAGCTAGATTCTCTTTACTAAACAAAGACCGACCTTGTACATCAAAAATTCGTGCAAATGGGAGCACACGAGATATAGCCCAAAGAGACATCATTAACATTGCAATTTTAGCAACCAATCTTTTACAGTAGTGAACTTTGTCCTAAGACATCCCCCCCCCCCCCCAAAAAAAAAAAAAAAAAAAAAAAAACATTCCAAGAATCGAGCTCAGACAAGGGAAATAGGAAGCAGCTGGAATTACAGCACAAAACCCTCAACACTTGCAAGCGCAAACTCCATGGCCGGAAACAAAATAAACTAAAAAGCACACGACTTTCCAGATTAGATTCATAGAAGATTTAAAGCACCGAAAAGGGTTCCTGATTTCTTCGATACTATCAACTAATTAGGCAGCGATTCTGCCCGAACATCAACTTAAACATCTTCAAGGAACAAGAGGGGAGGGACCCAGATAGAGCGAGAGAAAGGAAAAAGGGCTTACAGAGATAAGCCGTTGCAGTTCAGCAGAATTGAGAGACGAAGCGTCCATGGAGTATGGCTGTTCACCGAAATGAAAGAGGGGAGGAGATCGGCGAACGGGAACGTCTCCGGGAAATCAAAACCCTAGAAAACGGAGGACGGAGAAGAGGAATGCGGAGGGGGAAAAGGGTTTAAGAACGAGAGAGGGAAGGCGGCATCAGACTCTGGGCTGGGAAGCCCAGGAGTCATTGGGAATGGGCCAAAAGCCCAATCCTAGAAGGGCCCAGATCTTTCAAGCCGGATTCGTAATGGAGTCCTAGGTGTTTAAATGCCCTCATACTCTTCCAATATTTCAATTTGGGCATGCATTTCCGCCCAACTTTAAAAGTGAGAAACGCAAGATTGATTCAATGTGTTGGGATGAGCAGGACATCGTTAAGACAACAGCCTGGGATTGGAAGTGGGTGGTCATTGTTTGGTTGCCACATTTGCCACCAAATATAGGTATGAGGCGACCCACCGACAGCCTGGTTCTGGTGAAGATATGTGTACGTTTGAATGTACATTCGCTGTTGCTGTGCAATGGGCGTTGAGTTTATCGTTCTAGACTGCTAAATTTAACCCAGTCTAGGAAAAACAAAAGGGATTGGTTTCCTCCTCTGTCGGGTGTCATCTGTGTTCGTTCTGTGTCTCCTTCACAAATCTCCCATACCTCCTACAACTTATTTCTCCTCCTCCCACTGCTTCTTTAAGGAAGAGCAGAAGAGGAACAGAGCTGAAATGGGATGTGGGAGTTCAAAAGTCGGGATCGATGATGAAGATCATACAGTGCCTTTGGCAATCCGTCCCCTGCTTCGACATCAGATACACAATAACATTAGGATCAGGAAACGACGGAGCAAACGGTACTCCACCCTCTCCACAATGCAGCTCCTTCCCAAGGGTAGCTTAGAATCCTCAGAGGGAACTTCTTCCCCCATTTCTTCAAACACCGCCACTCATGATCATCATCATGCGGTAGAAGACAAGAGGGTAGCTGAAGCCAATTATCACGACAATGTTACAAACTGGAATAGTGTCAACAACTCAAGCACAACATTAACGAGGAGTGAAGAAGAAGACACGAGAGAAGACAAGACGGTGGTGGCGGCAGTGACTGCAGCCATAGAGGAGGCCATCATGGTGGAGGCGGAGGAAGATCTGGAGGAGGATGATTACATCATTGAGGTACTCGAAGAAGGGAAAGGAAGTCTCATCGGCTATGCAGAGCTCGATGCCTATCCTGGCTCTCCAAGTTTTCGGATCTACTGTATCTCATCGATATTGGAAGATGAAATTGAACAATGTGAGTTTGCTGCATCAAAATATACATCATATATGATATGCATTGCGAAAAAGGGATAACCAAAACATCCATTTGTTCAGTTAAATGTGCACTTCTTGGGTTTTGAACAGTACATATCATATTGTCATTGAATCCCATTGATATCATACTGCTCTCATTAGCATTAATTGTTTTTGCATGCATGCAGCTAAGGATGAAGAAATAGATAAGGACACAACATCGGGTGGTGACAGTAATGCTAAGGAGACTTTGATCAACAGTATCAGCGAGGAGGTATATTATATGGGAAAAAACTACCAGCTTTGTCTCCCAAACTAAACTGTATATATGATGAGTAAGAGGACTAACGTGTAGCAGAATGATGATTGCATTACTCTTGGTATTGTGGACATGATCAGGGTGGAGGTTCATGCAGCAAGGGCAAGAGGACGAACAAGATGAAGAAGGTGGTGACAATAATAAGCAGGAGAAGGGGTCCGTCAGGAAGAGGGAGGCAGCAGAGGAAAGCGATGGGGAAGAAAGTTGGGTCGGGAAAGATGAGCGTGAAGCAGTTCTTGTCATTGAACGTTAAATCCTGCTACATCCCGACTTGCTCCAGACGCATTGATGATAGCACTCGTCTCCTTCCCAAAAACCCCAGAGCAACACCCCCACATCCTTCTTAACCTTCTTGTTCATCTTCTCGGTTTTGTCAACCACACATTATTGTTTCCACAGGGAGAGAAACGCGTTGCGGTTGCACATCCTGTAGAACCGCTTGCTCAAATTAACGTTTGCTGTTCAATATTAACCACGTAGATCCATGATCGCCCGCACATATAGAGGTACCAGGTAGATCCACCCACCACCAAAAAGAGAAAAAAGGCCGCAGCAGCGGTCAATCTTGTCCCAAGCCCAAGTGTCATCTCTAGGGACGGCAGAATTCCCGTTGGCGAGAGGCCTTTTCACCAGCGTGTCTCTGTACAGTACTACAGTTGCTATATGCCGAGAATTTAACAGGGAAAGAAAATGCCACAACATGGTTTTGTGAGGTTCAGCTGTGTATGGACAACTGGGGGAGAACTCTACGTCAGTGATGTAGACTTGATTTCTTTTCTGGATTGAAGTATCACACTGATTAAAGTATAACATAGTATCATTTGAATGTATTACTGCAGTTGGCTTTGAATTCTTCCTTCTCTTATGTCCCTAAATTCAAGGGATAAACTTAGATATCAATTAATCTCCCCCGACCAAAGGACACCTCCGCTAATCAATAGTTAAGACGCTTTCTAGTTTTCATTCCCTTTTCTTTTCGTTTCCCTTGCATTTTTTATTTTTTTTTCACTATTTTTCTTCTGTCTTTTACCCTGCTCCGTTCCTCCTCCCTGTGGCGATGGCGAAGTCCCTGTACACTTAAGTCGTCACCGCCACAAGCCCCCATCGACATGCCTTCAACCCCCACGGACGCAACAACCTCATCTTCCCACCCGCGTCATAGTGCCCCTCTGCTGACATGTTTGGAGGTTGCAAGCTCTAATCTGTCCACCATGCACAACCATGGAGCGAGAGAGGGAAGAAGGTGAGAGCATTCGCGGGGACGACATATTTGTGATAGTCTCCTCCAAACCATATCCTCGATTGGTTGGTGATATTTATCCCTAAATGTAGAGAATCTTTATCCTAAAGTGAAAAACAGGCAATCAGAATACTCAGACGTGATTAATGTGGGGAAAAAATTGCAATTAGCCAAAGATGATATCATGTATCCTCGGGAAAATCCCATATTTTGAGGAAATAAGTAGGGCAGTTTCAGAGAAGTAATTGACAAGGAGTCACCGACTGCATGAAGAGAATGCCAAAGTTCAATTTGGCGCTATGTAATAATGTGAGATGGCAGGCGTTCTCCTCAAATAGTCCCAAGCTCAACAAAAGATGAAATAAAAGCAGTCGCGTTCGGCCAATGGCAGAGTCATGGAAGTCAGCATGTCATTAAATGGATTTCGTATTACCATGTTAGTCTGTCATATCGAAAGTTAGTTTCATCTTATCGTTTTATAGAGATATGAAATCGTGTGGTCATAATATAAAGTCCAATTTTAACTTTTATTCACTCAATGCCAAAACACATGTACCTAAATAATGAGGAACGACACTTTTGAGTAAGCTTCTACTATAATTTCAAAATACTAGGAGTTTGAAGTATTTACACAAACACCATGAATTAGGCATAACTGGAGTCTATCTGATGCCTAAAGCACAAGATTCAATTTTCGCTATAGTTACATGAGATCCCCAAGTTTCCCTTGATTTCAGCAAGCCATCCTTGTCCAGCTCTTTCAACTTGTAACGGTGGGGTCGAGAGTCAAAAGGTGGGGAAAGAGATGACTTTTACGTCCCTTCATTTCTGGGAAGATGCGTCCTCAACCTTTCTTACCCTATAAATGAGCCCGCCAGGATCCCCCCGGCTTTGCCATCCAAGCATCCATAACCAGCATGGCGACCCCAAAGATCAATTATAATTACGCTGGCTGCAACTTCGCTGATGGTCACATGCCGACAGTCTATCACAGTATTTGGCATCAGGATTGATGCCCTATATAGCTATTCTTTGGCTTTCAAGTAACCACTCAATTTAATCGTGCTAGCTAGTAGCATTCAGTGTGAGATAATACCTTCTCTCTTGAAAGTCCTAAACTGTTGAAGCTAACGAAAATAGATCTTTCCACAGTTTCTTTGCATTTGCAAATGCAATCGCGTGTGCTTTGTCCATGATGACCCTGTTCCTTCTCATCGTCTTCACTCATCCTCGAGGCCTGTGGAATCCTTCCAACTTCTCCTTCTTCTTGTTCCTCCATGACTTGGTATGTTCGGTTTGGATCCGAACCTAGTTTATTATGTTCTTGCGGAGATGAGAATTTTTACATTTGCCAAAACAATTTCGATAACAGTGGATGATGTCACTAGTACTGGCGGGATGCAAGGCTGCGACAGCAGTTGGATACATTGGGAAGTGTGGAAACACCCACACTGGTTGGATGCCAATATGCGACCACCTGGGGAAGCTCCGCAGCAAAGCCACAACTTCCATGGCATTCGCTTATACGTCGCTGCTCCTATTTATGTTGCTTGCCATCCTGACCGCGTGGAACATCCAGCTATGCTCGAGCATGGCCCTTACTAGTTAACATTCACTTTTTTGTCCGTGTTATGCAAATTCAAATGCACTGCTCAGGGATGATAATAGTTCATATCGTCCGTCAAGTCTAATAAGCCAACTTTCTTAAAGAGCGTTCTTTCTTTGGTATTAACCAACCTAACGTGGATTGCTTTCCTCCATTTGCTCATGTTGCTGTTACATTGTGAAATTCCAGATGTTGTAATAGCTACGGTAATAGCTACGAATGATAACGACAAGGATGGAAAAGTTTGAGTGGGCCTGGGTGTTAGCAAGTGTAATGATATAACCTTGTCACAGAAGTCGGATTCTTAAATGGTGGGTCACCCCCGCTAAATTCAGAAAGCTAAATTCAATATCAGTTTTTCATGCCTCCAAGACAAAAGACAGGATGATGACTACTACGGGGGGCAGGTAAATTACCAGCGGCAGCTCAGTCTAATTGTGACTTGAAAGATAGAACAACCCTGCAATTCTCTATATCCAGGCCAGATCACCCAACCCAAGGTCCCTCTGCAAGTGAGAAAAGCAGAGAGTACTGCCAATGCGCACTAACTACTACAGGCAAGGCTAGTCTGATCATGAGATCCGGGAAGACCCTCCTCAAGCTCTTCACTTTTACAAACTTCAACCATATATGCAATAATGAGGGACAAAATACTTTTATTTACATCAACGATGCAGAACCCAACAGCCTCCAAAGAAAGCTTTCACATCTTACAATGAATTCTCTGTCGGTATTGTACAATTCTCACAGCTCTAGATATTACAAAATTCGAATATCTTGCAGTTAGACAAGAATGGCACTTCATGTGGCGAAGCAATATAAACAAAAGAAAGCTGAACTCGAAAGAACTATAAATCAACAACAAATGAAAAACTAATTGACAAGTGGATCATAAGAACCCATGACATTACTCATGAGAGATATCTGAGTCTGTTCCATGGTTGTGGTTGCCTGCTGAGAGAGAAGAGGGATTGTCGATTTCTTTGCGAGAAGCTTCCCAAAGTTGCTGCTCTATGCCCAGTTTTCTAAGCTCCAACAGTCCCCGTTCAACTGTCTCGCAACAAGAAGGAAAAAAAATTAACTTTCACATTGCCAATGATCGCAACACCAGACCTGAAAAGTACTTTTCTAAACTCTACAATTCAGTATATTTCCTACAGACACCTCACATAGACTATCCTTCTCATCTACAGACTCGAAAGTCCTTTTCTTCTTGCATTCAGAATTGAATTAAACATGTAGACCTTCATACAATCCAAACAAGTACAACTTAACTTCCCCTAAATGCTAGAGAGCTACCACATAGGAAATCTGCTCAAGGACCCCCATGGGTCAATGACTAAATGCTAATACATTTCAGTAGAATTCAACCTAAATCCATCAATTACATGAAGAGACAAAACACTGTTGCAGTGCCTACTACTTTGCCCTCTTTTTTCCTAGACAAGGAATGTGCATACTTTATCTTAAGATATTACCAGCTGAAGCATATCATGAGCGAACACATGTATAGTAAGAAATTAGAAAATTGTTGCAGCATGGTTCATGCTATTTTGACTTAACATAGTTAATTATTCCACACTACATAGGCAAATTTCTCCCCCATAAGAATATTTCAAATTGATATTGTTGAAAACTATGATCTACTAGATTAAACTTTTGATGAGAAAAAGTAAGTGCCTATACTTATCACCTAAAAAACATGGTGCAATATGCATCACCCTTCATATATTGCCATTTGGATTAAATCCAAATCTACCGCATGTCATCACATGCTGTCGAATGGCGAGACTGTGTTTAAGCACCAACATTATTGTAAGTGTGCTGATATTCAACGCAGCGTAACACCCAATGGAGGCCTTGCATTGACATTGGCAAGAAATTCGTTCACAAGAAAGGCCAATATCATCTGCGCTGAATCAGATATAGGTAATCACTTACAAGACCGATCACATTAAGTGAACAAGATCTAATCACATGAATCTTCTCAATCTTCAAATGAATTCGATGTGCTCCCAAGTGCACTCGCATGTGGGGAGAGGGGGAGAGAAAAGAGAGAGAGAGAGAGAGAGAACAATTTACCATCTACAGCATCTTGTGAGGTTGGTGACTGCCCACTACGGCTGATCCAAAACTGAAGCCTTTCTTCCGCAATATCCTCCTCAACACAATGTGTCAATGCTCTTCTCCAAAAGTATGTAAGCCAAGCCTGCATGTCAATGTAATTTTGTAAGACAGGATTCACTGAATCCTTGCTGATACTGTACATACAGCTCCTTGATTGATAATATCTGCCTCCATTATTTCATGAAAGAAAATTGTTATAATAGCATCTTCCCACTCCTTCCCACCATCACAAACATCAAGAAAGGGAGGGAAAACAAAAAGATAAGAAGTATTTCAGAGAGCCAAATGATCCAAACGATGGTTAATCATGTAGGAAGAAGTTAAAAGAAAATAGCGTACTTCTTTGAAAAGAACATCCTCAGCCTCTTCGTCGCTTAGTTCTGCAAAAGAGGATAAAAAGTTATGCATCAGGCACTCTCAAATTAATGTAGATCCATGCACTTCTACAGATGCAGATTATCTATTTTTCTTTTTGCCAGGTCACCTAAAATCATTTTGACAAGGCACATTGAGCCACAAAGCCACTAGGAAATGGCTAAGATGAACTAAGGTTATCGAACAGAAATGCACCTATAATTGCAAGAGAGGCTTGTTCAGATGTAGGAAAATGACAAGAGAGTATCTTCAAATAGCAAAGAAAACCAGAAAACATATGTGACAGTTACACAGGGATGTCCGTAGGAGCATATAAGGCACCAACACTACATAATACATGATGGTAGCATTCTTCTAATTTCATCATCAAACAACCTATTATAGTGAATCAGAGAGTACTGAAAGAAGGCAATATCCTACTTACCATAAGCCTCAATAAACTTGGGATCAACATTTGATTTTGAATCTGAAAAAACGGAAGATACCACATGTCATCCAACTCTTTTAAGAAGAGAAAATTAACAGAGAAGGACCAAATACAGTAGGAAGCTAAAAAGCAAACACGTAACGAAGTACATAGAAGATTGCTCATCCAACATACCGGAACGACCCAAATTTGGTCGTCGGTGCCGTGCCAGTGCAAGAACGACTGCATCCTCAACCTTGAGACATCCATTCAAAATATGTAAGCATTTACGAAAATTCCTCTAACTTCGATCAATAGACTCCGCCACCACAAAAGTAGCAGTCATCCACGTGGTTTAATTTTTGACAAAATTCTGTCCAAATGACTTATGAAAGCAGCAGATCATCCATATCCATTGTAAGGAGGAGAGCATTTAGAAACTTAGTAGGAGGAAACAAGAGAACTCTATGTAAATAAATAGAAAGTGAACAAAGCCATAATTCAAAAAGACTAGAGGGTTACCTTTAAAGAAGCAAGTTCACGCAAAGCCATTTCAACAGATAGCATGCTCTCAATATTCCCTTCTCCAGTTAGATCACTCAAATCTCGTACATGCTTACTCCTTTCTTGATCGCTGCCTCCTGTTCAGTGGCATCAGAACAAAAAAATAACGACTAGGAAACAAATAAAACCTCCAGATAGACTAATTGAAAAATATATAATAAGACGAACTTTCATTCCAAGACTCCTTAGCCTTTTGTCCTGCAGAAATGACGACTTCAAATGGAAGAGGGGCAAGAGATAACCAATGCTCATGCTTTGATGCTGCTATATCAGGACAAACACCTGGGAAAGCGTAAACCAACAGAAAAAGGGCACAAATGTAATGCTGTTGATTCAAAAGAAGGATGACAAAGAAGGATAGAAGAACTAGATTAAAATCTTTTCAATTGAGTAGAACATATTACTCTCTCATGGAAATCTGAATGACAGTACCTTGTGTTCTGACAATGGCATTGGTAAGACAAACATTATATTAAAGAGTTCTTATAATATTGGCAATTGTTCTTCCTCATTAACGAACAAACATGGCAAGAGTATGGAATCAGGGCAGTGGTTATACATCTATAGCTGAGGATACCCACTTACTCCATAATACTGTTAAATCAAGCCTCAAATGAACATTAACCAAAAACTTTAAGGTGCATATAGCGTTTCTACTATAAGATCTCTGCCCACTACCTTATTGGACAATGACATACACTCTCCCTGATGGATATCTTATCGCTCCTCAACCCTATCAATATACCAAACACTACTAAACATAATTAAGGGTGGCTGATTCATAAAAGGCTATGGTTGAGCAGTAGAGTTGGAAAACAATTCAATGTATACATTTGAGCTGCCTGGAGGTGTATTCACTTCATGCAATGAAGAAAGTCATTCAGATTCTGGAATGCACGTGAACATTCTTTTTGGAAGGAGAATTGTGGAACTCAAAATGATTACCATGCTGCACTGCTAAACCCCAATATCGAGCTAGCCAACACCTTTTCAGGACAACTTCCTCCTGAGAAAAATAGACATTTGATCAGGTACCAAACATTGGATCATCCATCTAACTGACTACTTTGCAGAACATACCATCTCTTCTTGAGTCAAAACCATCCTGTGAGTCATTGAACGTAAAGCCTTGGCCTCGGATTCTGCTTCTCGGAGTTGTTGGACAGATGCTGCCGCGTCATCTTTTAAGCTCTGCATAGATGAACAGTTTAACAATAATTTCAATTTGAAAACCAATGAAAACTTACAAAATAAAAAACTTTATAACCATCAGAGCTTAGAGATTTTTGCCTCTATTTCTGAACGAAGGGATGCAATATCCTCATCTCTTCCGTCCTTTGTCTGCTTTGCAGCCTTGAGTGCAGCCTGTGAAATTGTAGAGAGGGGGAATTGTAGTATAACATTGCATTACAGTAACTGTTCGTCCCAGAATTAGAATAGTCAACATTTACCTCTCTTTGTCTTAATGCTGCTTCTTTCCTACAAGAAAATTAAAAAACCATTAAAAAAGAAGCTTATGCATCTCGAAACAACACAGCCAAGACAGCCAAATATACCTGCTCAACAGTTTAGCTTCAAGAGATACACCCTCACCCAAGGCAGCAACCTGAGAATGTGAAATATTTCATTAACTGTCCATAATAATATACATCCTCAAAAAAATTTATCAGCACATTCACCAAAGGAACCATAGGATGCTATAACAACAGATCTCTGCCCGAGTGGATGGCCAGCTACTGTTCGAATCCACTGCATGACTGAGTGGGAAAGAGCTACTTGATGCCTGCCTAAATTGCATGGTTCGTTTTGTTCAAGATCCCCAAGCCATCTATCTGAAGTTTAGCCTATCTCATTCTTACAAATTAGTATTTTGAACTTACAAAAAGGAGAAGAGCTTACTGCTGTGTTCTCCTCTTTTCAATCCTACTTGCCACCTTTTTGTGAGTAATGGTACTTGCTAGTTTAGACTCCACACCAGTCACATTTTACAAAGGCATTTAAATACACTGCCACATATGCTGGGGCAATGTTTTCAAAACCGGACATGTCAAACAACCAGCCTATTGTCCAGGTCATGTTTCAACCGGCTTAATCCAATTGAATGGTCAGGTCTATGCTAGTTCACATAACATGTTCAATTTACGTAATGAAGATACTAGTTGTCATGACAAATCCCAAGTCCCATGTTAACTTCTGATTCTATGCAAGGTCACAGGTTTGACAATCAAATTGCTTTAAGTTCTGATTTTTGCTTCAGACTGCTACTACTAGACCAAAAGGGCTGGAGCTTGACTGGTCCAGCCCCAACTATGAGAAAAGGTTGTATAGAAAGCTTAAGCTTCATGGCCACAGCTAAAAAACAGTGATGGCTATTCTATTCTTGAACCGGTTTGACCTTCATGTTCACTGATTCAACCTTTGGCTTCCGCAAATTTTTTTAACCAAACAGGGTTTAAAGACTGCCCAGGGTACTGATTCAACTGGTAGAACCAGCCACTCCTGTCAGACTTTAAGAAAGTCATTTTGGGAAGAGATCCCCCTTCTACCTTCCCAATACCCCCATAACAACGAATGAACAGATCAACAATAACCAGGAAGAAGAAATGCTCCAGATGTTAGCTAGCCAGCTACAGTCATTGCAAAAAGTTGTAGCCAAACCCATAATTTCAGCAATTATAGACACCAAGTCTAATCTCCTCCGTAAGTGAGTGAAAGAGAGTGTGCCACTCTACCAAACTCACAAAAGGTTAGTTTGCACTTGCACTTAGTGGCAGCAGGATACGATGTAATGATCCCACCATGTAAACCACCAAATTACTATGAAACAAGAAAGAAGAACCATTGGCAACCTGTTTCTCAAGTTCCCTAGCTCTGGCCTCTGCTTCCTCACGTCTCTCTTCAGCATGCCGTAGCTGCAAGCAGCAGAAAGCCTCAATATGAAAATAAAAAGCATGAATAGTGTGAAAAAGCTAATTCTGTTTAGATTAAGAAAAAAACCTTGTCGACTATCACTTCATTTTCTTCCTGTAACATATCGAGCTGTGCAAAGAAAAGCAGTATGTATCAGCTTCGAGCAGATCATCTCATAACTTCTAACATGTAGTTGATCCATAAAAAGACAGAAATTGATGGAGATGGTGTACTTCATCTCGAAGAGCAGAAGCTTCACGCTGATCTCCCGTGTCCTTTAAGTTCTTTTGTCCCACATCAGGAGCAAACCTGCAATCATTGTTCAAGGCAAAAAACAAAAGCAAAACTCAAATAACCAAACCAATACAATCAATGGTAATATGCTTATAGCTAGCTGCAGAATAATTGACTTATTGACAAAGCAACTTATTGATGATCACATTCATCTGCAAAAATTTCTACAACAATGACACTGCCCTGGGAGCATGCATGCAGAACAAAAAATGGTTCAAAGTTGACTCCCTCCTAATTTGACTTAGAGAAAGACGTGCAGCAGAGATAACTTTTTTGCAGGCAAGCAAATAGGGAATGGATCCAAGTCCTATTGGGTTATATCTTGGTGAAGGTAGATTACCACCAAGCAAGAACCTAGTTCTTGAGGCGAAAGAAGTGGCAATACATGGTCATAGATGACTTATTTTGCAAATTAGCTATCATTTGGTGATAGAAAGTAATTGCTCATTTAAAAACAACGAAATGGCAAAATTTAACGAGAAATGCATACTCCTCCAGAGATTTTGAGATCAAACGGATGAACCTCAAAACTACTCTGTTACAGCTATGTTTTAAAAGATGCCAGAACGCGCGTTGAGAGAAAACAGTAATGCAGTAATTCAAAGAGACTCTTGAGCAGTTTATCTGTGGTGGTAAGGAAAACGTAATGTTACTTCGTTATGGTTTACAATGTAGAGGTAATGCCA
Source organism: Eucalyptus leucophloia subsp. euroa (assembly GCA_017140325.1). Lineage (NCBI taxonomy): Eukaryota > Viridiplantae > Streptophyta > Magnoliopsida > Myrtales > Myrtaceae > Eucalyptus > Eucalyptus leucophloia. Next base: position 70,216 of record CM029469.1, on the reverse strand, counting down.
TCTCATGCATCAGATTCTAGTAAGGTTTATAATGTAGAGGTGAGCATCGTAGGTTTTGACTACACACACACATTGATCGAAGTAGCAAAATTCCTGGGATAATTGATTACTTATCGCAATTGAGGACGTGTAAGGGTACTACAGCAGTGTTCGCAAGCATAAGGAGTCCTTGAATATAGGACATAATTGTTTTAAACCGAATAAGGAACGGCAAATGCAAATGGCAGATGTCGCGCCTTTGCATACAGCTCCAACGACATTTAAACAACACGATTGAGAGAAGCTACCGTGATCTGGAATGCTATCAAAAGATCCGAGCCTCTAGATATGAAGGGAGTCGCTTTACCTTAGACTCTCCCTATTAATTCTGGTAGGAGGCTCGATGGGAGGGACGGAAACGGGAGTCCTGAGGGTCGGTTTGCTAGGCGGCACCAATGGAGAGGAACGAACGGACATGGACGGCCTTCCGGCTGAAGTGGACCTGACCGATGCAGCGTGATCCACAAAGTTCCGACCTAACTAAGCAGGATTGAAAAAAAAAAAAAAACAACAACAAAAAATCCGATCAGCGTCTCCGAGACTCGCCGACCAGAGCAATCGGGACAGAAGAGAGGCAGATCAGCTGATGCAGAGAGGTCGGAATCGGAGGGGGAGGGGCGGGGGATTACGTACAGCAGGGGAAGGAGATCTATTGGGCCTGGCGACGGAAATCGCGGGTAAGGCGGCCTGGCTGCTGGAGTAGGGGGCGGGAGGCGGGGGAGCTCGAAAGCGGAGGCCGAGGTCCCCGCCGCCGCCGACATCGTCGTCGTCGTCGTCGTCGTCGTCGCCGGAGACGGACTGGGAGGCCATGACCTGGGCGAGGCGCTGGGCGGCGGCCTTGGCGGCGACGTTCTGGGTGCGCTTGATGGTGGAGTGAGAGTGGGGGAAGCGGGAGTTGGGGTGGGCCGGGGACATGGCCGGCGAGGAGGAGCCGGTGCTGCTAGACCCGCCGCTCCACTGCCGGGAGTACACGGGGCTCCCTGTTCTCCGCCGATCCATCCGATGCGCTGCTGCTGCTGCTGGCCCTGCCCGCGCCGGCAGCGGGAGCGTAGAATTCGGTTAAATTTTCTTTTGGGGAGGCGGCGTTGAATATAAGACGACGCCGTGTCGATTGCTTTTCCTCTTCCTCTTCTGAAGGAAGTCAGACCCACGACGTCGGGAAATCTGAATCTAGACGGGGCGGTTGCGTGTGGTACAGCCTCTACGGCAAAATGCGGCCGGACCCTTGGAGATATGCTAAGATTGAACTGAATATTATTATGATCGATATTAACCCAAAATTGCATGAGATTTTAATTGATCAATTATATTAATGCGTGATTGCATTTGATTTGATGTATCTTCCATTATTTCACCTTTAGTTAGGCATTCACCGAATTATAAATAGGAGCTTGTACAACATGAAAATATACGACTAAACATACAGAAATTACAACTCATTCTTTCATTCTTGGCCTATTCTTCAAACTCTCACATGCAACCAATCTCTGTCTTCTTTTTCTTCATTTTTTTTTTCAATTCTCAAGAAAGGATTATTCACAAAGACAAAATGAAGGCGCGAAAGTGATTATTAGAGGGGAAAAAACATTAAAGTAAAGGATGGCCAGTAATAATTGTAAGGTTATATCCTGTTCAATTAACCCATTCCCAATTTAATAATTAACTCAGATAAAATTTATGAGACTAAAAAACTTTTCTTCTAGATTTTCATACGAGGAACCTAATGTCCTTAACAGGTGGTATTCGAATGCGAAATACAAAGATGGCTAACAATGAAAATTAAAAAAAAAAAAAAAAAGAGTTTCAATGGCAAGGTGTGCCCCACCTCGGCAGCACCTCACCTGCCTCCAGCGCTGCTATGTTGGGACCGTGCTGGCCAGATCGAAGCTGACACCTTGATCGGGTGGACTCTCGCAAACTTCTCATTGGGCTCCCATGACCTTGCGGCTCTCGAAGACCGGAATAGTGGCTCCTGGGTTCATCACATTCGCTGGGGCAGTAGCTGCGGTAGGAGGCTAGGAGCTAGCACCAGGGCCACCACTTCTCTCTTCCCCTTCTCTCTCTCTCTCTCTCTCTCTCTCTCTCTCGACCTTCGGATGGTCAGGTTGAGGTCGGGTTGAACGGTGCCTGTCATAATTATTTCTGATGGTGGTGATCGGCGTTGTAATTAGCGACCACTCATAGTAACAAGAACAATGTATGAAAAGTCGCCTGAAAGTAATCAAACCCTGAAAAAATTGTATGGTCCACCAACGTGCCTTTTTTCCAAACCGAGCGGAGACGGCATTCGTTGATCCTAACCAATCATGCCATCCATACTTAAATCCCTAATCAAAAATCCTATTCCATGGCCATAAAGGATATACTTTGCAAATCGTGCTTTATAATTATTGAGGATAGCAACACATAACTCATTCAAATCCAAAATATTTTGAATTGGTTAATATTTTTATCATTTAATTATTACTGTGATGGACTGATTCAAAATTTTTGAATTAATCCGTTGTATTAATAACTATGGTAGTAATTACATAAGTTAAGAATAGATAAACTCTAAAAAATTTGAATTAATCCATGTGATTATTGTAACAATAAGTAGATAAACTCTAAAAATTTGATTTTCTGTCTTGGACGTTCATATTATTTGCTGCGGTCTTTCATTGAAAATTTGGTTTTAAATAGAAGAATCTTGTTCCACCGGAAATGGGAATTCTACCCAGACAGTGAAAAACCTTCCGCCAAGAGTTGACCTTTGAGTTTTTGTTAGATGAGTTCAATGGTGAATTCGGATTAGAAAACTTTGACGTGTTGAAGGAAAGTAAAATACGGAGATTTATAATATATGAGCGGGAAATGAATCAACTGGAAAATAAATGGGCTGGTAATTAAAGCATTTATTGAAGATGTTGGAGATTGGATAGTCAGTCATGGTAATCAGTGTTTTGGCAGATCGTGTTTATTTACATCCTACTAATTACAACCGCTTACAAACGGTTATTATTCTAAGCACAATTACAAGAACTCTCGTGATTCCAAGCTTTCTATTCGCAAACCCAACTCGTCCACAAGAGGTTGCAACTCCTTAACTTAAGGTTATCGTATCGCTCAACACAGCCAAATTTAGGTGGCAAACTCGTTATGCATTTGTCCATGCCTTGCCGGTTGCCTCTTGCTTATGTCGGTGTCGACCGTTGATATCCATGCCATACAATCATCGATTATCTTATGGCTCGAACCATTTTCGTCGATGAGTCTCGCTTAATTGACTAGCCTAGTCTAGACATCGATTATGAAGAATAATATTTTAGTGTAACCAAATATGGACGAATTTCACCATGAGTTTTTCCAACTAAAATAGAGGAGACGTAGTATGACAATTTTGATTCCAAGAGCATTGGCATTCTGCAAATGGACGACGTTATGCAATTGAAAGACTAGAGTTGCGAAAACATTTTCCCAGCAGGGTTCAATCAATTCATAAAACGAGAGGACCACAAAATGTGGAGTCACAAGCGTTGCGTCTCATACAAAAGATCACTCATTGTAAAGGGGAAATAAACGTAAGAGTCTCCTTTTGAGGGCACCCCTAGGATTGTCTATATTAAAGAATAGTCGTCTTCTCATTGCAACAAAAGATTTTAGTACTTTACCAACATCTAGACGCCATATGTTGACTTTAAATTTCTTTCTCCTGAAGAAATTATTGCCTTTTATCTGTCGAATCTATGACTCGATAAATCTATCGATTCAAAGGCAATGCATTTGGCCATCTCTCAATCACTGGAGAACAAATAGAAGAAGTTTCGGATTTTTGCATGGTAATACACAAATCTTGGTGAGCATGGAGGAGCTTGCTTTTACTCCTCATCCATTACAGGAGATCGTCTGCTTGTGGGGCTGACACTTCCGCCTCGACTTATTTTAAGTGCGGTCAGCGCTTTTTGAATTTCCATTGTCATTGCACTATCCACACTCCCAGACGATAGCTTCTTGTGAGCCTTTTGCAAATGCAGTTTGAGTGAGCTGCTGCTGAGGCCGGCATTCTTCCCACAGATAGAGCAGACTTTCATCACCGGTTTTCTTTGTTGCCATTCCATAGAGACCTTCCCATGCAACTTCCGGTCAAGATCCAGAAGGATTCTAGCAAACCCGTCATTTGGTTGTGCTCGCCGATGAGCTCGTTTAAGAGTACTCCATGCATCTAACAGAGTGAAATTTCTACATAACAAAAGAAAATTTGCATGAGGATTCCCCTCGAAGACAATGAACACGAGCATAGAAACAAATGCTGAAAGCTTGATCATTTGCTATTGTCGAAATTCTAAAGGACCTCCACAAATGACTACCACATTGTGCAAAGATGAAAATATATTCACTGTAGAGATGCACGTTTGTCTTAAATGAACATGTTAATTTGTATATTCCTAAAGGTACAGACCTCATATCTGGACCTAGACTTGTAAACTGAATGAAAACTGTAAAAGTTAAGCACTCAGACACCAGTAAACTTGTGTTCAAAGAACTGCAAATTGAACTGAAAAGAAAAAGCTTGTAACTTGACCGGTTTCCAGTTTCAAATCGATGTCTATTTTACACCATGTAAACTAATGTTTGTTAAAAACTTTAAGATTCCTAGACTACAACCAGCTCCAATTAAGATATGGATGTTCTTTAATTCTAGTCAAATGCCAAGATGCAGACTACACTTGACAAAAACAATAGTTTTGTGTTCCCCTGTTCCACTGTGTGTTAAGGACACCAACACTTACTTCCTGAGCATCAAGTAAGCAATCACCATTGTGGCACTTCTGCTTCTGCCTTCAAAGCAATGAACGAGCACCTTCCCACCTATCTTCTCTACATGATCAATGAAATCGCATGCTTCTGCAAAAATACTGCTGATATTGGTCTCTTCATCATCACTTATCTGCTGAAGTAGGGTAAGTAGTGTGTAGTGAGGAGGCATTATGTGGACAAGAAATCCAAAACTCATGAGAAATCCAAAGGCATGATTACAAAAGCAAGCCATCATGATGAAAAGTGCTGGTCCTCAGTGCTTGTGAGTGTGTGCAGGAACGACAGTCATAATCCTGCAGTTGACCACAGGCAAATATTGCCAAATATTGCCAGAAAGAAGAAAGCTTAACAAAAAAGAATGCTCACTGAGACTTCAAGTAAACAAGTTAAGTACTCACAGAGAAGTTCTTGTATTTAAACAAATCAGGATACTGAGAATCTGATTGTCCAATTTCATTGGAACACAAACATAAAACGTGGGTGATGTTTAAATGTTGCAGTGTAAAAACTGATCTTGCTGCCAAAGCCCCACCAATAAACAAGCTACTTGTAATTGAAGATGGCCTCTCCGTATTTGCTGCTTCAGAAATTAATGCTATCCTCTCAAGAATGTGTTCCAGTCTAACCTATGAGTACAACTGAATGTATTAGAAAGAATATATGCATCAGGAAATTGATTAGAATTGAACTACACCTCTGTGGAGGAATAAGGGGATTGTTCATTATACCTTCAATTCATAAGCATCGATTATACTATTATTATCATTTCCCTCAAAAAACCCTGTATTGAAATTGTTTTCCTGACAAAGTTTTACAGCATCATTCTTAAGCATCTCATTCCACTGCTCCAAATCCTTACTTGATTCAGCATCAACCTGAAAAACAGTGATTTGTGAGCTTAATATTTTGCAAAATAGAGGTGGTAAGCAAAATAGAGGTGGTAATGAAAGAAGATCAATCCATTTAGGCACAGAGTGTTCACCTACTAAACATTACTGGCCCGTGGTATTCATGGATTAAAAATCAATTTATCCCATTGAGAATTGAACATTTCAGCAAAAGCTAAAGAACTGTCACCATTGTGCTTGGACCAAGTTCATTATAGAGCAAGGATAAGGATAGATGCAAACCAACCTTAGCATATTTATGAAAGTCACGTAATTTTGCTGTCAAGCGCAGGCTACGAAAGGACTCTCCACTCCCTTTGCAGAGTTTTCCATGCCAATTTTCTCGCGATAGAGGAGAACTAGAATCTGAGCTTTCTTTATTTCCTGAAGATGACCTCGGTGCGGCTCTTTGCAACTCTGAATCACTTAAATCTGTATGGTAAGGAGCACCCCGTTCCTTCTTAGGTGAAGAGCTTGGAACACCAGCAGCTGTTGAGTGTGACTCAGGGACCACCAGGTCCTCTTTGTCAAAATCCCCCCAGGATGTCTTGTTAATTATGTTAAAGAAAGATCGTGATAAGGAATCCAGTTTTTGGTGAAGAGCAAGTAAAAAAATATGGAAGCCTTGCAGGTCCCTGAGAGCAGCACGGAATCCATTACGGAATTCATGGACAACAGAGGCAACCTCAGCCAGACACATCTCATCTATATTTTCACCATCCTGCAAAGGAGGTGATCCTAACCTGCCGCCGCTTATTTCATGCAACAAGTTCGATGCGTACTCAGAACTATTGAGAAGCAGCTCAACCAACTTGGGATAATTTGCTTGGTCATTTGCCCGTTTTCCATGTGGAGGTCGACGCGGCACACCAGAGTCAATTGCCACAATGTGAAAAGCAGATGATGTTGACTCATTTGACATCCCACTCTTTTGGCTCATATTGGTAGATTTTGGTGATTCAGTGACATCAGAAAGGTCGGAAGTCTGTGATATGAGAGCAGAATTATGAGCACTCAATCTACTATCAACAGATGTTGCCCTCCTTTCCTTCTGAAGAGCTCTAAGGACCCTTGGTCTATACCTCTGGACCACAGAATCAAAAGCCTCCTCCAATGCATCTGCCCCTGAGGAAGCCATCTTGTCAGCACATAATAGATTGGCAGGATTTCCCCGCCACCGTAGCTGACGACAAGGAAGTCTGTCTTCATTTCTGATCACAAGGTCCAGCATCAAGACCCTGCCAAGAGCTGCTGCTGTATTTTCTGCAGCTTCCCGAGACTCAAATGCAGCTGAACTTTCCATTAACGGAGAACCATGTACATAACTGTTCAAAACAAACATCTACATCAATTTAAGGGGAAAAAAATTTAATGCTGGAGGCATTCCGGAGAAATTTCATGTTATCTCATGCTCTCTCTTGTGGCCATGGAAGGATCAAAGAAGCACATTGTGTAACTGCTGTGGTATGATGGAGACCATAATCTGGTGTGATAAGATAATGAAGAACCAAAACAACCGAGACTCATATGATAAAACAAAAACTCAATCTACCAAAATATCCAATATTGTGAGGTAAAACAATCAAAGAATATTCCATGGAACAGCATGGAGGAACCTGATTAAAGATTCAAATTCAGTGTAAGGAACACCTCATCAGAAGAAGGCATCGACCGAGCTCAAGAGCTTCCAAGAGTTCTGCACATGTCACTTCACCAATATCATCTCCCTCTGAAATTGCTGTCATTTTTGCTTGCTCTGCAGCTTCCTTTATTTGAAGCCATTCGGGGCTAGAATTATGAATGACTCTGGCCTGCAATACCACAACATGGTAAAATTCTGGCAAGAACAAAGGTTGGAACAGATAAAGCTGCCTAGATTGGAAGAGATAGTATCATTGCCTAGGGAGTATGTTTTATCCTACAAAACAACCTGAGGAGTTTGGATGCCCAACCACTTTGCAAATTCATAGCCTAGGCGTTCGGATTGCGTGGCCATCCTAGATGATGATATCTTTATCACAGCAACAGCTTCCTTTGGAAATGCATCACCAATACTAGGCAGATTAAATAGCCCAAAGAATACAACTCCCCCCGAATTGACAGTCACCTGCCGCAACAAGTGTTAACTTTTGAGAATAACATACAATAGAGCAAGGGAGCAGGTTAATTTTTACAAAGAGAAAAGAAGGAACTGTTCATTGTGAAAAGGCTCAAACAACTTCTCCTAAACACAAATAAATTTCCCAGTTCAGCCTTGCTTATCATCGACTGGATTGACTGGAGGATTTATTTAACAAAGCCAGGAAGAAGGCATGGATGCATGCATAATTCATCATATAAGAAACAAACAGAGGAACTCTGTAGTTCCACTAATGTACCCCATGGATGCAATTCACATATCCCTTAAAAGGGCACTCCAATGTGAAAGGTCTATGAAGAAAGACATGACTGTGTCTTGGAAATCGGTAGAAGAGCGCTGAAAACAGTAAGTTGAAATTCTACCATTGGAAAACACTGCTCATGGAGAGCAACACAGCTTGCACTTATCATGTGCTTTAGACAGTAACCACTCAGAGTGAGAAGTGCAGATGATCCTTAATCTAATCACCAGCCTTCTGTCCATTGGAAATTGATAATGGATCCTTACTGTGAAATTAACCACAGACCATGTGAAAACTGTCCAACTTTATTTATTCCGACCATCTCACCCTGAAGACATTACACAATTCCATGATCACCAAAAGTTGCATTCTTCATAAGTAATTATTTCAACGAAGCAACTTTCATAGCATGGTAGAACCATTCTCAAGGACTCATCTCTTTCAAACTCAAAAATCAAGTAACTTATGCATTTAGTTTAAATGTGGGCAAGTCCTCATAATCATCCTGTTGTGAGTACGATACTGATATTGCAACTGAGATAACATCCACTGTACTGTAACAGAACATCTCTCAATACGAGGACAGCAGTACCTCGAGAGGTTTATTCATTTCATCCTCGGAATGTTCAGTGCTGCTGCTGTGTTCAGTGTGGTGAAGAGAGGAAAGCATGGCCCATGAGAAAGAGCTCGACTCAATATTAAGCGTTGCGGCTTTCCCTAGTCTTTCCCACAAACTAATTTCTGAGAACTGCTCGGGGGATAGGCTAGGTTTCGAATCACTAGTTGAAGCTTCAGTCCTGCATGATCTAGCGATTTGTTACTCAACACATCAGAAGCTCTCGGTTGGAGACTGATACCCACGTGTAATGCACTAACATTTGTCCCTACATGTTAGCTAGAAACTCCCGTTTGTCCATTAATGGAGACACACAAAAGAGAGAGGGAGCAATGCGAGTTACCCAGATTGTGGCATGGTATCACAAATACGGTGGGGGCGATGGGGGAAGCCAGAAGATCGGCAACGGCCACTGCGCTTGCGCACCAATTCCAGCCACTGGCTGAACCTGTGAGCCGGGGCCGTCGTTATATCGCCCAACATGTACAGGAACTGCAGGGACATGATGGGGTTGGGTATTGGTCGTGGATATTGGGATTTAGTAACAGTTGGGAATGCGGAGCGATGAAGAAGAGTTACCCGAGAAGTGGCGGTGAGGGGAAGTGGAGCGTCGGGCTCCTCAGCACCCAGATCCAACTCCTTGTCTTCCTCTTTCTCCTCCGAATCCCGCATGGGCTGACAGACCAACATCAAAGCCACCACCATCACCTCAGTTCTTGGGTTTGCATCAGAGGAAGAGGAGGAACTGTGAAATGAGAGAGAGAGGGCAGGTATACCTGGAACTGTCGTCGCTGGAGATGGTTCTCCGTCTGCTCTTTAGACATCCTTCGCTTCAGTCCCACCACCTCCACTTTTTTGCACCTTGTGATGTCGCTGGAAATGGTCTTCCCTCTTTTGCTCTTTCGAACGAGAGCCAACGAGGCGCTCCCCCTTCTTTATTTATTGGAAATGATGATATCACGTCGCTGCGTATGTACGGTTTCCCACACAACTGATCGACATGGACGGTGCCGCCCCGTTGCGCACGTGGGGCTCTCTCCTTTCTTCTCTGTTTTCCGCCTTTGTTTAGCTCCATAAAAATAGCACGGCAATATACAATACTTACTACATATTGGGAGAGATTATCCGTGATTTCCTGAATTTTGAGATAGTACGAGTCTATCTTTAAATTTCCTAACTATTACAGGTACAAAGAAAATGCATATCTAACCACCCACTTGAGTGGCGCTGCTGTCGGCGAGCTTCTTCTCCTAACATAAGGGGAGGAGCTTGATTCCCGAGCATCGTAGATAATCCGATGGCACGTGTGTGGTGACTAGCACGTGTTGTCTTCAGGTTTACCTCCCGTTACCCCAAGCCTTTCGGGCTATCTGTGTTGGTACGGTGCGCGAATTCCCTAGGTCACCAAAAAAAAAAAAAATGCATATCTCATTGACAACTCTCTTGTTGATAACCTTCATTTGATCCCAAAGTTAGCTAAAATGAAAAAACTAACGTTCTCAGAAAATATTGAATTAAATCAAAAAAATTAGATTGAACATAAAAAGACATCTATGCATAATTCAGATAATTACATTAAATTTAACCATCGAACCCTGCCATTTAAGTCTAGAGCCTTCTAATAATGAAGTTAAAAGTTTTAATAATTCCATGGCATTTCTTCTCAAATGATTGAAAGTAGTACCATAATTTTTCATTGCAACGAGGAGGTAACTTTTTCTTTACTATATCCAATCCTAAGGGTTATAGACAGATATAGCATGATTGTTCCTCTATCCATATTATATATATTACGAATGATTAAACCCTGTTGGAAAATGTTTGCACACCTATTTCTTTCTCCATATTTAATTATTTTGCTCACAATTTGTTCAATTGCTAGCGGAAGATTTTTTTTTTTAAAAAAAAAAAAGACAAACAAGACAAAAAAACTGCAAATTCAAATCATAGACTTAATATATAGAAAAACCTGTAGCTAACGAGACTCAATTTAAATTAGCATCAACTTATGTGATATCTCAACTTATATCTCTAGTAGTCGTTCAAAAGCTTCATTCTATGTGAAATCCCTCATACATCTAATTCACCCAAAAATATTATCAATATGAGTAATGCAATCCATACTTCTCCTTCAACCCAAGCAATCATAATTTGAATTTAAGAATCCTTAGTCAGACGTTTATAATTTCTTTCTTTTATCCATTAACAACCACAACATCATGACAAATCGGAATTACCATCTAATAATGTTAACTATCCCTTTAAATCTCAATTTTATTGAATAATGCTCGTTTATTCCACGCACTTAATAATAACTTAATTACCAAATAATATTGATAGAAAAATCAAATCTCATAATATTAGAGACACTTTAAGAATATCAAAACAATTCTTATGTTTTCTTCTCATGATCCATATAATATTTAGAATATTGAAACATTAATTATCTTTCGTATAACCTAAAATAACTATTCCCCTTCAATAAAATTTCTGTGGTGGGAGTTCATGGGCAATACATATCACTAAGCTATTTCATTGATCACAGTGAGATTACATAGGGTACACATGATAAAATTTCTACTTTTTTATTTCTCTGTTTCTCGGAACAGGTTTGGAACAAAAATCCATTTGGTAACACAATATGATTTTTTTATTTCTGAAACAGATTTCTATTCGAGAAATATATTTGAAGAAGCAATCTAAAGCTAAAATTTTTAACTTCTTAGTTTTTAAAATAAAAATTGAGAAATTAATTTTTGGTTAAAAATCAATTTCTGTTCCAAAAATTTTATCATGTGCACCCATAGTGTCCTTAGAAATGAATAGTGAGAAGTTTCTCAAGGTATCACTCCTCCTAAGTTTCCCCATTTGGAGAAGTCTACCTACACCAACACTAGTTTGTTTTTTAGTTGGTCCTCATTTACTTTTATTCTAACTCTCATCATCATACTTTTGTCTTACTTCATTGCAGAGCATGAGAGTCGAAACTCAAACTTGAAATTAAATCGTTCCTACCTCAACCCCTGAGAATGTGGAGACTCGAACCTCCCTCCCATTTTCATGTTGGAAGGGTGGCACGATACTAGCACTAGTTGACAATGCCATCTTATGGGCTCCTTTGCTATGTGGTTCTGGCAATCTTCTCTTTTAATAAACTAAAGATCATTATTAGACAAATTATCTGATTAACCCTAATTGGTCTCAAAATTTATCAACACGTGGGACTGATTGTCTTGATATCCTCCCTCAGATTACATTTGGCAAAGCACAAATCATGGTGGTGGGTCCTGAGGACGAGAACAAACAGGGTGATCGAAACGAGCCTGCAAAGGAAGTCCATGTGTTGACTAGTTGCATGAGATTTGGGACAAGGCCATAGTCCGAGAGAGAATCTCGCATAACAACTACAGTAATGCCAAATCAGATAGGCAAATTAGGCCAAGACGATAAATTACATAGCAGAACCTCAATTGAGCACAAGAAATGTAGGAACCGTTTGGAGATTACGATAACTGTGAGCTAATTAGTCAAGGCTCCGGCATTAACCCATGTTCAAGAAGGCATGGGTGATGATCCCTCTTGTGCTGAGACTTCGACGGTAATTTGGTTAGATCGATTAGGTATTGCGAAAGGCCTAAAAGTTCTTTTCTTTTTTATATATTCCTAAGTTAATATTTATGAGAATAACCACTATAGGCATTAATCTCCGGTGTCTCATAATCATTTCAACAAAGTAAAAAGTCTCAATCAAATAGCTTCAAAGTCAAAGAGGGAGAAGGATAAATCTATGAATACAATAACAGCAATATTAATGACAGAGAATGAATAATTTTAATTAAAATGATATTTATATATTGTGTGTGTGGACTGGACTCCCATATAAAAAGTTATTGGTTTTGAATTTGTGAGGAGGACGCCGCTATTTTGTGGGCGCGGGATAGAAGGAGTAAGGTCGCATCCCCTCGGCTGGACAAATAAAAAAGAGACAAAATTCAATGGGATACCTCCAAATTAAATAATAACGATAAAAAAAACAACAAAATCAGCAGAGAATAGAGAACATATTATTTCGGATAAAATTTCATATCCGTAAGTTGTACGGACATACACTCCCCCACCCCTTCGCCCCTTTTTCATCTCCTCATTCGTTTTGTCCTTGTCACATCCTCAGCCTCTTGCCCTTCTTCGCGTCCGAAGAGAAACCTTGGACTTCCCCTCTTTCTCTGCAGGGACACGCCTCTTCCCCCTTTTCTTCTTCGTTTCGTCGCATCCCACTATCCTCTCCCGCTTTGTTTTTCTTTGCATCCTTCCGTTAGAGGTCCAAAGAGAAACGCCGAAGCGTATTCACGGAAGCCCTTAACGACGCCATCACTCTCGCGACTCTCTCTGTGTTGCTGGTAGACTCGAAGCTAGTGTTCGTTTATCACGCTCGCTTGAGTAGAAAACGAAAAAGTTTAAAACTTTTCTATGGCAAGGGAGCCTTTAATTGTGCGTGTTTTGATATTTGTTTGCCTTCAATCTGCAGTTATATTCTTCTGTAAAATGACGAGCGAGATGCAACCGAGTATGGCACAGGGTCCCGGAAGTGAAGGATCGTCCTCTTCGCACCCTTCAGCTGATGGCTCCGATTTTGCAACTCCGTGAGTTACGTGCACTTATGTTAACATTGTGAACTTTCCTCATCTTGCGACTCGAGAATCATTTGTGGACTTCTCGGCAGTCAACTATTCATTTCCTTTTTTTCTCATTTTCTGTACTTTTCCCTTACAGCCAAAATGATTGTTGATGCAACGTTTATTATGACGTAAAAAATGATGATTCAACGAGTATGTTTTGAGGAAAAAAAGTGTCGATTAACTTGATTTCACTATCTACATTCTCGGACAGCTTGCTTTGCTATAGGTAGGCATTAATTCGTATTTAGGTAGACTGAACGATATAACCATGATTTCGGGGGATATTCATTATTTTTGTTGCTGAACTAAGGCCGCACATGATAAAATTTCTACTTCTCTATTTGCGAAAATGTCACAAATGGTCTCTATACTATTACTCAATGTACAATTTGGTCCTTGAATTTTCGATCGGCTCAATTTGGTCCATGAACTATTGATAAATGTTCGATTTGACCACCCGTGTGGTGGCGTAGGTGGTTGAGCAAGGGAACTTTTCATGAGAGGTCCCGAGTTCGATCCACGACGTCATCGTTGCTTAAGTGCTAGCACGTCTTAAGTGGGTTGTCGGGGGTGGTGGGTCCTCCCGCTTACGCAGCCCCCCAGGGTTTACTCTCCACCGCAAAGCGGCGAGCGGAGGTTCCTTGGGTTATCAAAAAAAAAAAAAATGTTTGATTTGGTTTCTAAATTTTCGATCAGCTCAATTTAGTCCTTGAACTATTGATAAATATCCGATTTGGTCCCTGAACTTTCGATCGGCTTAATTTGGTCCATGAACTATTGATAAATATTCGATTTAGTCATTCGTTACTATTTTTCTTTTTCTTTTTCTTTTTCTTTTTCTTTTTTTGCTTCTTCTCCCTTCCCTCCGCCTGCTCGCCTCGCTAGACACTGGGTTCCCTCCGCTGGCTCCGACGAAGGGAAGAGAGAAGAAGCAAAAAAAAAAGAAAAAGAAAAAGAAAAAGAAAAACAGTAACGAATGACTAAATTTGACATTTATCAATAGTTCATGAACCAAATTGAGCCGATGACCAAATTGAGTCGATTGAAAGTTCAGAGACTAAATCGGACATTTATCAATAGTTTAGGGGATCAAATTGAGTCGATCGAAAGTTCCAGGACCAAATTGCACATTAAGTAATAGTACAAGGACTATTTGTGACATTTTCCCTTTCTATTTCTCTGTTTTTCTGTTATTTGAAACAAGTTTGAAATAGAAATTCGTTTGATAATACAATTTAATTTTTCTATTTCTTGAACAAATTTCTATTCATAAATAGATTTGAAGAAAAAATCAGAAGCTAAAATTTTTAACTTATCAATTTCTGACTAGAAATCAATTTATGTTTCAGAAATTTTCTCATGTGCACCCTAATACTCTTTCGACGGTTATTTATTTCACCTTTACTAACTAGGCCTGTGACTTTATAGGAGCAAAAACATGAATCGTGCTCATTGTCCTTAGTAATTCTAGTCTTGTTGTGCACCTGTTGCCCAACTAATATATCGATGGCTATTCCATCCGAGCTTGCTGGTGCTATTCCCTTGTTGGATAGATTTCGGGTACTTAACTCATTCTTATTTCTTGAAGAAAGTCTTTCTAATCTTTTTTGATCTGCTTTGGTAATTATTATCTAGGTTAGCATTGGTCAAGCTATTTACGCCGTAGGCAGTTTGTTTAACCATTCTTGTCGTCTAAACATTCATGCATATTTTCTTGCTCATACTCTCTTCATGCGAACTATGGAACTGGTGGAAGTAGGATGTTCCCTAGAATTGTCTTATGGTCCACAGGTACTATGATCCTTGATCACGAGGTTCTTTCTTTCAATTAATCAATCATGTTGGGAGTTGCTAAACGTTAAAGCAAAACTCTATGGGGGAGAATCTTGAAAATAATCATGCATATAACTTTTCTATAGTTAGTCTAAATTTTCATAATTAGGTGTGTCTCTTTGAGTTCAACATTTTGTATTTACATTCTACTATTGGTTCAATTCCTGGTTTGACGCCCCTGCTGCTTGTGGGTAGGGTGTCAACGGTTCGGTTTTTTTGAGAAACCAAACCGAACCAAACCGTTAAGAAAATTTTTTGAATCGAACCGAATGAAACTCGAACCGAATCGAAATTTCAATTCGGTTTGGTTTTTCAGTTTTTTTTCTATTGTATTTCCAAGAAATAGCTTTTATTGGTTTTTTGGTTCGATTCAGTTCGATTAACTGATAAAACCGAATCAATAAAAAAAATTCGATTTTTAATGATAATCGAACCAAAAAAACCAAATTTTTCGATTCGATTTGGTTTTTGACATCCCTACTTTTGGGAAATGATTAGTGACTCTAGGAGGAGTCCCTCCTTCTCAATATAGTACACCATGTGGGACTCATAATCATGTAAGGAAGGGAGGCAGTAAACTTTCAAAGTAAACAATAATTTCTCCCTCATGTCTTGGCAATTACACGTGCTTTGAACACAACCAAGGGATAACATTGAAAGTTACTTCAACGGCAGGACACTAGAGATTCTATCAGAAAAACCACTTCCAGCAAAAGGACAAACAGTGTAGACCAGATCTAATTTGACGACCAAAGAGGGCTCTCGCCACCACTACCAAAACCCCCCAAAAAACTGAACACAGAAAGAAAATGAATCGAAGATTCGTGAAGACACTTACATCGATTTGGTAACCTCGAAAGGGTTCGATCAACTCGAACACCGCCAAATCTAGCCAAAACCAATACGCGAATGACAGGCTCGAACGATGCTGCTGACCACCACCTGCCTGCAAAGCCAAACCGGAATGTACCTGCACGTCGAAAACAGCTATTTTTAGCTCGTAGAAGCTAGATACAGGGTCTGACAAGCAAACCAGTGCGGGGTGGGGGAGTGAGGCTCACCTTGTTTTCGACGGCGAATTGGCCAGCTAAACGTCGGCGGCGACGAGCTGCATACACAACCGGACGCACTGCAACCAATCACGCTTCCGGGCCCTCTTCTTCCTTTCTTCTTCTCCACAACCCCCTGAGCTTCCTTTCCTCTTCTTGGTGACGGTGGTGGTTGGGCGGCGACGGCGACGGTGGTGGTTGGGCAACGACGGTGGCTGTGTTAGTGGTGTACTGGCGGGGTTGAAAGTTTGGGTTGAAAAACGAGAGTGAGGAGGCGATCGACCGACAGAGAGAAAACGGGAGAGAGAAGGAGACGGCCCAGATGGGGGGCCAAAAGGCCCGCACGGTATCGATACTAAAAAGGCTTGCACGGATCCGTTCTGGCCCGACCCTAATCAAACATCGGCTGATAGCGGCTCCATACCTGAAGAAGAGTTAGGCCTGACCCCAAAATACCCCAAATTTATGATCGGGTCGCGTTGGGTCAACGTGAACCTTTTTAACAGCCCTACCGCTTGTGGGAAATAATTAGTGATTCTGGGAATAGTCCCTTCATCTCAACACGGTACACCATGTGGGACTCATAATCATTTTTTTTTCTCTTATTATTCATGTTAAAGGTGCGAGGAAATTCTACTTTATATAAAATTTAAATAATTTTTTATCTTCTAATTTTTTGTTGTTGTTGCCATTCAAAGAGATTAGTGGCTTATTATTGAGAAAGAGCTGACTGGTCTGACTTACAATATCGTCTTTGCCATCATTAAACAAATGAAATGGTTAAACTACAACACCAGATATTAAAGCTGCTTCTGTAGGTTGCCTTATACTATAGCACACATTTTAGTTCCATGTTTTCAGTTTCATATCTTTTTTATTTTCTTTCGCATTGTGCCTCATCATGGAATATCTTGATACCAGAGCATAAAGACTCCATCAATCCATGTGTCTATCCCCTTGATCAGTCCTTACATGTAAAAGACGAATCATTGCTTGAAGTAGCGACCTGTCTTTGATGAGCTCTCAAGCCTTGTTGTACTGACCTGTCTTTAATGAGCTCCCAAGCCTGGAGAATTTTAATGTAGTTCATTATCATTTGCGACCATCTTAAGAAGAATCTAAGCTCCCTTTTTGCAGTCCGAAGACTGAGATTCTGAACTTGGAGTCAGAGAAAGAAATCCTCCCAAAGCATGTTGCTACAAGGGAGCAAACATCTACCTTCGGAAGGAAAGCAACACTCGTTAAGGTCTGCTATTATCACTACCTGCCCTTTTCTTATAAAATGATTTACAGTCACTAAACACCATAAAGGATCGGTGCAGATTCAGGAAAATGGACATCTAAAAGATGAAGTTAATGGAATAAAAGTATGAGCATGTTTCTGAGAATGGTTCAACTGTAAGACTAGAAACGTGAGGTTTCTTTTGAATTATGAAGACCTAAAAAAATTACTTGTCCGCAGGAGTCAGGACGGTCTGTCTCCCTTCTGTCAAGACAAAAGAGTCTTAGCAGAGAGGCAGCAGGTATTGGCTACCATATGCAAGTTTAATTCATTATTCCAAAACTACAATGCCGTTCTCTCGTTCTAATGCAACCCATTTTTCCTTGCATAAACAGGAAAACCATGATATATTCATAAAATTTCTTTTGGAAGAGAAGCAATTCGACAATGAAAGATCAAAAGCTGCTTCTATTATGTTCACATCACTTTTACAATGGAGAGCCTTCGAAGCAGATAAAACAAATATATTTGAGAGGATTATTCAGGCAATACGATCATCTTTCGAGGTGGTATTCAGCAAATAGTTGACAATGATGGCATTTAAGTAGAACCGGCAGCTTCTAATATGCTAATGACTGAGTTATTTTTATTCACATTAAGTATCTAATATGATTTGACTAATGTTCTTCTATTGCCTCACAGAGTCAAGATAGCATCGACAATCTTGTGTATTGGCTCTCAACAACAGCCACTCTTCTTTTTCTTCTGCAAAATGCAATTAAAGCAAGTAATTCGCCTAATCTGGCCTTAAATCATACAAGGAACATTCCTGCAATGTTATTTGGTGCCACGCCGCAGGTATCTCTTGGAAAATTCTCTTCAATTATGGCACATTGAGATCAGGGGAACTGACCCCGCTGGTTGCTGAAACAGGGCTTCCATTCATCTTCAATGGGCTTGGGTATTTCAAGTGGTTACAGTGGAATGATGGATAAACCATCAGAGCAATCAAAAATAGAAACCAAGTACCTGGCACTACTATTTAAACAACAGTTGACTGCGTGTGTTGAGAAACTATACAGGATTATTCGCGATAGCCTAAAGAAAGAGATCAGTCAATTTTTGAATTTATGCATACAGGTGCACATATGAACACTTGTGTTTTGCTTGAGGGTAGCAGTCGTTGCAAATTTTGCAGTCCAGTAAATCAACTCTCCATTACTGCTGACAGGTGCCAAGATCTGCAAGAGGGAAAAGAATGCAATCTAATATAGTTGCTAAACAGCACACATCAAATGCATGCTGGCAAAGCATTGTCAAGAAACTAGACCAATACTTATCCATTATCTCTCGTAATCATGTGAGATTAACCAATCCCTCCTACTGCTGATTATTTTTTTTATCTCGAAATAAACCATGTACTGCTTTCCTAACTCATGTATTATCAGTTACCCCCAATGATCACAAGAAAAATGTATATTCAGGTCTTCTCATTCATCAATGTTCAACTGTTCAATAGGTAGGTTTCCTTTAGACTCCATCGCATAGACAACTACATTCTAGAGATGACAACATAACTAATTGCAAGATCATGTTGATCAGCTTATTGCTTCGTCGAGAGTGCTACTCCTTCAGCAACTCCTTCAGCAACGGGGAATATCTGAATACTGGTCTGCAAGAATTGGAGAATTGCAAGATCATGTTGATCAGCTTATTGCTTCGTTGTCGCCGGAGACGGACTGGAAGGCCATGACCTGGGCGAGGCGCTGGGCAGCTGCCTTGGCGGCGACGTTCTGGGTGCGCTTGATGGTGGAGTGAGAATGGGAGAAACGGGAGTGGGGATGGGCCGGGGACATGGCTGGCGAGGAGGAGCCGGTGCTGCTAGACCCTAAACCTAATCGACGACGGTTATGCAAAATGACAGCTCGCCGTTCTCGATGGAAGACGTGTTGCGGTGCTGTGGCAGCAGCATAAACAACCGGGGGAATGTGGATGCTCTGCCGCTTCTCCGTCAGAGATCGGACTTCCACTTTCCCACGCAGCTGCAACCAGAAGATTGAGTCCCTCTCGCATTTCTTTCCTGATCTGTGTTTGCAAACATCCGTTTGACTTGGCCGAGCCTGACGATCTCCTTCTTGTTAGGCCACATTTAGTTTTTCAAATTTCTAATTGGAATAAGACAGGTAGAATATGATATGAAATTCTAAGATTTTTTTATATCATGTCTACTTTTTGGGAATTTACAGTATTAAATCCGGATATGTTCACATTATATAATGTACATTTTTTTAAAAAATATAAATGATATATTATTATAAATGAACCTAAATATCTTTTTTTTTTGTAACCAAGGAATCCCGTAAAGTCGACACCGACTAACAAACTTTAGGGGAAAGGCTGCAGAACTCACCACCAGAATAAACCTAAATGTTCATAAACAGAGATGGTGAAAGTAACACTATTCCTTATTTTATTTTATTTTTCATTTTTATATTATTTTCTTTATTATTTATTTTTTTCCCCTTTCATCATTCTTTAATAACTACCATACCTAAAATACAAAAATATCTAAAATATATAAAAAAATATAAATATTTAATTTATAGAGTGAATGTTTATTATAAAATAGAATTAAAGTTGAATATATAGATTAAAATAAGATTAATTAAAAATAAAATATTTATTTTTATTTTATTTTAAATTTCTTAAATTAGAATTCAAATATTATTTATATTAAAATATAATTTCAAATTTTTTAATTTAATAAGTTTATTATTCGAGAAAAATAACTTTGCTATTATGAACATTAAAAATCTTATCCACCTTTATCCCACCTCCCTTATTAGATAATTTTATTCTGTCTATATTTCACTTATATCCGATTTTATCTTATTTTGAGCGAATATTAATATAAGATAGGATAAATTATATCCTATCTTGAATTTTATCCCGATTGCCCAACGTAGCCTAGGGTATAGCTTTGGAGATTTCATTTTGTTTTTTCCCTCCTATATTTCTTTATGTCATGATTCTAATATTTGTACTATGGTGATAATTTTCAAGTCTTTCCAATTCATAATTTGCCGAAAATGGTTAAGTCAACACCAAAAACTAATGTGAGGTGTTGATATACATTGACTTTTAAAATAAATTGCACTTTGGTCCAATATACTCTTTAACGATGATCAATTTTACCCTCAATGTTTTGTTTAAAAGATAAAACTAGAGATGCATCCGTGCATCGCCGCTTGAAAATATTTTCAATTGGTAGATTTCATTGATATTCATAGTTGAATATAAAAAAAGTATGTTATTGTTTAATGCCGAAATAAGAACACAATTCATCTATCCTACTACTTTATTGAAAAATTACAGTACTTGATCAATTTTTCATAACCTGCTTTATCAAAATAAGAATAAAATTATTTTTCTCTCATTATAAATCTGCATGAAACCAAGTTAAAACTATCCACCTTATTGTTTGCATGTCGTAATAAATATGAACAGTAATCACACAAATTTAAACAAAAAATCAAAAGATAAAAAAATTATTAAAATTTTATATAAAGTAGAATATCCTCGCACCTTTAACATGAATAATAGGAGAAAAAAATGATTATGATTCTGGGAAATCAAAGCAAATTACCCGAGGCTAACAAGAAGGAGACCATCAGGCTCGGCCAAGTCAAACAGAAGTTTGCAAACACAAATCTGGAAAGAAATGCGAGAGGGACTCAATCTTCTGGTTGCAGCCGCGTGGGAAAGTGGAAGTCCGATCTCTGACGGAGAAGCGGCAGAGGATCCACATTCCCCGGGTTGTTTATGTTGCTGCCACAGCACCGCAACACTTCTTCCATCGAGAACGGCGAGCTGTCATTTCGCATAACCGTCGTCGATCAGGTTTTTTCTTTCTTTCTTTCGGGCAATGAAACAGCGGAAGGAAAAGAAGAAACAAGAACAAATCACCTCGAGTTCACATCGATCAAGAAGGAGTTGTCAGTGTTCGTTGAATCCGCAGCCGTCAGAGCTCTCATTTTGCCAATGACCTGCAAGTTCCAAACATTACTCGGTGCTGAGTTCCCAAAGGAATGATGGGTGTTTATAGAAAGAGAGTTAGAAGAGCCACTCACATCCAGCGACAACCCTCGCGCTCCGTACTTGTCGTCCCAAAACATGGTTCCGATGCGATATATTTGAGGGATGCTCAATTTCTAGCAAAAGCACCCACCCACACACACACACACACACACACACACACACACAGAGCGGGTTTAGTAGCCTGCAGTTGCAAAGGTGGGTTGGGTGGAGCACAATCTCATTCGAGTTTTGTAATTTCTTCAGCACTGATATGGCGGATTTAATTTTTTCCAGACTACTTTTCAAAACAGCCAAGTCCCTTTCCAGATGCACTTGCAGTTAGATGATATATATAAGATGAAGAGTTACCGGGCAGAGTTCACTGGTGATCTCATCCAAAGATTTCTGGGCTTTTTGATGACAAACCTGCAATCAGGAAGCTACTTTGGTTATTCCATTTTCCACCGTTTGGGAGATGCCGAGAATAAAACATGGGGAATCTTGGTAAACTCACAAGAAATCCCACAGCTTGCCTTATATGTAGAAGTTCCTCCATGAGCAATGCTGCAGACTGTGAAATAGATCAAAATTTAAGCCGGAACTTCCTTTTTTCTTTCTCTTTCCTTTTTTTTTTTTTGGGGAGTTGGGGGTGGGTATTAGAAGACGGCTCGGGAAAAGAATAGAGGAGGTTGAACTCAGCACGGTAAGACTTGCCTGATCTGGAGCTTTGAGGCACCATTCCTCCAATTCTTGCAGACCAGTATTCAGATATTCCCCGTTGCTGAAGGAGCAGCACTCTCGACGAAGCAATAAGCTGATCAACATGATCTTGCAATTAGTTATGTTGTCATCTCTGGAATGTAGCTGTCTATGCAATGGGGTCTAGAGGAAACGTACCTATTGAACAGTTGAACATTGATGAATGAGAAGACCTGAATATACATTTTTCTTGTGATCATTGGAGGTACCTGATAATACATGAGTTAGGAAAGCAGTACATGGTTTATTTCGAGATAAAAAAAATAATCAGCAGTAGGAGGGATTGGTTAATCTCACATGATTACGAGAGATGATGAATAAGTATTGGTCTAGTTTCTCGACAATGCTTTGCCAGCATGCATTTGATGTGTGTTGTTTAGCAACTATATTAGATTGCATTCTTTTCGATGACCCCCTAAATGGTCTCCCTCTTGCAGATCTTGGCGCCTGTCAGTAGTAATGGAGAATTGATTTACCGGACTGCAAAATTTGCAACGACTGCTATCCTCAAGCAAAACGCAAGTGTTCATATGTGCACCTGTATGCATAAATTCAAAAATTGACTGATCTCTTTCTTTAGGCTATCGCGAATAATCCTGTATAGTTTCTCAACACACGCAGTCAACTGTTGTTTAAATAGTAGTGCCGGGTACTTGGCTTCTATTTTTGATTGCTCTGATGGTTTATCCATCATTCCACTGTAACCACTTGAAATACCCAAGCCCATTGAAGATGAATGGAAGCCCTGTTTCAGCAACCAGCGCGGTCAGTTCCCCTGATCTCAATGTGCCATAATTGAAGAGAATTTTCCTAGAGATACCTGCGGTGTGGCACCAAATAACATTGCAGGAATGTTCCTTGTACGATTTAAGGCCAGATTAGGCGAATTACTTGCTTTAATTGCATTTTGCAGAAGAAAAAGAAGAGTGGATGTTGTTGAGAGCCAATACGCAAGATTGTCGATGCTATCTTGACTCTGAGGCAATAGAAGAACATTAGTCAAATCATATTAGATACTTAATGTGAATAAAAATAACTCAGTCATTAGCATATTAGAAACTGCCGCCTCTACTTAGATGCCATCATTGTTAATTGTTTGCTGAATACCACCTCGAAAGATGATCGTATTGCCTGAATAATCCTCTCAAATATATTTGTTTTATCTGCTTCAAAGGCTCTCCATTGTAGAAGTGATGTGAACACAATAGAAGCAGCTTTTGATCTTTCATTGTCGAATTGCTTCTCTTCCAAAAGAAATTTTATTAATATATCATGGTTTTCCTGTATATGCAAGGAAAAATGGGTTGCATTAGAACGAGAGAACGGCATTGTAGTTTTGGAATAATGCCTAAACTTGCATATGGTAGCCAATACCTGCTGCCTCTCTGCTAAGAGTCTTTGTCTTGACAGAAGGGAGACAGACCGTCCTGACTCCTGTGGACAAGTAATTTTTTTAGGTCTTCATAATTCAAAAGAAGCCTCACTTTTCTAGTCTTACAGTTGAACCATTCTCAGAAAGATGCTCATACTTTTATTCCATTATCTTCATCTGTTAGATGTCCATTTTCCTGAATCTGCACCGATCCCTTATGGTGTTTAGTGACTGTGAGTCATTTTATAAGAAAAGGGCAGGTAGTTATAATAGCAGACCTTAACATGTGTTGCTTTCCTTCCGAAGGTAGATGTTTGCTCCCTTGTAGCGACATGCTTTGGGAGGATTTCATTCTCTGACTCCAAGCTCAGAATCTCAGTCTTCGGACTGCAAAAAGGGAGCTTAGATTCTTCTTAAGATGGTCACAAATGATAATGAACTACACTAAAATTCTCCAGGCTTGGGAGCTCATTAAAGACAGGTCAGTACAACAAGGCTTGAGAGCTCATCAAAGACAGGTCGCTACTTCAAGCAATGATTCGTCTTTTACATGTAAGGACTGATCAAGGGGATAGACACATGGATTGATGGAGTCTTTATGCTCTGGTATCAAGATGAATTCCATGACAAGGCACAATACGAAAAGAAATAAAAAAGATATGAAACCGAAAACAAGGAACTAAAATGTGTGCTATAGTATAAGACAACCTACATAAGCAGCTTTAATATTTGGTGTTGTAGTTTAACAATTTCATTTGGTTAATGATGGCAGAGATGATATTGTGAATCAGACCAGTGAGCTCTTTCTCGGTAATAAGCTTCTAATCTCTTTGAATGGTAACAACAACAAGAGGTGTACCTAAAATGTAAAAGACTATGTTCTTACCCATGCAATTCATCTGATAAATTCTCCTCTATTGGTGCAACCAATACTTGCTGCCGTAGAATACGATTTTCAGATTCAAGGTTGGACAAATTCATTTCCAATCTAAGATGCATAAACAAGAGTTGGTCAATTGCAGTTTAAGCTATAGTGACATATATTTCACCTGTTTTTGCCTGACTACCTTTCCACAGTCTCCTGAAGTCGCATTGCTCTCTCCTGAGCTTCAGCAGCTTCTTTTACCCTTTCTCTGTTCTCTGCCTCGACTTCCGAATTCTTTTTCTCGAATTCCTTCATTCTTCGCCTCACTTCGTCCAGTTCACTCTGTGTGGGAAGAAGCTTTTTTAGGTTTTTAACTGTCTCATACATGAAAACTTACAGATAGTGTCATTGAGCTCCCTTTGTAATCTTGAGCATTGTGATCTTCAGGGCATTTGTCTCAAGTAGCCTAATGAATGGGAACAAGACATATTGTTTTTCTTACAGATAGTGTCCCAATCGCCATGCACAATTTTTCAGCATCATTTATAGTTTTTCTTATCACTTGATAAGTGTACCCTCAGTGACTCATCTAATCAATTAAATACATTCACATTGTATAACGACATAATATCCCATAAGCCCTGACTCCTAACTATTTCTAGGCAATATATAGTCAATAGTCACATTTTTAGTCCTAGTCCTAATTTGTAAGGATGGTATCATCGAACCCTATGAAAGAGTGCAAAAAAATTGCCTTCAATATTCATTCTAGCTTAGCTCCTCGATAGTCTCAGTGATGGTGTATCTTCAGCATAGCCTTATGCTTCCAGCTCCAGAAAAGTGAATCTGTACCATTTGTAGAGCGAGGTCTGAAGCTAAGTCCGAAGCTAAGTACAGGAGTTACCTCCAACTCCATATTGTGATTTCTCAGCCGCTCCAATTTGGAATCATCCACTACAACTATCTCCTTTATGATAGGAGGAGCTTGTTCAATAGCTAATTTCACTGCTTCCTTCTCACGGATGACTGCAGCATGTGCTTCATCTAGTAGGCTGCGCATGTTGTCTAAAGCATTCTGTAGCTTTTCAATTTCTTGGCGTTTGGTTTCTTCCAAGTCAATCTACAATAGGACAGGTATTTCTGTAATTAAATGATGCCAAGCAGGACTAACTCTTTGTACAAAAAATATTACCAAAACACATGCCCATTGTCGTTGGTGCTAATAAAAACATACTTGTGGGTCTTATATGCTCGTAAACTAATCAAACATTCGTCCAGTGGGCTACACATCGTTTTATGCTGACACTTTCAGTGAAAATTTGATATCTCTAGCAACAGAGAAATGAACATGTGCGTACCCGTCTACTCTACACCAGAAGGATATCCTCGCAAAGATAGTCTACTAAATTGATGGGAGATGACTGGATTTTGAGACGTCTATTTGTTATGTCATGAACTACAATAACAAATGAGATTGTCCAACTATCGAAATGTGGTTGTCCCCATCTATTAACCAGAACACATAATGCTACTGAGGCTACACTTAGGTGAGCATGGAGTAGTTTAACATTGCCTTTTGCATATGTTTCATGATCTGTTTTTGTCTTGAAGCTTCATTCAAAACAATTCAATATACCATACCCTCAAGTGCTTTTCAAATTCTAACCGCCACGTTAGCTCCTCTACACGCTTCTCAAGCTTGTCCTTAGCTTCCTTAAGTGCACCCGTTTCTCTGGCAGCCTGCATTAGAAGCCTTTTGATTATATACTAGACACTAGTTTAGTTTTTGATTTAGATACTATAAAAGCTTGAACATTACCATCCTTAGCTTTTTAAGCTCCTTTCTAGCTAATTTTGCTCTCCAAAGGCACTGGACAAGAAGAGTTGCCTTCTTGAGTTGTGAATAAGCGAGAAGAACTTCAAGTCTTCGCCATTGTGTCTACATGTACAGGAAATACTCAATGTTAAATCAAAAAGACCACATTTAATCTCCATTTTTTTAGTAGAAGTTTCATTCCAATTATGATTATTACCTGGAGTGTGGCAATAAGGAACTCATTTTCATTCAGAAGAAGAAGAAGAAGAAGAAGAAATTCATCATCACACCTGAGAAGTTACCTACCCAGACTACAAGAAGTCTATCAAGTATATGTTTGCTTCGCACAATGATTATGAAAAGCTATTTTATTCTTTTAAAGCTGATACAATACCTTTGTTATGGAAGCAACAATTTTCATCTCTCTAAATATGATGTGTGGCTACTAAATTCTGATTCTGGATAGTTGCAGATTGTCTTCACTGTAAACCCAGTATTAAAAACATAGAAAAATTCCTTCTTCCTGATTGTTACGCTGACTGATACCCCTACATATGTGGAAACTTTTCCAGCCCAAGATAGTGTTAGATTTTCAAATGGACTGTCACATCTGTGACAATGTGGGACTCTTAGGACTACTTATGTCCAGTTCATCAAAATGGCTAGGCTACCTTATGCTGGTTATATTCGGTGCTATTGCTGACTCCAATAATATTCGGCCATATTATATAACAGCTCCAGTAATGCTACTGGGCAAATGGTTCAGTGGCATGGGATTGGGAGGAGGAAGGGCTAAATTAGGAGTTGGGAAACCCTGGAAAGGAAAAGAAAAAGTACACTGGTAATGTAGCACGATTCTATGGACACAGGAGACCAATAAACGTTTACTAATCACTGAATTCGCCTCACCAGTATCAACATTGCTCCGGTTCATACCTGTTGTCTGTTTCCCCCGTGTCATTCAATTATGTACAAGCCGCATGGATATCATTGCAGTTGAAAATTTAAGCCAAGACTCAAGTACCTGGACTATAATAGCAGCTTTTGTTCTTCGTCTGTAGCTATATTCTTTTCGTGCCTCCATTGCTCTTAATCCATTCTGAATAATTATGGCTGACTCTTGCAAATGAATGTAAACTCTTCTTGAGACATGAGCCCTTGCATACTTCTGTATGCAAATTGAGGCAGCAGCCCTCCGCATATGTTCATAGAGCTTGCGTGCAAATTGGCCTGCATTGAGGAGGCAGGAGGTGCATCTTGTAATTTATTTTGTGGGAAATGCTAATTCTGTCCAAGCGCATCAGAATATAGAAAGGCTCCTAATTTCCCCTTATGTGGCCTTTGGACAATTTTCATTGGCTTACCCATACTTCTGTTTTACAAGCTCCCTTTAGCAGTCTATGAACTGCATCCTGCTGTTACTCACAATTAAGTGAAAGAAAAGAGAAACGTTCAAGGAAAAGTAGCAACCTCTCCAATGTTTCTGCATACATATTGTAGCCCTTCGCAGAGAAATGAAGTCTTTTCTGGTCAAATATGTCTGGATTTGCCTCTGGATGAGTCTTGCAGCATTAGCCAAAACTTCAGTTCTCCGTGCATCTAACTCGGCCATCTGTCCAGCCCTAAGAAACACCTTCGTTTTCCCAATCTGAATATAGCATTAAGGGGAAACAGTAAATACATAAAGAGAAAAAAAAAACGCTTCATGTGAAGCCGTGTGAAATGAAGGATGTGTAGACTTCATTCCATATATGGAGTACCTGATAACCCTTTAGGCACATATTGTCAAAGATGGCTATACAGGCAGATTTCTCATTGGATCTGCACACAGGGAGGCATCATGGTTCTTAATGTGAGAATCAAGTGTTACGTGCTGCAGCTGGTGTAGAGTACATGAGATGTGCGAAGCTTACCCCTCTGAAAGGTTGGGAACAAGCATTCCGAAACGGTCCAGAAACTCATCAAACGTCCTTTTTGTGGGATACCCCGCACAACTTATCCGGATGGCCTCTAAAACGCCCTGAAAATTCGTGTCCAAAGAAATATGTCCATTCTTAGGATAAACTGAGCTTGAATGACAAAGCCTATTTAGTGAGATACAGGCATACCATAACCTACCCCACATCTCAGTTGATTTAAGACATTGAGATTCTCAAAGATTCCTGGCTTCAAAACCGTATTTGGTTTTACACATCTAATATAATAAGGTTCTGTTGTGTTCAAGGTCTCCATCAAAGCTTGTAGTTGTTGCTGGAAGTAGTCCAAAAGTAAGTTCAGTATGAAGATTTTCTGAAGTACAGTAATACGCATCTATTATGTGGCTACTCCAGTTACCTTACCTTGAAACGAGTACCAATGGAGAACTTGGACTGCTTTAATGCATCCTCATGCAAATGAGGAAAGAGATTCGAAACAAATGAACACTTGGAAGCATTTAGTAAAGCTTGGTGTTCAGCTACCACATAATCCTTGTTTTTATCAAGGAATTGATCTGCTTGATACGTAACCTATTGAAAGCGAACATAAGTACATGAAAATTTTAGCTTTTAAAGAGAGAGAGAGAGAGTTGGGGAAAAAAAAAGGAGCTTGCTCACATCTCCAGCATAATGATTTATGGTGAAGTCTGTTCGAGCAAGTTTAGGCTTGCTGAAACGCTTGTTGCCTTTATAAGTCTGATACATCTTCTGTGCAAATGTCTCGTGGGTCGATTTGGGGAACATACTGCAGAATGACTTGAAACTCAATTCCAGGTTATGTATAGACAGCCTTTTTGTTGTATTTCTTGGTAAATTACAGGTAGAAGTAACATAAGAGTTAGGGAAGGATTCTGCTTCTACCAACAAGGAAAAACACAGATTCTAATATTCTCATGCTAACAAATTTTTGGGACTCATGTAGAAAAATTGTCACAATGGCTTAGAAAAAACATACCAGGCTTCATCAAGAAGTGCAATTATACCCCCAGGTTTCTGCAGATGAGAAATTTAAGGGCACAATTTTCATTTGAGATAATTTTTTCCTATAATTGCAAAAAGGTGATTGAAATGGATACCTTCTCTATAAGATCTAGCACGTCCTGGTTGTCAACAAACTCCACATAGCTCCAGTCAATCTCCTCTCTCGTGTATTCTTCTTGTTCCATCTTGAATACATGCTGTTAATAAATTTTCTCTTGTTTCAGGGGAACTCAATTAGATAAAATTGAACCTCAAACTACAAGTTTCAAATTTACCTGGTTGAAATGCTGTTGCAACTTCTCATTTGTAAAGTTGA
Source organism: Eucalyptus leucophloia subsp. euroa (assembly GCA_017140325.1). Lineage (NCBI taxonomy): Eukaryota > Viridiplantae > Streptophyta > Magnoliopsida > Myrtales > Myrtaceae > Eucalyptus > Eucalyptus leucophloia. Next base: position 40,554 of record CM029469.1, on the reverse strand, counting down.
TACATAGCTGCTCAAAACTAAGAGATGTGTGACTCGTTAAGTCTTGATTCAGGGTATAGGAACTTCTACTTGCTGGTTTCAAAATATATCATGTTGCTATCTACCTGTTGATTTTGAAGCTCTCAAAGCCATAAATGTCAAGCACTCCTATCAAGCTAACTGCATTTGGATCTTGACCAATTGACACATTTATCTTATCCACAATCCTGCCATATTTCAATTAATTCGGCCAATAAATTTGCCCACATGAAATACAGGCACAACAAGGAAAGGTAATTGAAAGCAGAGTTGCTTGACAACCAACTTAATGAAATTCGTTTTCTGGTCGAAAGTCTTTGCTTACCAGTCAAATAGTCTGGAGTACACTGTCTTTGCCAATGCATCGCGACTGAAGGTAGCTAACTCGGGGTCTAGAGGTTTTGTAATGTTTCCATCTGGAGTTACTATGACACGCTTGCAGAGGGAGTCCTCTAAAGCCTTCTCGTTGCACCTGAACAACACAATTGTCAAAGACCATGTGTTACCATCTTTAGAGAATAGGGTAAGGAAATCTAGTGTCGGTACTTCAACATGTAAAGTAAGCTGACATTAGCAGCTCTGCTGCTGTTCGAAGATGATATGATGATTTCTCATCCTTCAGTCTGGAGGAGTCTACTTCTTTTCCCTTTGCAAAATTAACATTTCCGAGATGGAGAATTGCAGCTACCACACGGAATATGGCATCCTAGAAAGAGGAAAACCTTTCACTGTTAAATTCAGTGTCTCAATTAGATTGTGGAAATAGTTTCAAAGCATACCTGTTCATCCTGGCTGATCCCTACAATATCCATAGCATTTCTTGTCTCCAAGTACTCTCTTGCATCATCCACATTTGCCACTTCATAACAATTCGACTGATTTAGGTAGTGGAATGTTCTGGGGTCTCCAAGCTTGAATTTCACTATATCCTGCATAAAGCAAGAGCCAACCAGATTCTCTTATGAAAATTAGAGAGAAGATGATCGGTATTCAGGAGAAGTTTTTGGAAAAAAAGGCCAGTGGAAACAATGGTAGTTTATTTCACCTCCGGTGGTGCTGCACATAACATGTAGAAACAATGGTAGTTTCTTTCTGGATCAGAGACTTGGCAAACCCGCGATCTTTCTAGCAGATAAGTACGAATGGCAGCACCCGAGATCTTGCCATGCTTATCAAACTGAATTTCGACAAATTTACCAAACCGACTGTAGAAACCATTAGATTTGATTTCCTAATGTTATAGACTGAAGAAAGTAATGAAAAGACGCCAGTAGAAGGAACAAAAGGTGGAGAGTCTTGTAATGCGATCTTCAGAAGATGTACCTGGAATTGTTGTTTTTTACTGTTTTGGCATTACCAAATGCTTCCAAGACTGGATTGGACTGGAGAAGGAGAAAATCATATTAGTCTGTGGGATTGTTAGCAAGCACTAGCCTCCACTCATCAACTTCGGGAGGAGGAGTTGATAAAGATGAACAGATACCCTGATATGGCAAAAACTGAACACATTGGAACTCACCTCCAAAACCTGTTGTTCCACTGTTCTTCCTTCCGAGTTGGATCTGCCTCCCATGAAGGCCAGGTACCTCATAAGCATTTTGGTTGTCTCAGTTTTTCCAGCTCCACTCTCTCCACTTACCAAAATGGACTGGCTTTGCTGCTCATAAATCATTGCCCTGGTAATATCGGAAAGAGACAGCTATGTGACAGTAAATTTCCAATTCATGCAACGTCATGCAAAAAGTTTTTTGAAGCTTCGGCCCTGCCAATATACCTATAAGAAGTGTCAGCAACCGCAAAAAGATGGGGACTTAGCTCTCCGAAGGGTGCTCCTTTGTATTGTTCCATCATCTGAATGTCGTACAAGTGTGGCAGTCTCCGGAACGGGTTCACTGCTATTAGGATATTGCCCGTATATGTCTGCTCATTATCACTGATGGGTCGATCACTCATCCAGATTGCCTTTCAGCATAATTTTAATTATAATGGAGAATAAACTAACATATATCTCATTGAGAGCGAATCTGCACGCAAGATTGTGGAGGACTCCTGGTTCATGGAGGTAAGGTAATTTAGTCATGTCATCGACCCCGGCAGGTGGCGCCTCCGTATCTTTTGGATATATGTTTGAGATATCTGCCACCACCTGGGACCAACGTAAAAAGATGAGTTGGTTAGATAACCGAAGGTGGTGATAATGGTGATGATGGGGGAAGGCAGGCCGGCAAGTGCGTACAGTTTTCCCATGGGAGGTGAGAATGGTGGCTTCTCTGGCAGTAAGGGCCTTGACTTCTCCATCAACCCAGGCGAGCTCTACATCATCAACCCACACCTGGGATCCAACAGCGATTTTCACGGAAGTCCCCTGGATGGTGAAAGCTAAGTCCATTATAGAGAATCAAACAGAGGGAGAGCAGAGGATGTTAACCAAGGATGCTTACCATGCTGAGAGTCGGCGTAGGAATGCAATCATCAAACTTGGGCAAATCAAGAACAAGATAGAAGTTAGGGAGGGAGTGTCCATTGAAAAAGAAGGTTGAAAAAGCAGAGCTGGCAAAAAGGGAGGGAAAAGCACAAAAGGAAGGAGCAGCAGAGGAGAATCACACCCCCACCACTTCACTTTCAGGGAGAGCTGGTCTGGCACGGGAATGGTGCCTGCAATTGGAATTGCAATGCAAATGGGATTCATCATTGATCATGATGATTCGATACTTGAGCCATAAGGTTGCAAGCTCACTCTTGCTACTTCCTATCGTACCGGACGGGCCCCACTACTTTGGATTTGTTTTATCACACATTTCAGGTGATCAGTAAAGTAGGACATACTTAAACACCCCTGCTCTTGCCAGTGCCTCCTGATTGGAGAGTCAGATCAATAGAATGATGACCATGATTTTCCCCTTTTGCTTTTTCAAATCCATCCTTTTAGACTGTGCAAAAAATACATCCATGCTATGTGTGGGGCTCCTTACCACCGTGTCATTTCCCTTTTTATTTTCCCTCTCCTCAACAAGAGGATGATACCTCAAGTACTACAATTCACTTACAAAGTTGATGCACGAAAATGATGACATAATTTTATTTAGTGCACACACTTCTGATTTATTCAAATACTCTCTTATAGTTGAACAAATCGATTTCATGTGCCAATCTTAAAATACTCGATATTGCTCTAAATTAAATAGGTTGATCACCCATTTTCCTTAGATGGTGAAATTGCAGTTAAATTTCACGTTCATATCACACGCTTCCTCGGTGCAAGCCTCATCATTAGAGGCTACCGAACAACGCGAAGGGAAGGAATGGGAATCCTTGAGGCCATTCATTATCATCAAACAGGCCAGTGAGAAAATAATAGAATATGGGGATTCACTCTGAGGGCCCATCGGGGTGCATCTCATGGGCCCATCGGTTGAGATGCACTCCTAGAATGGCTCTGTCACGTCCTCCCGATGGCCTTAACTCCTCCGCCCATTGGGGTCAGCCCAACCACCCATGGTGGACTGTTCCTCGGATGAGGGCTTGTTTATTCGGCCCAGTCCCCAGCAAGAGTGCCGGACGACGTAGCCCACGTCAACATGTGAAGGTGTCAGATGAGATAAGCTCATGCATAAGAAGCATGTTAAATACAGCCGAACAAGTCAAAAAAGACATGTCGTTAAGTTTCGGGAAAAAGCCACGAAAAACCTTGAACTTTGCCTAAAGTGACATATTTATCCAATTTTTTTTTTTTGAGACGTGAAAAACCCGGACTTTGCCAACCGTGACATATTCACTCCAAGCTTTTTTTTGTGACACCAAAAACCCGGAACTTTTGTTATGTGACACGTTTACCCTAAAATTATAGGGCATTTTGGTTTTTTCATTTTAATTTTTTTTCATTTTTTTTTCCTTCTCTCTTCCCTTCGCTGGCGTCCGATGAGGGTTGCCCTTGCCGGTGTCGGGTGAGGGTCACCCTCGCCGGCGTCGGGCGGCCCTTGCCTGTGCCTGGTGAGGAGTGCTCTTGCCAGATCTGGCGAGGGCCATCCTCGCTTGACGCTGGCGAGGTCAGGCGAGGGTGTCCCTGCCCTCGGCGGCATCGGCGCCCTCGCCTGCATCTGGCGAGGGGTGCCCTTGCCCAACGCCCGCGAGGGCCGTCCTCGCCGACGCCGGCGAGGTTGGGCGAGGGTGTCCTTGCCCTTGCCGGCGTCGAGCGGCCCTCGCTTGCGTCGGCAAGGAGTGTCCTCGCCCGATGCCGGCGAGGTCGGAGAGGGTGTACCTACCCTCGCCGGCGAGGGTTGCCCTCGCCCGACACCGGCGAGGTCTGGCGGAGGGCAGCCTTGCCCTCGCTGGCGTCAGGCGGCCCTCGCCTGCGTGATCCTCGCCAGATCTGGTGGGGGGTGCCCTCGCCTGACGCCGGCTTCCCTCCGCCAGCTCCGCCATGGTTGGCGGAGGGAAGAAGAAGAAAAAAAAAAGAAAAAGAAAAAATAGAATAAAAAGATAAAAATGTCCTTGATGGGGTAAATGTGTCACGGTTTGAAAAGTTTGGGGTTTTTCACATCACAAAAAAAAATTTGAGGTAAATGTGTCACTTTGAGCAAAGTTCAGAGTTTTTCGTGTCTTTTTCTCTTAAGTTTTTCTTACGGAAAAGGAATTCGTTAGAAGTGATTTTAAATGTAATATTTATTTCTCTTAAATTTTGCGACCGCACGCACTTTAATCTATTTTCATGAGTTTTTAAAGTAGTCAAGATATATGAAGTTTTAAAAATTTGACTAGTTATTTAAATTCCTGTAGAAGATGTCTTGGTAGGGCGTGCTCTCTTCATTATATTTGCCCGAAAAGGAAAGCTGCCGGCTCGGCGTTGCCTGGGACTCTGCCAAGAGTGCCATATGCCTGTCCAGAAATCCATAAAATCGCATTCTACGATTCCTGAGTCTGACTTTCTTAGTTAGATAGAAACGATGATGAGAATATTCCGTCTTTTTTTGGTTCCCTTAGGATGTTATGTTAATGAGCATGCTTCGTCAATGACAAATTTTCCAGAACCTGAATTCCTATTATCAACTCGGAACCTAAACGACGAACTAAGCTTCGACCGACTCATTCTGATTAGAATTCCCAGCTCCTGAAGTGACACGGTATGCTTCCCTGCTATTAAACGAACTCCTCCTCCGAGCCTCCTCCCAATAGCCTCTCTTCCTCTCTGCGCAATCTCTCTTGATCAAAAGGGACACGTCAAGGTCTGAAGCAGAGGAGAAAAGTGGACGCGTGAGTATCTACCACTAATACCCAATATGTTTTCTGTAGAGAATTTTCAAGGAGAGAGCTCCTTCAAGTCTTTGCTTAACAGAAGATAACAAATCTCAGTAATTTATATGTGGTTAAGGAGCGGAGTTTTATAGTGAATTAGGCTCAAAACACATGCTCATTTCCCCCGCCGCCAAGTGCTAGCAATTTTGGGTTTGGGCCACTATCCGAGTTTTAGCTCACCTTTTACTCGGCGCATGAATTGAGTGTAGTATTTCGTGTGCTCACAATAGGGGTGAGCATAATCAAGATTGGGTTGGTTCACCCCCTAATCCTAGGATCAATTTACACTATGCTAATCCTCAATTTTTTGGACCGATGACTGACTCTATTGAGTTTGGGACCGATGATCAAATCAACCTAGTGGATTTGATTCGGTTGTAGGGTCAACCCGAGACCAATCAATAATTTTTTTATTTCATTTTTTGTACTCTATAAAAAGGTGATCGAGAACTAGATTGGTCCAATGAGTTCGGTTTAGTTCTAGAGTCAACTCAAGATTAACCAGTAATTTTTTTTATTTCATTTTTTTTGTATTCTTTAGAAAAGCGACCAAGGATTGGGCCAACCCAAGGGGTTTAGTGATGAGCAAGGTCAACTAAGAGAGGCAAGCAGCGAGAGTTGAGCGTCGAATAGGGTGAATGTCAAGCATCAAGCAGGGGCGAGCATTGAGTAGCAGGCAGCATGAGTGACGCAAAGTGAGCGAGGCGAGTGGCGAGTAGAGAAGTTATTTCTTTCGATTTTGGCAAATTGAAAACTAAGAGGACAAATAAAACAGAAAAGAATGAGTACAAGAGGAGGATGCTGTGAGTAGCTATTTATGTCCTTTTGGATGTCGTGAAGACTCCTTACAAATATATTTTCCTCATTTATAAATTATGGCTGTTAACGCCATAAATGAAATTAAAAATCTAAGTTATTAAATAATAGTGTAAAATTACTTGAACTCATCACTAAGGAGTTGTTTGATATTGTTGACACCATTTATTTTAAGGTTTTATATAAAAAAATTATAAATAATATATTGGATATATAATATGTATAGAGTCGAGGTTGATCCGAGTTGGACCGACTCTAAATTCTCAGGACTGAGAATCAACTTGTACAGTGCTGGTTCAGGAATCCTAGGATTAAGGACCGATTCAGTCTCCCTGGGAATGGGACCAGGATCAGCAGGGTTGGGTTGGTTTAAGATCGGTCCCAGGTTGACCCTAGACCAATACTCACCCCTAGCTCGCAATATATCTACCTTGGCAGGCTTCCTTTTCACTAAATTCCTTTTCACTAAAAGAAAGCAGTAATAAGTATTTTTTAAGACACTTGTTGGTCATTAGCATGGCTATTTCCACATTTATCTTGATAAAGGGCGACACAATTACATTCACTATGACGCCACTAAGAACAATTGCATTCAACTTAAACATGCTCGTTTTTCTTAAGCCATGTAGATGGATTACTGTTTAATGCATAAAAGAAACAAGAATACTCAATTTGATTATTGTAGGACAGCCTTGTATAACAAGACATAAAAAAAGGTCCTGTTATAATCATTTCCGATGAATAAATACCTTCTTATTTGCATTCAATAGAAGCAAAAGGTGTATGATTTTGCATGATTTTAGATGATGTGATCTGAAGAATGTAACAAATAGTTGATCTAGTCCCTCTAATTCTACCATGATCTGCATTCTGCCAACTAGAATATACTTTTGGAGAGAAAATATAAGTTCTTTGATGGACTTGAGTTAACTCAAGACTTTTGCTTACCTGATTGCGTTCACAGTAGAGTTAGCATGAAAATAGGAGAGACTGAATGTGCTATTTTCGCAGCTACAGAGATGCAGAGAGAAATGGAGACCATTACTGGAGAAGTGAGAAGAATTAAAGCCCTTTACTTCCTTAGGCATGGCCGTGGGACTGGTGGGGGCGGGGTTGAGCAGCCCCACCTATTCTGTGCCTATCATAGCAGCAGCAGTGACCTTCTTTTGAAAGGTTCATCATCGCTTCCAATCCCTTTTTTGGGGTCGTCTGCTACCACTAGAAATTGTACTACGTATTTAGCTTTACACGTCCTTGCATTAACCTTCTTCCCTCTTTTTTCTCCTCAATATAGATATTAAGAGGTGGCTTGCGGATTTGAGAGGAAGCCACTTGACCTGGGCCTTCTCTTGGTCCTACAAAAGGTCAATTTACACCTACTGCCCAGACCGACTATTGGTTTTCATTGCGAAAAATTTGGGGGATGGCCCACCTGAAGAATCAAGACTGCTGACTATAATTGGTTTGGCTGAAAATGAAGGAGGTACAAGATGGGATATATTTGGCAAGACGTCCTGGATGACGATCTTGTGATGCCTATATCTTGTAATGAATATGTCCTTTAAGGATGTGAAAAAGTTGCTCTTTCTTCATATGGTATTGTTGGAGAAATCTTTCCAGAATATTTTGAAGCTAACAAAACGTTTCTATTAGTCTAGTCTGGATATTTGCAGACCTTCTGTTTAGAGTCTAAAAACTTTCAGATCACCAAACTCAGCACTGAAGACTCAAGACTCAAGACTATTCTCATTGACAGTTTTTCTAATCCAGTGACGAAGGCAATCCAGAACCGAAGTATTTGGTTGAGGATTTAGTCCTATCCTCTGGAGAAGATATCTTGGCTGGATAAATATAATAGATTCTTTTATTCGTAATCAAGATCATTTGAAGATCCGATGGTCGACGAAATATTCTTGGAAGGTTCTATTCTTGGAAACCAAGATCCTGATTGTATGGGCGAACATGATTGATGGGCTATCGTTAGGTTCCTTTAATAGCTCGAATGATCTTCTTGATTGATTCCGTCTAACGGGTAGATTAGAGGAATTCCTTTGATAAGTGCCAACGGGTATGATGGCATAAAGGAGTATAAAAGGAAGATGTTCTAGTTACTTTAATGCATGATCGATAGAGAAATTCCAGAGTCTGAAGCACCTTGATTATTAGTTGATACATTTTGAGCGAAGTTGTATACACAAAGAGTGTCTATACTTAGTGATACCTTGAGCTAGTGTGGTAGATCATCTACACTGAGAAATTAAGGGAGAACAACGCTGTAACATCTCTTTGTTCATGGTGGAATCCAGCCAATAGGCTGTCAGTGCAGAAGAGTGGACGTAGGCTTGAAATAAGCCGAACCACTATAAACCGCGTGTTCAATTTTCTCTTCCCTTATCTCAGTTTTACTTTGATTATTGTTTGTCTCAAATCTATCAACTGTCTAGTATTGTGAAATTATCGAGAAAATTTTTTTATATACCTATTCACCCCCCTCTAGGTACTTATTCTAGCTATATCAATTGGTATCAGAGCTCGTGTTCTCACTTTATTTGAAGTGTTTTACTTCAGAGTAAAAGATCCATGGCTAGTATGCTAGCACCAGGGCTGGTGGAAGGGCAAAGCAATACCAGACTATCCTACTTTGATGGAAAGGATTACAACATCTGGAAGAACAAGATGAAAGCTTTCCTACGATCAAAGGATCCTCTGGAATGAGACGTTGTAGAAAAATGAATTACTCCTACAGCTGCATCAGTTTTTGAAAGAGGGAAAGAAACTATTGAGACCAGCGGAATGACTCAGGAAGAGATAATGAAGAGACAAGCACTCGATGCAAAAGTAATTTACTCTTTATATTGTGCTTTGTCACCAACTGAATATAACAGAATATCTTCTTGTGTTACAGCAAAAGAAGTTTGGGACAGACTACATATCACCTATGAAGGAACAGATCGAGTGAAGGAAACCGGAATTAACATTCTCCTTGGTCAATATGAAGCCTTTAAAATGAAATCAGGAGAATCTATAACTGACATGTTTAGCCGTTTTACAGATATTGTCAATGGTCTTGAGAATCAATGACAAAAAATTTCTGATCCTATGAAGGTAAACAAGCTACTGCGTGGACTCTCCAAGGATTGGAATCACATAAAGACTTCAATAAGAGAGACGTAGAGAATTATGCCACTATTTATCGACGAGCTGATTAGAACTCTTCAGTCTTATGAAGTGGAACAAATTAATGAAGACGAAGATCCAAAAGGTAAGAAATCCATTACATTAACATCAAATGATGATTATGATATTACAGATTCTGAAGATGATATGGACGATGAGGAGCTTGCTCTTATGATAAGAAGATTCAGAAAACTGAATAGAAAAGGAAGAAGGTTCAACTCAAAGAAACAAAGTTTTCAAACACAGCAGACCAAGTCTGTTGATGACAAGGAACCAAACAAAGATGTAGTTTGCTTTGGATGTAAGAAAAGGGGACACATCAAACCGTAACTTGTCCTCTTGAAGAAGAAGAAAGGAAAAGCTGAAAAGTCTCGAAAGGCTCTCAAAGCTGAAACACTGGAGTGATACGAGTGTGAAGAAAGTGATGATGAATATGACAACTAATGTGCGATGGCGCAATCGGACTCGAGACTCAAACTCCTGGATCGGACTCGGACGGTGAATTTGAGGTAAGTGATTTTAAAATTCTGTCAAAGTTTCTAAATATATAGATGAACTGTGTTTTAGTCTTAAGACTTCTCTCAAAAAGGATTTCCGAACTTAAAAAGGAAAACTTTTCTCTAAAACAACAAGAAAATGTTTTAAAAGAAAGGGTTAAATGTACATAAATTGGCAAAAAATTAGCTATAGCGATTTCGTTTTTTCTCTCGTTCAAAGTGCAACGGTTTTTTGAAAAAGAGTATCCTATGGTTTGGAAAACGTTAAGAAAGTTTTCTTGTTTATTTTTCCGTGGCCTACAACAGGAAATATTTGAGACATTCGAATGAGATTTTCGGCAAAAAGCCCGAAAAAACGGCTCACCGTCATATCGTCAAGGGTCTCCTACTCAAAATCAAGGCAAAAGTGCACATAAATTGGCAAAAAATTAGCTATAGCGACGTTTCTCGTTTTTTTTTTTCGCGGTTTATTCCGTGGCCTACCACAGAAATATTTGAGACATTCGAATGAGATTTTCGGCAAAAAGCCCGAAAAAACGGCTCACCGTCATATCGTCAAGGGTCTCCTACTCAAAATCAAGGCAAAAGTGCACATAAATTGGCAAAAAATTAGCTATAGCGACGTTTTCTGTTTTTTTTCGCGCAGTTTTCTATTCCGTGGCCTACAATAGGAAATATTTGAGACATTCGAATGAGATTTTCGGCAAAAAGCCCGAAAAAACGGCTCACCGTCATATCGTCAAGGGTCTCCTACTCAAAATCAAGGCAAAAGTGCACATAAATTGGCAAAAAATTAGCTATAGCAACGTTTGTCTGTTTTTCGTCGTAGTTTTTGTTTGCTGGAGTACCACAGGAAATATTTGAGACATTCGAATGAGATTTTCGGCAAAAAGCCCGAAAAAACGGCTCACCGTCATATCGTCAAGGGTCTCCTACTCAAAATCAAGGCAAAAGTGCACATAAATTGGCAAAAAATTAGCTATAGCGACGTTTCTCTTTTTTTCTGCGCAGTTTCTATTCCGTGGCCTACCACAGGAAACATTTGAAACATTCGAATGAGATTTTCGGCAAAAAGCCCGAAAAAACGGCTCACCGTCATATCGTCAAGGGTCTCCTACTCAAAATCAAGGCAAAAGTGCACATAAATTGGCAAAAAATTAGCTATAGCGACGTTTCTATTTTTTTCTGCGTAGTTTCTATTCTGTGGCCTACCACAGGAAATATTTGAGACAGTCGAATGAGATTTTCGGCAAAAAGCCCGAAAAAACGGGTCACCGTCATATCGTCAAGGGTCTCCTAGTCAGAATCAAGGCAAAAGTGCACATAAATTGGCAAAAATTTAGCTATAGCGACGTTTCTCGTTTTTTTCGCGCGCAGTTTTATTCCGTGGCCTACCACGGGAAATATTTGAGACATTCGAATGAGATTTTCGGCAAAAAGCCCGAAAAAACGGCTCACCGTCATATCGTCAAGGGTCTCCTACTCAAAATCAAGGCAAAAGTGCACATAAATTGGCAAAAAATTAGCTATAGCGACGTTTCTCTTTTTTCGCGCAGCTTTTCCGTGGCCTACCACAGGAAATATTTGAGACATTCGAATGAGATTTTCGGCAAAAAGCCCGAAAAAACGGCTCACCGTCATATCGTCAAGGGTCTCCTACTCAAAATCAAGGCAAAAGTGCACATAAATTGGCAAAAAATTAGCTATAGCGACGTTTCTCTGTTTTTCTGCGCAGTTTCTATTCCGTGGCCTACCACAGGAAATATTTGAAACATTCGAATGAGATTTTCGGCAAAAAGCCCGAAAAAACGGCTCACCGTCATATCGTCAAGGGTCTCCTACTCAAAATCAAGCCAAAAGTGCACATAAATTGGCAAAAAATTAGCTATAGCGACGTTTCTCTGTTTTTCTGCGCAGGTTCTGTTCCGTGGCCTACCACAGGAAACATTTGAAACATTCGAATGAGATTTTCGGCAAAAAGCCCGAAAAAACGGCTCATCGTCATATCGTCAAGGATCTCCTACTCAAAATCAAGGCGAAAGTGCACATCAATTGGCAAAAAATTAGCTATAGCGAAGTTTATCTGTTTTTCTTTGCAGTTTCTGTTCCGTGTCCTGCAATAGGAAATATTTGAGATAGTAGAATGAGATTTTCGGCAATAAGCCCGAAAAAACGGCTCACCATCATATCGTCAAGGGTCTCCTACTCAAAATCAAGCCAAAAGTGCACATAAATTGGCAAAAAATTAGCTATAGGGACATTTCTCTGTTTTTCTGCGCAGCTTCTGTTCCGTGGCCTACAACAGGAAATATTTGAAACATTCGAACGAGATTTTTGGCAAAAAGCCCGAAAAAACGACTCACCGTCATATCGTCAAGGGTCTCCTACTCAAAATCAAGGCAAAAGCGCACATAAATTGGCAAAAAATTAGCTATAGCGACGTTTCTCTGTTTTTCTGCGCAGTTTTTGTTCCCTAGTCTACGACAGGAAATATTTGAGACATTCGAATGAGATTTTCGACAAAAAGCCCGAAAAAACGGCTCACCGTCATATCGTCATGGATCTCCTACTCAAAATCAAGGCAAAAGTGCACATAAATTGGCAAAAAATTAGCTATAGCGACGTTTCTCTGTTTTTCTGCGCAGTTTCTATTCCGTGGCCCACAACAGGAAATATTTGAGACATTCGAGTGAGATTTTCGGCAAAAAGCCCGAAAAAAAGGCTCATCGTCATATCGTCAAGGATCTCCTACTCAAAAACAAGGCAAAAGTGCACATAAATTGGCAAAAAATTAGCTATAGCGACGTTTCTCTGTTTTTCTGCGCAGTTTCTGTTCCGTGGCCTACCACAGGAAATATTTGAGACATTCGAATGAGATTTTCGGCAAAAAGCCCGAAAAAACGGCTCACCGTCATATCGTCAAGGGTCTCCTACTCAAAATCAAGGCAAAAGTGCACATAAATTGGCAAAAAATTAGCTATAGCGACGTTTCTCTGTTTTTCTGCGCAGGTTCTATTCCGTGGCCTACCACAGGAAACATTTGAAACATTCGAATGAGATTTTCGGCAAAAAGCCCGAAAAAACGGCTCACCGTCATATCGTCAAGGGTCTCCTACTCAAAATCAAGGCAAAAGCGCACAAAAATTGGCAAAAAATTAGCTATAGCGACGTTTCTCAGTTTTTCTTCGCAGTTTCTGTTCCGTGGCCCACAACAGGAAATATTTGAGACAGTCGAGTGAGATTTTCGGCAAAAAGCCCGAAAAAAAGGCTCATCGTCATATCGTCAAGGATCTCCTACTCAAAAACAAGGCAAAAGTGCACATAAATTGGCAAAAAATTAGCCATAACGACGTTTCTCTGTTTTTCTGCGCAGTTTCTGTTCCGTGGCCTACAAGAGGAAATATTGGAGATAGTAGAATTAGATTTTCGGAAATAAGCCCGAAAAAACGGCTCGCCGTCATATCGTCAAGGGTCTCCTACTCAAAATCAAGGCAAAAGCGCACATAAATTGGCAAAAAATTAGCTATAGCGACGTTTCTCGATTTTTTTTTGCGCAGGTTTTATTCCGTGGCCTACCACAGGAAATATTTGAGACATTCGAATGAGATTTTCGGCAAAAAGCCCGAAAAAACGGCTCACCGTCATATCGTCAAGGGTCTCCTACTCAAAATCAAGGCAAAAGTGCACATAAATTGGCAAAAAATTAGCTATAGCGACGTTTTCTTTTTTTTCGCAGTTTGTTCCGTGGCCTACCACAGAAATATTTGAGACATTCGAATGAGATTTTCGGCAAAAAGCCCGAAAAAACGGCTCACCGTCATATCGTCAAGGGTCTCCTACTCAAAATCAAGGCAAAAGTGCACATAAATTGGCAAAAAATTAGCTATAGCGACGTTTCTCTGTTTTTTTTTGCGCAGTTTTCGTTCCGTGGCCTACCACAGGAAATATTTGAGACATTCGAATGAGATTTTCGGCAAAAAGCCCGAAAAAACGGCTCACCGTCATATCGTCAAGGGTCTCCTACTCAAAATCAAGGCAAAAGTGCACATAAATTGGCAAAAAATTAGCTATAGCGACGTTTTCTGTTTTTTTCTGCGCAGTTTCTATTCCGTGGCCTACCACAGGAAATATTTGAGACATTCGAATGAGATTTTCGGCAAAAAGCCCGAAAAAACGGCTCACCGTCATATCGTCAAGGGTCTCCTACTCAAAATCAAGGCAAAAGTGCACATAAATTGGCAAAAAATTAGCTATAGCGACGTTTTCTCGTTTTTCTGCGGTTTTCTATTCCGTGGCCTACCACAGGAAATATTTGAGACATTCGAATGAGATTTTCAGCAAAAAGCCCGAAAAAACGGCTCACCGTCATATCGTCAAGGGTCTCCTACTCAAAATCAAGGCAAAAGTGCACATAAATTGGCAAAAAATTAGCTATAGCGACGTTTCTCTGTTTTTTTGCGCAGTTTCTATTCCGTGGCCTACCACAGGAAATATTTGAGACATTCGAATGAGATTTTCGGCAAAAAGCCCGAAAAAACGGCTCACCGTCATATCGTCAAGGGTCTCCTACTCAAAATCAAGGCAAAAGTGCACATAAATTGGCAAAAAATTAGCTATAGCGACGTTTCTCTGTTTTTTCTGCAGTTTTCTATTCCGTGGCCTACACAGGAAATATTTGAAACATTCGAATGAGATTTTCGGCAAAAAGCCCGAAAAAACGGCTCACCGTCATATCGTCAAGGGTCTCCTACTCAAAATCAAGGCAAAAGTGCACATAAATTGGCAAAAAATTAGCTATAGCGCGACGAATTTTTCGGCAAAAAGCCCGTTTTCGTCATATCGTCAAGGTCTCCTTCAAAATCAAGGCAAAAGTGCACATAAATTGGCAAAAAATTAGCTATAGCGAACGTTTCCGTGGCCTACCTACAGGAAATATTTGAGACATTCGAATGAGATTTTCGGCAAAAAGCCCGAAAAAACGGCTCACCGTCATATCGTCAAGGGTCTCCTACTCAAAATCAAGGCAAAAGTGCACATAAATTGGCAAAAAATTAGCTATAGCGACGTTTCTCTTTTTTTTTCGCGCGGTTTTCTATTCCGTGGCCTACACAGGAAATATTTGAGACATTCGAATGAGATTTTCGGAAAGAAGCCCGAAAAAACGGCTCACCGTCATATCGTCGAGGGTCTCCTACTAAAAATCAAGGCAAAAGTGCACATAAGTTGGCAAAAAATTAGCTATAGCGACGTTTCTCTGTTTTTCTGCGCAGTTTCTGTTCCATGGCCTACCACAGGAAATATTTGAGACATTCGAATGAGATTTTCGGCAAAAAGCCCGAAAAAACGGCTCACCGTCATATCGTCAAGGGTCTCCTACTCAAAATCAAGGCAAAAGTGCACATAAATTGGCAAAAAATTAGCTATAGCGACGTTTCTCGTTTTTTTTCGCAGTTTTCTATTCCGTGGCCTACCACAGGAAATATTTGAGACATTCGAATGAGATTTTCGGCAAAAAGCCCGAAAAAAAACGGCTCACCGTCATATCGTCAAGGGTCTCCTACTCAAAATCAAGGCAAAAGTGCACATAAATTGGCAAAAAATTAGCTATAGCGACGTTTCTCGTTTTTTTCGCGCGTTTCTATTCCGTGGCCTACCACAGGAAATATTTGAGACATTCGAATGAGATTTTCGGCAAAAAGCCCGAAAAAACGGCTCACCGTCATATCGTCAAGGGTCTCCTACTCAAAATCAAGGCAAAAGTGCACATAAATTGGCAAAAAATTAGCTATAGCGACGTTTCTCGTTTTTCGCGCGCGGTTTTCTATTCCGTGGCCTACCACAGGAAATATTTGAGACATTCGAATGAGATTTTCGGCAAAAAGCCCGAAAAAACGGCTCACCGTCATATCGTCAAGGGTCTCCTACTCAAAATCAAGGCAAAAGTGCACATAAATTGGCAAAAAATTAGCTATAGCGACGTTTTCTCGTTTTTTCGCGCAGTTTTTGTTCCGTGGCCTACAACAGGAAACATTTGAAACATTCGAATGAGATTTTCGGCAAAAAGCCCGAAAAAACGGCTCACCGTCATATCGTCAAGGGTCTCCTACTCAAAATCAAGGCAAAAGTGCACAATAAATTGGCAAAAAATTAGCTATAGCGACGTTTCTCTCGTTTTTTTTCGTTAGTTTCTATTCCGTGGCCTACCACAAGAAATATTTGAGACATTCGAATGAGATTTTCGACAAAAAGCCCGGAAAAACGGCTCATCGTCATATCGTCATGGATCTCTTACTCAAAACCAAGGCAAAAGTGCACATAAATTGGCAAAAAATTAGCTATAGCGACGTTTCTCTGTTTTTTCGCGCAGTTTCTGTTCCGTGGCCTACCAGAGGAAATATTTGAGACATTCGAATGAGATTTTCGTCAAAAAGCCCGAAAAAACGGCTCACCGTCATATCGTCAAGGGTCTCCTACTCAAAATCAAGGCAAAAGTGCACATAAATTGGCAAAAAATTAGCTATAGCGACGTTTCTCTTTTTTTTTCGCGCAGTTTTGTTTCCGTGGCCTACCACAGGAAATATTTGAGACATTCGAATGAGATTTTCGGCAAAAAGCCCGAAAAAACGGCTCACCGTCATATCGTCAAGGGTCTCCTACTCAAAATCAAGGCAAAAGTGCACATAAATTGGCAAAAAATTAGCTATAGCGACGTTTCTCTGTTTTTCTGCGCAGTTTCGATTCCGTGGCCTACCACAGGAAATATTTGAGACATTCGAATGAGATTTTCGGCAAAAAGCCCGAAAAAACGGCTCACCGTCATATCGTCAAGGGTCTCCTACTCAAAATCAAGGCAAAAGTGCACATAAATTGGCAAAAAATTAGCTATAGCGACGTTTCTCGTTTTTTTTTTCGCGCAGTTTCTATTCCGTGGCCTACCACAAGAAATATTTGAGACATTCGAATGAGTTTTTCAGCAAAAAGCCCGAAAAAACGGGTCACCGTCATATCGTCAAGGGTCTCCTGCTCAAAATCAAGGAAAAGTGCACATAAATTGGCAAAAAATTAGATATAGCATTTTTGCTCCGTTTTTTTGCGCAGTTTCCATACCGTGGCCTACTACAGGAAATATTTGGGACATTCGAATGAGATTTTCGGCAAAAAGCCCGAAAAAAACGGCTCACCGTCATATCGTCAAGGGTCTCCTACTCAAAATCAAGGCAAAAGTGCACATAAATTGGCAAAAAATTAGCTATAGCGACGTTTCTCTGTTTTTTTGCGCAGTTTCTGTTCCGTGGCCTACCACAGGAAATATTTGAGACATTCGAATGAGATTTTCGGCAAAAAGCCCGAAAAAACGGCTCACCGTCATATCGTCAAGGGTCTCCTACTCAAAATCAAGGCAAAAGTGCACATAAATTGGCAAAAAATTAGCTATAGCGACGTTTCTCTGTTTTTCTGCGCAGTTTTGTTCCGTGGCCTACAACAGGAAATATTTGAAACATTCGAATGAGATTTTCGGCAAAAAGCCCGAAAAAACGGCTCACCGTCATATCGTCAAGGGTCTCCTACTCAAAATCAAGGCAAAAGTGCACATAAATTGGCAAAAAATTAGCTATAGCGACGTTTCTCGTTTTTTTTCGCGGTTTTTGTTTCCGTGGCCTACCACAGGAAATATTTGAGACATTCGAATGAGATTTTCGGCAAAAAGCCCGAAAAAACGGCTCACCGTCATATCGTCAAGGGTCTCCTACTCAAAATCAAGGCAAAAGTGCACATAAATTGGCAAAAAATTAGCTATAGCGACGTTTCTCTGTTTTTTGCGCAGTTTCTATTCCGTGGCCTACACAGGAAATATTTGAGACATTCGAATGAGATTTTCGGCAAAAAGCCCGAAAAAAACGGCTCACCGTCATATCGTCAAGGGTCTCCTACTCAAAATCAAGGCAAAAGTGCACATAAATTGGCAAAAAATTAGCTATAGCGACGTTTCTCTTTTTTCGCAGTTTCTTGTTCCGTGGCCTACCACAGGAAATATTTGAGACATTCGAATGAGATTTTCGGCAAAAAGCCCGAAAAAAACGGCTCACCGTCATATCGTCAAGGGTCTCCTACTCAAAATCAAGGCAAAAGTGCACATAAATTGGCAAAAAATTAGCTATAGCGACGTTTCTGTTTGTTTTTTTTTGCGCATTTTTTCTGTTCCGTGGCCTACCACAGGAAATATTTGAACATTCGAATGAGATTTTCGGCAAAAAGCCCGAAAAAACGGCTCACCGTCATATCGTCAAGGGTCTCCTACTCAAAATCAAGGCAAAAGTGCACATAAATTGGCAAAAAATTAGCTATAGCGACGTTTTCTCGTTTTTTTTTGCGCGCAGTTTCTATTCCGTGGCCTACCACAGGAAATATTTGAGACATTCGAATGAGATTTTCGGCAAAAAGCCCGAAAAAACGGCTCACCGTCATATCGTCAAGGGTCTCCTACTCAAAATCAAGGCAAAAGTGCACATAAATTGGCAAAAAATTAGCTATAGCGACGTTTTCTGTTTTTTTTGCGCAGTTTTCTATTCCGTGGCCTACAACAGGAAATATTTGAGACATTCGAATGAGATTTTCGGCAAAAAGCCCGAAAAAACGGCTCACCGTCATATCGTCAAGGGTCTCCTACTCAAAATCAAGGCAAAAGTGCACATAAATTGGCAAAAAATTAGCTATAGCGACGTTTCTCGTTTTTTCGCAGTTTTGTTCCGTGGCCTACCACAGGAAATATTTGAGACATTCGAATGAGATTTTCGGCAAAAAGCCCGAAAAAACGGCTCACCGTCATATCGTCAAGGGTCTCCTACTCAAAATCAAGGCAAAAGTGCACATAAATTGGCAAAAAATTAGCTATAGCGACGTTTCTCTATTTTTTCGCGCGGTTTCTATTTCCGTGGCCTACAACAGGAAATATTTGAGACATTCGAATGAGATTTTCGGCAAAAAGCCCGAAAAAACGGCTCACCGTCATATCGTCAAGGGTCTCCTACTCAAAATCAAGGCAAAAGTGCACATAAATTGGCAAAAAATTAGCTATAGCGACGTTTCTCTGTTTTTTTTCGCGGTTTTTGTTCCGTGGCCTACCACGGGAAATATTTGAGACATTCGAATGAGATTTTCGGCAAAAAGCCCGAAAAAACGGCTCACCGTCATATCGTCAAGGGTCTCCTACTCAAAATCAAGGCAAAAGTGCACATAAATTGGCAAAAAATTAGCTATAGCGACGTTTTCTCGTTTTTTTGCGCAGTTTTGTTCCGTGGCCTACACAGGAAATATTTGAGACATTCGAATGAGATTTTCGGCAAAAAGCCCGAAAAAACGGCTCACCGTCATATCGTCAAGGGTCTCCTACTCAAAATCAAGGCAAAAGTGCACATAAATTGGCAAAAAATTAGCTATAGCGACGTTTCTCTTTTTTTCTGCGCAGTTTCTATTCCGTGGCCTACACAGGAAATATTTGAGACATTCGAATGAGATTTTCGGCAAAAAGCCCGAAAAAACGGCTCACCGTCATATCGTCAAGGGTCTCCTACTCAAAATCAAGGCAAAAGTGCACATAAATTGGCAAAAAATTAGCTATAGCGACGTTTCTCTCGTTTTTCTCGCGCAGTTTACGTTCCGTGGCCTACCACAGGAAATATTTGAGACATTCGAATGAGATTTTCGGCAAAAAGCCCGAAAAAACGGCTCACCGTCATATCGTCAAGGGTCTCCTACTCAAAATCAAGGCAAAAGTGCACATAAATTGGCAAAAAATTAGCTATAGCGACGTTTCTCGTTTTTTCGCGCAGTTTTATTCCGTGGCCTACCACAGGAAATATTTGAGACATTCGAATGAGATTTTCGGCAAAAAGCCCGAAAAAACGGCTCACCGTCATATCGTCAAGGGTCTCCTACTCAAAATCAAGGCAAAAGCGCACATAAATTGGCAAAAAATTAGCTATAGCGACGTTTCTCTGCTTTTCTGCGCAGTTTCTATTCCGTGGCCTACAACAGGAAATATTTGAGACATTCGAATGAGATTTTCGGCAAAAAGCCCGAAAAAACGGCTCACCGTCATATCGTCAAGGGTCTCCTACTCAAAATCAAGGCAAAAGTGCACATAAATTGGCAAAAAATTAGCTATAGCGACGTTTCTCTGTTTTTCGCAGTTTCTATTCCGTGGCCTACAACAGGAAATATTTGAGACATTCGAATGAGATTTTCGGCAAAAAGCCCGAAAAAACGGCTCACCGTCATATCGTCAAGGGTCTCCTACTCAAAATCAAGGCAAAAGTGCACATAAATTGGCAAAAAATTAGCTATAGCGACGTTTCTCTGTTTTTTTCGCAGTTAGTTTTGTTCCGTGGCCTACCACAGGAAATATTTGAGACATTCGAATGAGATTTTCGGCAAAAAGCCCGAAAAAACGGCTCACCGTCATATCGTCAAGGGTCTCCTACTCAAAATCAAGGCAAAAGTGCACATAAATTGGCAAAAAATTAGCTATAGCGACGTTTCTCTGTTTTTCTGCGCAGTTTCTGTTCCGTGGCCTACCACAGGAAATATTTGAGACATTCGAATGAGATTTTCGGCAAAAAGCCCGAAAAAACGGCTCACCGTCATATCGTCAAGGGTCTCCTACTCAAAATCAAGGCAAAAGTGCACATAAATTGGCAAAAAATTAGCTATAGCGACGTTTCTCTTTTTTTCGCAGTTTTTCTGTTCCGTGGCCTACACAGGAAATATTTGAGACATTCGAATGAGATTTTCGGCAAAAAGCCCGAAAAAAAACGGCTCACCGTCATATCGTCAAGGGTCTCCTACTCAAAATCAAGGCAAAAGTGCACATAAATTGGCAAAAAATTAGCTATAGCGACGTTTTCTCGTTTTTTTTCGCGCAGTTTTCTATTCCGTGGCCTACACAGGAAATATTTGAGACATTCGAATGAGATTTTCGGCAAAAAGCCCGAAAAAACGGCTCACCGTCATATCGTCAAGGGTCTCCTACTCAAAATCAAGGCAAAAGTGCACATAAATTGGCAAAAAATTAGCTATAGCGACGGTTTCTGTTCGTATTCCGTGGCCTACCACAAGAAATTTGAGACATTCGAATGAGATTTTTTTATCGTCAAGGGTCTCCTACTCAAAATCAAGGCAAAAGTGCACATAAATTGGCAAAAAATTAGCTATAGCCGTGGTTTTTCTACAGTTTTTTTCCGTGGCCTACCACAGGAAATATTTGAGACATTCGAATGAGATTTTCGGCAAAAAGCCCGAAAAAACGGCTCACCGTCATATCGTCAAGGGTCTCCTACTCAAAATCAAGGCAAAAGTGCACATAAATTGGCAAAAAATTAGCTATAGCGACGTTTTCTGTTTTTTCGCGCAGTTTTCTATTCCGTGGCCTACCACGGGAAATATTTGAAACATTCGAATGAGATTTTCGGCAAAAAGCCCGAAAAAACGGCTCACCGTCATATCGTCAAGGGTCTCCTACTCAAAATCAAGGCAAAAGTGCACATAAATTGGCAAAAAATTAGCTATAGCGACGTTTCTCTGTTTTTCTGCGCAGTTTCTGTTCCGTGGCCTACCACAGGAAACATTTGAAACATTCGAATGAGATTTTCGGCAAAAAGCCCGAAAAAACGGCTCATCGTCATATCGTCAAGGATCTCCTACTCAAAATCAAGGCAAAAGTGCACATCAATTGGCAAAAAATTAGCTATAGCGAAGTTTCTCTGTTTTTCTGTGCAGTTTCTGTTCCGTGTCCTACAATAGGAAATATTTGAGATAGTAGAATGAGATTTTCGGCAATAAGCCCGAAAAAACGGCTCACCATCATATCGTCAAGGGTCTCCTACTCAAAATCAAGGCAAAAGTGCACATAAATTGGCAAAAAATTAGCTATAGCGACATTTCTCTGTTTTTCTGCGCAGTTTCTGTTCCGTGGCCTACAACAGGAAATATTTGAAACATTCGAATGAGATTTTTGGCAAAAAGCCCGAAAAAACGACTCACCGTCATATCGTCAAGGGTCTCCTACTCAAAATCAAGGCAAAAGCGCACATAAATTGGCAAAAAATTAGCTATAGCGACGTTTCTCAGTTTTTCTTCGCAGTTTCCGTTCCCTAGTCTACGACAAGAAATATTTGAGACATTCGAATGAGATTTTCGACAAAAAGCCCGAAAAAACGGCTCACCGTCATATCGTCATGGATCTCCTACTCAAAATCAAGGCAAAAGTGCACATAAATTGGCAAAAAATTAGCTATAGCGACGTTTCTCTGTTTTTTTGCGCAGTTTCTGTTCCGTGGCCCACAACAGGAAATATTTGAGACATTCGAGTGAGATTTTCGGCAAAAAGCCCGAAAAAAACGGCTCATCGTCATATCGTCAAGGGTCTCCTACTCAAAATCAAGGCAAAAGTGCACATAAATTGGCAAAAAATTAGCTATAGCGACGTTTTCTCGTTTTTCTCGCGCAGTTTTGTTCCGTGGCCTACCACAGGAAATATTTGAGACATTCGAATGAGATTTTCGGCAAAAAGCCCGAAAAAACGGCTCACCGTCATATCGTCAAGGGTCTCCTACTCAAAATCAAGGCAAAAGTGCACATAAATTGGCAAAAAATTAGCTATAGCGACGTTTCTCTGTTTTTCGGCGCAGTTTCTATTCCGTGGCCTACCACAGGAAATATTTGAGACATTCGAATGAGATTTTCGGCAAAAAGCCCGAAAAAACGGCTCACCGTCATATCGTCAAGGGTCTCCTACTCAAAATCAAGGCAAAAGTGCACATAAATTGGCAAAAAATTAGCTATAGCGACGTTTCTCTTTTTTTCGCGCAGTTTCGTTCCGTGGCCTACAACAGGAAATATTTGAGACATTCGAATGAGATTTTCGGCAAAAAGCCCGAAAAAACGGCTCACCGTCATATCGTCAAGGGTCTCCTACTCAAAATCAAGGCAAAAGTGCACATAAATTGGCAAAAAATTAGCTATAGCGACGTTTCTCTTTTTTTCTTCGCAGTTTCTGTTCCGTGGCCTACAACAGGAAATATTTGAGACATTCGAATGAGATTTTCGGCAAAAAGCCCGAAAAAACGGCTCACCGTCATATCGTCAAGGGTCTCCTACTCAAAATCAAGGCAAAAGTGCACATAAATTGGCAAAAAATTAGCTATAGCGACGTTTTCTGTTTTTTTCGCGCAGTTTTCTATTCCGTGGCCTACCACAGGAAATATTTGAGACATTCGAATGAGATTTTCGGCAAAAAGCCCGAAAAAACGGCTCACCGTCATATCGTCAAGGGTCTCCTACTCAAAATCAAGGCAAAAGTGCACATAAATTGGCAAAAAATTAGCTATAGCGACGTTTCTCTGTTTTTCTGCGCAGTTTCTGTTCCGTGGCCTACCACAGGAAATATTTGAGACATTCGAATGAGATTTTCGGCAAAAAGCCCGAAAAAACGGCTCACCGTCATATCGTCAAGGGTCTCCTACTCAAAATCAAGGCAAAAGTGCACATAAATTGGCAAAAAATTAGCTATAGCGACGTTTCTGTCTTTTTCTGCGCAGTTTCTATTCCGTGGCCTACTACAGGAAATATTTGAGACAGTAGAATGAGATTTTCGGTAAAAAGCCCGAAAAAACGGGTCACCTTCATATCGTCAAGGGTCTCCTACTCAAAATCAAGGCAAGAGAGCATATAAATTGGCAAAAAATTAGCTATGGCGACGTTTTCCTATTTTTCTGCGCAGTTTCTATTCCGTGGCCTACGACAGGAAACATTTGAGACAGTAGAATGAGATTTTCGGCAAAAAGCCCGAAAAAACGGCTCACCGTCATATCGTCAAGGGTCTCCTACTCAAAATCAAGGCAAAAGTGCACATAAATCGGCAAAAAATTAGCTATAGCGACGTTTCTTTATTTTTCTGCGCAGTTTCTGTTCCGTGGCCTACAACAGGAAATATTTGAGACATTCGAATGAGATTTTCGGCAAAAAACCCAAAAAAACGGCTCACCGTCATATCGTCAAGGGTCCCCTACTCAAAATCAAGGCAAAAGTGTACATAAATTGGCAAAAAATTAGCTATAGCGATGTTTCTCTATTTTTCGTCGCAGTTTCTGTTCGGTGGCCTACAACAGGAAATATTTGAGACATTCGAATGAGATTTTCGGCGAAAAGCCCGAAAAAACGGCTCACCGTCATATCGTCAAGGGTCTCCTACTCAAAATCAAGGCAAAAGTGCACATAAATTGGCAAAAAATTAGCTATAGCGACGTTTCTCAGTTTTTCTGCGCAGTTTCTATTCCGTGGCCTACCACAGGAAATATTTGAGACATTCAAATGAGATTTTCGATAAAAAGCCCGAGAAACCGGCTCACCGTCATTTCGTCAGGAGTCTCCTACTCAAAATCAAGCCAAAAGTGCACATAAATTGGCAAAAAATTAGATATAGCGACATTTCTCCGTTTTTCCGCGCAGCTTCTGTTCCGTGGCCTACGTTCGAATGGGATTTTCGGCAAAAAGCCCGAAAAAACGGCTCATCGTCATATCGTCAAGGATCTCCTACTCTAAATCAAGGCAAAAGTGCACATCAATTGGCAAAAAATTAGCTATAGCGACGTTTCTTTGTTTTTCTGCGCAGTTTCTGTTCCGTGGCCTACAACAGGAAATATTTGAGACATTCGAATGAGATTTTCGGCAAAAAGCCCGAAAAAACGGCTCACCGTCATATCGTCAAGGGTCTCCTACTCAAAATCAAGGCAAAAGTGCACATAAATTGGCAAAAAATTAGCTATAGCGACGTTTCTCGTTTTTTTCGCGCAGTTCTATTCCGTGGCCTACCACAGGAAATATTTGAGACATTCGAATGAGATTTTCGGCAAAAAGCCCGAAAAAAACGGCTCACCGTCATATCGTCAAGGGTCTCCTACTCAAAATCAAGGCAAAAGTGCACATAAATTGGCAAAAAATTAGCTATAGCGACGTTTCTCTGTTTTTTGCGCGCAGTTTCTATTCCGTGGCCTACAACAGGAAATATTTGAGACATTCGAATGAGATTTTCGGCAAAAAGCCCGAAAAAACGGCTCACCGTCATATCGTCAAGGGTCTCCTACTCAAAATCAAGGCAAAAGTGCACATAAATTGGCAAAAAATTAGCTATAGCGACGTTTCTCTGTTTTTCTGCGCAGTTTCTATTCCGTGGCCTACCACAGGAAATATTTGAGACATTCGAATGAGATTTTCGGCAAAAAGCCCGAAAAAACGGCTCACCGTCATATCGTCAAGGGTCTCCTACTCAAAATCAAGGCAAAAGTGCACATAAATTGGCAAAAAATTAGCTATAGCGACGTTTCTCTTTTTTCTGCGCAGTTTTCTGTTCCGTGGCCTACACAGGAAATATTTGAGACATTCGAATGAGATTTTCGGCAAAAAGCCCGAAAAAACGGCTCACCGTCATATCGTCAAGGATCTCCTACTCAAAATCAAGGCAAAAGTGCACATAAATTGGCAAAAAATTAGCTATAGCGACGTTTCTCTGTTTTTCTGCGCAGTTTCTGTTCCGTGGCCTACAATAGGAAATATTTGAGACATTCGAATGAGATTTTCGGCAAAAAGCCCGAAAAAACGGCTCACCGTCATATCGTCAAGGGTCTCCTACTCAAAATCAAGGCAAAAGTGCACATAAATTGGCAAAAAATTTGCTATGGCGATGTTTCTCAGTTTTTCTGTCCAGTTTCTGTTCCGTGGCCGACAACAGGAAATATTTGAGACATTCAAATGAGATTTTCGGCAAAAAGCCCGAAAAAACGGCTCACCGTCATATCGTCAATGGTCTCCTACTCAAAATCAAGGCAAAAGTGCACATAAATTGGCAAAAAATTAGCTATAGCGACGTTTCTCTTTTTTTCTGCGCAGTTTCTATTCCGTGGCCTACCACAGGAAATATTTGAGACATTCGAATGAGATTTTCGGCAAAAAGCCCGAAAAAACGGCTCACCGTCATATCGTCAAGGGTCTCCTACTCAAAATCAAGGCAAAAGTGCACATAAATTGGCAAAAAATTAGCTATAGCGACGTTTCTCGTTTTTTTTTCGCGGTTTTTCGTTCCGTGGCCTACAACAGGAAATATTTGAGACATTCGAATGAGATTTTCGGCAAAAAGCCCGAAAAAACGGCTCACCGTCATATCGTCAAGGGTCTCCTACTCAAAATCAAGGCAAAAGTGCACATAAATTGGCAAAAAATTAGCTATAGCGACGTTTTCTGTTTTTTCTCGCGGTTTCTATTCCGTGGCCTACCACAGGAAACATTTGAAACATTCGAATGAGATTTTCGGCAAAAAGCCCGAAAAAACGGCTCACCGTCATATCGTCAAGGGTCTCCTACTCAAAATCAAGGCAAAAGTGCACATAAATTGGCAAAAAATTAGCTATAGCGACGTTTCTCTTTTTTTTCGCGCAGTTTCTGTTCCGTGGCCTACAACAAGGAAATATTTGAGACATTCGAATGAGATTTTCGGCAAAAAGCCCGAAAAAACGGCTCACTGTCATATCGTCAAGGGTCTCCTACTCAAAATCAAGGCAAAAGTGCACATAAATTGGCAAAAAATTAGCTATAGCGACGTTTCTCTGTTTTTTTGCGCAGTTTCTATTCCGTGGCCAACAAGAGGAAATATATGAGGCATTCGAATGAGATTTTTGGCAAAAAGTCCGAAAAAACGGCTCACCGTCATATCGTCAAGGGTCTCCTACTCAAAATCAAGGCAAAAGTGCACATAAATTGGCAAAAAATTAGCTATAGCGACGTTTCTCGTTTTTTTCGCGCAGTTTTCTATTCCGTGGCCTACCACAGGAAATATTTGAGACATTCGAATGAGATTTTCGGCAAAAAGCCCGAAAAAACGGCTCACCGTCATATCGTCAAGGGTCTCCTACTCAAAATCAAGGCAAAAGTGCACATAAATTGGCAAAAAATTAGCTATAGCGACGTTTCTCTATTTTTTTTCTCGCGCAGTTTCTGTTCCGTGGCCTACCACAGGAAATATTTGAGACATTCGAATGAGATTTTCGGCAAAAAGCCCGAAAAAACGGCTCACCGTCATATCGTCAAGGGTCTCCTACTCAAAATCAAGGCAAAAGTGCACATAAATTGGCAAAAAATTAGCTATAGCGACGTTTTCTCTTTTTTTCTGCGCAGTTTTTCTATTCCGTGGCCTACCACAAGGAAATATTTGAGACATTCGAATGAGATTTTCGGCAAAAAGCCCGAAAAAACGGCTCACCGTCATATCGTCAAGGGTCTCCTACTCAAAATCAAGGCAAAAGTGCACATAAATTGGCAAAAAATTAGCTATAGCGACGTTTCTCGTTTTTTTTGCGCAGTTTCTATTCCGTGGCCTACCACAGGAAATATTTGAGACATTCGAATGAGATTTTCGGCAAAAAGCCCGAAAAAACGGCTCACCGTCATATCGTCAAGGGTCTCCTACTCAAAATCAAGGCAAAAGTGCACATAAATTGGCAAAAAATTAGCTATAGCGACGTTTTCTGTTTTTTTTCAATGAGATTTTTTTATTCCGTGGCCTACCACAGGAAACATTTGAAACATTCGAATGAGATTTTCGGCAAAAACCTCGAAAAAACGGCCCACCGTCATATCGTCAAGGGTCTCCTACTCAAAATCAAGGCAAAAGTGCACATAAATTGGCAAAAAATTAGCTGCGCAGTTTCTATTCCGTGGCCTACCACAGGAAACATTTGAAACATTCGAATAAGATTTTCGGCAAAAAGCCCGAAAAAACGGCTCACCGTCATTTCGTCAAGGGTCTCCTACTCAAAATCAAGCCAAAAGTGCACATAAATTGGCAAAAAATTAGCTATCGCGACGTTTCTCTTTTTTTTCTGCGCGGTTTTCTGTTCCGTGGCCTACAACAGGAAATATTTGAGACATTCGAATGAGATTTTCGGCAAAAAGCCCGAAAAAAACGGCTCACCGTCATATCGTCAAGGGTCTCCTACTCAAAATCAAGGCAAAAGTGCACATAAATTGGCAAAAAATTAGCTATAGCGACGTTTCTGTTTTTCTCGCGCAGTTTTCGTTCCGTGGCCTACAACAGGAAATATTTGAGACATTCGAATGAGATTTTCGGCAAAAAGCCCGAAAAAACGGCTCACCGTCATATCGTCAAGGGTCTCCTACTCAAAATCAAGGCAAAAGTGCACATAAATTGGCAAAAAATTAGCTATAGCGACGTTTCTCGTTTTTTCGCGAGTTTACGTTCCGTGGCCTACCACAAGAAATATTTGAGACATTCGAATGAGATTTTCGAAAAGAAGCCCGAAAAAACGGCTCACCGTCATATCGTCGAGGGTCTCCTACTCAAAATCAAGGCAAAAGTGCACACAAATTGGCAAAAAATTAGCTATAGCGACGTTTCTCTGTTTTTCGTCGCAGTTTCTGTTCCATGGCCTACCACAGGAAATATTTGAGACATTCGAATGAGATTTTCGGCAAAAAGCCCGAAAAAACGGCTCACCGCCATATCGTCAAGGGTCTCCTACTCAAAAACAAGGCAAAAGTGCACATAAATTGGCAAAAAATTAGCTATAGCGACGTTTCTTTCTGTTTTTTGCGCAGTTTTCTATTCCGTGGCCTACCGAGGAAATATTTGAGACATTCGAATGAGATTTTCGGCAAAAAGCCCGAAAAAACGGCTCACCGTCATATCGTCAAGGGTCTCCTACTCAAAATCAAGGCAAAAGTGCACATAAATTGGCAAAAAATTAGCTATAGCGACGTTTTCTGTTTTTTTTTTCGCGCGGTTTTCGTTCCGTGGCCTACAACAGGAAATATTTGAGACATTCGAATGAGATTTTCGGCAAAAAGCCCGAAAAAACGGCTCACCGTCATATCGTCAAGGGTCTCCTACTCAAAATCAAGGCAAAAGTGCACATAAATTGGCAAAAAATTAGCTATAGCGACGTTTCTCTGTTTTTAAACGCGCAGTTTATTCCGTGGCCTACTACCACGGGAAATATTTGAGACATTCGAATGAGATTTTCGGCAAAAAGCCCGAAAAAACGGCTCACCGTCATATCGTCAAGGGTCTCCTACTCAAAATCAAGGCAAAAGTGCACATAAATTGGCAAAAAATTAGCTATAGCGACGTTTCTCTGTTTTTCTGCGCAGTTTCTGTTCCGTGGCCTACAACAGGAAATATTTGAGACATTCGAATGAGATTTTCGGCAAAAAGCCCGAAAAAACGGCTCACCGTCATATCGTCAAGGGTCTCCTACTCAAAATCAAGGCAAAAGTGCACATAAATTGGCAAAAAATTAGCTATAGCGACGTTTCTCTGTTTTTCTTCGCAGTTTCTATTCCGTGGCCTACCACAGGAAATATTTGAGACATTCGAATGAGATTTTCGGCAAAAAGCCCGAAAAAACGGCTCACCGTCATATCGTCAAGGGTCTCCTACTCAAAATCAAGGCAAAAGTGCACATAAATTGGCAAAAAATTAGCTATAGCGACGTTTCTCTTTTTTTTTGCGCAGTTTCTATTCCGTGGCCTACCACAGGAAATATTTGAGACATTCGAATGAGATTTTCGGCAAAAAGCCCGAAAAAACGGCTCACCGTCATATCGTCAAGGGTCTCCTACTCAAAATCAAGGCAAAAGTGCACATAAATTGGCAAAAAATTAGCTATAGCGACGTTTCTGTTTTTTCGCGCAGTTTACGTTCCGTGGCCTACCACGGGAAATATTTGAGACATTCGAATGAGATTTTCGGCAAAAAGCCCGAAAAAACGGCTCACGTCATATCGTCAAGGTCTCCTACTCAAAATCAAGGCAAAAGTGCACATAAATTGGCAAAAAATTAGCTATAGCGACGTTTCTGTTTTTCTGCGCAGTTTCTGTTCCGTGGCCTACAACAGGAAATATTTGAGACATTCGAATGAGATTTTCGGCAAAAAGCCCGAAAAAACGGCTCACCATCATATCGTCAAGGGTCTCCTACTCAAAATCAAGGCAAAAGTGCACATAAATTGGCAAAAAATTAGCTATAGCGACGTTTCTCTGTTTTTCCGCGCAGCTTCTGTTCCGTGGCCTACAACAGGAAATATTTGAACATTCGAATGAGATTTTGGCAAAAAGCCCGAAAAAACGGCTCACCGTCATATCGTCAAGGGTCTCCTACTCAAAATCAAGGCAAAAGTGCACATAAATTGGCAAAAAATTAGCTATAGCGACGTTTTCTCGTTTTTTCTTGCGCAGTTTCTATTCCGTGGTCTACGACAAGAAATATTTGAGACATTCGAGTGAGATTTTCGGCAAAAAGCCCGAAAAAACGGCTCATCGTCATATCGTCAAGGATCTCCTACTCAAAATCAAGGCAAAAGTGCACATAAATTGGCAAAAAATTAGCTATAGCGACGTTTCTCTGTTTTTCTGCGCAGTTTCTATTCCGTGGCCTACAACAGGAAATATTTGAGACATTCGAATGAGATTTTCGGCAAAAAGCCCGAAAAAA
The DNA here is from genome assembly GCA_017140325.1 of Eucalyptus leucophloia subsp. euroa. Classification (NCBI taxonomy): domain Eukaryota; kingdom Viridiplantae; phylum Streptophyta; class Magnoliopsida; order Myrtales; family Myrtaceae; genus Eucalyptus; species Eucalyptus leucophloia. Next base: position 10,197 of record CM029469.1, on the reverse strand, counting down.
ACGGCTCACCGTCATATCGTCAAGGGTCTCCTACTCAAAATCAAGGCAAAAGTGCACATAAATTGGCAAAAAATTAGCTATAGCGACGTTTCTCTGTTTTTTTTTCTGCGCGGTTTCTATTCCGTGGCCTACCACAGGAAATATTTGAGACATTCGAATGAGATTTTCGGCAAAAAGCCCGAAAAAACGGCTCACCGTCATATCGTCAAGGGTCTCCTACTCAAAATCAAGGCAAAAGTGCACATAAATTGGCAAAAAATTAGCTATAGCGACGTTTCTCTGTTTTTTTCTGCGCAGTTTCGTTCCGTGGCCTACAACAGGAAATATTTGAGACATTCGAATGAGATTTTCGGCAAAAAGCCCGAAAAAACGGCTCACCGTCATATCGTCAAGGGTCTCCTACTCAAAATCAAGGCAAAAGTGCACATAAATTGGCAAAAAATTAGCTATAGCGACGTTTCTCTGTTTTTCTGCGCAGTTTCTATTCCGTGGCCTACCACAGGAAATATTTGAGACATTCGAATGAGATTTTCGGCAAAAAGCCCGAAAAAACGGCTCACCGTCATATCGTCAAGGGTCTCCTACTCAAAATCAAGGCAAAAGTGCACATAAATTGGCAAAAAATTAGCTATAGCGACGTTTCTCTGTTTTTTCTGCGCGTAGTTTCTATTCCGTGGCCTACCAGGAAATATTTGAGACATTCGAATGAGATTTTCGGCAAAAAGCCCGAAAAAACGGCTCACCGTCATATCGTCAAGGGTCTCCTACTCAAAATCAAGGCAAAAGTGCACATAAATTGGCAAAAAATTAGCTATAGCGACGTTTCTCTGTTTTTTCTGCGCGGTTTTCGTTCCGTGGCCCTACCAGGAAATATTTGAGACATTCGAATGAGATTTTCGGCAAAAAGCCCGAAAAAAACGGCTCACCGTCATATCGTCAAGGGTCTCCTACTCAAAATCAAGGCAAAAGTGCACATAAATTGGCAAAAAATTAGCTATAGCGACGTTTTCTGTTTTTCTGCGCGGTTTCGTTCCGTGGCCTACCACAAGGAAATATTTGAGACATTCGAATGAGATTTTCGGCAAAAAGCCCGAAAAAACGGCTCACCGTCATATCGTCAAGGGTCTCCTACTCAAAATCAAGGCAAAAGTGCACATAAATTGGCAAAAAATTAGCTATAGCGACGTTTCTCGTTTTTTCGCGCAGTTTCTATTCCGTGGCCTACCACAGGAAATATTTGAGACATTCGAATGAGATTTTCGGCAAAAAGCCCGAAAAAACGGCTCACCGTCATATCGTCAAGGGTCTCCTACTCAAAATCAAGGCAAAAGTGCACATAAATTGGCAAAAAATTAGCTATAGCGACGTTTCTCTGTTTTTCTGCGCAGTTTCTGTTCCGTGGCTTACAACGGGAAATATTTGAGACATTCGAATGAGATTTTCATCAAAAAGCCCGAAAAAACGGCTCACCGTCATATCGTCAAGGGTCTCCTACTCAAAATCAAGGCAAAAGTGCACATAAATTGGCAAAAAATTAGCTATAGCGACTGTTTTTCTGCGCGCGGTTTTTCCGTGGCCTACAAGGAAATATTTGAGACATTCGAATGAGATTTTCGGCAAAAAGCCCGAAAAAACGGCTCACCGTCATATCGTCAAGGGTCTCCTACTCAAAATCAAGGCAAAAGTGCACATAAATTGGCAAAAAATGCGCAGTTTCTATTCCGTGGCCTACCAATGGGGAAATATTTGAGACATTCGAATGAGATTTTCGGCAAAAAGCCCGAAAAAACGGCTCACCGTCATATCGTCAAGGTCTCCTACTCAAAATCAAGGCAAAAGTGCAAATAAATTGGCAAAAAATTAGCTATAGCGACGTTTCTCTGTTTTTCTGCGCTTTTTCTTTTCCGTGGCCTACAACAGGAAATATTTGAGACATTCGAATGAGATTTTCGGCAAAAAGCCCGAAAAAACGGCTCACCGTCATATCGTCAAGGGTCTCCTACTCAAAATCAAGGCAAAAGTGCACATAAATTGGCAAAAAATTAGCTATAGCGACGTTTTCTCGTTTTTTCGCGGTTTTGTTCCGTGGCCTACAACAGGAAATATTTGAGACATTCGAATGAGATTTTCGACAAAAAGCCCGAAAAAACGGCTCACCGTCATATCGTCAAGGGTCTCCTACTCAAAATCAAGGCAAAAGTGCACATAAATTGGCAAAAAATTAGCTATAGCGACGTTTTTCTGTTTTTCTGCGCAGTTTCTATTCCGTGGCCTACCACAGGAAATATTTGAGACATTCGAATGAGATTTTCGGCAAAAAGCCCGAAAAAACGGCTCACCGTCATATCGTCAAGGGTCTCCTACTCAAAATCAAGGCAAAAGTGCACATAAATTGGCAAAAAATTAGCTATAGCGACGTTTCTCTGTTTTTTCTGCGCGGTTTATTCCGTGGCCTACCACAGGAAATATTTGAGACATTCGAATGAGATTTTCGGCAAAAAGCCCGAAAAAAAACGGCTCACCGTCATATCGTCAAGGGTCTCCTACTCAAAATCAAGGCAAAAGTGCACATAAATTGGCAAAAAATTAGCTATAGCGACGTTTCATTTTTTTTCTGCGCGAGTTTCTATTCCGTGGCCTACACACAGGAAATATTTGAGACATTCGAATGAGATTTTCGGCAAAAAGCCCGAAAAAACGGCTCACCGTCATATCGTCAAGGGTCTCCTACTCAAAATCAAGGCAAAAGTGCACATAAATTGGCAAAAAATTAGCTATAGCGACGTTTCTCTTTGTTTTTTGCGCAGGTTTCTATTCCGTGGCCTACACAGGAAATATTTGAGACATTCGAATGAGATTTTCGGCAAAAAGCCCGAAAAAACGGCTCACCGTCATATCGTCAAGGGTCTCCTACTCAAAATCAAGGCAAAAGTGCACATAAATTGGCAAAAAATTAGCTATAGCGACGTTTCTCTGTTTTTTCTTCGCGCAGTTTCTATTCCGTGGCCTACAACAGGAAATATTTGAGACATTCGAATGAGATTTTCGGCAAAAAGCCCGAAAAAACGGCTCACCGTCATATCGTCAAGGGTCTCCTACTCAAAATCAAGGCAAAAGTGCACATAAATTGGCAAAAAATTAGCTATAGCGACGTTTCTCTTTTTTTCTGCGCAGTTTCTGTTCCGTGGCCTACCACAGGAAATATTTGAGACATTCGAATGAGATTTTCGGCAAAAAGCCCGAAAAAACGGCTCACCGTCATATCGTCAAGGGTCTCCTACTCAAAATCAAGCGAAAAGTGCACATAAATTGGCAAAAAATTAGCTATAGCGACGTTTCTCTGTTTTTCTGCGCAGTTTCTATTCCGTGGCCTACCACAGGAAACATTTGAAACATTCGAATGAGATTTTCGGCAAAAAGCCCGAAAAAATGGCTCACCGTCATATCGTCAAGGGTCTCCTACTCAAAATCAAGGCAAAAGTGCACATAAGTTGGCAAAAAATTAGATATAGCGACGTTTCTCTGTTTTTCTGCGCAGTTTCTGTTCCGTGGCCTACAAGAGGAAATATTAGAGATAGTAGAATTAGATTTTCGGCAATAAGCCCGAAAAAACGGCTCGCCGTCATATCGTCAAGGGTCTCCTACTCAAAATCAAGGCAAAAGTGCACATCAATTGGCAAAAAATTAGCTATAGCGAAGTTTCTCTGTTTTTCTGTGCAGTTTCTGTTTCGTGGCCTACAACAGGAAATATTTGAAACATTCGAACGAGATTTTTGGCAAAAAGCCCGAAAAAACGACTCACCGTCATATCGTCAAGGGTCTCCTACTCAAAATCAAGGCAAAAGTGCACATAAATTGGCAAAAAATTAGCTATAGCGACGTTTCTCAGTTTTTCTTCGCAGTTTCTGTTCCCTAGTCTACGACAAGAAATATTTGAGACATTCGAATGAGATTTTCGGCAAAAAGCCCGAAAAAACGGCTCATCGTCATATCGTCAAGGATCTCCTACTCAAAATCAAGGCAAAAGTGCACATAAATTGGCAAAAAATTAGCTATAGCGACGTTTCTGTTTTTTTTCGCGGTTTTATTCCGTGGCCTACAACAGGAAATATTTGAGACATTCGAATGAGATTTTCGGCAAAAAGCCCGAAAAAACGGCTCACCGTCATATCGTCAAGGGTCTCCTACTCAAAATCAAGGCAAAAGTGCACATAAATTGGCAAAAAATTAGCTATAGCGACGTTTCTCTGTTTTTTCTGCGCGCAGTTTTTGTTCCGTGGCCTACACACGGGAAATATTTGAGACATTCGAATGAGATTTTCGGCAAAAAGCCCGAAAAAACGGCTCATCGTCATATCGTCAAGGGTCTCCTACTCAAAATCAAGGCAAAAGTGCACATAAATTGGCAAAAAAATTAGCTATAGCAACGTTTCTCTGTTTTTTTCGCGCGCGGTTTCTATTCCGTGGCCTACCACAGGAAATATTTGAGACATTCGAATGAGATTTTCGGCAAAAAGCCCGAAAAAACGGCTCACCGTCATATCGTCAAGGGTCTCCTACTCAAAATCAAGGCAAAAGTGCACATAAATTGGCAAAAAATTAGCTATAGCGACGTTTCTCTGTTTTTCGCGCGGTTTCTATTCCGTGGCCTACCACAGGAAATATTTGAGACATTCGAATGAGATTTTCGGCAAAAAGCCCGAAAAAACGGCTCACCGTCATATCGTCAAGGGTCTCCTACTCAAAATCAAGGCAAAAGTGCACATAAATTGGCAAAAAATTAGCTATAGCGACGTTTTCTGTTTTTTTCGCGCAGTTTCTATTCCATGGCCTACCACAGGAAATATTTGAGACATTCGAATGAGATTTTCGGCAAAAAGCCCAAAAAAACGGCTCACCGTCATATCGTCAAGGGTCTCCTACTCAAAATCAAGGCAAAAGTGCACATAAATTGGCAAAAAATTAGCTATAGCGACGTTTCTCTGTTTTTCTGCGCGGTTTTGTTCCGTGGCCTACACAGGAAATATTTGAGACATTCGAATGAGATTTTCGGCAAAAAGCCCGAAAAAACGGCTCACCGTCATATCGTCAAGGGTCTCCTACTCAAAATCAAGGCAAAAGTGCACATAAATTGGCAAAAAATTAGCTATAGCGACGTTTCTTTTTTTTTTCTTCGCAGTTTTTATTCCGTGGCCTACCAGGAAATATTTGAGACATTCGAATGAGATTTTCGGCAAAAAGCCCGAAAAAACGGCTCACCGTCATATCGTCAAGGGTCTCCTACTCAAAATCAAGGCAAAAGTGCACATAAATTGGCAAAAAATTAGCTATAGCGACGTTTCTACGTTTTTTCGCAGTTTTCGTTCCGTGGCCTACCACAGGAAATATTTGAGACATTCGAATGAGATTTTCGGCAAAAAGCCCGAAAAAACGGCTCACCGTCATATCGTCAAGGGTCTCCTACTCAAAATCAAGCCAAAAGTGCACATAAATTGGCAAAAAATTAGCTATAGCGATGTTTCTCTGTTTTTTTGCGCAGTTTCTGTTCCGTGGCCTACCACAGGAAACATTTGAAACATTCGAATGAGATTTTCGGCAAAAAGCCCGAAAAAACGGCTCACCGTCATATCGTCAAGGGTCTCCTACTCAAAATCAAGGCAAAAGTGCACATAAGTTGGCAAAAAATTAGATATAGCGACGTTTCTCTGTTTTCTGCGCAGTTTTTATTCCGTGGCCTACCACGGAAATATTTGAGACATTCGAATGAGATTTTCGGCAAAAAGCCCGAAAAAACGGCTCACCGTCATATCGTCAAGGGTCTCCTACTCAAAATCAAGGCAAAAGTGCACATAAATTGGCAAAAAATTAGCTATAGCGACGTTTCTCTGTTTTTTTCGCGCAGTTTTCATTCCGTGGCCTACAACAGGAAATATTTGAGACATTCGAATGAGATTTTCGGCAAAAAGCCCGAAAAAACGGCTCACCGTCATATCGTCAAGGGTCTCCTACTCAAAATCAAGGCAAAAGTGCACATAAATTGGCAAAAAATTAGCTATAGCGACGTTTCTCTGTTTTTTCTGCGAGTTTTTTGTTCCGTGGCCTACCACGGGAAACATTTGAAACATTCGAATGAGATTTTCGGCAAAAAGCCCGAAAAAACGGCTCACCGTCATATCGTCAAGGGTCTCCTACTCAAAATCAAGGCAAAAGTGCACATAAATTGGCAAAAAATTAGCTATAGCGACGTTTCTCGATTTTTTTTGCGCAGTTTCTGTTCCGTGGCTTACAACGGGAAATATTTGAGACATTCGAATGAGATTTTCATCAAAAAGCCCGAAAAAACGGCTCACCGTCATATCGTCAAGGGTCTCCTACTCAAAATCAAGGCAAAAGTGCACATAAATCGGCAAAAAATTAGCTATAGCGACGTTTCTCTGTTTTTTTCTGCGCGGAGTTTTATTCCGTGGCCTAGAGGAAATATTTGAGACATTCGAATGAGATTTTCGGCAAAAAGCCCGAAAAAACGGCTCACCGTCATATCGTCAAGGGTCTCCTACTCAAAATCAAGGCAAAAGTGCACATAAATTGGCAAAAAATTAGCTATAGCGACGTTTCTCTGTTTTTTTCGCAGTTTTTATTCCGTGGCCTACACGGGGAAATATTTGAGACATTCGAATGAGATTTTCGGCAAAAAGCCCGAAAAAACGGCTCACCGTCATATCGTCAAGGGTCTCCTACTCAAAATCAAGGCAAAAGTGCACATAAATTGGCAAAAAATTAGCTATAGCGACGTTTTCTTTTGTTTTTACGCGCAGTTTCTATTCCGTGGCCTACCACGGAAATATTTGAGACATTCGAATGAGATTTTCGGCAAAAAGCCCGAAAAAACGGCTCACCGTCATATCGTCAAGGGTCTCCTACTCAAAATCAAGGCAAAAGTGCACATAAATTGGCAAAAAATTAGCTATAGCGACGTTTCTGTTTTTCTCGCGGTTTTCTATTCCGTGGCCTACCACGGAAATATTTGAGACATTCGAATGAGATTTTCGGCAAAAAGCCCGAAAAAACGGATCACCGTCATATCGTCAAGGGTCTCCTACTCAAAATCAAGGCAAAAGTACACATAAATTGGCAAAAAATTAGCTATAGCGACGTTTCTGTGTTTTTCGCGCGGTTTACGTTCCGTGGCCTACCACGGGAAATATTTGAGACATTCGAATGAGATTTTCGGCAAAAAGCCCGAAAAAAACGGCTCACCGTCATATCGTCAAGGGTCTCCTACTCAAAATCAAGGCAAAAGTGCACATAAATTGGCAAAAAATTAGCTATAGCGACGTTTCTCTTTTTCTTGCGCGGTTTCGTTCCGTGGCCTACAAGGGAAATATTTGAGACATTCGAATGAGATTTTCGGCAAAAAGCCCGAAAAAACGGCTCACCGTCATATCGTCAAGGGTCTCCTACTCAAAATCAAGGCAAAAGTGCACATAAATTGGCAAAAAATTAGCTATAGCGACGTTTCTCGTTTTTTTCGCGGTTTTACGTTCCGTGGCCTACAGAGGAAATATTTGAGACATTCGAATGAGATTTTCGGCAAAAAGCCCGAAAAAACGGCTCACCGTCATATCGTCAAGGGTCTCCTACTCAAAATCAAGGCAAAAGTGCACATAAATTGGCAAAAAATTAGCTATAGCGATGTTTCTCTTTTTTCGCAGTTTCTGTTCCGTGGCCTACCACGGGAAATATTTGAGACATTCGAATGAGATTTTCGGCAAAAAGCCCGAAAAAACGGCTCACCGTCATATCGTCAAGGGTCTCCTACTCAAAATCAAGGCAAAAGTGCACATAAATTGGCAAAAAATTAGCTATAGCGACGTTTCTCTGTTTTTTTCTGCGCAGTTTCTATTCCGTGGCCTACCACAGGAAATATTTGAGACATTCGAATGAGATTTTCGGCAAAAAGCCCGAAAAAACGGCTCACCGTCATATCGTCAAGGGTCTCCTACTCAAAATCAAGGCAAAAGTGCACATAAATTGGCAAAAAATTAGCTATAGCGACGTTTCTCTGATTTTTTTGCGCAGTTTTATTCCGTGGCCTACAACGGGAAATATTTGAGACATTCGAATGAGATTTTCGGCAAAAAGCCCGAAAAAAAACGGCTCACCGTCATATCGTCAAGGGTCTCCTACTCAAAATCAAGGCAAAAGTGCACATAAATTGGCAAAAAATTAGCTATAGCGACGTTTCTGTTTTTTTGCGCGGTTTCTATTCCGTGGCCTACCAGGAAATATTTGAAACATTCGAATGAGATTTTCGGCAAAAACCCCGAAAAAACGGCTCACCGTCATATCGTCAAGGGTCTCCTACTCAAAATCAAGGCAAAAGTGCACATAAATTGGCAAAAAATTAGCTATAGCGACGTTTCTCTGTTTTTTACGCGGGTTTCTATTCCGTGGCCTACCACGGAAATATTTGAGACATTCAAATGAGATTTTCGGCAAAAAGCCCAAAAAAACGGCTCACCGTCATATCGTCAAGGGTCTCCTACTCAAAATCAAGGCAAAAGTGCACATAAATTGGCAAAAAATTTGCTATAGCGACGTTTCTGTTTTTTCGCGAGTTTATTCCGTGGCCTACAACGGGAAATATTTGAGACATTCGAATGAGATTTTCGGCAAAAAGCCCGAAAAAACGGCTCACCGTCATATCGTCAAGGGTCTCCTACTCAAAATCAAGGCAAAAGTGCACATAAATTGGCAAAAAATTAGCTATAGCGACGTTTCTCTGTTTTTCTGCGCAGTTTCTATTCCTTGGCCTACCACAGGAAATATTTGAAACATTCGAATGAGATTTTCGTCAAAAAGCCCGAAAAAACGGCTCATCGTCATATCGTCAAGGGTCTCCTACTCAAAATCAAGGCAAAAGTGCACATAAATTGGCAAAAAATTAGCTATAGCGACGTTTCTCTGTTTTTCTGCGCAGTTTCTTTTCCGTGGCCTACCACAGGAAATATTTGAGACATTCGAATGAGATTTTCGGCAAAAAGCCCGAAAAAACGGCTCACCGTCATATCGTCAAGGGTCTCCTACTCAAAATCAAGGCAAAAGTGCACATAAATTGGCAAAAAATTAGCTATAGCGACGTTTCTCAGTTTTTCTGCGCAGTTTCTATTCCGTGGCCTACCACAGGAAATATTTGAGACATTCGAATGAGATTTTTGGCAAAAAGCCAGAAAAAACGGGTCACCGTGATATCGTCAAGGGTCTCCTCCTCAAAATCGACGCAAAAGTGCACATAAATTGGCAAAAATTTAGCTATAGCGACGTTTCCCCGTTGTTCTGCGCAGTTTCTGTTCCGTAGCCTACCATAGGAAATATTTGAGACAGTCGAATGAGATTTTCGGCAAAAAACCAGAAAAAACGGGTCACCGTCATATCGTGAAGGGTTCCCTACTCAAAATCAAGGCAAAATTGCACATAAATTGGCAAAAAATTAGCTATAGCGACGTTTCTCTGTTTTTCGCGGTTTCCATTCCGTGGCCTACAACGGAAATATTTGAGACATTCGAATGACATTTTCGGCAAAAAGCCCGAAAAAACGGCTCACCGTCATATCGTCAAGGGTCTGCTACTCAAAATCAAGGCAAAAGTGCACATAAATTGGCAAAAAATTAGCTATAGCGACGTTTCTCTGTTTTTCTGCGTAGTTTCTGTTCCGTGGCCTACCACAGGAAATATTTGAGACATTCGAATGAGATTTTCGGCAAAAAGCCCGAAAAAAAGGCTCATCGTCATATCGTTAAGGATCTCCTACTCAAAAACAAGGCAAAAGTGCACATAAATTGGCAAAAAATTAGCTATAGCGACGTTTCTCTTATATTTTTCTGCGCAGTTTCTATTCCGTGGCCTACACAGGAAATATTTGAGACATTCGAATGAGATTTTCGGCAAAAAGCCCGAAAAAACGGCTCACCGTCATATCGTCAAGGGTCTCCTACTCAAAATCAAGGCAAAAGTGCACATAAATTGGCAAAAAATTAGCTATAGCGACGTTTCTCTTTTTCTGCGCGGTTTCTGTTTCCGTGGCCTACCACAGGAAATATTTGAGACATTCGAATGAGATTTTCGGCAAAAAGCCGAAAAAACGGCTCACCGTCATATCGTCAAGGGTCTCCTACTCAAAATCAAGGCAAAAGTGCA